>CM068317.1:37209748-37224748 GCA_034766995.1 Acanthacorydalis orientalis
ACCACACATTATACAACTGACAGTGCAGAAATTGAACAAATTATAATATGAAACTGTCCGTTACGACTTATGTTCATCGAATCTATCACTATTTGATTTTTTAAATATTAAAGTTATTTTCTTTTTTTGTGTACATGTAGAAAAAATGATTTTATAAACACTAGGAATATATTTTTATCCAAAATTACAATCTTAGACATGAATTATAATATAAGAAACAAGTCAATACTTTACAGAACTCTTCTTTAATGAAGAAAGTATTATTTCATTTCTAAAAACTAAATAATATTTTTACAAAATTACTATATTGTTTTATCGTTTATTGAATTCAATAATAGTACAACAAAAAATTAAATTTGAAGTTAATGCATATTCAAAGTTCGACTAAAAAATATAATGAATTGTCATGCTATAAGTATACAAAAAAACTTCAGCTGCTGATTTGTCAGAAACATAAAGATATTCATCTGATATTATCTGTGAGACTAATTCAAAAATTTGAATGGGTCCACTATTGCAGCTGGTGTGAGATAAAAGACGTTCGCATTTTTTTTATCAATTAACTTTATATAGTGAAATATAATTTATAATATGAAATATTTGTTATGACTGAATTATGAATTAAATCAATTCATATTTTTTTTAAAAAAAATACAGAAATCAAAAGATTATAATATAACTTTCTACATATAATCAGGGCCGGATTTACACTAGGCGTCTGCTAGATGAAAATTAATATTTCCAGTTTTTCCGAATTTATCACCCATCAAAATTGTCAAGTTGGTCCCTTCTAAATCCTACGCTGTATATAATGAATATGATGAAAATAACATTTCAGTTTTTTTTTAAAAAAAAAAAATAACTATAGAACATATTTGTGAAAATAAATTTAGCCACAGTACCACAACTATATTATGAAGAAAAACGTATTTAATAGTAAACAATTTACACATTAGTTTTTTAAATAAAATTTTCAAAAATATATTACTTGTTAACATATGTTTTCCATTTTTTATTCAAAGAATATATGTATTTTTTAAAAAAAATTCACATAAAAAAATAAAATCGAAAGTAAATTACCGAAAGCTATACAATTTATCTTAGAAAATTATTTTATTATTAATTATGTTTATTTCTTTACAAAAATGAATTCATCAAAAAAGTCGTAATAATGTAAGATGCACTTTTTAATATTTTAAAATAATAAAAATACTTACTAATTATTGATATGTGATATTAAATCTTTTTAATGTTCTTATTTTTAAGCATATGTTATTTACTAAAAATTATAAGTAGTCGTTTTATATTAATAACTCTGTCTCTCTTTTTCTCTCTATATATCTATACACACAAATACAGAAAAGTATATATATATATATATATATATATACATACATACATACATACATATATATATATATATATATATATATAAAAGTGAAAAAGAGATATTAAGAAACAAATAAAAATTCAAGTCCGTGTCTTGTATACTATTATAATGTACAGAATATTGACACAAGAGCGAAAAAAAACGAAACGACAGAAGAGAAGTTTATAAAACTAAAGAGTACAAAAGAATACATATCTTGTTATAAGCAGTGTGGTAAGACATGCAAAAACACTTAGCGGCAGGTATTACAAGAAAAGCTATCTCTAAAGTCTCAAATAACAAGCTCAAGAAAAAAAAGTTGTTGAACAAATTTACGAAAGTACTTTTAAACAATAGTTTCCGTAGTTAGAAAACGGAACGAACTAAGTAGAAGAAGTTTTGTTCGCGCTCAGACAAGTTTCTTGAATGTTGTCTATAAGAAAACATTCCGATTGTATATGCAGAAATGCAGTTCGGTTCGATTTAGTTTTTGCCAACACCAGTCAATTGAGTCTCCTTAGTGACAAGTTGCGAATAGTTTTGTATGATGAATAACGCGTAACTTTTACAGTGAACTCATTCGTACATAATTTATTTTCAGTTATAGTCAATTCATCTCTTCATATTCTTTCTGTTAACATATATATATATATATATATATATATATATATATATATATACAGTTAAAAAAAAACATACAACGTTAATTCAATAAATAATGGAAAGAACATACAAAATTCAATACACAATTAACTATTTAAATAAAATTCTATACAAAAAATTACTTAAATGTGAAGGTGAGAATTGATTTTTAAGACGAATGTTTTATTTTTAATTAATAGTAAAGAATATAAGTAGAAAATAAATTAAAATGCAGATTTTATTTTTTTGTGTATTGGAATTATACGTCAATTTATGTAAATATTTAATTCATAAAAAAATGGAAATAAAATCCACATAGTAACAAAAGAGAGTAAAGTTAAAACAATAATTCGTATATGCTAATATACTAAGATTTTAAAAATTTCTCGACCTATATTATGTGCTTATTTCCCATCTTTAGTTAAATAGACCAACTTGAAGCAAAATAAATAATAAAATCAAAATCGATGTTACCAAAATACAGACCGAAAAATACACTTTAAGATTAATATGAATACGATGAAATGACACTTTCATTGAAACAAATTGAGATTAAAATTCAAAAAACAACTGCAATTATTTTCTACCAACCAAATAGTATGATTATTTAAAAAATTAATGAAAAATACTTTTATATTTTAATAAATTAAGAAATTGTTAATATTTCATAAATTTGAATATTAAAATATATATAAAATTTACATTTTTTAATTAAAAGCATTTATAATAAATTTTATAATATATAGAAATACATGAATTCGATTTCAAGCTATTAATTGAAAAATATATGAATTTATATTTTAATTTACTTAGCATTACAGGTAATATTCATTTACATCTCTCTCTCTCTCTCTCTTTTTATATATATATATATATATATATATATATATATAATTCCAAACAGTTTTAAAAATATAATCGAATTGATTGAAGTTGTTAAAATTTTTGTTTTATGGTCAAAACTTTAATAAAAGTAAAGAGATAACTAGAATGAAATGAAACATGTAACTGAGTAGTGCGGCAAGAAAATTCAGCCACGTTGAGAGAGGTATTTATAAGACGTTAAGTTTAAAAGTTGAATTACTGATGTTTTTTGTGCGCACTTCTTGTGATCTTTCACAAACTTCAATGCATCAAGTTCACGTATACGTTAATCGTAATCCATGAAAGAACCTTGAACGTTTCTTTATAGCAGAAAGTTATTAAAGTTCAACTAGATGGTTAACATTTCTAATATAGTTATATTTACTCTTCGTAAAAAAAATGAGAATTATACATAGTTATAAAATAAATGAAATCGTATGAAAATATAATTAATATATTATTTCTATAAAAATGCTAATTATTTAACGAAAAAGAAATGTTATAAAGCAACGAAATTAAATTCAGTGAAAAAGTTTATGATTATAATACTATGTAAGCCAAAAAATAATTTTTGGTTGTCAACAAGAAAACCAGTGTCTGATGGAATTAAGCAGACATACAATTTAAGAAGTAAGGTAAGTAGACAACAACCAGCCAGAGAGTTGGTCACGTTAAATTCGTGTTGAAAAAGCTGGAAACTTGTCAAGAACTGGAAAGTGAGGTAAGAAAAGCGAAAAAAGAGAAGGAGTTGTATTACGACAGTTTGTTAAGCTACTTAGAAGTAAGAACGAATTTATAAAATGGAAAAAAATGTCTTGTTTCCGTTCCTTTCACTTCGTAAGTTTTAAATGATTTTATCTTATTCATTTCTGTCTACCATACATTTATAACAACACATACACACACACACACACACACACACACATATATATATATATATATATATATATTTATAAAATTTAATACATTTATATTTTTCGATTCTACATTTTAAAAATGTATATATTGATATATATATATATATACATTTTTGATTAAAAATTGTTATTTTTCTGTGGAATGAATAAAAAAAATTTCAACAATTAGTCATTATGAAATTTAGACAGCTACTTCGAAGAGAAAAATATATTTTTTAGATAGAAAATATAATATTTGTATATAACCTTGGACTCGAATTTTGATTATATAATGCAGATTATCTTTTATCTAACAGTCACTAAAATATACAAATTAAAAGGAATTTACTCAACTATGTATTTATCATTTTATTTAAAATTGAATTATTTTCATTTTTTTTATTTCTACTTTGATTACTTTATACTAAAATAAATGGAACTCACACGAACGCACTATACATATTATTAGTATTAGAATATAAAAAAATATTTCAAATTAGAATAGAACATAAATAAAGAACGTTATCAGATGAATAACAAATGATTTGAATGTAAAACCTATAAATAAACATTGTTTTAAAATTTAGATGTAATGATTTATAATGTCTGAAAAGGGTTAGCAATAATCATTTGTTTGATACTTTATCAATAATTTATAGTCTTTTAAATGATGCATTTAAATACATTATACAAATTTATTTAAATACTGTACTAAACTAATTGTATGTATATACAGGTTCAGTGAAGTTAAAAATGAATTATGTTTGAATTGACACTAATTAGAATGAAAGAAGAGAATAGAATAAAATTGAATGTTGATAATAAGTTGTTTTTTTTTTAAAAAAAAAGATAAAACGTTAATGAATCAACAAATAATAAAATAATAATGAAGCAGTGGCATCAATTGAGAAGACATAACAATTATCTTGTATGAATGTATTATGCATAATAAACGATGACAAGCGGAATACAGCATACTGTTAAAGAAAGGAATGCATTTAACGTAGAGAGACGAACAATCAATTCAAATTAAAACGAAAGGAAATACATGACAATAATACTTCGACAATATTTAGTTGTAAAATGTTTTTATATGGGGAAAATATATATCGTATACTGAATCACAGCATGTAACATGATATTTGAAAAAGAGCAATGAAAAATATCTGGGAAGTATATATCAGAAGAGAACCTTTATATTAAAACCTTATAATATAAAAATCTCATAAAAAGAAACTCCATTTACAAACGCAAAATGAATGAAAGAAATATTTTTTCAATGTAGATTTCATTTCATATCGTATTATGTGTTAAGCTTTTTTAATAAGAGGAATAAACGCTTATGATTCTTTGAATTTTTGCGTTCGTTTTTTTTTCTATCGCATGTTAAAATGTTGACTGATTATTATATTATGTAAAGCAGAAGCGTTTTTTGTGTAATAAAAATCATCTATAAATTTTCAACCATGTTTATATTGATCGAAACATTATCAACAATATGTACATATATATATATATATATATATATATATATATATATATATATATATATATATATATATATATATACTAGTGTGGCTGTATACATAAAAAGAAAAAAAAACATTTATTTTTATTATATTACCAGATTTTATTTAAGCAGTTAAAAGACAGAAAATTCAACAAAAAAGCATTTATAATTCACAGGATATTAAAATCGATTTCATAAAAATTCAATTTCCTTTTAAATTTAAACGCACATGAAACCGCTAAATTCCAGTACCGTTCTAAAAATGAGTTACATTAAATTCACATCGATAACTTACTTGGGCTTAACTTTAGACATGTTTAAATAAAACGTGTTACTTAGAAAAAATATACACTCACATATGGTTACTTTATAAAAACGTTCGTATTTTTTTTATTAAAATAATCTGCATTTTGTGCACTGTTTTGCATGAATTCCTTTCTACTGTAATTTCAGTTACGGAACAGCTCAAAAAATAAACACACTTTTTTGCGTGACAAATTTAAAACAGTTTGTAATTAGTGCATTTTTGTTGTTTCACGGTAACATAGGGTATAACAGCTATATTTTATTTTTGTACGGGTATGAGATGCAGTGGTTGGTGCGTTTTTTTTAAATCCATAAATTTTTCGTTTTATTCAAACAACACTTAAATGATATTTAAAAATGTGGAATTGGTAAAGTAATCAAATTTTTTATTCAAATTAGAGTTTTAAATGAATTTAAAACATTTATCTAACGTTGAAATAGATTTTTTAATTTAAAGTTATATATAACAAGGAAATTATTAATTAATCTATTGTAGATATACAAGAATTTCTAAAACGTTAAAAAGATATTAATAAAATCCTCATCCACCGAGCGCCAGCGAGAGGCAAAACAACAGGAAAATGCTCCTAGCTTAATAATAATAATAATAAGAATAAATTTAATTATCTAAACTATACATTATCGAAAATTAAAATTATAAAAAGGCAAATAATCTCTATTATTTAGACATAAACTAACTTACAAAATTTTTCAAAATATTTGCATATTCAATACTTTGTATGAGGATGTAATTTATATCCTGGCCCTAAAATAGTGTCTCTAATCACATTTTTATTTTTAGTCTGGTTTGATACAAAAATATTTCTAACTGAAAAGTATTTATATTTAAATAATCCACATATATATATATATATATATATATATATATATATATAGTACTAAATTGTTAATTTTGGAGGGAAGGAATCTTTGACTAGCCAGTCCAGTCTCACAACAAGTTCAGTTTGAAGACTCTCCCATATTACCGAATGTTTTTTTTTGTTTTGTTGAGAAAAAATTCTCTCTAAAAATGTCTTTTTATTTACTGAGAAAAGTGTTATATGCATGATTAAACTAATTTGTTTTCAAGAATATCGCAATACATTTTCTTAAAATTATAACAATGATTATCTTTTTGATACAAAAATATTACGGTTTGTAAAATCAATAATGAATTTCATTTCATTTCTTATTATTATTTCTTATTATTCTTTATTTTCTATATATATATATATATGTATATATATATATAGAGAGAGAGAGAGAGAAAATAGAAATAAATTCCATTAAAGAAATGTTATTAAATAGTTAATGTATTTTTATAATTTTTTTACGTCGTTTTTAAAAACTAATATCAGTTTTTTTGTTATTACGTACTTTTTATAGCTAAAACGTGAAGCTTTTTCATTTTATATCATAATTACTTTTAAGAATATATATATATATATATATATATATGTATATATACATAAATGTGTTTATGTCAATAATGCAAAATTATATTAAAATTTAATAATGAATTTTCATTGGCAAAACTATAACAATAAAAACGTTACACGTCCACCAAACATAACTCTTCGTCATAAAGGGACTCGATTGGCACGAGAAAAGTCGACTCCGACGCGCAAACTTCAATAATCTACCGGCAAGCGTTACAACGGAATGGTCTCTTCATGCCCGCTAAACTGTCATTTACGGAACATTATTTAAAATTCCCAGTGTGTTTAAACCGCGGCGGAAAAATTCATTTTCAGCTCATTTCGTTCTAAATGAAAAACTCTCGGTGCCATCTGTCAACACATTTAGCCGCAGTTAAGATGATCATTGCTCCGACGTATGTCTGCACTTCGAACGTACGCCGCTCACTCACTTTGCATCACTGTTTTTCATTTGTTTTTCT
This sequence comes from Acanthacorydalis orientalis, assembly GCA_034766995.1. Taxonomy (NCBI): domain Eukaryota; kingdom Metazoa; phylum Arthropoda; class Insecta; order Megaloptera; family Corydalidae; genus Acanthacorydalis; species Acanthacorydalis orientalis. Next base: position 37,217,236 of record CM068317.1, read on the forward strand.
TTTGTTTTCGTCGATTCGCGACGCGCGAATTTAACGCCAGCAGTTCGGCTGCGGTATTATTATTATTATTATCACCACCATCGATGTTTATTTTTGATTAAAATATTTTCAATCAGAGCCGTTCGCAAACTCGTCTCGTACGACGCCTATTTATCAATACACTTCTTTATGAAATACAGATTTTTATTGGCATTAACTAAATGTAGAGGATGATTATTTTACTTCTGCTTTAGATCACAAAACAGTTATAAGAAACAAATGCAACTATTCACTTATGAAAAATATAAGAAAATTTAATTGGTCGTACCCTTATTATTATTTAAAAATATATGCAAATATTCATTTCATTGATAATATTAGAGTGTTTGCTGAAATTGCGATAATTGATAACTCTTTATTTTGTTGTGAGAAAATAATGTAAATTTTTAATGTATGTTAAATTATAAAACATTAATATTAAAAAAGACATAATATACCTAAGAGAAGATTTAACTTCAGTCAATATTTAAAAGTTGTAATCACTATAAAATTCTGTAAAATAGATAATAAAAATAATCGAAATTAATAAATATTATTATAACAATTTTTAGACAAAGTTTATAAATATATAGATCACTGCTATATAAGAAAAATATTAACTCGAATAAAATAGTTTTATTTGAACAATATATATCAATGTACTCAAATCAACACTATGGTATACTGTTATTCAATATGAATAGAATTATTAATAATCAATAACTACTTAATATATTAATGTGTAATTATAATATTTAATGATCACTAATACCCAAATATACATTCACAATTATTCAATCTCTACTTGAATATATATATAATATGTTTGTTAAATTTGAACAAAAAAATTTTATTGTATGAACATTGTTCAATGAAATATAACAATCCTTTTAAACATTTCAATAAATTCTATCAATATACATGCTAATTACGCTCCAAAAATATAATACATACACAATGGAAACTTTATAAAGGTGATTAGAGCAATAATAGAAAAAAGATTATGGTTTATTTCATAAATAAATTCTATAGAGTATAAATTCAATATTTTTTTTATTATATTATATATATATTGTATTCCCCTTCTCTCTCGCTCTCTCTGTATATATATATATATATATATATATATATATATATATATATATATATATATATATATATATAATACATAATAAATTCTACTGAAAATACATTTTCTAGAATCGCTCATTTATAACTATATGCATAATGGTCATAATGATAAAATAATGATTTACTATTTCAAAAGCTAATCATTTGTAATACTACAATCAAATATTGATAATTATGCAGTGTATTATGAGCAGGCTTACAGCTTCACCCACAGATTTTCAATTTAACTATACAAATTTGAAATTATGAAGCATTAATAATAATGATATAATTTCAAAAACTTAACATTTCGAAAAAATAAAATTATTGAACTATACACTACAAATTATATATGTGGATAATCTAATGTCATAACCATTTAAATTTATTAATAACTATTACAATTAGTTTTATAAATATGATTTAGCAGACGTGTATGTTTTGTATATAATTCATGCCGATAATAATTTTAATATTTTAAACTGAAATACATAAATTAATACTATTACGTTAACTAATTATTTAATATTCATTTTATACTCAGATATTTTAACGGATAAAATTTATTCATTTTCACTACAAGGATGGATTTTTGAGACAAATATTTGAATATAATTTCATTGAAACATTCCAAATATTTCTAGACAAATGAACTTGATATACATTAAAATTATAGTTGAGAATTTCTTTCACGTGCTAATTTGAAAATAAAAATATCAAAAGACGAATTGTTATTTTAATACTAATTTCCACAAGTCATTCAAAAATCGTTTTAGTAGTCAACAAACGCCAGAAAAGTAACTTCTTGTCCCCTTCTATATGTAGTGGTTTGTCTGCGGTTACTAATGGACGATGTTGCAGGGTCTACAAGAAACATGTTGATGGCTCTCGCATTTTTCATCTTGACTTCTTGAGATATGTGCTCGGCCAATACCATCAAGTGACTATTAATTCTTGTTTCAAGACTATTTTTTTTTTCTGTAATATATCGTGTCTAGAAGCTTTCTTTATGCTCTATAATTAAAAGCACGTTTATCTTATTACTGTTTATATTTTTTAATAATTTCTTTCAGGATACGCGCTCGTGTATTTGACGATAAGTAATTTACATTCACAAACGTGTTAGAAGACAAAGTTATATATTTTTTTAAAAACAACAATACCATTAGATATATTCTCCAATTTCAAAAATTGAAATATACCATCAACTAATGGATTAACTCAACATTTTTCATGAAATTGCTGTTTTTCTCAGGGTTTAAACAAAATAAAGTCATTTAGCACTAACCAATGTACCAAAAACAACCTTTTATTTTAAATATATCTTTTTTATAAAATTAGGAATTGTGATAGCAAAATCTTAACAGTATATTAATTGATGTAATATCCGTTTTTATATAGTTGTCTTCTCTTCACTAACAACCAAATAAAAAATATCAATTTCAAAATTACACAAACAATTACAATGTTGTTTTCAACAACTGATCTTTATACGTCAAGTCAATCTTGATGAGGGTATTTAATCTCAAAGGAAACTTCTGGTTTAAACCATAAGATTGACGAGTTCATGTATTACACAAGATTGTACATGTATATATATATATATATATATATATATATATATATATATATATATATATATATATACACAGAGGAACGTATAAACAGTATTATTTTTTTTATAAAATATGCGTATATATATATGCAAATATATATATATATATATATATATATATATATATATATATATATGTATGTATATACATATCACGGATCACAAATATTTCCCTTCATCTTTGATGTGGTGAACCACATTAATTTATAGTCAAATACCAACGGACCAGAATTTCTGACACCAACTTCATTCAAATGCATAGAGGTAACAAGAATAACAATAAGCTTTATATTAATATATTCCAAATGAATCGCAGTGAAAGCTTTCCAACTTCATAACCTCCGTTAATTAACTTCATATTTTTCATTTTTCCCTCGTAATTTCGTACCGTACAATAAAAATTGGTATTCTTGCTTCAATCAAACAATTTCATGATCAGAATAATTTGTTTGAATAAGTAAACATTATATTGACTGTTATTAGATTTATATATATATATATATATATATATATATATATATATATATATATATTTATTTATTTATTTATTTATATGCACATTGAAAAATATTCGTGAAGTATCCAATTAACCGTTTGCATATGGTCTGACAACAACAGAACTAATTTCTTCCGCCATTAATGCACATAATAGTTGTGCATAAAAATGCAATCGTACGAGTATTCAATCGAGCACACAGAATGAATTTTCCTTTATACCGATGTGACGTCTGTCTTCATCACTTCTTTTAACTTGTCTTTCTTTCTTTCTTTATTTCCACATTCAATAAGCGCCAAGCCGAGAATGGGGTGAATAACACGAGGCAGTTTGTCTCATGTCTTCAACGCCCTTTCTGACGAACACTTGACGTATTACAATGCCATGACGACTGGTTCAACATAATGAATGCGTACTCACACAACAGGGTGTTTACGTGGTACTCTGCTGATGTACTGTACAAGTAGTAGCGTTGGAAAACTGGCCTATTTTACATGGACAGTATATGAATTGTAAACTTGACACGTTTACCCAGGTTAACGGCCTATATCTCAAAACGTATTTCGTTTACTGTAAATAATGGACAGTGAAGAGTATATTTTGCTTTAAACATACACAGAAATAAAATTAATGACGCAGTCAGAAATAGTCCTTTAACGCTCAACAACTTACAGCACCATATCACAACATGTCTAAAATTGTACATGTTTTAACGTAATAAACTAACATCAAAACATAGTTGCGAAAATTAAAAAAAAGAACAATTAGAAAACAAAACATTAAATTACACATACAAATCAAATAGTTTAGTACATTTTTGAAATGAATACAATTTAAAATAAATTATTTACAAAATAACCATATAAAACTAAAATAAAAACTTAACAGATACTTTAATTAAAAACAAGTACGTAAGTGAATAAAAAATAATCAAATAAATCCCTCAAACAACCAGTCAACTTCCATTACAAATAATGCATTTCGCTTTGTTTTGTAAAGAGTTTAACTGTGCAAGCTAACCGAAGACTGATGATCACAACAAAATGATTAGTACGATCAAGTCTAGACTAACGGTTTTATAAGAATGCACAATTGTATTTACTGTGTATATTTAGAAACTATTTGTCTTATAAGTTCAACAGCATACTAAATTGATGCCATTAAAAAAAGATTAAAAAAATAATGCTTTGTAATATAAAATTAAAAATTTGAAATCAGTAATCGTAAAATATAGCCCTTAAATTTCATATGGATGTATATGTGAATGAGACATAAAAATATTTATATTAAAAATTGAAAAAATGATTATATGAATGAAAAAAATATGAACTAATTACAAAAAAAAGAATTTAGTTTCAGTAGATTGAAATTATTATAGGTACAATGTTACTTTATTTCAAAATATAAGTATTATTCACGAATCACATATCTGATAAAGTTAATAAACAATATCGAGAAGAAAATTAATAATTTGATAGTTTTTTACTACATTGCCAATTCATACATAAAGAAAGTATTTACTAATTTCTTTAAATTGCCTTACAAAATTTATATTATACCACTGAAGCATTCTAACTAATGTAATTACTTAAATTGAAATATGAATTGTATTCTACGGCAATTATATTTTTATAAAAATTAATAATATGAATTTGAGTCCAAATACAAATAAAAATAGTAAACAATTCAAAGAAATATGGAATAGTATAAAAGTGTGTAAAAATGTATTAACAAAGGCGAGTATTAAATTTGAGTTTTAAAAAATTTGATAATGAATAAAAACGGATAAAACGATTCTTTTATTAATATTAAAAAACGTTAATTTTGATAAAGATTTTATATAAAAAATTTTAGTTTTTCCACAATGTATCTTATTTTTTCATAGAAGTGATTGATTTGAAATTATAAAAGTTCACATACTTTGTAAGTGAAGAAAACAGTGATAAAGTTTTATTTTCTTATATCGATTACTAAAATCCAGGACATAGAGATTAAAGTATACAAAAACAATATATTCAGAACGCAATTCTTTACAAAGGGCAAAAAAGAACAGAGCAGTGTCTCAACAAACGGGTAAGAATCCACATCCAACTATATTATCATTTATCGTCTGCAATGTGAGGCTATTTTGAACCGCTTTTACAGCGTGCATTAACGAAATACCACTAGCGTAACCGCCGCACGTTATAGAGAAGCGTGTTTTCTGTTCGATTCCCGTCAGCGACAGTGACGTATTTGCTGCTAGCATACCGGGGACGCCTCATATAAGTTAGAGCTGCCTGTCAACGCCATAATGTACAGCGGGGTCCGACACACCAACAGCGCTCATCACTTTTCTTATTGTTTTCTTTGTCTCGTGCCGCTTAAGAGGGTTTCTCTTTATTTCGCACGACTCCATGCTGCCGACGCCATCATGACGACGACGTCGACGACTGCGAATTTTTCTCCGTTTTAATTCATTATTGCACGGAATTCGTGTGTATCGTCGTGTGCTCTATTTTTCCTTCTTTTTTCATTTCGGTACACGCACAATTTTTATTTGTAGTTCTTTGCGTGTGAAATTGTCGAGTATTTGTCTTCGTTAAGTGTTTCTACGAGAGGGCTAATGAAGACTTTTAAATATTTTATTTTGGATATTCAAAATTACTCGAATGATGTAATGCGCTGGTGTATATTAGTGAAAAAAACTATTACCACACTTCGTACATAGAGACAATGATGTATTAGAGTATTCAATGATGAATTACTACCAACTAAAATAAATGTATTTAGCCGTACTACATCCGTGTATGTGTTTTTTGTTCATAAATCAATAATAAAACATGAATATATTTGTATGAACTCCAATTGCACACACACATTCACACAGAAGTACATAAAAATATATTTAATAAAAACACATCAGTACTATTTTTTATAACAAATGAATTACCAAATTTCATTCAAAATTAAAATATTGATATTATTCTTTCCTATCAGACATTCGATTACGAGTATTAGAAAAAAAAATAATATGTACTTAAAACGCATGAACAAAATTCGAAAATAATAATAAAATAAATTCTTTGTACGTTTAATTGTATTATTCTTATTATTAATAAGAAATTACATTAATTTTTACCTCTTTAAGAAAGTTCAAATAAATTATAATAAATATAAGAAGATACATAAATAATAAATTACTTATAATCGTCGATAAAATACAATGATTGTTTTACAAAAACTATCTTCACTTAAATTTAAAAAAAGGAAAAAAAGAATTCATTAGTATATCTTCATTGAAAAACCATTTTCTTGTCTGATTGTATTACTATGAACATGCTTTTGGCGTGCACATGCAATTTACTAATCGTTAGATTTTACTTCTTGAACTAATGTCATTGAACTGGTTTTATAAGCATGTTAATTACAAGTGCTATTTAGTAATAGTTCGATAATCAATATTTGCATTTATGTGTATCTATGTACAATATTGTTTATATATATATATATATACAATGTTTTTGATTTTTTTTAGTATGCGTATAGATTTACAGTCAATTTAAACTAAAAGCATTAAGATTATTTACCAAAAAGAAAAACTGTAAAAGATAAAGAGGGTAATTCTATTTAGGATTCCACACGAAAGTATTAAAAAGACAAAAATTAAAAAAAATGTTATCCCACATTTAGTATTTCAGTTCAATTGTATTTTCGTATTGAATTCAGATAAATTACTAAATGAAAAATAACGCTTTTTCTCAACCCCTGCGCTCCCTTTTACGCGGAATACTTCCATGTGGAAGCCTAAATTGAATCATCCCATTTATTCAACTTGGCCTATATATTAAGGTTTTGTGTACAATTTGACAAAATTTTGTCATTTTCAAGAATTTAAAAATTCAATTAAAAAAAAGAAATTTGATACTTTTTGGTTTTTGTTATGTCTTTTCCTTTTTTAGAGGAACACCGACAATAATTGAGTATTTTCAAAAAGACTTAGATTTTATTACTTGTACTTCTGTTATTAATACTCTTCGAATCGTTGTTTCATATCTGTACCTTAATGCTCTAAGGATGATGAAATTGCATATCATAATACATATAACTAATAAACAAAAATCATCAATCACTTACTCAAAATTTTAATCAGAAAAATATTATACAGTTTGCGGGGTGAGAGAAAAATTCATTTGCATAAATGTTTCATATTGTTCATTACGAATGGTTTCAGTACTTATGCCATTTTCAGGTAGATTTTTCTATATATTATACGAGACTTAATGTACTATTAC
>CM068317.1:37229748-37317248 GCA_034766995.1 Acanthacorydalis orientalis
AATAATAAAACAATAGCAATAAATAACTGGAATTAATATGACTGTCAAACAGTACCTAATTAATAAAAGTTTTTAATACAGTTTGTAACCAACAATAATAATTATACCTTTTTTTGTTCTTCTATTAATACGAAATAAATTAATAACATTTTATATTTTTTGTATACTTGAAGTAATTTAATAAAAATGATGCATCTAGTATTTAAATAAGTAACGACTTATAAAATCTAATATCTAATTGGAATATCTAATTTCTTTATTATATCGAGTAATTAACATTTTCAGTGAAATTGTAGTGTTAGTGTTATTTTAAACAATACATAAAAATAAAGCTTTATAAGCATAACGATTTAGAAAAATATAACTTATAAATTTTCTTTCTCAAAAACAAATACATCTTGTGGTTATAAATATTATCTTTTTTGTATAACTTTTCAGTTTATTTACTCGTATCCCAGTTCAATTAATAATTGTCCTATTAACATATATTTACTCATACATTTACATACATATGCACGTATATATATATATATATATATATATATATATATATATATATATATATATATAAAAGCATACAAAATTATACATGTGTGTATATATGGATGTATGTAATAATTAATATAAATGTCTAAAGTAATCACTGATCTTAAAAGTTGACTGGAATGTACAAAGATAAATCCTACATTTAATTCCATTACTTACAAATGACTGACTTTTTACTATCTCTTTCGCCTAAGTCCAGATTATTCAAATCCGTCTTAATTCAATTTCACTCACAGAAATATCGCTAATTTGCGTTTTACCTTAAATGTTAGTCAATTTGTAAATCGTTTAATATAATACAGAGGTGTTTAAAATTTAATTTACCCATATAATTGTTACACACAATATTGTTCTATGTATGTATATATATATATATACATATATATATAATTAATAAAAAATTAAAATCAAAATGACAGAATTATAATTTTTTAGAAGTTCGACTTCTTTAAGTATAAATATTTACAATAATTAAAATAATCATTTTAAGAAAGCAATTATAGATTATATAACATACTTTTTAAACTGAATATATCTAATTTTTTGTGTAAATTTTTAAAATTTCTCTACATATATATTAGGTAGGAAAATAATTGTGACTGTTACAAATTTGAAGGTTAAAAACCGCAATTATTTTTCTAATAACCTAATACTAATATGTGATAATTTATGGCATGATTAGATGTTACTTTTCTAACTCACAGAACATAAAAAAAATTTGGAAACATTTATTATCGGTTAGAGCATATTTTATACAGATATTTTGTGAAACTATAATGGGTGTATGAGAAAAATTCTGTTTAAAATTAATATATATATATATATATATATATGTATTTAATTTAAATAAATATCTCATTTACTTACAATATACTTATACACCAAAAAATCAGAATTGTAAAATCAAATTTTAAAATATGTGATTTTTTTAAAATTTGATATTTATATATTTCTATTCATGAAAACCTGTTATAAAATTTAAAAAGTACACATACATACAAAAAGTACACACACACACACACATATATATATATATATATATATATATATATATATATATATAAGATGTAAAATTTAATTCTGTGTCGTTCAATTCAATCAACCATAACTCAGTTTTAATTGAAAATATTTTCTAGTCGTTTTAGGATTTTGAAATGCCAAGCTTAACATTTAAAAACACTATATATATTGGCCAAGTAATTGGCATAATCTCACAAATCAATAGTGAACATGATGGCGTCCGAAAAGTAGCATATTTGGTATTGCATACTTTTCACATTCTAGATGAAAAAAATGATGCCGAAGCAGCGGAAATAATTTTTCAGCTTTGGGGGTAGATGTTGTGACGCATAGAACACACAAAAAATACTAAAACAGTGGAAGAGACCCGAAAATACATTAGGACTTCATCGACTCAAAATTTATATTTTTCTTTCGACAAGGCATTCGTCAGTTATTCGACTGATGGAAGAACGTTATAAAAAATAATGGGGATATTTTGAAGATTGAAATGTATTCCATTTTTCCGTAAACAATCATTTTTTATAAAAAAAGGTAACGAATTAATTTGTAAACCTAACATATAATACATCACATATATAAATTCAAATTAAATAAAAAATCATTCTGCATCAAATATGATATACTTTAATATTAAAATAATTTAAAATATTGTAAAATCTATTCCTTCTAAATTATATTTATGAAATAAAACTAAATTTAATTATTTTGAATTTGCGAAAAATAAATGAATAAGAAATATAATAATGTTTACAAGAGACTAATCACTAATGTAATGATTTTATTGTAATTAGTTACATTGCTTCGAACCGAAGGTATGATTTTGTTCAAATATTTAATCAAAATTTAAATTAACTAATATATTATTTAAAAAAAAATAACATTTTAATAAACGATACAAGACTATTCTTCATATAATTTCAATTATATTTACATTTCAAAAATAAACGATAGATGGATAAATACCCATATACAGTCTTTTTTTTGTATTTTTGATTAAAAAAGTGTGTGTTACACAAATTAAAGAATATATTTATGAATATGTATATGTATGTATATATATATATATATATATAAAATTTTATACTTCATTTCATTACAAATACTGTGATTCGTTGAATAATTTGATTAATCAGAAAAATATACGAATATGTTAAAAATATTTGAAATGTTTCTGTCAAACAAAAACAAATATAATTATCCATTATTTCAAAAACTAGTATAAATTGAATAAATATATACTTTAATTAGTGAAAATGTATTTGTTTGAAAACAGACAAATTTAACAAAATATATTTTTAGATAATATGATTTTTGTTTTTTTTTTTGTTCAATTTATTTAACAATGTTTGTGCTTGAATTAATTTCAACGAACGATAAACATTTATTTTTAAATATTTATTATATTTAATAAAAATATTTCATGTATAATGATTATATATGGTAATACAGGTATTTGCTTTTAAGTAATTAAAAAAATAAACACATTAAAAAACATCAGTCAAATTTGATATGTATGTAAACAAAACATAAAATCAAAACGAAATATTTATTTGAAATTTACGGCTCTCTGCCTTAAAATTATACAAAGTAACAAACACGTTACGCAAATAGTTCCTTAAATCATAATTATAAAAACGTTCTTCTTGAATTTTATTGTAATTATTCATGTCTCGGAGATAATTTGAAAATTTCCTGGAATTTCCTGTTATGAATATATTTACAAAACACGAAAGCTGTCTACCATATAGACACTTTCTGCATACATGAGGTAAGTTAATGAGTATGTAGATACTTGTGACAGGGTCGCTGTTCGGAGATAATTCACACGCATATGCATGGTAACTGACAATTTCAGAATTAAAAATATTGTTCTAAGGTCATATTAGACACATATTTACGTTGCAATTTAACTTTAATTTATTTTATAAATATTTAAACACTTTTTGTACACATGTCATGATTTAGTCTTTTTTTTACTAATGAGAAATGGAAAGTAGCCACGGAAGTTGACTTGAGTGCAATTAATGTATTTAAATAGATATGTGATTACAAAATGTTGTACTTCAAGCTGTATACTTTGAATATTATGAATACCTTTTTATATATCATTTATTAAGATTAAATTTTGAAAATTTTGAAGAAAACAAAACTTCAGATTTTTGATTATCGAAATTGAATATTCAACGAAAAATTGTATATTTTTTTTAAAAAAAAAACAATGATAATATCAGTTAGCTGTAACACAAAATAGGTAACTGATATATTAGGTTCAAAAAGAAAAGTTATTATCAAAATGTAACAGAACGAAAATATATATTTGTCAAGATTTTTTTCCATTTAAAATTTATTCTACTTTAATTTAAATTAAATACTAAGGAACAAATCAACTGTTCTTTTTTTTAAAAAAAAACAACTTAATACAAAAAAATAATATTTAATAATTAATTTTAATTTAAATACTAAAATGATATTTCATTATTTAAATTTTAGATAAGTATCAAGTTTGTATTCAAATTCTGAAAATTGATAACATATCAAAATTTTAAATTTAGAAAAAGTCTATTTTAAATAAAAATTAATTAATAAAAATACAACTAACCAATTTATTATAAAAAAAGGACTAATAGTTGATACTCAATTCTTTTCTTACACAAATCATGACCCGTATATACAAAATTTCAACAAAATTTCGTATTAAAAACAACAAATGTAACGACATTAATCATTATTTCCATATAGAAAAGAATATTTATGGATAATTATGGTGTTTTTAAAATTTTAATTCTTTAATTTTTAACTAAATGACTACAAGTTTTCGCTATTTGATCTAAAATTATTTAATTTTTTAATAAAGCTATAATTTATCATAAATTATTTAAAAGAATCTTGCTAAAAGAAAAATGCTATTTTAATAAAGAATATTTTGTTACGGTAATTTATGTTTTTTATGATTAAATTTTAAAATAAATAATAAAATGATACAGATATACTTTTAATTTCTAATTTCACTATTCAATTTATGTCAGGGAGAAATAAAAAAGACATAAGGATTATGGATTTTTCAAATATTTACACTATTCATTTCTAACCTTGTTACAAGAAATATAAATTTCAATGGCAACATTTTATTCACAAGAGAATAAATGTACTATAGAATGTAGAAACATTCACATTTTCTAATAATAGTTTGACTTTTTTAAGCTTTCATAATTCTTTATAAATAATAAAAACGAAAACCGAAATAAATTCATGTTTTACATTTCATAAAAATGTTTTTTATTATAAATTAAACATATTTATGAAACTATTTTAATGTATTCTATATTTTATTTATTTTATATAAAATTTTCAACTGAAAAAAATTACTAAAAGCATTTTACATTCATTTAATTTAGAAAGATGCATTCTATTATAAGCATTACTAAATATACTTTAAACTATTTGACAACGTCTCTTTTAAACGAGACGTGAATATTTGAAAAGCATCCCTAATGTTATAATTTAAAAATAAATTCACTAGCATAAAAAACTTTTATCACATATATATATATATATATATATATATATATATAAGCATATGTTATAAGCGAGTAAAAATTTAATAATGTATTTTACAAATACCCACACACGTGGATGTATGCGTACGTAAAGCTCAAATATCATTTCTGTGGCCGGAATGCAGACGACACGTTTTTAAATAGTGTTGAAGGCGTCATTAATCAACACTAAAGTCGCGCCTACACACATGTACGCACACAGCACCTACAACTCAGGTTCGAATACCGGCGACATGTGTGTGTGCCGAAGGATGTTTTCGACACGTACAACTGTTGTCATAATTCATAAGTGGTGTCCGGATTAATTTTTGTTTTTAAATTCATAAATGAATGAATGTGTTATTTTTTCGGAAGATAAATATCACAGTTTTTCATTAAAGTGTCTGTCGTGTGGCAGGTCAACAAACCGAAATGACTGCGTTTAAACAAACAGGAATGAATGCGTTTATTTGTTTTTTAAACGTCTCTTAATGCGACTGCAGTATTTTCGAGACGTGTTTTAATAACTGCAAACTAAATTTAGTGTACTTTAAATAACTGAAATAATTAAAACCTGATATATATATATATATATATATATATATATATATATATATATATTTGTATGTATGTATAGAGTACCAACACATGCCAAAAATAATAATTTTTGGTGATTAATAACTTAAAGAAATAATTATTTCAGAAATACATTTTATAATTACTTTTTTAAAAAAATTACAAGTAATCAACTAAAGTCATTTGAAAATTTTAAATAAATATTTTATTTAAAACAATTTGTTTTATATAACAACTGAAAAATCGAATGGTCGCAAGTAGAATTTCAAATATAGCAATGAATTATTCAGTTTTTTTTTATGTTTTAGCCATTTTAAAAATATATTCTACTTATCTATTATATTTTAAATATAGGAATTAAATATCGATTAATTTAAATGAAAGGTATATAAATATATATTTATAAATTAAATTTCATAAAAAGTAGACAGAAAAAAAATTTACAGCGAATAAAGTTACTTATAAAGCTCTGAAAAGTTTTGGACTCGTCATCAAAGACACATAAGCAATAATCGACAATCTAATATTGATATTTTTAGTTTGAATGATGAGGAAAAAATTATTTGTCAAAATGTTAATATACTTGCAAGCGAATTTGAATTTTTAATTAAACCAGTTTGGTATTGAAATGAATAGAAAATAATATCTACTGTAAAATAAAAATATGATGATAATAACTATATAACAGAAAAATAAGAAACAGAATATAATGAAGTGACTTTTGAAAAATAATTTTTAAATTTGTTCAAAAACAACAAAAAAAAATAAAGAAAAAGAGAAATTAAATAATAATGCTGTTTTAAATATTATAAATTTAAACTTGAAGACAAAGAAAATATAATATGTTATCCAGGTGGTCTTCGTCCTTTTAGATCACTTAAGTTTGTAGTCTTCTAACTACTAGTTCCGGCATGTGTGCTACCTTCAAACAGATTTTAGATAACAAGTTATCTAAATTTTATCTAAAGAGGACATGTGCTTAAACTAGCTGTGAAAGAACTCATGTGACCTAAAAGGAGAAACACAATTAGAAAAACATCCACAGGATCACGTGTATAAAAAACAATTATAATTCTAGACATTTAAATATATCAATTAATTAAAAATATTTTTATGTCAAAATGTGTAATTAAAACATTTATTTAAAAAAATCAAAACTTGTTAAAAGTAAAAAAAAAAAATAGTAGAATCAAACTAAAGTTGATATCAATTTTGAAATAAGTGATTACATAAAAAATGACCAACTAGTAAGTAGGAAAACTGTTTTAATTTTATGAAATAATAATGAGTGTCTATACAAGAAAATATAAATAAGTCTAATAGAAAAAAGATAATGTGACCATTGCTGAAGTTAGGACAAAATATAAAAATGAAAGTATCATAAATTTAACTACATTTCTAGTATTTAACGCACGACTTACATCCACAAAAACAGAAACATATGTTAAATATAAAACTGTTATTCACACAATATAAAATATCGTTTGTAATAAGTCTGTTAATGATGCCACAACTATTATTCCAACAATAAAAATTTCACAGCAACAAAAATTCATTTAATGAAACATCTACTTCATTATTCCTTTGAAACGCGATTTTCTTTCAGTTACATAATATCTTTGTTTACAGAAAAGAGAATCTATTAATAAAAACATAACTCTTTTCATATTAACATCAAAAAAAAGTAAACACATCGTGTGTCTACGGTACAGAGAAACAGGGACACATTCTATTCTTTTTGAAACGAACACAAGCGCATTTACACACAGGGATAACTGGCATTGCTGCCCACATGTCTGTCCTTTGCGGTTCGAGCAGACATTCAACGAGACAGATGATTGCGTCAGTGCCAAGTGCGCCAAACTAGGAGACTGACGTCAGTTTGGCACCCAATGTATATTTTATTCAGTTATATATATATATATATATATATATATATATATATATATACATGTAACTTTATATATAGCAATATAACACATACACTTACAGCAATGTTGTACAAGTGCAAGATACAATCTAGTCAAACTATTTTGTAGTATTTATATCAGAAATCATTCTGTACGACTCTAACACTATATTTTATTTGCAGTAGGAGTGAAAGTTTACGATCGTCTTCCTATGAACGAACAGTATGTTACAATGATCGATTTTATTTTGGCACTTGTACAAGAAATGTATGTCGGAACAACTACTGGAATTTTCATTTAATTTAGATCTTACATGACGTTTTCCATACATACAAATGTATACATATATACATATATATATATATATATATATATATATATACACATATGTATAAATATATGTATGTATGTATGTAAGATTAATCTACAGAATATATTCAAAAATATAAAGTAAACAAAATTGCGTTAAATGAATTGAAAATTGAATGAAATTCCACGTAATATTTACTTTTATTCAAGATTTTAAATGGATTTCTTCTTAGAAATAAAATAGTCATACGTTTATTTACACTAAAAATACCTGTCAAAAAGGTGAATTGATATAAATTTTAATTTTTTAAAAATAGATTATTATAAAACCTATTTATATACCAATTCATATGAGGCAACATTCAGATACGAAATTGCTTTAAGAAAACTGTTGAAATTTTTTTTTAATTACTTTAATATTTTGAAGATTATTCCATTCATAATTGATTGAAACATATTTTTAGAAAGAGCTACTTTATTATATATTGTTTTATATTTAAATAATATTCAGGTTTATAATAATTATATTTTTTTAAATACTCTAATAATCAATAATAAGTTTATAAATAATTGCAAGTATTTGTAATTTGGGTTTAACATTTTTTCAATGAACAATTAATATTTTTTATACATCTTCAAAACAAGTATAACAAAAAATGATAAAAATATTTTTTATAATGGAAAATAACAGAAAAATGTTTCTATTTTTTATAAAAATAATTGTATAGAAAAATAAAAGTTCTTTTTAGGTAAAGACATGTACATAAAAACAAACGTACTTACGAACAAAAGTACTTATGAACTGCTTTAGTATTTGTCAACGAAACACATACCTGCAACAAAGAAAATATTTTATTAATATAAAATAAAACTAAGTAAACATACAGATTTTTATAGAAAAAAAAAACACTTTTATTCGTATTAATATGTGGCGAATAAATAATTATTTTTCAAATTTAGAAATCTATTTTTATTCATCGGAAATTTAATTATCTTCGATTTGCATATTTTAAACCATCAATTTACATTACTTTTATCAATTTGTTTCTTATCTCTATCCACAAGCATAAAATGATTTTTTTTAAATTAATAATAATAATTGCTCATTTAATATTTTGATTCTGACACGGGTAGTTCGATAACAATTCCGTCATCCTTAGATATCTAAGGTATAGAGAAATGTTTTTCTTGTAACACTTGCTCTAATGATGATGATACAGCTCCGGAACACGCGTAAGTCATTAACAAAACGATCTACAATCAACTATTGAACATTGTGATCAGAAAGAAAATGTAATTGTGAAGAGTGAAAATTAATTTTTGAAAGTGAATTATCCACACCACCAAAAATTATAACATAATTTTTCTTAATACCATATGAATATTTTTTTTATAATTTTAATCAAGTACAATTTACTTTTGATATTATTCCTTTTTATGATTTCAATATTAAAAAAGTCATGTACTTTCATTTCCTTTGATTTAGAATATTTTTTTAAACAAATCATCATTTAATTTTATCTGAAATGAATACAATCATTCACTCAATTCAGAAATTGCAAAGAAATGTATAAAAATTTCTTACTTTTTTCATTATCACATTTTTAATATTTTGCATAGAAATCGAATTTCTTAGAAGAAAATATCTATTTATGATTATTTGTACAGGAAGAGACAATTTTTTAAAAATTTTTTTAACTGAAATGTCATTCGCTAATCAATTAGTATTCTTTTTAAATACTGTAATTATTTTCAGTTCAAAAAGGATATGACAAAAACTATAATCATTTTAAAAATGTAATTGGAAATAATCAAATTCTACATATTGTGATTAAATTCATGATTTGATTATTTTAATCTTACTATATGAACATCGACGACTTACTGAACTAAAATCAAACATTTATATTTGTTTAATAAATGTATACATGAAATCTATGTTGATATTTGATAAAGAACATCTGATATAAATATGTTGTTACAAGTGCATCTAGGAAGCATTCTAATCTGTATTTATGACAAATGCAGACATGACAATATGAAGAACGAAGACAATCCTTACGCACATAGAAACTGACATATATGTATGAGTTTATACACAAGAGGCTGGAATATCGCGTGCCGTAGTCGTTTGCAGTACTAATGAGATGGGGAAATCAAGTATGCAGCCCTTCATCTGTTATGACTACATTTTATAGCAGCTTCAGTATATTTCACTAGACAATACTGAGAACGTTTATAATCTTTATTGCTTATAAACACTTAATTAGCGATTATTCTAAATATAAAATCTTCCAATTTTCATTTTACAGTCTAAATGTTTTATTAGTTAGTGGTTTATTCAGTCAGAATAAGTTATGAAAATGTATTGTTTAAATTTAAGTTTATATTATAAGCAAATATTTAAAGTTAATTTATTTTTAAAATAAAAAATTGATATAAGCTCGAATCCAAAAATAAAATGTGGCCTGTTTTCGGTGAAAGCACGTACATTCCTTTCAGAATTATTTACAATGAAAAAGTTTGACTTTTCCAGGTCACATAAGAATTTACAATCACTAAGATAGACAGGGTCACGAACGATACATGGAACTGCTTGCACATTTTATATAGTCTGTTTTAATATTTTACTTGATGACAAGTAAAGATATATTGAAAAGTACTACTAGTGATGCACGGTTACGTACGACGTTTTATTTTGAACGGAAATAGAACATTTTTCTTTTATACAAAGTAAATATTATTTCTTAAGAAGCATATGGAGTATATATCGATCGTCTTTTAAACTACATTAAATAATATCTTATAATCATATGTACTAAGAACATAAATAATTTTAAATTACACGTACATTCGAGTAAGAAAGTTTCAATAGTTGTTTTTAACATTTTAATTTAAACAACGTTTAAAAAATGAATAAATAATGCAACGCTTGTCATTTAATAAACACATGTTTGGATTTTACAATGTTTCAAAGTACTTTTACAATAATATTGATATTAAAAGATAATCAACATGAAGTTGATAAGAAAATAGCATACAATAAAAGAACTCAGTCATAATCTATTAAGTGAACAAGATAATTCGGTGCCTTCTTTATAGAAAATTGAGAGTTACGGAAATTTGGAATATATTTAAATCCTCAAAATATCACTCATTATTTTGTATAACTTTTCTCTAATTGACGTAATGCTTTTTCGGTCAATGTTTCAGATTTTTTTGGATATTTTATGTGCCATAACATCTTCACTCAAAGATGAACAAATCATTTCCGTGGCTTTCAGCAGCATTATTTTAACTGGAATACGAAAAGTATGTAATGTATAATATGCTGCTTTTTGGAAGCCATTGTGATCATTACTATTTTGTGAGGTTATGATTACTGCTTGGCCAAGATATATACTGTTTTTAAATGTTAAGGTCGGCACCTCGAAATCCTAAAACGACGAGTAAATGTTTTATTTTCGGAAACGGAGTTATGATTGATTCAATTTAAAGGCACCGACTTAATTTTTACACCTAATAAAAAAAATTATTATTTTATTATATATAATATACCTATTAGAGCCTACTCGTTGAAAAAATAAATTTCTTACACTTTTATGTCTAATCATTCAAATTAATGTCACCAAAATTCATAATTATTATTATAATTAAAATCAAAAAAAGCATCTGAAGTATTTCATTCATTTCTAAATTATACATCATTTTCATACTCATACGATTGTTTCAATCCAGAAAATAATAATTATATAAAATAAAATTCAACTTTTAATTTAAATCTAATATTTATATTTTTTTCTCAGAAATTACTACAATTCCCTATATCACAGTTCTTATAAATATACAATTTTTTTAAAATAATATATTTATTAATATTAACATAAAATTCAAGTAATACAAAATAATATTATAATTATAGAACTATGGTGAAATTGTATTTATACATTTATACTTTAATTGAAACAATAATGAAATGTAGCATTTACCTATTGACTGGATAATTTATACAACAAATCTCGTTCTTGAATAAATACTTGTTTTACTTTTAACAATAGGTTGTTAAAAATAAAATGCATGTTCGTATACAAAGAACATTTTTTTCAATTAACCATAAACGAAAAGTTTTATATCAGATTGTTAATCAATGAGCGAAAATTTGAATTCATGATTTTAATTATGTAATCTCTTTTAAGGAATGTATCATTTAAGATATTAATAATATTTGAATTTAATATTCAAAATGACATAAATAGAACATGTAATTAATTTATTTGATTGTTGAAAAAATATTTATGAATCCTATATTATAATATATATATATATATATATATATATATATATATATATATATATATATATTAAAAATATATAAATCTAGATATCTCTTAAAATATGAACCATCATTGACATAATCTAATTTTTTTAAAACAAAATTAATCTAAATTATTTCCAATAAAAAACTTACATTCATTACAAAATAAATTCCAAAGTGGGATCAATAGGATAACTAATTTTTAAATATATAAAAAATAGAATTTAACAACTAAATTTCATTAATATTTTTTATTTCAGTCATAATTGAAAACAAATGTTCGTGAATTCAAAACGTTGAGTAAATATTAAAAAATTAACAGATAAACAATCAATCTATAACAGCTGTGGGTTTGAACTTGCAATAAAGTGCATTCTTGGGTTATACATATACTGTTTCTTTTAGTAAAAAAATTCAGACATAAATTGAAGTAAGGAATTAATAACAGTCGTATAGCGTTCATTCGTGATTAATTGACCTTAAAATGATGAATAATAATAAATCTTATAGTTAACAGAACTGTTTTCCTTGATGACGTAAAGACTTTCTTTAATATTTTTAGTACAGCAATATTATTTAATTAAAAAAGCTCCAGAGAGTCATGTAAAAAAACCGATCCAAAAATATGTGACAAAAATTGAAGTATTTATAAGACCACATAATTGAAATTTATTTTTAGAAGTATGCGTAGGTAGTATTTATAATTATATTTATAAATATAACAAACTCCTGCAGATATAAATAGATCAGAAATCAATTTTCATAATATTTAAAAAAAAATTCAAAATATAAACAATTTCCAAGATACCAAATCGATATTACAGCCAGTCAATAAATTTCTTTATGGAAAATATATAAAAATATGTGAAGGAAAAAATGTGTTCATGAAGTTCAACGATTTCCAATTTAATAACCAACCAATTCAACGATTTCCTATTTAATATATTAATGATTTACTGTTTTCAACTTACAAGTAATTCAACAGTTTTTATTTCTAATTATATAGATAATTTACTTATTAGATTTTGTTGTAAATTCATAAGTTTACATTAAGGTAGTAAACACAGTTTTAACAATCTAAATTGATAGAGATGATTATAAAAAAATTATTTCATAACTGTTAACATCTGTTTCCCTTATTAAAAAATATTAAAAAAATCATAAATGAAAAAAGGTTGATATTCGAATAAAAAAACTTAATACTTTACACATTGTAATTTAATTAATAAATAAATAAACAAAGAAGTAAAATATTATATGCAATAAAAAGTGTCCCAAAAATAAAAAATAAAATTAACCAACTTAAAATACTCTCCAATTACAGACAAATGATACTTATAATATATTTACTCTGAAAAAAAAACATGTTACAATACTTAAAATTCCGGTAGATTCTTCAATCAGATATAAATATTTTCCAGTCAGATAACAAGAATTGAACGTACTGTACATAATGACGGTTGCAAAAGCAATGATGCTCATCCCGCAGTTCTTTTTGCCGATTGTATCATTCGACGGAGAATGAAGGAAAGGAAAAAAAACAATGAAACACTTTGTTTTTTTTTCGTTCCTTTTTCATATGCCGCGGCGTTTTGTTTCCTCGTCTGCGAGTCTTCATCGTTTTGATTGTTACTCTGGTCTTCGACGTCTATTACGGATCTCTTGTTTTATAATGAGCTGATGATAGTCGGTTGTTATTTCGTCTTTTTACTGCCGACGGAACAACAAGTTCATGTATCTCCAGAGAGAATAATAATAATTTTCGATATTATGTTCTGGATATGTCAAGATTATATTGTGTATTTTTTCTCCTTACATTATGACTCGTAAAATACATAAAGATCTCTTTTACTTATTCGATGTTGTATTTCTCTTTATAAACTTTAAGGTATAATAAATAAATATGTACTTCAATAAATTATGTATTTGATATGTCATCATATCTTTCGTTATTGTTTTATTTATGAAATATGCTTGTGAGAAAATTGTCTTCTTTCAGAAAAAAGACTGCTGCACTTGAAAAAAATGCAGGAAAACAACTTACAAAATCTGATTACACGATACAAACAAGAATTACATACATACAATATATATATATATATATATATATATATATATATATATATATATATATAATAATTTGTAAACAATGAAATAGATTACTAAGAAAAAATAACTGTTTTGATATTAAATAATAAAAATATAGTAAGTATTTAAAGTTATAAAAGTTTAAAAATAATCAACTGGATTTTATTTAAGCTTGTTTATCTGTAAAAAGGAAGTCTTACAAATCTTACTGTCTTCATACTGTTTTAACAAATGATGCCATTTAAGCTCCTTGAGTTACAAAATATAAGCTTTGTGTCTGTGAGGTATAAGTCATATATTTTGTAACTAACACTTAGCTATTAACCACATTAGGGACAAACAAACAATGGAAGTAACATACTAATAGTATTAATTTTAAACGAATGTCAGTAAGCAACTTCTAAAAAAAGAATACAGTGAAAATGTGGAAACTAATATTATGCATATTTAAATAAATTTGATTTCAAAATTTTGGGCACGAAGTGTTTATTAATATTTCTATTCTATAACAAAAAATCAAATAGATATGTAATTTGTACATTAATTAGTTATAAGTAAATACATTTCATTGTGTATGTTATACAAATCATACGATATTAAAAAAGTATTTTAGATATTAAAAAAAAACGTTTTATATAAAAATGTATAAAACAAGACATTTAAAAACGATTATCATAAATGAAAATTAAAAAAATTGAGTTAAAAATAAATTTCAATTCCAGCTTTAATTCAGAGCTTATCTGATATTTTTTTTAATATATATTTTATATTTAAAGAATAAAATCATGCCCTGTATTAATTTATAATTGCATTAAAAAATTAATAATTTTATAAAGTACTGATTTATGTTACAATCAATATAATTCTCTTTTCTTCCATGAAAAAAACGATTACACAAAGCGCTTAATAAGCTTCGATCTGGACAACGTTCCAAAATAACCTAACTACAAAAAAAAAGAATTGACAAAGATTGATGACGATAGTAATACTCGAGAGTAAACAGATTATTACTAATACCTCTACCATCGAATTCAGAAAGTCGAATATTTACAAACAATTATTATTAAACTCATTAGCAAACATTTTTTTGTTTGGAAAGACAGTGACAAATAAATTTATTAAATTTAAAAAGAGAGAAGAAAAATCGAAAAAATAAATATCTACAGAAAAATTATTCAACAGTTCTCCAATTTATTTGTCAAGTCATGTGATGTGAACGCGTCTGCCAATAAAAGAACGACGTCCAAGGAGGCTGTCAATGTCGTCACGGACCGTTGAGACAACAGGGTGAGTTGGAAGTATATTGGGAGGGTAACGTTAGTAAGGCTGACTCTGTCGCCAGTGCCGCAC
Source organism: Acanthacorydalis orientalis (assembly GCA_034766995.1). Lineage (NCBI taxonomy): Eukaryota > Metazoa > Arthropoda > Insecta > Megaloptera > Corydalidae > Acanthacorydalis > Acanthacorydalis orientalis. The sequence goes on from CM068317.1 coordinate 37,245,402, forward strand.
AGAGGGGTAACTGTGTGCACATATACATTTTCCCATCAATCAGTCTAATGTCAACACTTGAACATAGCCGAAGAATGTCGGTAGCTCTGTATATTGAAAGAAAAGGAAGAAACCTACTATGAACGATAATTGGAATGATCAAGAAGTTCTTTCTTACACCAATTTTCTATGATAAATGAAACTATTAGATCGATGACACCAATTACAAAGTATATGTTGTATGTCTAAATTGGTTTAGTAAAACTTTACATATATATATATATATATATATATATATATATATATATGTGTGTGTGTGTATAAATATATACATATGTGTATATATATATATATATATAAAACCGATTAAATTAAACAAGTACTGACCATTTTAAACCTATATAAACTCATTTTCCTTTATACGAAATCTTTTTATTTCGCACTGAATCTGTTTTAAGACAGTAACTAATGCATATTAGCCTGTTGAAAAATACATGGAAGAATAATTCCTAATCTCAGAAACTTTCCTCTATATCTAACAAAATGACATTACATAGTACCAAATTGACTTGGTGTTCGATAATGTTCTTAAATAATTTGAGTACAAATGATACTTCAGTATTAAGAAGATTTTGTTTTTTCGTATAAAAGTATTTGAATTTAATTTCATATAAATTTATTTAATAATACATACGAACACAATAAATCAATTTATCACTTATATAAATATTTTAAGAGCAATTGTTGGTTTCAATAAATGAATAAAATTTAAAATATTGGGATGGTTGTATAATTTGTGATAAAAAATATTCAATAAATGATTATTGATAATTTCTGATTGTTGTATAAGCAACAATCAAAAATGATCAATTATAATTTAGTGAAAATTTTTAATGAGAAAAAAATTGTAGTTTTCTGGACACAAAAACAATCATTTGTGAAAGTAGAACCACCTACATTGGAAGAATAGTACTGCGATACTTGTATAATTTCATAGAATAATGAATATTGGAATAAAAATGTTCCTACTAAATTTTATATAAATATATTACATACCATACAAAAAAAATCTAATAATTTAAATAATTTTAAAGAAAAATGAAAGCGTCTTAAAAGTATTTAAATAATACATAAGAAATGAGAAGAATCTTAAAAATGTATAAAATATTAATTTAGTCTACAAAATTGGAGTCAAAAAGAAACTGATTTTGTTGCTGGCCTATTTATTAAAAGTGTTTATTGTATTAAAAAAAATATTTGAAAAAAATTTCAACGGTATATATAGATTAAATATACGAATATAAAATGAATCACAGCAAAAAATATCGACCAATGCTCTTCTGTTGTTGAGATATTTTACAAAATATTGAACTGTAACTCTAAAACAGAAAAGCTATCATAGTTACATACATATGGATCCAATTTGCTGAGAAAAATTTATACATATGTATGAATATCTCTACATACATATATATATATATATATATATATATATATATATATATATATATATATATAATACGGGAAGTAACTTTCCGTTCACTTATATATTGTCACCACAGTTATTTCGCTTGTTTATTTTTGCACAAACAGCGATCTGTCTTTCTTGAGACATTCAAGTAATCACCTTCACACACCCTACTATCCCATTCTATATCTCTAAACCTCCACCAAACCATATATAAGATTAAACAGAGATATATATTTTGAAAATGAAGTAACTACCCACCGACCTACACTTATTATATCGTTCGGAATTTTTTCCACTTTATTTTATAAGGTATATCTCGTGTATAATTATTCACTTACGCGAAATTCGATATTTGAAGGGAAGTAGACATTTTCCATTAGTTATTAAAATAAAAAAAAGTATTCAGTCCATTTAGAAATTTGATACGGATGGAGGAAGTTCTTTAGGGAATTTTGTAAAGCGAAATGTATGAAAATGGACTTTTGAACTTCAGTAAATAGAAATAATACAATCAAATTAACAATATATATATATATATATATATATATGTATGTATGCATGTATATATTTATATATATATATATATATATATAAAGATAATAAATGTAACATACGAAGCATGCCTCTCAAATTCAATGTTTGCTATAATGATCGGATACTGTACCATTTTATATTTCACATTTTAGAAGAAAATTATCAAAAGGAACAAATCCAGACAGCAAAATAACAACGAACATGAAAAAAGGTACATTTGACAAGGGGATAAAAATAAGATTACGTAATAGAGAAAATCCTCTTATTCATAAAACGACATTATACCCGTTTGCAAAAATCACCCTACACATCAACTGCAAGCTTTTATATATACATATATACAAACACCCCACATATACAATTATGAATAAATATATATATATATATATATATATATATATATATATATATATATATAGGTATGTATGTATGCTAACATTCCTAAATATTTCTACGCATATGCCAGCAAAATATACACACAATATAGAACGCATATGCGTGCAATTTTCGTATAACGAGCGAACAAAACGGTCGTACAGTGCACGCACAAAAACGCCGTTAGACGCGAGTAACGGGCGTCATTTATACCGTTAGTTACGACTTAGCGGCCGACACACATACCCCAATGGTTAACGGAGCTATGGGTTATGAATAATTCTTTTGGATATGCAACAAGCTCGTATGCATATAAAATTCTAATTGTTTATATACAGCGTGTATTAAAATATTCAGCATTTTTATTCGAACAACTCACATCTAAAACGATAGTGTTTGCTGACTGTAAGATTGAATAGTCAATTGAAATGTGTAGAACTAGTAAACAAAGATTTTTTTTAAAACTATTCACAAACTGACTTTATACAAAACTTCAAAAATGTGAATAAAAGATTAATTTATAAAAAATGTCAAATTATCATCATACTGTGTTTGATCTCGTTTAACATTATTTTTATATTAAATATCAATTTTCAGAGAAAATAAAAATTACTTTTATAATAAATAATTAGTAACAAAAAAACGAGTCAAAAACAGTTCCGACACAGGCAAAGTTCTCTTTCACAAATGAAATCATTTTTCATCTCATAGACCACACCAAAATTTTTCTCATTAAATATATTCAATATATTAATATAGCTTGGTAGCAGTATTGGTTGTCACTTATAGGCATTTCGATGGTAAGATGATGACGCTGCCATCGAAATTCGCATAAATGACAATCAAAAATAATTTACTGAATATATTTGATCGAAAATAATTGGTGTGGTTTGTGCAGCGAAAAAAGAAATGAAAAAAATGACCATACTGTACGTTACATACAACATACAATATATAAAACATATATAAAACGAGAAAGTTGAATTTAAAAATATTTTTGTCCTGAAAATCTGATAAAAATTGAAAAATTTGACATTTTTCGATAGCTAAAGATAATAAATATTTCATATTTTACGAAGAAACTATATATATATATATATATTGCAGACATGTATAGAAGTTAAAAATAAAATTCCATTTGTTCTACTTATAAATAGAACAATTTGTAAAAAAAATATTTAAAACAAATAATATAAAGTTGTAACTTATAATTAGACGAAAAGAAGAAAATATTGATTAGTTTCGAAACAATATAAAATAGAAACAAATCAAACATTACACATGTTTAACATTTTATTAATATAAAATCGAAAACAATTTAAATAACATTTTCTAAGAAAATGATCGATAATATTTATATCAAGAATATTCGAACATTTCACATATTTTAAGTGAACATTTTTATATAAAATAGTTATTTGTTACGACAAACTGTCGTTCATTGACAAACATTCAAAAAGATACGATATCTGAAAGATAATTTATAAAATTTCATCAGTACGCCTAGAAATACTCATTTCAAACTGAGTCGAATAAATCATTGATGTTTCTGCTTAATGAGACGTGGTGACAGTTAATCGTAAAACATATTTTTTACAACCAAATAGCAGGATAATTTGTTATATATATACATATATATATACAACTAGATATAAATAAATAATTCTTTGTATAAACATAATTCTTTGTATCAGGATCTACTCTATATTATGTTTAAAGATAAATCTCTTATAAAAGTACCTTCAATTTTCAATAGTAAAAGATATGAATAGAAGAAATAAAGTAATATAATAAAAACTAATAGCACTACTCTCAATTCTTGTACAATACAAATTATTAGACATATAAATTGAAAAAATATATTTTGAGAAGATAAAAAGGATTTTATATCTGAAAAATGAGTTTACTTATTACTGAATATTATAATATTGATTGTATATTTATTTTTTTCTCATTATATTATGTATTCGATGATACAAATTTATTATATTGTTTTTATTGCTTCCTTTCAAAAGTTACTATTTGCATTTTAAAAATATAAATAATTTTTAAAAATATTTATAAAAATAATATCAAAATTTGAAATTAAAATAAACGACCCTTGTTTAATAAGTTTAAATTCAATTCATAATCATTCAGTACATTTTTGTAAAGTATATGATGTAAAATACTGAAACTGAAACATAAGAAAACTATAAGTTATACTTTTTTTAATTATACTGAAACATGATAACGCAATAATAAAAACATGTAAATATCCTTCATAAATAATCTGAGAACGTCAGTGTTTAAATAATCTATTTTTCTCATTTTATGCATACAAACTACCATCTAAAATTAATTGAATTCTGATTAATAATCACGAACAGTATTTTATAATAGAATGAGAAGTTTCGTATGTTAGGAAAGTGCAGCGACTCTATCATAAATTTAAGAGAAAGTAAAGTAACATATTAGAGCGTGCTGTAGTCAGCGCAGATAGCATGCAAAAACGGATCATAATTCACATTCTCTAATCAGCCATGAAAATCCCTATTCCTATCCCCAACAGCCAAGGCACATTGTGATCTGCATGCAGTTTTTAATGTCCTGGTGCCAGGAATTCTGAAATTCATTTATCATATTTACATTAATAAAATTATTTGAATTAAATTTGAAATATTTTAAATTTACTTATAGGTAGATTTAAACAGTAAAAATAATATTAAATTCAATATAAATTTATCGTTCAGCCGCTTTTTATAGTTTAAAGTAAATATAAAAATATTATATTATAAAAGCTCCCTAAGTCATTTAAAAGAGTCAGAAAAGTTATTACTTTCTTATTGATGATATTGTAAATATATAAAGTGCCTATCATAGCTAAATTGTATTTTTTTGAAAAAGACAACAAAAAATTGTCCAATATTTATCAATAAGATATGAAGCTGTTGAGCAGAACTATATTCCAAACAAAATTAGAATTTATGCCTGATTATAAAACAAAATTAGTATAATTATGATTAGAGAAAAATATATTACATTTCGCAGTATAGTTTTGGCACTGTGGCTAAATTCACTATCACAAATTAATTTTCAATTCCTCACACAAACCAAAATACAAGTTGTGATCAAAATTTTTAAAAATTATTTACTGATCATTTTGATTATTGCTTAAGAGTATTTTGAACGAGATGCCATCCATTCGTAAAGCGTTAAGGTATAGAATAATTGTAGTAGTTTCTTTAAATTAGACTAACTATCAATCTGATGAATGTAATATATAATAGCCGGTTTTAAAACAAGTGTTTGTAGCTAAAGGTCAGTCGAATATCTAAAGAAGGTAATTTTTTTAGGGACAGTCAGATATATCATATTGTTTAGAATAAAATGAACATTAATGATCATTCTATCTTTCTTGATATAATTCGGACCAACGCCTGTATTAGAATGAGATAGCGATATTGGTTTAACAATGTATGGTAGAAATCTAATTACACACAAATGGTCAAATCGTATTTGTAAAATACATTTTTTACATATTTTGTGTAGTAGTTACTGTTATAATAGTACTTTTTAACAGTCATAGTTATAGAAAATAAATAGAAAACTTTTACTTATATTTTTTTCTTTTTCTATTATAATGAGAAAACCATTTTTTTTCAAAATACATACAAATTAAACAGACGCAGTAATTGTTATACTTAAAATTATATATTTAAAATGATAATTTAAAATGATAATGATACTTTTTATATCTTTAAAATTTTATGTTATATTTAAAATGAATAAAACAGATACTATAAATATTTGTCAGAAGGGGAACTTTTGGTTCAATGAGAATCTCTGTAAAAAAAAAACTTTTTATTAAAGCAATGGTTCATTTTCCAATTCATGATTTTCAAACTGCAATTGATAAATAGCTTAATCATTTAAAAGCGAGTGTAAGACCACAAATAATTATTTCGAATGAATTTTTGTGATTTCTAATTTCTATATAATGCAGAGTAGTACTTAACAAGTGGTAAAAAATTAGAAAACAGAAAAAAATTGTAAGATTTATTATTATTCAATTTTTGTATTTGTAATACTGATATATATATATATATATATATATATATATATATATATATATATAATGGTTGGTATCTTAAAAAAAAGCTCAAAATATTCAGCAGGCAGCCGTACGATTAACGCACGTCGCAAACAGGTGTTAACTGGTCGACGCCAGCATCTAGCGTATTTATATCGACGTGTTAAAAAACAGCCCGTCGCGATCTTATCAACAGCGTCCGTTGCCCTGGCGTACGTACACGAGGGTAGACTTGACCCCCGCAAACCACATAGGGTTTTCTACCGCTCGCCCATCTTTTACACACCTACACACAAATATGTACGTGTTACATACATACGCACGGTTATACATACAAATGAATGTATATGAACCAACAACTAGCAGCGGTCATGCAAAAACACACACACACACCCTTTATTCTATAAGGGAAAATAGAAAAAGTGAAAATTGTCAGGAGCTGTGAAAAGTACGTTGTTTTTTTTCAATTACTTTTTATGAAAGTTTTGTTTTAATTCTATCGTTAATTATTAAAAAAATATGTTAAGAAACAACTTTTAATCACACATTGATTTAGAAATGTGCTTAAAATTGAATAAAATTTTAAAAAAATCTCAGATCAAAATATTCACTTTTCAACTTTATTGAAATTGTAAAAAGTAAGTAGTTTTAAATATTTATTTAGTAAATTTTTTTATTTTTATAAATGATTTTTTCACTTGCTACTCAAACCACCAGAAAGTTTTCCAATCAAAAATGTTTCATAAATGATAAATAATCAAATTGATTAATGCTTATGAACATTTAAATACAGATTTATCCAATCTCGAAGTGCTTAGTTACTGAAAATTATGAAATTCATATTTAACTGTACTGTTTACTGCAGTACTCTGAGTATGAGCCAATATGCTGCAAAAGAATATGAATTTCATGAGTTTTTGTATCTAAGCACTTTGAAGATGATTCAATCTTCATTTCAATCCTCACAAGCATTAATAAATTTATAAACAATCATTTATGAAACATTTTTTATTAAAAAACTTGCTGGCTGTTTGAGTGATAAACGAAAAAAATATTTGTGAAAATGAATTCAGCCATAGTACCAGAACTATATTGTAAAGTTGTTTTTTTTATTTAATAACAAGACATTATATTAAACAGAACTGACTCAAAATTTAAGGAATGTTTTTAGAAAAAAATATTTCCTTTATTTTTTTTTCACTATTAAATCGTACAATAGTTAGACCCAAGTAAGTTAAAATTGAGAATAAATTAAAAACAGCATGCAGGTTAAAAAAATAATATTACTTCTTCTAAAAGTTTTATATTCGTTAACTTATCTTCGAAGACAACATTTAAAAATATATTTTAGCCATTAAGATAAAAGTAAAAGCTAAGGTAAAACAATCAGGGTAATAAAAATATAATAGAGACAGAACCGGTATAGGTATGTTAGAAAAAATTATAAAATTTAAAAATAATAACTTTTTGTGACCTAAATGTGTTTTTTTTTGCAATGGATTTAAATGTAAATTCGCTGTTCAAAAAATAAACTAAATGGAATACAATTTTCAGATTTTTATACAAATATTACAAAACATTCTGAACGAAAATTTACTGTTACTATTATTGGTAAATTAGGGTTAGTAAGATTTATAAAAAATCAAAGTTGTATGTTTAAGTTGTACAATTTTTGACTTGTCAGTAAAAAATGAGTTAAAAAAAATAAAAAAGCCTGTCCTTGAAAAGTGCAAATGATTATTACGAATTGTCACCGAGGACAACGCGCATGTCCAGATCATTCTTTGTACAGCTTAATTTCACTATGTGAATTTCCCACTGCGCCACTTTTCCCTTATGTACTGTGAGTAAAAGTCGTCAACTAACAAACACTGTTGTGCTAGTGTTAGTTTCACCGCCTCCCGTGATAATTTTCTACACTGTGCGTGTGTAAATTAGTATGTAGAGTCATAAAAGATTGTGTAGATTGGATTCAAGTTATGACGTTAGGGACTTTAAGGTTTTTATTCTTTTCATTTCTCTGTGTTCAGAAAAAAGAAACGCCACGTAAACAGTCGCATGATACACTGCAATAAGACTTTTGGGATAATGAATGTCATTGATTTTGATTATTCGTTAAGGTGTGAGAAAATATCGAAAGAACGTATCAGATCAAGGAATCTTTAAAATAGTAATGTAATTAGCAGTCTTTCCCAATGCGATAAGAAATTCTTTTGAGTTTTTTTTTTACAAATTACATAGTTGTTTGTATACAAAAAACCATACACATATATGGGAAATATACGTGAAACTGAGTAGGTTGTTTGAAAATTATCAAGAAACACATATATGGAAAATAGGAAATTTATTTATAACACAACTTAATAATAAATGTAGTCAAAGAAGTTGTTAATATACTCGTATAAACTTATTAATGTTACGATTTATCTAAATTATGATTATAAAACAAACTGAAATGCTGTAAAAAGCATCTAAATACACGCATATATATATATATATATATATATATATATATATATATATTATCAATATATATATATATATATACATATATAAATATATATTATATATATATATATATATATATATATATATATATAAAACATGCAATATTTTTCTTCTTTGTTTAAATCTAGATAATCACGCGCAAGTTCATTTCTTTTATGTCTAGTTTTGACATTAATCGTTTTTAAATAGATTTTGAATTCAAAATAAAATCTTGGAGTTCAAAATCTAATTTTATATGATGAATCAATTATATTTGTACAGCAAAAATGTAAGAAATCCTCTGCAGTATATCGCATCTTTCTTTTGACAAATCTTTCAATGCAATGATTAATAGAAGTATTCAAGAAAAGACATTATAAATCGGCATCATTTCTAAATTTACAGGTACAAAAAATAAAGAGATAAATAATTTCATTACTTATCTGTACATCTGTTTATTTGTCCATTTGCTTATTTATACATACAAACACACAATGTAACGATGGTTAAGAGAAGAAATACGTAAGTGTGACTGTCTCTTAAACAAAAACATTTTAATATCGAAGCTTTATAAGTTCAGTATATAATGAAAACTTTAAATTTTTTATAAAAATAATAACTAATTAATAATATAAATTAAACAACGTAAAAGTAAGCAACTATAGATCATAATGACAGATTTGAATGAAACTTTTCGATCAAATGTTGAAATACATTTCTTTGATGAATGACAAACTTAAACAAACACAAATACATACATACATACATACATACATATATATATATATATATATATATATATATATACATTTAAAAGTATATGAAAAATATTTCATGCGTTAACAGATAAAAGTATATAAATATTTGACGTATGTATGACTGGAAAAGTATGTTTGATTAATGTTTCAATTCATTATATCAAATAAAAATTATTCGAATAAAATTAAAATTGAGTACAATTCTGTATATCTTTTAACTCGCTTTGGGAATTATAATTTCGTTTCTTTATTTTATGAAGAAGAATTTATCAAATTATTATATATATATATATATATATATATATATATATATATATATACATATATATATATCAGAAAATGTATTTTTTAAACCTTAATATAAATATTTTTTTAACTGAGGCAAATACCACTATAAGTATACATTCGGTTATTGAATCTCATTAATATAAAGAACGTAATTTAATCAGCATATTACATTTTTTTTTTAATTTTTTAACAGCTTCTATGAAGACAGTTTCGACAAAAAAGTTATTCACGACATATTTTACATCAAACATTTTATTTTCTCATTTTTATTTACATTTTCAGTATTTTAACTCAACTATTTCAGTTTATATATATATATATATATATATATATATATATATATATAAATGTGTGTGTGTGTATGTCTGAATATATTTTTGCTGTATATGTGAGAAATATAATTACAGTTTCATTTTATGAAAAAGTATTCAAATCTGTATATAAAAAAAACACTAGTTTCATTCAAACACACACGAAACTCTATCGCTGAACGCAAATAAATAAAATAAATAAAAAACTGCATCAGGAAAAAAATATATAAATTCAGCCCGCTAACAGCTATCAGACCATTAAGTACAACGAGCGTAATGTATTTAATCGTGTAATACAACACGGTTGAATTTTCTTTTTTCTCTCGACCGCCGCGTTTAACGCAGACGAAATTTTCGCGCGATATCGAGCGATCCGAAAAAAAATCGTACGGAACAGAGCAATAAATTTTCCGGCAGCCTCGTACACAATTTAGTGAACTGAAAATGCGTGTACAACGACGACGTTGTGTCGATCGTTATCGAAATACCGATCTAACGCTGCCGTTTAACGGCGTCGCCGAACGCGAGGCTATCGTCGAAAACATAAGTGTTGTATCGTTTTTGTGATACGATCAGCTTACGCCGCTGCAATTGCAGCGCTTTAAGGAAATTATTCGGTTTCACAACTACGTGTAGTTTATTTTTGTTTTCATTACATGTCTTTGTATGTCGAAAACGAGTGCATTCACTTTAAATGTTTACGTTTATACTATTTTTTCCAATCAATAAACTCTATTTTTTACACAAAGATATCTTGTAGTCAAATAAATTTAAGCAATTGCAGTTTATTTTTTTTTCAATAATAGTTTTAATGATTTTTCAATGTTTTGAATATGTAGTTTGTTACAAATACTTTTCCTCATTCTCTAAGAAAAAAAGACTATTGATAATCAGAGATTTACTTTGGAAACATGATTGTCTTTTATCAAAAAGATTTAATTGGAATCTCTGAACCCATTTGATCTTTCAAACCAGTGATTTGCATAACTTTGAAGTATTGAAAGTAAAGAATTCCAATAATCTACTTAAAGATAAGACGAATCGAAAACTGTCGTTGAAAACAAAGTTTCCAGAATTCTAATGGCATGACTATGGATAACCAACATGCAAGAAGACAAAACAATAAATAATATTTAGTAAACACTGAATACTTAAAAAGTTTCATTTTTTTACAACAAGAAAATTGAATTAATAAAGGTTAGAAAACATACATAAATAATAAATACATTTTCATTATTTTCCAAGTCAGGTTTAGAAAATAAATGTATTATTAAAATGATTAGAAAAGAAATTTTCATTATACAAAAATTTATCTTGCATTAAATACCATGAACTACAAAAAAAACTTCTTAATTACCATTGTAGTTGACTACAGTGTTAATGAATAAGAATTAACACTTTCGAAACAATTACACTGCACTGGAGATATTTTTCAAAATCCATTTATGTAAATTAAAAAAGTTCTTTTTTGGTTCAAAACTACATATTTTATAACCAACCTATGATAAACGTTTTAACTGAAAAAAAAACAAATATATTTTGTTAAGAAGCAAATTAATATCACATGAATTTGAATTCAGTTTAAAGTATCTGTCGTTGTTATTTAAAAAAAAGCAATTCTTTTCTTAAATAAATACATAAATAAATCTTAACAAAATCATAAAACGAATTATTTATGAAATTTTAAAAACGATTTAACCTTAAACTTAAATTTTATTTAAAAAATATGTTTAGTTAATCTATAAAAGAAAAATTCATATTCGGAAGTATAAAAATATTTTTTTTTACATTTTCTTCAAATATTCTCAAGAAAATTACATAATTTATTTGTGCACAAGTTAATAAAATTTCAATATCTTGTTCAATTTATCAACAAGAGATATAACATTTTATAACTATCTTAATATGAAATCTCATTAAATGTGAACTATTTTCCTAAAAAAATCTTCTTAATGAAAGACGACACATGTTGTCAAGTCGTATTCAAATACAAAACTCATTAGTCATCGATCAACATACAGCTGAGTCACTTTATTACAACTTATTCGTCTAGTGTTTACTATTGTGTTACATTTAGATTCAAAGTAGATTATTTGGAATATAAGATTGTATTTTTAATTTAAAATTCTAATTTTGAAAAGTACTATTATATATTAAATAACATCCTTTTATTTATTACTAATAAATCTTATTAATCCTTTGTACTCACAAGATCAGTTGTACTGCCCAGACATTTAAAGGCGTTCTACTCATACAGCCAGTGTCACTGACCACGTTTTATCAATTGCAGATAAAAGATTTGATCAGCGTTCGGCCATCAGTGTCATCGTGCGTTTATACATTTTTATATTTATCATACTTTTATCCTAATTCGTACTACACAAATTTCTAATCTAATTGCATAGAGTGCAAAAGATTAATAATCTAAAATATGACAATCCATTTTTAATTCAATACTTGACAAAAAAATATAATACCTTAAAGCACGTTATTTAAGTAAAAGTAGTCAAAAACACAAATTAAAATTTTTCGTTTTTTTACTAAAATTGTTTTTTTTTATAAATAATTTATAATTTTTTTACTAATCTACTCTATATTTCTCTTATACTACATTCTATATTGGTAAAAAAGTAGAACTGGTATGCATTTTTTATTTCAACAACTCTATTTTTACTAAAATGTACAATTTTCGTCAAGTAATGTAAAATTTATCGATATATTCGAAGAATTAGTTGAATAATTATTTATTTATTAAAATATTTATCATTTATAAGTTCAAGTTTAGTTAAATTTTAAAACAAAATAATATTAATAACTCAATAATAGAAAAGGAGAGTTTTAAATGTTATGTCATGATAATTTAAGAAAAAAGGTATTTATTTTTACAAATTTTCCATCATTGAACTGTCTTGATTTTTTTAAAATATTACACGTAAATTAGTCCATCCTTCATAATATAAATTTCGTTTTACTTAATAAAGTTAATTCTGTAATGATTCGTTATTTAAAACAAAGTAACACATATTAAATGAAGAATTAAGTAAACGAACGAATATTAAATATTAAAAAAAATATTGAACAATTTTAATCGTTTCCATTTGGTTAGTACCTCCATATTGGTTAGGTTAATCAACAAATGACAAATATCAACGAACTATAATCTAAATTAAACGTATGAACGAAACTGTAAATTAGCTATTAGTTGGTTATAAAGCTTGTTTACCAAAACCACAAAAACATTACATTTCCCAATATGAATTACTGTTTATGTTCATGAAATAACAGACAACATTTCCATATAAAATTATCATCAAAACCACAAAGAAGCAATTACCTCTATATAAAAGCTCTACTTGTTTCTAACAGGATTCTAAAATAGATTTTAAAAGTATGTTTATTTCATCTATTTAACATTTATTTTGTTTTGTTTTTAACTTGATCCGAAACATCACAAGATCTTTTATTACACGACATATAAATTTTATTTACAAAAAACAAAACATGCTGTAAATATATTCTCTACGAGACACCATCGTATTAAGTAACAAAACCTTAACATATTACCAGTAAATGTATTCACTACAACAACACATGTAAAAGCATTGTAATTGGAATAACATTACATAGAAGACATTATGAGAATAACGGATTGAAGATACACAAGAAACGTTATAGATTAAAATACAAGATACTGAAAAAAAGGTCAACAGCACGATCAATTGCTAGATGGGAAGATAAAATTGGGAAACTTTGCGAAATAAAGTCAAAGAGAAAGGCGAAATGAAAAAGATTTTAGAGAAAAATCATTGATAGACGTTTATCAGGAAGTCGATCGAACCTCGATTATATATATATATATATATATATATATATATATATATATATATATATATATATATATATATATGCATATAACTAGTGATATAGATGTTTGTTTTATTTTACAGAAAACTCAGCTATTATTTATGAATAAAAGATATGTACTACATCAATTATTTCGTTCATTCCTCTCTATTTAATATTCATGTGCTACCAACCACTCATGGATAAATATTAAATGTGTATGTAAGTTTATATAGATGCATATATAAAAAAAGTATGTATATTATCGCATGTTCTATAAATAGCTGTTTAAAAAGAAATGTCTCCAAATGCAACACGGAACACCTTAATCTTTACCTTCACGCATTACAACGCATAAAAAAATAAACGTACGTACTAAAAATAACACCCCGGATTCACAAAAAAATACCGACTCGACACATATCTAAAGTTACAGAAGACACGTATACAAAAAAAGAAGAAAAAAAGCATCAGAATCACTAAAAAGATATGTATACTGTGTATCACATTACAATAGAATACATCGTTTCAGCTGTTTATTAGTATATATCCAATAACAGAAATACTATATTTACAGATATCACATCGTAAAAATGTATAATTTGAATATTTTTATGCGCGATCCATTTAGTGTAATAAAAAGAAATAAAAAATGTATGCATGTAACATATAAAGTTACAAGTTAATGTGTTACTGATTAATCGTAAGTGAAGTAAATATGTTTCATATTCGTAACGTAGTAAAAAGTGATGTTAATGAGATTTTTCTTAAATAAATAAAATTTAATTTAAAAACCAAAAAAGATACAACGTACAAAAAAAACTATCAAATATTTTCACAGCGACAGACGTTCATTTTCAAGGCGTCGGACGAATAAAGTTACAGTCAAACTTCCATCAAGAAAGTAATTCATTTTTCAATTAAAATTTTAATCCAAGTTTAGATCAAATCGTTTAAAGAACTTGCATGTCAGACCAATTAAACATTTCTTAATGTATAATTAAGTTCTTCATATATATATATATATATATATATATATATATATATAAACATCAGATAAGTATATTTTTTTATTCTAGTTATTATTTATTAAGTACTTATTTAAAATATAAAATTTAGTAAAAATAATTCAGTAAAAAAATTATAACTATTTTGTTAATAAACTTTATTTGATACAAGTTGCATAAATTAAATATATACATGTTAAAAAAGTGGAATCAATTAAAATCAATATATATTCTTTTTTAAGTATCATTGATAAAATATATCTGATGTTTACTTTATAAAAATGGTCCATAATTATAATCTTTCATTAAATATTGGAATTACATCTCACTAGTTAATATTATATTGGAGTACTAACTATAAACGTATCCCTAAATTTGTTCTTAAGAAATTTAATACACTTGAGTAGAGTGTATTACAAATGTAAAAATTAATTCACGCTTTTTAAATTGAATCAGCCATAACACGGTTAAATTAAAATATTTCTCGTCATTTAAGGATTTTCAAATGCCAACCTTAACTTTAAAAATACTATATATCTCGCCACAATAGTGAACAGGATAGCGTCCGAAAAGCAGCATATTAGGTATTGCATACTTTTTACATGTCAGTTAAAAAAATGTTGCCAAGACAGCAGGAATCTGTACTTAAGAATTGAAAGTGCAGCAATAAATTGAAAACTCTATCAATTGAATATCACCTGCTTTTCTATTAAACTTTATTTTAGGTAAAAAATTTTTTTAGAAAATTTCTTTAAACTTTCTGTTGTTTGTTAGATTTCTGAAATAGTTAGTTCAAAAAATATCCATTATTTATTTAATTAAATCTGTATTTGAAATGTATGCCTAAATAGATTTTTTATCAAAAAAAATAAATATTTCCATTGTAACATAACTAAAATTGTATAAATGAATCTCTCTTTATCTCTCTCATATATATATATATATATATACGAATAATAAACTCAATAAGTTTCAAAAATATGTTTCACTCTTGATGTATACATCGTCTATTTTTGTTTCAATTCTAATACGAATTTTTCCCAGTTTAAGTATTATTGTTGCACGTGATTAAACATTGTGCAATTTAAAGCTACGTGCTCGGGAATTTAGTTGCCATAAAGTGTTGCAGGTGCCTAAAACGTACTGAATATCTGTCTTTTGTATGAAATATAAACGATAGACGCAAAGTACACTGTGTCAGTATTTCACTATTTAATAATCTAAACTAAAAATAAATTTTTAACAAATAAAAAAATTGGGTATCAAAATTACACCTATAATTACTTTAGGAATGTATTTTACAGTATGATAAAAAATCTATAGATTATATGAATAAAACAATATGTAACATGAAATTTATTATATGAGATCAATCAATTTGGTTTTGATAAAATATTTTCGAATTACAAACTCAAAAGTATGAATTCATAAATTGAATTATAAATATATATATATATATATATATAGTAAAAATGTATTTATAAAAGATGCTACTTTAAAAATATTTGTATACAGAAAAACAGAATTTAAAAAATATAAATATTATAAACACATATATTTGAAAAATATTTAAAAGCGCACATAAATGAATAAGATTTAGAAAGAAATATTTGAATATTTTCAGTTTAGTAGTGGACAGAAAAAAAGATGAAAAGTGTTCGTTCATTAAAATCTATCAGAGAAAAATATTTTCTTGATGTTGTAAAAAGAATATCTCATCATTCTATATAACAAAAATAGTTTTACCAGTAAATTATATAAAGTAATATAACAAAAATTGACAGTATACTGATAGAAGTATTATCTCGTATTTTAATGTCTAAATACTGTTCTGTATTTAATAAAATATCTTTCACAAAGAGCTCCAGACGTTTTAATGTGTGCGTCTTTGTAGAGCATCGTATATAACAGGCCGATTATCTTGTCTAAACTTATTTGAAAAAGACTTGAGATTAGTTGTATCGCAAGAACTAGAAAATGTGTATCGTTTCTTTAGTAACAGATTCAGCATATGTGACAGCCTCATGTCACACACTGCACTGTCACAGATGTGCGAAAGAACTTTGTAGAGGAAAATGTGAGGGAGGATGTGATATGTTAGTATGATGTCGGGAAGAAGTATAAAGAAAAGGTGCATTGTGCATCCCGGGTACAGCGACCTTCTTCTCCTTTCACTCCACCACCTTCGTACATGATTTATATAGTCTTTGTCATGTATTAAAGAGATTGCGCAATACATAAATATGTTTTGATCTTACGCTTCTATGGTCAAGGATGACCACAGTTTTATTATAAATTGGTTTTTGGAAAATATACTAGGGTGAATGTAACCTATTTGATGTTGACGTTTTAAGATTTTTTTTAAATCAGGAAAAGTAACGGTCAGCTTGTTATTCTTTTAATATGTATCAAATAAGCACTACACTGAAAATATCAAATAACATTTCTGATACTTACTTTTTTCTAAAAAAATACCACTGGATACACTCGAACGTATTAACGAGGTATTGATATATACATATAAATATATATTACGTGTACGAATTAATTCGGTGCCTTTTTTATAGAAAGTGTATATTTACTGAAAAATAGAATGCATTTCAATCCACAAAATACCATTCATTATTTTATGTAACTTTGATTAATCTATCGACAAAAGGTGGATGCTTTGAGTCGATGAAATCGTAATGAATTTTCGAACCTTTTTCACAATTTTACCATTTATTGCATATTTTATGCATCAAAAAACCTTTCCTAAAGTTGAACAAATCACAAATTGAAAAATATTCAATGTTTTTCAGACCCCACAGTGTTAACTACTGTTCTGTGAAGTTATTCCAACTGCGCCAAGATAGATATTGTTTTTAAATGTTAACGTTGTCACTTTCAAATTGATAGAAACTATGAGAAAATATTTTAATTTTAAATAAAGTTATAGTTAATTCAATTTAAAAACACACAATTAATTTTTACACCTAATATATATATATATATATATATATATATATATATATATATATATATAGAAAGAGAGGGAGAGAGAAAGAAGCCTTATATACTCAGTACCACAAGTTTTTATTAGTAATATAGTGAGACTTTGTAGTAATAAGAAATATTATGCATATAAAAGAAATAACAATTTTAAAAATATTATTTAATGTGATCGTTAATGATGAATTATCCTCATTAATGATCACTTTAGATATTTGTATATAAAAGTAATGTAATACTTATGATATCTCTATTTAATATTAAACCTATAATATGTTAAAGTAGTATTGTCAACAAAGAAAAAAAGGGAACGAATTTCATTACTACATTCTTTAGTTTCTCTAGTGAAATCTATTGTCTTCAAGAATGAGAAATGATTATGGTGTCTAATTATACTCCACCAGTGCAACGAGACAAGCAAGATATAAAGCAATATCATTAGATAAAAGGAATCTTGAATTAAGGTAAATCTCATTAAATGTTTCGGATAGAATGTGTATTCTATACCATGAATTTATGTCGAAAATGTTTGTTTGCTTATGTTTCACTGTAACTAAATATCTGTTTATCAAACATTCAGTTCTAAGACAACATTTTTTATATTCTTTTTCGTTATGAATTATTTTCTCCAACCTCACTAACCACGATTTTTTTTTCTGAACAAAAGTGTTCAATAAATGATAACTGATCTTTTTTGAAAATTAGTAAAACGAATTTTGATATCGGTACTTTCATCTTCACAGCACTAGGGTAAAGAAAAATCTAAAAGAAATAATTTTCCGCACCTTAGTGCTTTGAGGATAATGTGATGTTGCTATCGAAAAACTTATAAGCAGTAATAAAATATACGCAATATACATTTATTAAACATTTTTGATCACAAAAAAGTTTGTAGTTTACTGGGTAAGAAAGAAATCATTTGTGAAAGTGAATCTGATTACACTGCCATAAATGTTTGCAATTATATTCTTTTTTGATAACAAATAATTTATTTCTACTATTAATTAAAACTTTCAAGCAGAAAATAAAAAAATAATTTATTAATTTTTTTACTATTACTATTCAATAAAATAAATAAAATCAAAACTTAAATATGAAATTCATCAAGTATAAAAATCAAACAAAACTCATTTTCAGAAAAAATTAAAAAAAAATAGCAAAATTAAACATAGATAATTAAATAACAGTTTATATGAATAAGAATATAAAAGAGAAAATATAAATTATGAAATAAAATATTGCTGGTGTACTAAGGAATATCAATTTAAAATTTAATGAATTCTGTTTTTGAATATTAATGAAATATAAATTGCAATATGCCTGCTGTTTTTTGTATTATATAACTGATTACATTCTATTAACTACTTAACTTCAGTTCCTAGCAAAAAATATTACTTGAATATTTGTACATGTACTATTTTAACCAATCAAATAATCACATATGTGTATATTTATAATTAACAAATCTGTAATATCGTTCTGAAAAATATGGAAAGTATAAATTATTCTCAATACACATACATAATTAATACTATTCTATGAAATAAGCATAATGAAATGTATATTATGAGTAAAATACCACTTCTAATTACATTTTATGTTTAACTTATAAAATATTTTCTAAAATTAACAAACTTTTCTGCATAAAAAACACATTAAAGAATTTTAAAAAATATAAATAGTTGTTCTTTCAGTCTTGTACAGCCGTAGTTCAATTTTCAGTTTAGACGTTTATGTAAATATTTATTTAGTCGATGTTTATTAAAGGTAGAGTTCGAGAAAAATAAATTGAAAACTTACTAAATTTTTCAAAGAAAATAAACACTTCAACAAGAAATCATAAAGTTTATACATATATGAGCGGTCTATTTCTTTGAGTAAAACCAATATTTCTCTTAGTTTTATCAAGAAAATGATTATTTAAAAATATGAAAAATAGATTTATGGCACACATCTATTCGTATTTACAGTATTAATATTTTTCCACTTTAATATCGGAAATACGTAAAAATTATAATAACAAATACTGGGAAAAATGTGTATGCTAAAAATAATAAAAACTGAATTTAATAAATCATACATGAATATATATATATATATATATATATATATATATATATATATATATATATATATATTAACTTAAGATTCCAATCTAAGAATTTGTAAATTATAAGTAAACGTTGCGCTTCGTCGAATCGTTCAGAAAAATTCAAATTATATTAGTTTTTTCTGAAATATTGCATCATCACGTTCAGCAATGACAGTGACTATATGTCTCTGAAGACGTTAGTCGTGTTTGTTTATGTTGGAATGTGTTGACGTGCAAGTAACCCGATATTGCAGTCTTACTCCGCCTTTTCTGAACAACAGATGTGCAAAGAAAATAGTGTCGCTGATTAATCGTAGCGTTACAGTTTACTGATTTTTTGTTACAAAATTATTTTCGTCACCTTTATATTCATTACTAACTGTTTCTCGTTTAAATATTTCACAAAAAATTTATACATGTGTCAATTATATCGTTGTTAATGTTTTAACATCTACCAGTGTACTATTAGTAATTAATTATGTTTTTTGTTTTCCAAAAAAACAACGTTCGAGCATTGAAACTAGACATCATTAGAAATGGCATTATATACGAGTATACATATATATATATATATATATATATATATATATATATATATATATATATATATACATATTAATATTCAACATTTTCATTGAAAAAGAAATATACAAAAATAAAATAATATGCTTTCCTAGACTAATAAATTATACAAATACAATCCTCATTACAATTGTTTTGAAAACATCTATATCACTTTTTTATCCATGCAATGGTCAGTTACAATTTTAATTGAAAAAGTTACTCTTGTGTTTTTAGTCGCACTTACACGAAAACTAATTTTAAAATGAAATAATAAATCACCGAGAAAATATTCTATTTCAGAAGTTTGAAAGATAAAATTTATTTTTATGAGATAATAGCTAACTATTATAAAAAAAAAATTATTGCATATTTGGTATAATTCATAATTATATAAAAAAAATGTATAAATGTTTTATTCAAGGTTTAATACTAATCAGGAAATTGTTTTATCTGATTATTAATTTTCATACTACTAAAAAATGTTTAAAATTTGGATCAAAGTTTCAGTTCATACATTGTAACAAAGATTGACTTCAATCTTAGGAAATTAAATCACATAAAATCATGAAAAAAGATTTAATCATATTACTAATTTTTTGTTGTTCGAAAAATTTATAAAACTTAAATGATTTTCTTCCATTAATTATTTTAAAGTCTATTTTTGATAATAAAGCTTGATAAATACTAAAAAATATTTCATAATTTCCTATATAGTTCACTTGAAAAGCATTAAGAGTAGGAAAAATTCATTTTAATATTGAAATCTATTGTAATATACTTCTATAAGTATATTACAATATATATATATATATATATATATATATATATATATATATATATATATATAAATACTTCTAAAAGTATGTATATATTATAACTAAGGTTTTTCAAATTTTATTTCTTCAAAAAAAAATTACATTACTTTATAATACATTTAAAAATTGAAGAAATCTGAAATTGAGAAACATGTCTAACTAATTGCCTAGTGAGGAAATCTATCAATTTTTTTAAAAAGGAAATTACGCAGAAAGTAAACAGAACTAGCAGTAAAGGAAAGCATTAAAAATCGATTATAAGAACGAAAAACAGAAGTTCATTAACAAACACAAATAAATTAGATCCGTCAATATGAAAAAAATGAATATAAAACAAGTAAATTTTATAAAACACCGCCTATCGAGAATTAATTCAATATGTAAATTTACAAACTATACTTACTAGAATGTAAATTCAACTTTTAATAATACAATTACCTCTTCATTTCGTCAACTCGAATTAAAAAGATTAAGTGCAGTCCTAATGGCGAGAGTGGTAATATTTTAACTTATATAGTTGTAGTCTCCAAGTTTTCATGTCTACGTATAAAAACATGAAAATAATATCATTTAGACTTGAATTCTATTAGATGATAATTACCATTTCAAAAGTTGTACTCAACTAATTGAAGGGAATTAGTCACGCGGGTATATTTACTAACGTATATAGAGAAATTGGTGTCTGAAGATGTACTTAGACAGCACTCGACACGACCACTTTGTTCAGTGCAAACCATTATAGATAGAATAGCCTCACCAGCACTATTATGTATGTTTGTATGTATGTAATGTGTACTGGTTCTCCTGTCCCGATCTACGGCTTATGTAAACATTGCGACCACTTCTAAGCAGCTCACGGCTCAATTTACATGTCCTAATATTCACATATGCGATGGTGTCAAGAAAATTTATTCATGCGTTTATGGTACACAAGTTTCTATTGGAATTTTACTGAGACGGTCGTAGAATGTAAAGGGAATAATGTTAATCAAGACGCACAGATTCAATTTCATACGTACGACAATGAATACATCTCAACACGCAAATATATATATATATATATATATATATATATATATATATATATTTATATAAATGTACGTTCGTATACATTAACAACGATCCACTAGTTAACACAACAGACACGTAGTCGTAGGATTGTGAATTCCAGTACAATCTCCATGCTGTTATTGTTGGATATATTTACAGGGTTTGTTAGATTAATAACAGATCTTTCGTTAATACCTTAATAATTTTATGAATCTATTCACATATTTATCAGTTATTAGCTACGAATTTATTATTACGAATAATTTATTTATATATAAATATAACCAAACAATTATTCATATAATCAATAAAAATATTAAGAATGACTATCAAATAGGATAGGAACCAATGAGCAACAAAAAATTCTATGTCAGTAAATATAACAATATGTACAAGCGAACGTAAAAAAGACAATCAAATGAAGTTATTTTGTTACATGCCACGCTTCATTACTTAAAACAATAAATTTAGTATTAAAATTTGAAGAACACATTCAGCTAAATGACAATTTAACAAGGGTGCCAGTTCTTCACTAACAGATATATAAAGAAGAACTTTTCTAATTTTTTCTACAGCATTTTTCTGTATAGAAGGAAAACCTGGGTTCTAGAAATACACTGCATAAAACGACTAAATTCATAACCGAAATATGAACATAATAAATAATCGATTATTAATCATTTTTGATTGTTGATTAGGCGTATTTTAATGGCAATGACATCATTCTCAGAATATTAACGTGAAGAGCATTGTTATTAGTGGCAATTTTGGATTATGAGGCGAGTGAAAAAATCATATATAAAAGGAAAATCGACGAATACTAATTGTAATCAAATAAATTTTAACAAAATATACGAGGACAACGCACTAAACTTGTCATATATGAACAAAAAAAAAGAAAAAAAATGTAGTAAACATACTACAATATAAATTATTCTTGATAAATATACCAAAAGAAAAAATCATGAGAAAAAGAGATAATATAACCAGGAAAGATCTTTTTGTTTGGAAACTTTAATAAATAACTACCAGATCTAACTTAAAGCATTTAATCCATTTAAATAGAATACACTATTAAAGCACTCAATAACCAATTCCCAGGTCTTCAGATTTATGAATTATTAGCTTTATACATTTTTTCAGCAAATCATGTATACATCTAATAATTCATAAATCTGAAGATCTAGGAATTGGTTACTAAGTGAGCCAATAAGTCACTTCAATATACAATTAAGAAAATTTTTCAACATGAAATAAGTTTAAATATGTGTTATTATCAACTTTAAGCTTAAAATCTAAACGTTAACAATCAATTTTTAATAAACTCGAAAATTAAATTATTCAAAACCAAATTGGAAAAAATAATACAATAAAGAAGACGTTGAAAAAGAAACTCCAAGATAGAAAAGTTGGTGATTTTTGATCACTTTCGATAGTTTAAAATTTATAGAAAAAATAAAAATATGAAAAATTTAGAATACAATAATTATTCATATATGATCAACAGAAACAAAAAGAATCATTAAATAATTGTAACAAAAATATTAACAACAAATAACGTTTCACATTTAAGAAAAATACTAAAAAAATTGTACATACAGTAAGCCAGTTCTAGCTGTATAAGCTACTATAACGAAGATTTAAATAAAATTAAATCATTTTAATGTTAATTACTTAATAAATGTTGTTATGCATATTTAGTATAAATTATTTCTACAAAATAAAATGAATGTCTTACTCGATATGATTGTTAATTTAGAATCTTAATAATACTAAAAATAAATAACGAAGGGTTTATGCATTGTAGTAAAAGTTATGAGTATACACACATGTATTTGTTTACAAACGTTCTATATAAATATAAATATATATATATATATATATATATATATATATATATATATGTCTTGTTTAAAAAGCAGCTTATAATTCTTGTTAGCATGAAAATAAATTTCCATATCAATATTACTTACAATATTGTAACAGCACAGTGTACAGAGATATTGTTCCAGACGTCTAATTGAATTAATGTATTAAAAACAGCCTCAAACGTACTACTAACATGCAACCATACACGCAACTAGTATTTTAATCATTCAAGAAATAAAAAAAAAACTTTGCACACATACGTATGTACTACATATCGCACCACAACGTAGGTAACACCAAACGAAATCCTTATCTGTAAACATTGTATAAAATGCAAATTCACAAGTACTTTGCCGTTTGCTATGTCCGGCCAAACTTTAAAACAACACCGAGCCGTTAGTGTCATAACCTTTCGCTAGATGCCCATCCAACCATTCAACGAACCAGTGTCGTTCCTCGTAACATACTTTTTTTTAGATGTACATAATTATTGATTATATTGTTTTAAGATTGAAGTAAAACTAAACCTAAATTTCAATGATATTGTATTTCTTTTAATGCTTTTCTTTTCCTATTTAAATGAATTCTCGCAATGAAATCGATTTCAATGCGATCAACAAATCACTTTGATATTATTTAATATGAACTTCAGACAAACTGTCTTCAGTCATAAAAATGTATACGAAAAGTAAATGCGCATAATATCGCAAATCATTCGCTATACAGATATGTTCTATAAATAATGTTTCTACGAAAAATAATATTATTTTAACCTTTCAGTTATACAAGAAAGTTATATTTTGTGTATATGTATATATATATATTGTATGTATGAATGTTTATATATATATATATATATACACACACAAAATATTACATTTTTATATATTATACAAAAATCAATTCGTAATTAATTGAATTGAGAAAATTTTTACTTTAGCATGAAATACAAATAATAATACAAATTGAGTAGTTTAAAAAATATATCAACACAAATGTATAGGAAGAAAATTTAGTAATTTTCAAATTGAACAATATTTTTTAAATTTAATAATTCAGAAAAAAATTAAAAAGATGATAAATATATGTTATCAATGTTACAAATTCTTAACTTTAACAAAAACCGTCCTTACAAAACTAATCGATTTTTTACGGGTTGCTTTCTCTCTTTCTCTCTCTTTCTGTTTCTATCTCTCTCTTTCTATATATATATATATATATATATATATATGTATATATATATATATATATATATATATATATATATACTACATATGTAATAAGAAGAGTGAAGAATCTGAAATGAAAATGGGTGGAATATGTTGTAAGAAGAGAAGACAACCGATGGACAACAGAAATTACTAACTAGGAACCAATAAATATAAAAAGACCAAGAGAGAGATTAATGAACAGATGGGCTAAAAAATGAAATTGTTATTATAAACAGTGGAAACGAAAGGCATTCAGTCATACAAAATAGAAAATCATGGAAGAAGTTTTCATCCCACAGTGGATTAACAGAGGCTGCTGCTGCTGGTGGTGATATATATATATATATATATATATATATATATATATATATATATAGAGAGAGAGAGAGAGAGAGAGAGAGAAATAGAAAAGAAGAATAAATAAAGAAATATACTAAAAAATAATTAATTTAAAATCTATAAAAGTAAGCCAATGGATACTTCGAGTATAAGAATAAAATTTAAATTAAAATAATTACTATTGCATACTGACATAAAAATGGCACACTAATGTATAAAAAATATTTAGGCTCAAAGTGTAACATGATTTAGAAATTATTGCAGCAATAAGGAATGTTTTTTTTTTAAAAAAAAATAAATACATTTGCACGATTTTGCATAAACGAAAGTTACGCCAATGAAGTTAACCATCCGCCCACAGTACGAAAACCATCTGAACTGACCTGTGAAACACGGACTCTTTTTAACAGGCGACACAAGCCTCTTCATTCTCACACCATCGCTAATATAAACACCACACTCTCTACGGTTTCTGCAGCCATCTTCATTTGCATTTTAACATTGTGCCGTTGATGTCGTAGTATACCGTTTCGCCAGCACGAAATAAACGCTGCCGTTAATGTGCTTCGTCCACATTTCACATACTATAAAATCGTCCGTTATTGATGCAATAAAATTTGTGTTTATGTTTATAAAAGTGCGGTTACCTCTCATTTTGTCATCGTCGGTCAGTATTTGAATACGAAATATATGCTATTGTGATAGTATAAACGGGAAGTTAAACA
The DNA here is from genome assembly GCA_034766995.1 of Acanthacorydalis orientalis. Classification (NCBI taxonomy): domain Eukaryota; kingdom Metazoa; phylum Arthropoda; class Insecta; order Megaloptera; family Corydalidae; genus Acanthacorydalis; species Acanthacorydalis orientalis. The sequence continues at coordinate 37,272,183 of CM068317.1, forward strand.
GATCCAATTTGATTGGTAATTTTTTTTATCCAGTGTGGAGGTGATATTTTATTGATACAAATCTCGACGAATAAATAAGAAATTATTTTTATTCCAGCCTTTAGTACACTACTAAAAGGTATTAGTATAATTAAACATTGACTCATATTTAAAGATTTGAAAAATAGTGTAAAAACGATATGTTAAATGTTGCTATAATATCTAATACAATTTTTTTTAACGTAGAAAATAGAACAGAAGATACAGAAAGATGAACTTTAAGATGCGTCTAGAAAATAGTACAAATGACCAATATCCGTTTGTTAAATTTCTGGTATAGTATTTCTAACACAAATAGAATGTGTTACAAAATATTTTTCAGAAAAATTATTTAATTTAATAAATGGAAATAATACTTTATAATAAATAAACTAAATCCAAAGAACGTTGAAAATGATAGAGAAAAAATTACTAAATAAGAATAATTTCAATGATTTTTCTTATATATGAATGTCCACAAAGATCAAATAGAAATAATCAAACGTCTATGTAGGATATTTATTTTACTCATAGAATATTTAAGTCATTAATACTAATTAAACTTTTTTGAAAGTTTAGACATTAAATTACTGGAAAATGTCAGAAACTAAATTTAAATTATTTATTAAGAAAGACAAACGATTATTAATGTAATAGGTCTTTCATAACGAAATTGAATGACTAGGACATTGATATGAAAGATTTAAAAGGATAAGAATCTTAAAATCATTTGCCTTAATCAATTTTTTTAACACTAACGAAAATATATACCATTTTCTCATAAATACAATGAAATTTCCGTATAACTAAGTTCCTTAGCTATAATTAACAGAAAGAAATTGCTGCTGGTAGCTTCACCGTGTGTTTTAAATATTTTAATATTTTTTCTTATTATTAAAAAAATCTAGCTAGAATCAAGATTTCCATATTTGTTATATAGATTTTTATTTACTCTCTCTCTCTCTCTCACACACACACACGCACACATATATATATACATATATATATATATATATATATATATATATATATATATATATATATATATATATATATATATATATATATATATATATATATATATATATATATGTATAAATATGTATGTGTACAGGTAAGAAAATAAACATAAATAGCAGTCATAATTACAACAATAAAGAGCTTGACCTGAAAGTATGTAAAGCATAATTAAAAAAAGTGTTTATATATATATTAAAAATAACTAGGGAAGTAATTTAGTGAGAGTTAAAAATTTTCAACATACTCCGGAAAGATATAAGTAAGTAAAACAAATATTTCAGAAAAGGTATTCCGAAGTTGTGAAATAAAAAATGACATGATTACTCAAAGTAAGAATTTTTCCAAACGAATTTGTCCATTAATGGACCGACAAAATCTGAAAATGGTATATACCCATTAATCGGCATAAAAAAATTTTCGTCTGCTATGCATTATATTACTTTTCAAGCATAAAAACAAAGTTGATTACGAGAAAATATTAATTCACTTTTCTAACGTCGCCTGCTGTACTTTCTACCCATTCACTCCATAATTTCTCTTTAAATTATTCTTTTAAAAGACTTCCAGTGCTAAAGACGAAAATATTTTTATACTATAAAAAATATATATGTATGCATGTCTGTTTCTCAGAACATCATGACAAATTTTCAACGTCAACAACATTGCATAACAAGAAAAATGAACTACAATCATAGTCCATTTTGATCATTTCCGCAACAAGTTTCACAAAAGTGCAGTTTGTCTTTGTCCAGCATCTTCAGGAATTCGAGTCATAATAAAAACTAATAAAAAAACGGGTGCATATATATATATATATATATATATATATATATATATATATATATATATATGCATTTATATGAGTGTGTTTGCGCCGTATCATAAAATGTTTAAGTCAGATATCTACTAAACATCAAACTATTATCACCACCATTCATCTTGTAGCTACTGTTGTATTCATTCAAGTAAAACGGACCTACAAGCTATATTTTTTGTTTGTTTCATTTACAACGACATCTTTTGTAAATGAACCTTTTAAAATAGTGATATTTTATGTACATTAAAAAAATAGTGAAAATGTTACAGAGATATTTATACGTGACAGAATACTTTAAGTGGTTTTTTTGAAACATTGAATTTAGATGCATTAGGTTCTTGAAAATAAATAAAATGACTAAATACCATATACACATAAACATCTGGTCTGATATTTTTAAAACGTTTAAATAAACGAAGCAATATGGAATATATTAACTTCATGTATCGTACAGTAATGAATTTTGAAACATGCTAATCAAAACAATTTAAACAATACGTCTACTAATAGATCAACAAAGACTAGACAATTTCCGGATTCAGAACTAAGTACTTCGATATTTACTATTTAAATGAATACTTATTTATTAAAACTGTAATACTCGAATTTTACATTTAGATAAGTTTTAAGATTTTAAAATAAATATTGTTAGTGCCAAAATTAGCGATATTAAATAACAGGAACAATAAAACATAAAATACTTAAAAAATAGATCGTATGGATCATTAGTAAGTATTTATTAACTTTCCATTAAGATTGAAATTTTCTCCATTTAAAATATTATTTAAAATATTTTTGATATATATATATATATAATCTGCATTGCAATTATTATTAAGTAGATTACCGATGACCACGTGGATGAAAATCTCTTAATGTAATGCATAACTTGGAGTTAAATATTTTAACAAATTTTTGTTTCATTCTTGATACTGAAATCATCATTTATTATATTATTGTACTAAAGTGTCAGTTTTTCAAGTACTTTGTTTTAATTACTAATTAATTTATAATACAAAAAGTAGACAAAAAGAGTACAAATCGTCCTTAAAATAAAAAATACAGCATTATAAGATAACGATTTCTTAGCTGATACATTTAACGAAATTCTATTTTTAAAATACGTTAAAATTCTATAAATATTTCCTTAATAAATTATAACTAGGGTTATTTCATTTTAAAATAGAACACTTTGACATGTTTTATTGAGTGTAAAAAGTAATTAAGTGCTTTTAAATTGAATCAATCAATCATAACTCTGTTTTAAATTAAAATATTTACTCGTCGTTTTAGAATTTTAAAGTTCCAACCTTAACATTTAAAATCATTACATATCGTGTCCAATCAGTTGGCATAACCTCGCAAAAACATGGTGAATACAGTGGAATCCAAAAAGTAGCATATTAGGTATTGCATGATTTTCGCATCACAGTTGAAAAAAAGGCAACCGAAACCGTGGAAATGATTTGTTTCGCTTTGGGGGAAGGTGTTACGACACAGAAAATGTGCAAAAAAATGCTAGAACCGTGGAAGAGGTCCGAAAATACATCACGACTTCATCAACACAAAGCAGTCATCTTTTTTCGACAAGGTTTTTTGTCAATTACCTGACAGATACAGCAAAGTTATACGCAATAATTAGGATTGAAATGTATTTCATTTTTCTGTAAATTGCCATGTTCTATAAAAAAGGCACCAAATTAATTTTTACACCTGATATTAAATGAAATATGTTTTAAATTGAAATATTTATGTTGTTTTATAACGCATTTTACATGTTGCCTTTCGTTTTTAATAATAATATTAGTGGCTACATTAATAAAAAAAAATACTTTAGAAGTATTCTAAGTGACCCACATGTAATTAATCGAAAATTAAATAAGAACGTATTAAAATTATTTTACAATGAAAAAAGGAATTTATTCAAAACTTAAATACTAATTGTCTAATAATTACATCATTATTATAATTAATAATGTAAATTACTCATATATTTATAAGTGTATTTCAATGAAAATATGTTCATTCTGTAAAAAGAAACAATCTTTTTCTTTTAAAAAAATCTAAATTTCATATTAATTTTATTACCTAGAAAAAGTAAATATATAAGACTGAAATTTTTCAAGGCGATTGCGTTCTAAATGAAGTCGTTTTTAATCGCATAATCCAGTTATCGAAGTTAATAATAGCATTTACGTTCAAGACATTTCCAAGTTTCGGTTGTATAACACTAAATATTTTAAATTTTATTATGAAATAAATAAGCATAAAAATACCACTGAAATATAACAACTCAAGTGAAAAATAGTGTTAAATATATTGTATATTTAAAAATATGTGTCACATAAAATTACCATTAACTTTATTAAAAATATTAACTCTGTAATCATAAAAAAACGAAGTTAAAAAATAGTTCGAAATTTATATGACATGCTGCGTTTGAAACAGCTGTCAGCTTATAAATATTGATCAAATATAATATCTTCGAAACAACCAGCGGGTAAGTTTTAAATTTCCACATAAATAATAAAGAGAATATAAAAATATGACACTTTAGCGCTATATATAAATTCTTGCTTCGTACTGCTAGAGAGACACATATTCTTTTTTTCGAAATGCATTCCAGAAATGACTGCATTTCCTGATTTACTGCACGTTTCGGCCGATAAAAATATGATAAATATCTCATTTAATATTTTTAAAAGTACACAATTCGCTCATATATGTTTATATTTGCAGAATATTTATTAAACATTAAACAAGATTAGCCATAAAACGCATTAAACAGATATTTCAGAATAAATATATAAACAGTTACAATGCATAAGTATATATTTCTTTATAAAAATGAACATATATATATATATATATATATATATATATATATATATATATATATATATATATTCAAATTTTTTACATTTTACTTACTAACATACAGTTATTTACTTTGAATCAGATAAAAGCTCAAAAGTATATTTAAATGTTATTGGGCGAATTTCATATTATTTTAATACGTTTCGTATCATGATGCTTTTTTAAAACTATAAACATACATAACTCGATTGTATTATAATACCTCTCTTGAATTTCGAAACTATTTAATAAAAAAAAAGAAAAAAAACAAGGAAAGAAAATATTGTAAGAAAAATTTCGCAATTATACATTCGAACTCATAACAATTATTGTTGTTAATGAAGAAATATATAAACAGCTTTAAAAAAATAAAATAATACATAACTAGCTTCTAAAAATTTAACAATATTTTAAACAATTATTTTTTTTTAAATTTAATAATAAATATATACAAAATAAGTTCACTCTTTACATTATCTATATGTTATAATAATTGAGAAAAACAATATAAAAATCTGTCTACCACAAAAAAAAAGAAAATAAAGTTATGATACGTTTTAAGAGACGCACAACCAATAAAAAAGGTTATCCTCCGAAGATCAATAAAAAGTAAATAATATATAAGTTGTTCTTAGAAAAACATTGTCTGTGTCTCTTTGATACATATTAGTTTTAAATATTTAGAAAAAAAATACAGAAAGATGGAATTACTGGATTCTGTTATGAAATTTAGAATTGATGTTTAAATTTTCAAAATATATTGACCTGAATTTTCATGGAATATAAAAATGAAAAGATAGAAAGCTTACTTTTAAATAAAATTGTTTTATGTATAAACTGAAAAATGTATATATATATATATATATATATATATATATATATATATACATATATATACATACATTTTTATAACAATTGTATATATTATTAATAATCATATTCGTTCTTATATATTTATAGAACTTTTAGAATTTAAATGTTTGCTATAAAAAAGCTCATTGTTCATTCAAAACAATCGATTTTCTAATAAAATGTGTTATAAACTTATAATTATGCACATGGCACATTAAATTAAATTAGACAGATCAATATCACTAAACTACGAACATGCATAAAGTACTCATATATTTAATTATTTTTTTATGTCGAAGCTATAATAAATATAAATAAGTTATAATTTTTAAGATTGCAATGATAAAATAGTGAAAATACTGAAAAATTTATAATACAATCATTAATTTTCTGTTTCTGAATGTTAGAAAGAATGTACATATGGAATTTGTTGTTGCATTTTTCATCTAGGTATTTTAAAATTAACTCAGTTCGGAAAGGGACAGACAAGTATTACATAAAGACAATCTTCTACTTCACCTGAGTTACAGTTTCTACATAGTGAAAAGAGATCCTAGTTATACTTAATGCCTCTTGATATTATTTTAAAATTTTTAGTACCCATAACTCTTAATTGACTAAAAACGGTGGTTTTATATTGAGTTGGTAAGAAAATAATTGCGGTTTTTATTCTCTGAATTCTTACCTTAACTTTTTTCAATGAAAGAGTCATTTCTTAATATTTATATCAATATCATTTTAAAGTGCATTTTTCATCTGTATTTTCATAATATCGACTTTGGTTTTATTAATAATTTTGCTTCAAATTGGGTTATATTATATAATGAATTAAAGATCGAAGAGAAGCAAATAAGAGTAAATTTTTATATGAGTTCAAAATGGGTGGTAAGGCAGCAGAAACTGCTCGTCAACGAAACGATGCTTTTGATGTGAGTATTGTTAAAGAAAGTATGGTGAAATGGTGGTTCCAAAAATTTCGTGCTGGAGACGAGAACCTTGAAGATGAGAACGATCACGGGAGTCCTTCAGTTCATAATCGCCAGCTGAAGGCGTTATTTGAACCAAAATGACGCTTAACAATTCGAGAACTTACCCAAAAGTTAGGCGTTAGACATTCAACAGCTTTAGACCACTTAAATTAAAAAATGTATATGAATCTAAAGGTCATAAACCGCAATTATTTTTCTACCAATCTGATATATTAAATATGAAAAGATTTATTTTTATGAAATACATTAAATAATAGTATAGAATAACTTGATATATACTTATCATTTAATATTTTTAAAAAGTTCTAGTAAGTTACAACTAAATACTATAATTATTAATAATATTTTAAACTATATTCTTGTACAGCAACAAAAACAAGTCTTTTTTCTAACAAAAACTGTAAAAATCCTATTTTTTCTTTATCTCGCTCTCAAGAGAATCAATACAAGAAAATTAGTGTAATAATTTTGTTATAAAGAGAATCGACCTATTAAACAAAGACATTTATACTATTAAAATATTGCATTAAACAAAAAATAAAAAACACAGATAAATCGATATAAAACATTACATATATTATTTGAGTCATTGTTCCACTCTATAGAAATATTCGGGAAAGATTTTGCCATTGTTTTCTTTTAAATATTCAAGCATCAAATCAAAAGAACATAAATAAAAAAGAAATCATTATTGTTAAATAATTAATTAAATGAATATTATTAGATAGATCTAAGTTCTTTGTACAATAAAAAAAATAAATAATAGACTATACTACGAATTTGTAATACGTGAAATTACACCACAGAGTACTAATTGGTATTCATATTTTTTTTTATAAACCGATTTACTAGTAAAACTTGACATAACGATATTATATGTTGTACGCTTCGCTTGCTTCGAACATCCGTTGATGAAAATTCATGAAAAACTAACGATTCAAAACCTAGCACGATTATTAACAACGATGTACGAAAGTTTTGTAAACAATAACCGATGTATTAATTTCTTACATATACAATAGCAGTATACATGATACTATATAACCGTTATAACATAAAAGCTTCACAACAAAATATAGAAAGAAAAACGTGTAAAACTGTATACAATTTTAACAATATACCTTTTTTCACGAATAAAATTCACAGCATGTTTGAACATTTTTCACCGCCGATCATAAATAATAATGCGCTGTTAAAAAAAATAAAACCATTATAACCTGTCAAATAAAAAAATCTATTACGCCATAATGCATGTTTTAAAATAAACTATAGCTCTTCGGTAAAGGTACTACAACCCTTGATATGAGAAGGCGGATGCTTAAACACACAGAAATACGTGTATCGGACAAGGATAATCTTACGAAATGTGTTTAAGAGGATGCGTTTCTTTTTCAGTCGCTCGTAGCGTTTTATTAAAGAATTATAATATTTACAGAAGGATGTGTTTTAAATGATATCGTGTTAAGAAAGTGGAATTAAAGTAGTAGTATAATAAAGAACTTTTTTTTTATATTCGAGTGTGAAAAATATATACAGGTTGTTTAACGTAAGAACCATATTTTACGTTAAAGTAATCATCTTTTTATATAAGACAAATTACTATTTGTTAGTAAAATATATCAACATTTTTAAACGAATTTTCATAAAAATAAAAAAAGTAGAAAAATACTAATAGTATTTCAGAGCTGATATCAAAAATTTAACTGAATTATAATTCAAAATAAAATTACTTAATTTGTTTCTATGCGTGCGAAAATACATTTACCATTTTCAATTATTTCACTGTACTTATTTTGTTTATAAAATATTTCATTTTACTTAACTGTAATAATATAAAGTATTTAACATAAACACAATAAAAAAAACTTTGAATTCCATTATTAACTTTCTAAATAAAGCATACAATACTCGTACATGAATATGAAAATAATAAATGGAATTTAAATCAAACAGAACATTAACATGTGCATAAAATAGTAATTTTAATAAATCTCACTAGTTATTTGAATATCTCGAGTTTGTGTTTCGAAAACAGAAAGAAAAACGATTCAATCAGATCACATTTTCATCATAGTCGAGTAATCATATATAAAAAAGTCTCACTTCTTCTACAAAAGATTCATATTCATAATGTTACGAAATAAATATAACATAAAAGTCGCAGACATCTCTAGTTGGCATCCCGTTGATTTTTAGTGAACAATAAACACGCCATGAGGTCAAGTGTACAAGTAACAGTTGGGGTTTGAACACCCACACCATTGAAACAAGTCAACCGTCCGCTACATTTATAATGGGACATCGTATAAAAAACAATAAACACTTCATTTGAATATTTCTGTTGCGAAAGGAAAAGAGTCACACTCTTGAGCCGTTAAATAAATCATAGTATTAAGGAACGGTCCTCGTAAATGAGGTGCTTGACCTTGATAATAGGTAATAAAACATTTTAATTTGATGACGGTCGGAACTAACAACAATATAAGTAACTATACATGATGTTTTAATAATTTAGCAGGTTTTTGTGTGACTAATATTTAATTGACCTCGGTGTAGACTAACAGTTGAAAGAACAATTAAAATGTGTTGATGACAGGAAGAAGTTCAGAGATGAATCATAGTGACAATTCATTTCATCTGATATACATATAATGAAAGACAGAGATATAAGATAATTTGTGTTTTTTTTTCCTATAAAGTTATTAGTAATATCTTTAAAATAAAAATATTCTTCATAAAAAAATTCATTACAATCCAAAATAATTACGACAGATAATAAAAAATGCAATAATAAATTCAAATGAACCAATAAATAAATTTAAATAATTTTTATATCTTAAATAAAAAAGACAATTATAATATATTGGATTTAACAATATATTAATAATGCAAATCTATAATCATTTTGAAAAAAAACAAAAACATATTATTTAAATCCACATCTACATAAATATACATGCAAAAGTCTTAACATATATAAAGTGAGACAATATCAGTTTTTACATCGTTTAAGTGTGGCTTACAAAAAAGTGTAAAAACTAATCAACAATACACATCTTTTCTTCAAGTAAATTTAATAAAAAATTAAATAGTCTCAATATTGATTTTTTTACAATGAAAACGAAACCAATTTAAAAGACATATTAATTTGATATTCAAAAAAGTTGATAGCAAATCCCGCAATAAAGAAGAAGCATATTTTACATATTATAAAGTGATAACAACCACAAAAATAAGATGTTAATGCAAATTATTGACGGTCAGTAATTATGCAGAACAGTAATAAAAGAGTGGAAAAAGATTTAAAAATACAAAAAAATTCAACGTTAGCTTCAGTTTACCTTCAGTGTTATTTATTCTTTCTCTCTCTCTCCCAATATATATATATATATATATATATATATATATATATATATATATTAAAAGAGTAAAAAAATGACAAATTACAAGTTCACTTGCATTCAAATTAATAACTTGTACGTTATTATTATATATAAATTCGCGTGCTTGTGTAATAAATTACACTTTCATATTCAGTGTAAAAGTAAAATTTGATAAATTTCCTGCTAATAACTCTGATTTTCACATAAATGTTTACATACAAAAAAGTATTACGATACATATGAATGTACACATGAATATTTTATATTAATTCGGGTATATGAACGTAAATAAATATGAATATAAAAGAAAATTAAAAGGTATTACAAATTATCTCGTTTCAAGAGCATAGATATTACAAGTGCTATATTAAATGAGAAGATTAAAACCGTCTCACCGAGCAACATTCTGATTTAATTTTAATCCGAAAATTTATTTTATGAACATCACAGTAAAAAGAACAATACAGATTCCTATTTAAATAATGTCATTGAACAAGATTTACATCGTGATTAAATATGTAATATTAACTTTTATTATATTTTCAACGCATATAAAACATATTTAACTATTCTTCCTATAAACTGTGTACAAAAATACACACAAACTTACTTGTGTATAAATAAATGAATGCATAATTATAAAAATAACTCAGGTCATTAGTTATGTGACGTGTTAACATGATCTTGATTAATATATCTCAATTAAGACTATTTGAAATAGAGTAGAGAAAGTAAAAGGAAATAAGCTTCTATTTATTTTCTGACGTATGAATACATTGTGTCTACAAAACGAAAATAGATCCACATATATTTGGCAGTGTTGACTTTTTAATTTGGCACGGGTTATAGAATTAAATGGTGAATGGATATTTTTATAACACTGAATGGAACTTGGAAGTAATACACACTTATATATATATATACGTAACTAAATGACAAATATTCAAGATTCGTATTCATTCAATTTCTTAATCTGCCTTTTATAATTTGCATAACATGTCACAAATAAACAGATTGTAATTCAAGAACATGAAATTAAAAACATTTCTGCGGTTTGAACTGTTTATCATATTCAAATTATTTTAATGCAATCAATAATCAAAAAAATCGAAATTAGAATTTAAAGAACTAACAATAATTTCTATACAAACAAGCTAAATTAATAGCATGATGATTTAAAATAATGTTGAAAGTTCTGTTTGTAAAGCAAAGTAAACACATTTACAATTCCATCAATTTAATATTAGAAAACTCTAATTATAAAAACAAAGAACCGAAAACACAGAAAACTTATTTTAAGATAATATATAATAAAAAAAATGAAATGCTAATGAAAACAAAACAATGCCAAACTTTATGATAAATTGTCGACAGGTGGACGACAATTAAGTGAATGTGTGAAAACAAGATTTGGTTGTATTAAAACTTTTCCTGTCACCTTAATGTTTAATCTCATGTAACGGTCACTGTTTTTAGTGTTGCGGTTTAAATTCCATGGTAAAATTTTGTACTGAATATAAATATATTCGACTGATTTGTATACTTTTTTAATTCTATTCAATATTAGTTTATATCAGAAAAACTTGATCAAATCAACAAAGACGATAAAAATATTTTAAACCAACTTAAAAGAAATTAAATATATTTTAACACCTTTTAAATTTAATTATTAATTATTATTTAAATTTTAACACACATTTACCAAAGAATGATATTATATATATATATATATATATATATATATATATATATATATATATATATATATATATATAATATATAGTTCTGACATTGTCGCTAAATTCACTTTTGCAAATAATTGTTTCTTCGTCCAACAAACTACACAGAAACTTTTTTTCTGATCAACAAAGTATAATAATTCATTATTGATCATTTCTGATTCTGAGTAGTACCCATTTTGATGGAAATTCCATTAGAAACAGCCAAAGTTTCAAAAAAATCTGGGAATCAAGTCATCCAAATATATTTTTAATAAAATTCAAATATATTTTCATTTTTTAGAAAATGAAAAATATTAAAAAAAAAAAAATATTAAACTATATTCATTTTTTCTATTATTAGTTATACTTCAATAAAATATTACAATTTGTAAATAAATCTGAATATTACCATGTTCCCTCTCTTCAGAATTATATAAATATAATGTCCACTCATTTTTTGAAAAATCGCAAATTTTCTTTTTAGAAAAATCGATGAACGAGTTTTATTCTTTTAAATGGAGTAGAAGGACAGCATGTACCTTCATTATATATGTTTAGATTAATAAATTTGAATGTTATCGTTTTCTAAATACAAAGCACAATTTGTTGCGTGTATGTTAGCTTTTACATAAAACAATCAGGCACACCTTGTCAATAGAAACACAACAAACAGAAAATCCTTTAATAGAGACCACTACAAAACCCAACACTCTATATAAATACTAAACTCTTTCTCGCACATTTATCATTCCGCAGTTAACCCTTCTTAGTTCCTATTCTATCGTACAAAACATCTTGTAATAAAAAAAAACAATACCGTAATAATTCAAAACAAACGAGCGTCAAGAAAACAATACACTCACGTTACATGCATTCCAAGGCCACCATCCCAGCTACAATAAAACTGCTTTACAACGGCGAACCAACACGTCGTTATGGGCATGAAAAATATCTATTTATGAATTTTGACGTTCGTGTTATTGTACGTCCTATGTGTGTATGTATGTATATATGTGCGTACTGTATATAGAGGGTGTCAAAATGTACACGATCAAGCCATTCTCGATTTTATGCAACATTTGCTTAGTGCTGTAGCAAGGGCATGTATATAACGCAACTACCCTCTACTGCTCTATCGTCTGAAACGCTTACTAAGAAGTGATAAAAACTGTCAACGGTAGTATTAGTCACTCGAAGCAAAAAAATATATTCCAAGTTTCTGCTTCTGGTGTGTGTATGTTTTTTTTTAAGAAAAAAAATGTGTCCTCGACGAAAGGCTTAAGACACAAAGACAGATGAATTTATTTCATTGTTGACAATTTATTATTTTAACTGCTATAATTAATTGTTTCGAGAGGTCAAAAAGTTACGCTCCGTTGACTTTTTTAATTGGATGTTTGGTGTTGCTAGCTGGTTAGTGTCTACTCGTGCATGTTGAAGTTTGCATTTTTGTTTTTTAATTCGTTGTATATTTTTTACGTGATGCGATAATTGCTCTTTTTAAGATTTCCTAAGTTATTTTAGTTATCGGAAATGTTAACACATCGTTGTGAAAACAACGCGGTAACAGCCAAAACATCTGAATATATTTATTATGCATGTAATATGTTTCGAACAAGTAAATAAATGTTTATACTAAATTTAAAATGAGCTGCCGCTTTACATAAAAAACAATCATTGAGAAAGATTGAATGTGTACTCTTTTTTTATATACAAATTATACTTTAAATTAAAAGTTGAATAGTTATCATATAGCTGGTAGTTTTTTTCATTGACAAATTTCGAAAGAGCAGGAAACATTTTCTCAACCTACGCATAAACAATGTACAGCATAGTAAAATTAATCACACATTAAAATTAATATTTAAATCTTGGCTAAATATGATAACATGTTATATTATTTTTATAAAAAAAATAATTAAATTTAGGATGTTAAAAGTAATGTAAAATCTATTTAGAAATAAATCAAGTGTATTTCAAGACTATTTGCATGAATCTTATAATTCGACATTAAAATATCTTTAATAGATAAAACTTTTAATAAACTTTCAATTACATGACAAGAAATTTAATATTCATTACCAAAACAATTTTCAATAAACTATTATTAATAAATTATACACATAGCTGTCTAAACTATTATCAATACAATTTTCTTCTTATTAAATAATAATCATCGTTAAAGACGATACTGTTTTACAATAAAAAATGTATACAATAACCAAAATAATAAACCATAATTTGTATACAAATTAATATTGATAAATTATGTAATATAAAATTTATATTTAAACTAATGAAAAAATCAACAAACTCTAATAATAAAAGCAAAGCCATTATCTTGGAAATAAATAACAATGAAAAATTAATTGAAAGAAAATATATTCTGTCTAAATAAAATTATTCAGTTAAGGTTTAAATGAAAATATAAATTCCAATTCATAACTTGAGATAAAATTTAAGGCACCAAGATAATTATCTGTAAAAATAATATATAGAGAAAATAATTTTTAGTTTAAGTTAAACGCGAAAACACTTATCAGATTATTATGAGTTTAATCTTTATATATTCCAGATAAGAAAAACATTATAAAAACTAAAATAATTGTATATTTTATCTTACAATTCGTATTATTAAAAAATTACACATTTTATCTTGCAATTCATGAACCATATTTCTTTCAATATTCGGGAATGAATGATAATAGAATTTATTTTTAAATTAATTATCAAAAAAAATATATGTAAAAAAATCTTTAGGTAAAATGAAGAGTTCATGTAGAATTCAAATACAATATATTTCACAAAGCAGAAAAAATACACCCTTACTCACGATTTAAAGTCTAAAAAGAGAAGTAATCTGCATAGAATATTAATACAAAACACGAGTAATTACTGAAGTCATCAAAACTTTTGGCTTTTCATGTAAGGAAAGTTAGAATTAATGGATGAAAACATTATCTCTGAAAATATTTAAGGTTCATCCAATACATTTAAATTTCTGTAATTTTATACTTGGAATGAATTCAAGTTTAGATTTTTGTACATTATTCAGAGGTTTTTATTATTCAAAATTAATTAAATATATATAGTGCTGAGTAATTCATATTCTTAAGACTACATAAAAGAATGCAAAGACAATTAATAATTTCAACAAAGATTACAATGTATAATAAAATACACTACGTCAAAAATACTTTAACGATTATTTTATAATGTAATAAATAATATGACAATAATGCTTTAAAGAGACAAATAATATAAAATGGAAATTTATGACAATTAGCAGTAAATATTCAGTTCATTCTCAAAAATAAATAAATAAAAGAATATTGCATTATACTCGTATATATATATATATATATATATATATATATACATACACACACATACATAAGTTTCTCTTAAAAAATAAAATCTTTTATTTCAAATTATATATATATATATATATATATATTTATTTATTTATTTAAATTCGTGTATGTATAATTTTTGTGCATGTGGGCGAGAAAGAAATTAGTGTAATTAGTAAATGCTACTAGTAATAACAAAGAATATTTACTCAAAAGATATTAACATATGTATTTAAAATACTTTGAACTAAAATAAAAATTATCTCATAAATATTAAAATTAGTATTAAAAAAAGTTGCAGAACAGTACAATAACTAATATCAAAAGAAGTTTATTAAACTAAACATATTTTTCAAAAAAATTAAAAGCCGCTACATTTTAATCTAATTTTAGTATAAAATTAAAGGGGTTGGAACAAGCTGAAACACCTAACACTTTTCCATTAAGTCATTTCATAAATATGCATGTTTTTTTTATGGTTCGACAATAAAAGTCTATAGATTAATTTCCGCCAACGTTTAAGTAACCATTATGCATACGAATTTTAATAAGTTTTTATAGCATATCTTTACTACCATGTTTACTTATTCGTGTATTTTGTTAAACTCTACATGAAAAACCATGTTTGATTAATTCGTAACGAAAAAAATATTGTCGCATACTATCTGTTAATTGTATCAATCCATTAATAAATGTTCGCATTATTGATATCTTACTAGAAATAAATTAATTTTCAATATGCGAAGGCGTAAAGATACGACGGCTTAAATTTCATTCACGAACTTTTTTTTATTAACATACAATGTACAAAGCTTTTTATGCGATAAAAATTCAAACGAGATAGGAGAAAAGATTTTTTTTATATGGGATATAAAAACTATAGCAGTACTAATTTGTTTGATAATTTATTCAATTTTATGACTTAATTGTTGTTGGTCGTGACGTGATTTCGAAAAACACAAACATACAAAAACAAGATATGAAAAAATATATAATCGGAGATCTAGACGAAAGGCAATGACCTTAAGATCGATATTTAAAATCTAAACCGTATTTTCGATTAGAAAAAAAAGAATAATCAACGAATCAGCACAAAAATAGCACACAGAATCTGATTGAATCAGAACGCAATGTATAGTGTTTTAGAAGCGGGCCTACGACAGTGAATAACTTTCAAAAACTGCTAAACTTTTCTCGTAAATAGATAAACTGAACAGAGTGTGTCAGTGGGCCTCTCCGGTCTCTATACACACGTATATACCTACACACAGCATCACACAACGGTGGTGGTGTTTTTGGGTAAAGTAAAACGAAGGGATGACGATATAAATCTTGGTTGCGGCCGTGTTTTTCAATGACGGCGTGTTCTTCTCTCTTCTCCGTTATTCTTCGCCGCCACGCGCGCTTTTGCTTCAAGGCAAGGCGACCGGGCTACTATAAGGAGCTACTGAACTTATTTGCATGATATAAGAGCTGTGATGCGAACAGAGTGGCATCATTATGGGAAAGTTACGTTTGCACCGTTGTGATGGCGCCAGAGCTACCTCACTGTTATATTATTTTTTTCTGAGGTTATGTTACGGTGTACGAAACAGGTTAACTCTTGTTAGAACGTTTTTACTTACAACAGATTTGCGTCGCGGAATGAAACAGTAAATTAAATTCAGAAGAAAACATTGAAAGGCGGACTTGTTTTTCAATTCTATAACTGATAATTGATTTTCAACTAGTGTTAGAGAAAATTATTAGGTAAATTTATGAAGTTTTTTATTCCGCTATAAACGTTGAAACGAATAACATTTTTTGTTTCACGAAAATAATAAGTTTTAACATTTCGACCAACAGAAATGTATTAAATTTATTAAATCTGATTTAAAAAATATCCACAAGAACCTAATTTATCAGTTAAACAGAATTTATTTTTAATCTCATTACAACATGTATGTTCTAGTTATAATAAAATAAATAATGAAATTAAATTAATAACCGATTAAACGTAAATTGAAAAGACTACAGTTACTCAGTACACATTTTGTTATTGAAATAAATGCTCAAAAAAACCCACAAAAACAGCGGTTCCAATGCAACCTCCTAATAACTACGAAAATAAATATTTTTTTCAAAACATAACTTCATATTTAAAACAAATCTCTTTCGCATTAGTTATTCCAGAATAAATTGTAATCATACCAAGAAGTTTTCTTGACAACGTAAATCATTTCGCTTACCTGCAAAAAAAAGAGAAAAATATAAGTAAATAATACATAGTGTACAATCTTGTAAAATATTTATCATACTTTTTTAATAAAAATAAATTACTTTTATCTAGATTTCATACAAAAACAACAACTATTACTCTATGTATACAGAATAGGATCAGATTTAAAATCTCAAATACGTTCACATATACACCAAATAAGTTACTTTCATATTTTATCTGAATATTTGATAAATAAAAAAAAAGTAATAAAAACATCAAAGAATATAATAAACACATGAAAATATTTTATTACGCAAATATAAAGTCAATAAAAAAATAAAATTTCAAAGGTTATGAAACAGTGAATAAGTTCTCATGATATATTAAGATACCATTTATTATGACACCCGAAAATGACGCATTTCCTGGAAATGTTCAAAACAATTCTATAAATATGTAACGTCAAATATTTTACTACTACGCTTATACTTAAACACAACAATATCCAGAACTTTACTCATAAAAACAAAACATGACATACAACCCTTAAACTTTAATACATATCTATACTTATATGTATATATATATATATATATATATATATATATATATATATATATAAATAAATAATGTACAAACAAATGTTACAAAAAGTACATTAATATATATATATATATATATATATATATATAAATATATATATATTATATATATATATATATTTGCATACATACAAACATAAATATAACAAATGTTTGCTGATGTAGCGTGTGTTTGAATAATAGAGGAGTTTATAATAAAAAAATTTCATCAAATAATTACACTGTTAACTTATTTCCACAAAATCATTCTAAAGTATTTCAACAACTCAAATCTATAATTATGTAGTGTTAATGCTGTAAATTGTTATAATTTGAAAATAGTAATAAATAAAAAAATATATAAAATATTGATATAGTTCTTATTTAATTTTTATTTAATACTTTTACTGCTTGATTAAGTATTATTTAAACTTACAAATGAATTTATTGACCTATGCAGATTATAATTTTCTAAAAAAAATAACAATTAAGAAACAATAATATATTGTATAACTCTTTAGAATTTCATACGAAACTAAGTAACTTTAAACTCTATGTAACATACAGCTCGTCTACTGGCTTCTATCTCACTTCATCTTGCGATTTTTAATGTTTTTTCAATATGAAAAACGAACAAAACTATTCCCAAGTCTCTATAATGAACCATTCGTATGAAAAAGGCAACGTTAAGCTGGAATTCTGGTAGAGTAATCGAAAATCATTTCGATCTTCACAAAAATACCTAAGAAAAGAATTATTCGAGAATTAATCACTCGAGAAAAACCACCGTCGACCACTTTATAATCAAGAACCTACAAGACGTTAAAGTCTTAATTTTAAAATAGGTTGTAACAAAAAAGTATGTTATGTTTAAAATTATATACTTGTATTCACTTTATTTTTCTACATAATAAAAGATTAATTTATACTTTGTTGATTAAATAAGAAGTATTCGCAAAAAATATTATAGTAAATGTATAAATTATTTACACGATTGAAAAGCTTTTATAAAATTTGAAACTGTATTTTAAGTATACGATAAGTGTCAATACAAGAAAACTACATAATGCACGTCCGTTTAAATTATCTTTTTATATTGTTTTATATATGTCAATAAAACATTCCGTTGAAAGAAAATCGAAAAAAATGCACACACATGGGAATACTGGAGGGATACTTGAACATCCGACAGTTTATGCATACTTCATTAAACGTGTGGCATACATTTTCTGGTTAGAACGAAGCTGATGTTCTCTTTACAGCCGACATAGATGACGCGTCATTGACGTCAAGACGCTCACAGCTAGCTGGTGGCAATAGTAACGGCGGCGTCTTTATATTAAAACTGCCTTTCCAAGAGGCACTCATAATGCACCGGCGCCTCCACCATAATGTCGTTGCACCGGTACGCAGTCACTGCTGTATACAAGTATTCAGTACAGTAATTCAATTGAGGCACCTTTGATGCTATCGTAATTGACTTCAGAAATATACTACGGGATGATGCTAGCTTTTTGTATAATCTTTTCGTATGTTTACCAATAAAAGCACAAATGTACGCAATGTTTATAATTATAGAGATTAAAATACACCTAATAAAATCTTGATTTTTAAACAAATATGTATCTGCATACAAATTACATTCACTAATAACCTTAATAGAAAAGAATGTATATAGATTTCAGTAGACAAAGTGTCATTTTAGCCAATTATTTCAAAAATATCAAATTACCACTTATTTACTTGTATACTGTTGTAAACATTTGAAGCATATATATATATATATATATATATATATATATATATATATATATATACATATATACATATATATATATATATACATATATACACATATATCAAAATCAAGTGATATAACAGGAATATAAAGCAGTAAATAATGCTGACAACAACAAAAAAATACAACTCCGAAGTAAAGGTTAGAAAGAAATGTCAGTTTTTATTATATTTACATTTTTCATCGTTCATAATTTCTTTCGACACGATTACTACACAGTTTTATAAAAGTACACTATAAGTCACAAAACATAATA
This sequence comes from Acanthacorydalis orientalis, assembly GCA_034766995.1. Lineage (NCBI taxonomy): Eukaryota > Metazoa > Arthropoda > Insecta > Megaloptera > Corydalidae > Acanthacorydalis > Acanthacorydalis orientalis. Next base: position 37,292,027 of record CM068317.1, read on the forward strand.
ATAAAAAATCAGACAATCATTTCTGAATCACATATCTAGCATATTATTTAACAGATTATCTAATACAATATCTTTTTTCATTGTATACTTAAATCTCTTCTTAATAATTCATTTCTTCTGTATAACTCTTCAACAAAAGATTAAGGCAGAGAATTTACGACTAGTAATAGTTTTGTTCAGAAAAGAATCCCTGCAAGCCAACTGATTTATCTAAGAAGGCATTTTTTTGTTTGTATTTACTTTACTAAATATTTTTACTTGGATTTCTCTAAGTATGTAAATATTTAAGAAACATTATTTATTTTTTCATAAATTATTTTATTTATAGAATATATTTTATTTATAACTATGAAATATGTTATTTGACACTAAAAATGCATTTGTATCATATAATTTTTAATACATTGTGTTTTTAGTGAATTAGGGGTCCTCCTGAAGACAGAGTTCCAAAGATAAAGGCTCACGGTTTGTGTTGCTTACATTGACTGAAGGTCTCATAGATCTCGATTTTCGCTAAGAGTCAAAATATTTTTCGTAAAAATCTTATCATAATTGATTCAATAGAGCCTTAGAGCACTAATAAAGCCCCCTATTATTGGTCTAATATTAATACATCGAGTTAACAACTGGATTCTTGACATTTAGTTGCAATTATCATAAACTAGTCTAAGTTGTTCATTGAAGAATGACTTGTTTTTGATATATTCAGGTACAGATTCCTGAGACGCACTAAACTATTCAAAAAAAAGAAAAGTATCATGAGGATTTCCGAAATTAATAAAGCAAATTTTAAATAACATCAATTTCTACATTTATATCTTTAGTTTGAAAATCATATAAGTAAAAGAGAATGTTTGCCTGTTTCTCTATCCCTAACTCCATATTCAAGTTATTTAGATTAATGATTTTTTCAAACGTACTGAGAATAACCTAAATCTTTATTTTTTTCTGAAACTGTTCTTATTTCCATTCCTCGTAACTAATTTTAATTTTGTTTTTTAATCATGCTTCATATATTTATATCCTTTATAATACATTCTAGTTGTATCAAATTATTTACTTTCAAATATACTCAATAGACTCCGGTAATGATATCTAAGAAATATAAAATATTCAGTACATATATAATAGAGTATACAATATGTATTTACAAGAAATTAAAAATGTACTTGAGTTAAAATCATATCTTTTTGGCTGTTTTTAATATAACATCTGCTTCCACAATATATTTACGTGAAAACTTCGAAGTTTAATCTTTCAAGTTTCTTCAGCATCTTTCAAGTTTGAAAAAATAAAACAGAGAAAAATTAATGCATAACATAAACGTTTTATGACAGCCAGACGTTCGATAAATCATAAGTATGAAATTCGGTTACAAATGTATTATAATAAATCAGGGTTAGACTACTGTAAGTACGTATAAAAAAACTGTCGTTACACCAAAGCTACGAGTCTCCTACATAAATGTCGTAGAACGTCTTGTGATGTGGCATGTATTGACATTGCACTCTCGTATATGGCGCGATGTGGTTTTGTGGGTTAAGCTGCTTTTTTTAACTTTGTAGACGACGATGACGTTAGCGACGGTGCAGTAAAATGTGCTAGACGTGTAGAAGAAAATGTTTTACGTTTACGACCCTCCCTGATATCTTAGTTTGATTTGAACCATTTTTTTTCTTCCAGATATAAAATGATAAAAGCCTTAAATATTGATAACTGGTTAAGAACAGTATTAAAAATCGATATAAATATTGTACTTATTAAAAGAGTTTTGAAGAAAATCGAAAAAAAACAAACTACATGTGTTAAAAGAACAACCGTTAAACTTCTATAGAAGATTTGAAAGTATCAAAAAGACATTCAACTTGTTAAAGAAAATATATTCATTTAAATTCAAGTTACCTAACATGAATGTGTTGAAAAATAAAATGTACTCTTGAAAGAATGCTTAGATATAGAAAATATATGTAAAATACGAGCTAAGTTTATTGTTGGAAGAGTTTTCAAGTTTTGGATTATTGAAATAATAAGTAAGGGTACTTACAGGAGTTACTGTTTAAATTCTATACATGAATTTAAAATTATAACAAAATTTATTATAAAAAAGATTAAGCAAATACAATAAATTATTTTAATATATATATATATATATATATATATATAATTGCATAAAAATATATTTAAAAATTGATCAACTGATTTAAGTATATTTTTATTAATTTATGAAATCAATGCGGAGTTCAAGAAACTATTATCTGATATTATGCTGTTACAAAGATAATCACCGATTTTAAACTTCAACATCAACAAATCATAACTGAACTCATTACAAATTGTATTTATTACAATAAAAACCATCCAACCCACCGACGTATTTCTGTTAATAAAAAGTAAATATATTTATACAATTTTGATAAAATTCAAAATTTCGCAGAACTGAAAGTTAAAAATTTTGAACGCTTTTTTTATCTGATTATCAACAAATATTTTTCTAGAGAAAAATTTCCAACGTTAGGAAGATCTCTCACTCTATGTTTTCAACTGATGCAACTAAATATATATAATCCTTTTTTTCTCATAAATAAAATCAAAAGCAATGAGATGTTTAGAAACAATATTATGTGAATAACAATGTGATTAAATAAATAAAAATCGTTTCAAATGCTATATAACCAGTGAATCAATTATTTTCTCGTAACTAAAAACATAAAAGATACAAAAAAATAGGACATTGTTTCTGCACAAAACTAACAGAAAGATTGTACTAATAGTCTTTGTCTTAACGAACCACTTAATTAATTATCTCTCGTTCTAGTTTTGGCTTTTAAGCCCCTTTTACTAATAAAACCTTTCAAGTTACTTTCCACGACTAAAAATACTAGAACCAAGACCACTAGGATAATAAACTGACGAGATCACAAGTATACAACTAAACAATTCAACTTTAGTAGAAATAATTTCAAAGCACAGTAACTGATTCTTCTTACAATACTGCAAAAGCAGTAATCATTTTGCATGTTAAAAACTTTTCGTACACTGAGTTACACAATAATAAAATAATTTAAATATTCTTTTCGCAAATAATATACAAATTACTTTTGAAAATTACAACAACTGTACACAAATATTATTCGTTTTAAAAATTTAGAATATACAAGAAATAAAAGCATGTTGTGTAGCTATAGTCATAAACAAGTCAATTACTTTTTTAATCAAAAATGTATTCTAAAAGTACACTTTTATTTGCATAGACATAACTGTCCGTTTTATATTCAGTTAAATTTTATACAGATTGTAACAATAAAACTATAATAAAAAATGTTATATTGTTTGAAACTACTAAAAAATAACTAGGAGTTTCTATGTATTCTAAAAGGTCAATATGCTTTATGAATAAATATGCAGTTAAAAAATGTACACTCTATTAAAAAGTTAATAAATTACATTTAATCCAAACAGTATAAATTTATCAACACAATTCTCATCCATTTTACGACTATTTATATGACCGAAGTGACTGGTTACATTCCGATTGGTCGATTTAACTAACCAATATTTTCTCATTATATAGTAAATATAGCCAGTACACACAAAATTACTGAAGATTTTCAAATGGAAAATATCTGTGATCTCGACTAATACTTGAATAACCAATTTTAAAATGAACTTCTACAAATATCATTACATATTTCTAAAATTAAAATCAAAAATATTAATTAAACATTGTTTTCGAAAGTTAATAATCATAAAAAAGATTTACTAAAATAGTCTTTAAAAATTTTAAAAACTGGAACAAAATAAATCAAGAAATGTCAATCTTTATAGAAATGAATGTAATTTAAAAATTATTCATTTATCATATACTACATACAAATTCACAAATACATAAGTATAAATTCATGAAAAGACTCAAATATACATACATACATACACACACATATATATATATATATATACATAATAGAATATTTAATATTTATGATCTGATACCATTTGAGCTACACCTTTTCACTAATGAAAAATGACGACCTCTGCAGATATTCAATTCCTGAATGTATTAGTCTATACAAATATCCTTGAACTTAGACCAAATTTCAAAAGTGTTTAACATCGTTTAATTTATTTTTCCATAACAATTTTTCCTAAAGAAATTAATATGTGAAACAAAATAAAAAGCAAGAATATATATATATATATATATATATATATATATATATATATATATATATATATATATATATATATATAAGAAAACAATACAATACAATCTTCTCTCAAAACACAAAGATTACATTAACTCTGGCCATAGAACAAGATTAAAACGTGTTTTACTTTAGTGTAACATAATTTCAATGCGGTTTGTAATAAACCAGTAAGGTTTATGGGCAGAATATCTTTGTAAGTTGTCAGTGCTTGTGAAATGTTGGTGGTAGCGCTGAGTATTCTCATTTCTTTTCAATTCAATTTGCGAAAGTGAAATATTTTCTCTTCTTATATTGTTCTAGTAAACATTTGGTTTATCGGAGTTAAAAATTATATTTATTGTCGAATAAATGAATTGATGTATTCTTACGTAACCGTTTGTTTAATTTGTTTTTATGTCGACATAAAATTAATGAAGTTTTATTCTTTTACTCTGCAGTAACGTAGAAGAAAAAGTTGGGATTTTTGTATAACAGTTTGGATTTAATGTTTAAATGAATTAAATATTTTATTGCTATGGGTAATGTTCAGAACGATCGGCATTTCAAAAAGTTTACATATAAGTGCACACACACAAATATATATATATATATATAGATAGATAGATAGATACATTTTACACATACAAAATTGCAATCAGTAATATATTTCATTCAAATAAAATATATTCAGTTTGAAGAATAGATTTTGATTTTTTTACTTTGAAAGAATTTAATAAGAACATTTTTTTAGAAATATTTTTTTATAATACAATAATTACTTAAGACTTATATTTTACAATGTATCTTATATTTCTAAGTTTTTTTATTTTTTTAATTGTAATTTAAATTTCATTTATACAATAACATCACAATCAATGTTAAATTTATTTATTGACTTATGATATTTTTGATTTGTGTCATCTTTGTATCTATGTTGCATAATACTCGACTTTGTTTCATTTTCTTATTTTCTGTATCTGGGCTTAATTAAAAGTAATTCTCGAGTTAAACAAATTATAAGAATTGATACCAAAAGTATCTCTTTGAAGAATTAAGAAAACGCAAGCTTTGTAATAAAAAAATAAATAAAATATTAGTGATAGAAATAAACAAACTATTTTTAGTGAATTAGCAGAATATTTGATAATGCACTTTCACGGATTATTTTTTAAATCCTCAAATTTGAATTCAACTTTATTGTATATTTTTTTAATAAAATCATTATTTTCTTTCCGAAAACAACAAAACAGTTTTTTAATAATCTCCATGATATAATATAGAGAAGAACTCATTATAAAAATTCAAATAAAATAGATAATAGACGGTACATCAAAAAGCTTATTTTAAAAATTATCCATTTATAAAAAAACACTGTCTATCAATATCAGTTATTTTAAGTGTATTATTAAAAATAGAAACAAATTAAAATTACACATAAATATTAATAATAACAACATTCGCACTGATGAGAAAGAATATACATTCAATATTTGTTGTGAAATATTCTTCACACCACTGAATTATACAAGTATTTTCCACTTTAAAAGCCTGATAGACAATGAACCTTTATCAGCACATTACAACAACTCGTACATAAAACGTACATACCCTAACAAATATATGACCTTAAAATAATCCTCATAATAACAAGACATGTCTATTAAAACCTCAAATAATCCAATTCCGTAAAACCCTCTTAGATTAAATTAAATTCATAGACTTAAAACGCATAACATATTCAAACCACACACGAACATATACGCTCATATTCAAATAGATAATAATTCTAATATCATTTGTATCAGTCTGATTACAAACTTCGTATCGAATTGACCCGATCTGCGCCATGGGCTATACAAATCGAGCCACTGCATGTTTCAAGTGAACGAGACAGAGAGAGGGAGATACTAAAACGGAATAAAGATGTGTTCGATGATAATGACAATATCGACAAGAAATGGCGGGGAGTTATGGAAGAGGTGGGGGGTTTTTGAAGAAGAGACAACTGGCATGGCACAACGCCTAATTTGTTTGCCCGTATCAAATGAACCTGCACTGCTAAATTAAATAATTCAATTAGCTATCAGCTAAACTCGAGTCAAGATCCACTTGAACATTCACATCCGGGCTTCTGCTCGACTGTTGATGTTGCCGTTGAGACTGTGTTTAACTGGGCTAATGAAGCGACACTGTTAGTCGACGATTCTACTCTATACTCTCTCTACACACTATAGTTACGGAGTGTATAAGAGAACCACTCATATAAAATGAGAGTATCGAATTGTATAGGTTCGTAGGACGTTTGTGACGTGTTCAAGATGTGTATATCGCTAATCTTCTTCTATCTTGTCTTCTACTCGATGGTTATTGTTTCTTTTTTTCGACTCACGTCGCTACTTATTCACTATACATTCGAAGTTTTTGTTTCTTACTTCTGTATGGTACAATTGCTGTGTAGAGAATCATATGTCTTCTCGTAATTTCTACTTCAGCATTTAATCCTTTCTATAATAAATTACGAATATACTTCAGTTTCCATCTATACTTGTTATTTCTTGATACTCGAAATTAATTCAAACAAATGAAGGAATTACATTTCATTTATATTTTATTTTAGAAACGTTTCATTTGTACGCGACAAAGTTTCTAACAAAATTCACCAAAAGTTTTAAACAACAAAAGAAAAACAATATAATTTTATGAAAACATTTTCAAAACATTTACAAATGAAATAAAACGAATATAAACAACCTGTTATTAAAAATAAATAAATGGAAAATAACATCAATTATATGATGCAATTACAAAATTAATTCTTGTTATTTTCTACAATATTTTTACATGAAAAAAATTGTGATATATATAAAGAGAGAGACATTTCACAGGCAAAAAAAAAAAACAAATAAAATGTATACACAAGAGATTTAGATAATTAAATTATCAAAATGTAATTGGATAAATTAAAACTAAGTTCCATTTAAGAAAAAAGAACATGAATACGAACATACGAGTGAATGTGTATGTGTATGTATATGTGCATATATATATATATATATATATATATATATATGTATATATATATATATTACCTACAGTAATATATGAAAAATAATAATGCCCAACATTTACACGAAATGACATAATCAAAAATACAACGATAAAAGTAATAAATTGTATAAGAATTGTGTATAAAAATTAAAGCAATACCGACATAGCACACATATAAAATAGCCTTCAGACATACAAAAAAAAATACTACACGAAACATAAACCACAAACGAGCGTGACTCAAGCAAAAAATATATAACCCCCTAGTATCAAAAGTAACAACTTAATACAATGATTAATGGTACCGACAATTACATAACAAAAAATTTTACAAACAACCATAATAGGAGCACTTGTTCAATAATAGGACGTCTAAACATAGCGAAACTGGAACTTTACCAAAGTGAAAAATAATCAATCTCACGCACCATATTTCGATTTCAATCCATCAATTTCAATCAAAATATAAGGTGTACCGTATGTCCGATTCCCATGTGATGGTCCAGAACAGAGATGACGCAACAGAAAACGTTGTATATCGTATATCGTTTTCAAGTTCTAACTAGTGATATTAAAAGATAATATAGATAAATACGTGTGTGATAACTGATGCGTGTAATATGAACATGTGAAATTGTGGTTGTGGGTTCGAAATATGATTAATTTTTAGCCACAAACGTTTACGTTTCAAAATAATGAACGATACTTATATGGTTATCGGATAACTTAATAAGATATATATATTTTTTTAATATATAATGGAACTTGATCAAATCGTACATTCTTTAAGATATACATTACTAATCTATAATAGAAAAACAGAAACTTGTTTCTTATAAATATCTATCTAAGAAATAAATCAAACGTGAAATAAAATATTATAGTGAAAGGTTCACGATTAGATATTAAAAAATACATATACTTCTGAAAATTAATTATTTTTTTCTTTAATTTTAAAATACTACCGATTTAATCACGAGGCAACATGCTATGAATTTACTATTAACATATTAAATAAATATAAATATTTGTATTTATTAGGTTGGTAGAAAAAAAATTTGCGGTTTATGACCTTCAAATTTAAGTGGTTTAAGTGTTTTAAGCGGTCCAGAACTGTTGGATGAATAAGGCCTAACTTCTGTGCAAGATCTCGAACTGTTGTTCGTGATTCTGATTCATCTAACGGCTTCAGTTAGTCGTTATGAACTGAAGAAGGATGCCTCCAACCTTCTTCATCTTCAAAGCTCTCGTCCCCAATATGACATTTTTAGAACCACCATTGCACCGTTCTTTAACAGTACCCGCACTAAAAGTATAGTTTAGTTTACGAGCAGTTTTTTGCTGCTTTAGCACCCATTTTGAATGTATACAAAAATTACTCTCATTTTCCTCTTTTCAACCTTTAATTGAATATCTTAATTCGAAGCAAAATTAATAATAAAATCAAAGTCGATGTTACCACAATGCAGACCGAATATGTACTTTAAACCGATACTAACATGAACAGAATGAAATAAAACTTTCACTAAAAAAAAATGAAGTTAGAATTCAGAAAACAAAAACCGTATTTTCCTACCAACCTACTATTTACTTAAACAGTTGTAACTCTTGTTTTTGAAATAAAAACTGGATTACAAAAAAAATAATAACCCAATTAAAAAAATGGTTAATTAAGGTTAGAATTCAGAAAAAAAAAACGCAATTATTTCCCTACCATCCTAATATAATGATATTCTCATTTAGAGTAGTTTATTTTTAAACAAAATAATATTTCTTAAAATCATTTTTTTTTTAAACAAAAACACTTCTTTATACGTATAATTTATAAAAATCTTCATAAATATCACAATACTGTTTCTGGAACTGAGACTTAATTCACATTCACAAATTAATTATTTTCCCATTTTGCAAATCGCAAAAAAAATCCGTTCAAAAATTTTAAAAAGTTAATTATTTCTGATTTTTCCTAACATGAATTTCGATAGTAATGCCTTTATCCCGAGAGGGATGAAGTACAGAAGAATTTACAGACATTTCTGTACCTTATATATAAGGTCTGATCAAAAAATCAAATTTTTCTGCACCTTGGTGCTGTAAAAATGATAGAAACACCATCGAAATGCGCATAAGTAAGAATAAAAAATGTCAATAATCATTTATTAAACATTTCTAAGAAAAAATTCGTAATTTGCGCGATAAAAAAAAATTAATTTCTGAAACTACTAATTATTTTCAAAAAGTTCATACATTGAATTGATACATGTAAACAACACGATTGTTATAAGATTAAGACTAGACATACCTAAATGAATTCATTACAAAAGGTATTTAACGTATCGTTAAATTATGAATAGATATAATTCATTTAATTAGTCAAGTATTAAAAAATAAAAGTATTGTAACTTCCTAGAAGAAACTTGGACTGGTAAAATAGTGATGCAGATAAAATATTGTATATAATTTACAAAGAAAATTCAGTCGTATACATTATTTACATACATACATACATACATATATATATATATATATATATATATATATATATATAAGATATTATCAGGAAGGAAAATATAAAGGCACACACTACGTAATGAATAATAACGTTCAGTGAATTTTAAAAATGGTATAAAATACTAGAAATATATCAAAACGTCCATACGAAATGTCTTTTTACAATTCAGTCTGCATTTCTCTGTAATATTCATAATGTCTGAACTAAGAAAAAAAAAGATGAATTCCCAGCGTATACAGAGTCAGATACTATTTTATGGACATTGGTTATCAATTTTCATTATAACTGTCAAAGTCGCATTGGCCTGAATTCGAGAAAGTAGAACCTTACTGGCAAGAATAAATATAAATCAACAATATCATATTTCGTTTCTTACCCATCAATTTCAATTAATGTCCACGAGCGGCGAATTTTCCTTTGGATTCTTTTTATGAAAAATTTACAAATGCCAGTATAGATATTTCGATGAAATCAAATCGGGCGAACACATATTTAAAAAACTTGTTACTTAGTATTACAGGAGTATTGATTGATATGTTTGAAAGTTTCATATTTTATATGCGTATAATAATAAAAAATCATGTGTATCAAATTAAAATTACTTAAAAAACTTTATATATAGTTAAATGTGTATATATATATATATATATATATATATATATATATATATATATATATCGGTTTTTTATAGCATCATATTCTCCTGACACCCTTTCATTAATTTAAATAATATATAATTTATTTTGTTTAAAACATTTTTGTTGTAAAATAGCTATGATATTTATTTTTATAAAAAAGGAATGAAAGAATTAATTATTTCAAGTATTTGAAATATTTTCATATAAACATTTCTCATAAAATATTAATTTATTATTAACTTTACAAAATCTGCATATATATGAAAATAATAAATTACGAAGTATGAATTTTTATATTTTATAGTCATTGTTTTTTCATTGATCTCTATTAATAATTCTACTATCAATTTTGAGATTGATTTATGTGGAATAATAAAGATTAATCAGTGATAATTAAAATGATTTTTTTTAGATACAAATTTATTATCTATTTCAAACGAAAGCAATAAGAGAATTTTTATATTTTTATTGTTTAATATTATTGAAATAGTTGAGTGAAATAACGCGGATTTATTCAGTAAAATTTCACTTTAATATTTTATCAATAAAAATATCTTTTTCTAAAAAAAAGTAGTAAAAATTAGTTTTTATATTTTTTTACATACATAAAAAAATTATCTACTACAAAAAAATTGAATTTTAGATTTTTTACAAAAGCTCTAAAATTATCATTTAAAACTTCCATATATATATATATATATATATATTTATAAAATTATATTCAACATCTTCACAAATTTTGTTGTATTTCTCTATAGATACCATTAATTTAATGATTAATTTTTAAAAGTGCATGTAAGATTTTTGTGACTAAAATAATTGTATTCATTAAAAATATTTATTATTTCAAGTTAAATTATTACCGCTTAGTAAAATGTATCTACTTCTGACCTTTTATCTTCATTGTATCTTTTAATATCATTATGCAATTCATGCCCCAAATGTTTTTTATGTGAACATTCTTCTATTTCTTTTTATCTTGTGTATATTATTACTTATGTTGATTGTAAAAGATTAGATAATAAAAAGAACAATTATTTTAAGTGCTTGATAAAGTTGAACATTAGTACAAAAACATAAATAAAAATTAATAATAAAACAATTGTATAAAATGTTTGTTCTATGAAAGAGTCGACACTCGTAAATTACATTAAAAAGTTATGATGCACCAGTCAGAAAACTTTGATTCGTTGATTTTCTACTAGAATGGGATCAATAATCACATTACGTCGTCATTCGACTGAGACTCCCGACAAATATGATTAAGCCTCGGTGAAAAATGCAATTTCATTGCAGAAACATTTTTCATTTTAGTAATTAATTGATTTTTCTTGTATATATGTGTTCCTTGTATGTGTCTTACTGTGAACACATAACAACTAACATAACTGCAGATGACAAACGAGAAACAGAATAGTTTTGTTGTTTTGTTCTATTTCATTTGTTTGTTCTATGTAGCGGAAGCGAGTGTAAATTGAACAGATTTCTCGTGCGAATTCAAATTTCAAAGTTGCAAGCGGTTAAATCATCATTCTTATATCGTGTACTTTACAACATGAGTGGAAATGATTTGATAGCTGCTTCTAATTGGAACGAAAACGATGTACTTGAACAAGAAAGAAAATATATGTATTATAGAGGTAATGAGGCGAAATAATAAGCTGTTACATTAATAATGTGAATATTATATTTCAGATTATATAAAGCATGAGGTTATAAATGGTTTTGTTTTAAAGGCGGAAATGAAACTCTAAACGATGTCCTACATTAGAAACGAAGCTTTTAATTTTTTTTTCGGAATAAAAACGACATTATTTTTATGTACCGTTCGAATTACTAACTGTTTTATTCAAACATTTTATACTTTTAAGTACATAGAGTTTAAGAACGCCAATTATTTCCTTTAAATGTAATAAAATCAATTTTAAAATTTTATAACCTTATTCGACAGAATACCAATAATCATTACTTTATAATAAAAGGCCATATATGATAATAAATGCTATATTTAAATATATCTTTAAAATGTATGTATTAAATTCTTGTTAAATATATGTAAAATACATTAGAAATTGATAATAAATAATATACAAAAATTAATAAATAAACTAAACATAAATTATTAGTTATGAAATAGTACACGTTCGATTTTTGTTTAAAAAAATTGAAATTGTATGAAATATTAAAAGAACAGTGTTGGAGTAAAAAATTGAACTTTGTAAAAAATGATGCTTTCAGATTATAAATTAGTACATACTGTTGAAGCAAAAAAACTATGTTTTCAAACTTTTAACGAGATTGTATCTCTGCAACGTTTTAAAGTAATTTTATATTTAAAAAAAGACAGACAATGTGTTACGAATACTGAAAAAATCGTATATTTTTGTAAATGTTGTTAAAAAACATATTTTATTTTAATATAGTTGCAATATTGTTTAAAAGTTTGTTTAATGAATCTCTCTCTCTCTCTCTTTATATATATATATATATATATAACTCTATACAAATGATAAATGAAAGTAGTAATAAAATAAATTTATGATATACAGAACCAAGCGCAAGGAAATGGAAACTTTGAAAAACAAATTTCACAGCGGATTCATCTGAAACACATTGATATTTGATTCATTCTCGTTAATTATAAAATGTCCAACAATATTAATACTGCAGTCTCAATCGACGACACGTAATAGAAATAAGCAATCGAAGGCGGTTCTTAATAAATAACTTGTCATTTTTTAGGAATCAAAGAACGCGGAACCCTCTTTTTTCCGAAATCACAGTTGTACAAGTTACAGCGTGACGCTGCTAGCGCAGCAAACGTGTTTCGTAACATGTGGCCAAAGTTTATACCCTTGTTTCACGCCCTGTTCAATTTATATTAAGGGTTGGTTGGTTTGTATGGCCTTGATGACGGTGATGTCGACACGAGGTACCTCTATCTACGGTACCTATCTCTCTCATACTTTCTACACGCTGAAGAAAAAAATGTGTAAAACTTTCGATTTTTCACGTTTGATATCTGTACTGAAAGATGATGAAATTTATATGAAGGGGTGAGAGAATTTTTACCCTCGTAGATTACTTCAAACAACCTCATTTCTTCAAATTTATTTTTCTCTAACGACGAACAGATCACAGTAATATTATATACACTTATTGACGCGGAAAGTTTCTTGCAGATAAGTGGAATTGCTTTTTATGATTCGCGATATTTTATTTTGTAAACGCGAAAGTCATTATTTTTCAATAATATACATATGCGATCGTGATACAGATGCTAAGATCTTATTTGATATATTGTAAATTATTTTAAAAAATAATATTTATTCCAACGAAAACGCACGGTGGGGAAAATATATTTTCTCGAAATGTACAAACGTTTACGGTTGCGATACAAACATAATTCTAGCAGAAAAAATCGCCACTTTACACAAATATCAATTTGAAAAAAGCATACTACAGGGTACAGATATTCTCTTCGATTTACACAAACTAATCAAAAATTTAATTTACAACAGCGAATAAAAAAATCATTGAATAAAACATGTTAACAAGTTTAATCAATTGAAAACTATCGTCGTTCTTACGATTATGTTTTTACTATTGTACAATCGCTAGTCAAACAAAATTATTTACTGCTAACAACTGATATAAAAATGTCTCAAATTTTATCAACACAAGTAATTAAACATAATAAAAGTCACAAGAAATTCTATTTATTAAAATTATATATATATATATATATATATATATATATATATATATATATATATTTAAATATAAAATCAAACACATAAATATAAAGTATTAAATACTGTAGACTACGCCATCGAAACACTTTTGAAGAAAAGAATATTTTATAACATAAATATAATAAACGTATTCAAGTATAATAACTTTTAATTGGTTGATTTTGTAGACAAGTTTTATTTATAATTTCATTACTTTTAATTAACTACTTTTTAAATGCTATTACGAATTAATTTCCAAAATACAGGTAGAAACAAATTAATATACAAAATGATTTCAAAATAATATTCTGAAATTAATTATATATTTTATGATAAATCTAATAATATATTACTACAATTAAATAATTAGTATTTTAATAAAACGAAAACAAATCATTTTATTCACAAGTTTCCTAAAATGAGTATTTTTTTATTAATCCTTTTATTAACTCTTTTATTAATAAATATTTCTGAAATTTACAATATCTTAAAACGTAAAAAATAATTATAAATACGAATAAAAAAATAAACTAAATGAAATAAACCATGAATAGGTGGTATACTTTATATTTAAATAAACAGATTTATATAAATATTTATAATATATATATATATATATATATATATATATATATATATATGTATGTATGTACATTTAAAATCGAAAAACACATTTATGTACAAATAAATAATTTTAGAAAGTGTTTCTGTACATGTGACATTTTTAATATTGGAAAAAATGCACACATCGGAGTAAAAAAATCATATAATAGCATTCAACAAGGCAATCCCACTTCGAAATCGCTTTGATCTGCGAAATCGTTTACCACTTGAAGAATACCTCACGCTGTGAATGATTGACTCGATAAATAGAAAAGTGTACTGTTTAACTTTGAAGAGGAAATGTAAAAAATGCTCAAAGTATGTGTGTAAATGTTTTTTTTCCTTTCGACACCTGTGTTTTAATGCAAGTTTGCCGTGAAATATTAACATTGAGTTTGTGTTAGTTCTTTTATTATACAACCATATGTTCTTTTTTATATATACGCATATATATATATATATATATATATATATATATATATAATTTTATATAATACACCCTTTTTATAAAAGAATTTACCCACAATACAAAAACACTTTTAGAAAACCAACCATTTCTCATTGATTTGTTAAAATGTGTTCATTTTTTATTTTAATTATTTTGTAGTACTAACACAGAGATAAGTTTAAATTTAAAAAAAGTATCAACAATTTTCAAGACAAGTATAAATTTGACTTGATAAATCTTGATAATTAAATATAATTCATTAATATTTTATTTTATGCTTCTGTAAGTTAGGCATATTTTGGAATTGGATCCAAATTTTCAAATTAAAAGTAATGAGGAATTTGACTACACAAGAGGATTGACACAGCAAGATTTATAAGAGATTTAAACTTGTGAAATATTTGAAATATTAATGAAATCTTTTTGACGAAAATATGAATATAGAAAATCTACAAATCACAAACTTAGTATTTTTACAGTATGTATAGTTTTGTTACTAAATTATAATCAAATGTTTTTATTGATACATTGGTCTGATGATGATCTTATTTTTCCAATATTATTTTTTAGAATTAAACAATTAACTAACTAAGTCTGTGTATAAATATATTTATTTCCTACAACGTAAGCTAGTCATTCCTACACATTTTTAATATTATTATCCTGTACAATATCCTTATAATGCCAAGAGTGTATATATATATATATATATATATATATATATATATATATATATATATATATATAACTGTTGGAATGTATAGATGAATTTATGTTACTGACTGCATGACATATTTAAAATTATAAAAAAGGTGTCGTTTTGCGCAACACATATATATAAAAAAGTGCATACAGCAGGCTAGCGATCGAAATCCAGCATAATAAAAGCACATCGATGGCGAAGTGATATACGATGCTACTCGCTAAAGAATGTATCCCGCGCATATTGATGAAACGCGACATAAATTTGGCGCGAAAGCCCCATAAAAACTGTCAAAACAGCGGCAATCATGTAACAGTGTAGGTGGCTGGATATATGTCTGTACCACACTGGCACTATGTTGTTTTTTTTTCTGTACACCAATGTACATGCATACATACACATGTTTTATATATATATATATATATATATATATATATATATATATATATATATATATATATACACGTTGATAGAAGCAGCGTGTTTACGCGTACGACAACGTGAGCGTGACGCGTGAAACATTTTAATTGCGTTTGTTCCATTCCTGACATAATGTCGACTCATCAGCCCGGATGGTGGGTAGCGTAATTGTTGCGACATTAATTGTTGAGCAAATATTTTATTAGACGAACAATTACTGTAATAAATAATCTGACTCATTGTTGATCTGTGTTGACATGCGGGAAATTCGTGTGTATTTGTGTAAATGGATATGTATGTATGTTTAAATATAAAAATATTATATACATATATATATATATATATATATATATATATATATATATATATATATAAACACACACAATAAGTATATGTGTGCAAACGTCGGTGTTTACTATTTTTTTTTCTGTAATTATCAAATGAGTGAAGCGCCCAGCATTGGAAATACAATTATGCGACAGATGTGCGGACGGGAATTTATGTTTTAATTAGCCTTGTTTATAAAAGACGCTATCTTCTTTCGAAGAAGTATATTTACTTCATGTATTTTTCATCGTTTAAATTTTATAATTGTTTCCTTGCTTTAAATGTTTCATACAAATATGGGTTTCGCAGAAGGGAATTTCGAAACATTAATTATATTTAAATCAAATGACTGCCATTCGTTCTTCTTATATGATTTTGTATAAATTATTATTCCGGTGACTTTAGAATGGGTCTTAACAATCTGCGATTTTTAAACGTACCGAATGTTTGTTTTTAGATGAAAGAGAAATTATCGAGCAAATGTTTCAAAAGAGGATTTTTTATCTCTAATCTTTTGATGTAAATCTTTACATTTTAATATATCTAAAATTCTCTAAATAAGTCAACATATATATATATATATATATATATATATATATATATATATATATACAGACACACACACATTAGTCATATGTGTATAATTAAACAAAGATATAAAATAAAAAAAAATATTTTCTATAATTTTTTACAATTTTAATTAACACAATTACAAATAAAACATAAAAACAGTCCTTGATATAATTCATGCAAAACAGATTCATAATTTGAAAATAAACGTCTTGAAATGAACCACAATTCCAAATATTATTAAGTAATAACTACAATAAAAGTCATTTAAAACCCGTAAGTTTTTGCATTATAATAACAGAAGTTTTAAATAGAAAACGAGAAAACGTTTAATGTTTTCTGTACGGCAAAAAAAAAATCGTTTCAGAGCGTCAAGTTTTCGAAATAACTGTCTTTATAGTGAAAAGTATAGCTCTAAGCACAGTTCCATTCACGAACCGTTGCCCAACTATCAGACGTTCTAGCAACAAGTAACACTAAAATCTAATTTTAGTTTTGAAAGTAATTAACATTAAATGTAAAATATTAATAAGAATATAAAAACTTTTTTAATTACACATTAAGACCAGATATAAAAGTAATTCTAAACAGAGTACTTTGTATGTAACTATGATTATGTATATAAGTAAATAAATAAAATATCCAAGTAAAAAGTCATACAATAATAATAAGACTAAAACAGAAAACGTGTACATAAAAAAAAACTATTTGAATTATACAGGTGTATTTTTATGTAAGTCTCAAATGAATTTTCATAAAAAACCCATTCTAAAATATGAATTTAAATAAAACGTATGTAATTGCAGTTGTGAAATCTATGTAAATTTCAATTATAAAAAGAATTACAATTAGGAGAAAAATATAATTTATATACTAAACTGTATAATTAACTGATCCAATCAAATATATTATAAATAAGATTTTGTTCATTTACTTTACACACCACGAACGTGTACAGCTTTAATATTTGGTATATTTAAAGGGCATCTTAAAGGGAAAAAAACCCGCTTCAGTTTATATTAGAATCATAAATCTGTACAACGACTCTCCCAAGACCTTAATTTGAAACTAACACATCAACTTACAGTACGAAAAGATATGAAAATGTTTTGCTTGCGAAATTCGCGTGTATCAATCATTACGTGACTTTTATAAATCGATTATGGCCAGTTTCTGTTTTATTAATAATTGCCGAGTAAAAAACTGACATAAAAACTTAATGATACTCTCATATACACAAAATTATACATACATATATATATATATATATATATATATATATATATATATATATATATATACATTGTCTCATAAAAACGTAACAAAATAGAGGTGACTTTTAAATCAGTAAAAAAGTTTAATACACTTTTTTTATTATTTATACATATATTTAAATTTTAAATTGATTTCATCACATATTTGTTGTTTTCTCACGAATTTAAGATAAGGTATTTTAATACATATTATATATATATATATATGTGTGTGTGTGTGTGTGTGTATGTATAAATATGATAATTTTCGTAATTCAAATTTTCTTGATTTGCATTTTATTAATTCAAAACTACTATGAAGCTAATGTCAGACAAGCATTAGAAATGACAAGACGGTCACGAATTATATCAAACATATGAAGAAAATAATTTTCACTTTCTCAAACTTGGATCATCGAGAAGAAAAAAAAACAAATATTCATGCAAGTTTTCAATACGCAATACCTACACTTAATTATATTCGAAATTTCTTACTAGCCTATATTTCAGTACTCAAAGAAGAAAGCTTTATACTAAAGACACAAGGGCGATATACTTGTTTTTATATCAATTATGAATTAGTTTTTACCCATTTCATTCATTTTTGTGACTTTACATTCTGCAATACACAGCTCATTATTTTTTTCTTACAAAGGTCGAACAGCTTTGTTATAAGAAGCTTTGTGAAAAATCAACGTTGTTAAGAACGAAGATATCCGGTTACCTATCAACCGTACATATTAACAACATCCTGAATCATCAACAATACAGAATTATCTAAACAATAGCAATCACTATTGTTAGTGTTCAACGGGAACAAGCAATGTGAATAATATAAACACGACCTCCAATACTGAAATTAAAATATTTACATGTAGATAAATTCGCTTCACAATGTTACTAACGATAGAGTAAATTCTATTATACGTTCAAGAATAGCCTGGTTCGATATTAAAGACAACAGCTTCAGTTTCAAAGTGTACTTTATTTTTCGAGATAATCTGTTCTAAGCTCAATACGCTTGCTTCAACGTTTATCCAGCATCGCGATTGACTCCAGGAAGTAAGTTTCTTCGAGGTTCAAAATATCCGTTTTCGGTTTCTATCGTCTCTTCATTGGACCCAAATCGCTTTCCAGTGAAAAAAATTTTGATTTTCGGAGACAGATGGAAATCCGAGAACGACAAACGGAAAATGTTATGACCCATAAAATATAATAAAAAGCTAAAACCATGGAAGAGGTCTGAAAATGAATGACGACTTCATCGACCCAAAGCAATAATCTTTTTTCGACAAAGGATTTATCAGTTACCAGACAGCTGAAACAGTTATACAAAATAATAGATGATATTTTGATGATTGAAATGTATTGCATTTTTCCGTAACCATTCATTTTTTATAAAAGGATATTGAATTGATCTGTATACCTAATATATACAAATAGCAAATAATTAGATATCAATATTCGATTTTATGCTAATTTTCTATAAAAATTAAAAATCTATACGTTATTGTGAGATTAATATGAGTGAAATGAAGAATTTTCAAATTATTTGTTATCTCCTTTGAAAGTTCACTTTCCATTAGAAATTTTATTTAAAAAATATATTTAATATAAGTAAAATTTTTTGATGTTTGTAATAAAGAACTAATTGTAAATATGTAAATAATTCCATATTATTTACTATATATATATATATATATATATATATATATATAAATGTATATATATATATATATATAAATGTATATATATATATATATATGTATCTATGTATGAATGTGTGTAATATTACTTGGAAAGGGTAATTGAAATGTGTATGGATGAGTGAGTATACACATAAAAAAAATTCACTAGGTGAAAATTTCTAATTAAAACAATATTGTTTCAAAATAAGGTTGGGCGTACAATAACGTAATATAATACACGGTAAAATGAATAAAAAGAATGTTTTATAATTTTACAGGTGATCATCAGCTAAAATTAATTATGTAGGTATCTATGTGGGCCGTGACTCTGTACGTGTTACCCTTCGTTGGCTGTAGCAGCAGCCAAAAGCTCGCCGTACTACGCTCACCGAGCAGGCAAATTAAAAGCGCTCTCTATGCAATGAACTTGTGAACTTGAATGAAAAATTAAATTCAGTATTACCACGAACTATACCGTAAAGTCTATTCTACTACCTTTTATACTGAAACTTCTTAATAACATGACGTGAGCTTTTTTGTTTCAATCTTATATGAAACTTGTTGACCATTAAAAAGCGCTTTTCAATGTTATATGAATTTAAAACATCTAGCTGGAAAATTACGAAAATGATAATATTACAAAATGTACGCATTTTTATATATTCTTTTTATGGTTCAAGTGATTTTTGTTTTTTGTTATGATATGTGTTCAAGGTAAAAAATAAAATAACATTTTTAACTTTCGTTTCCTTTTGTAGATTACAACACGAGCGTTGTTTACGAAAAGACAAGAGCGTTGTTTAGAAAAAGTTCTCAAACCTAACATAAACTTTTATTTCATATAATGTATATATAATATTAGACTTATACGTGTGTATTCATAGAGACATATATATATATATATATATATATATATATATATATATATATATATATATATATATATATTAGGTATAAAAATTAATTCGGTGCCCTTAAATTGGATCAATCACAACTCTATTTAAAATTAAAACCTTTTCTTGTCGTTTTAGGACTTCGAAGTGACAACATTAGCATTAAAAAAAAACATATATCTTTGCCAAGCATTTGGTTTAATGTCACAAAAAAATATTGAACATAAGGTCCGAAAAGCAGCATATTAAGCATTGCATACATTTCGAATTTCAGTTGAAAAAAATGTTGTCGGAGCCGGGAGAATGATCAGTTTTTCGGAAAGGTCTTGTAATACATTAAAACATATAAAAATGCTAAGACAGTACAAGATGTCCAAAAATGCAAAGACTTCATCAACTCAAAGCAGTCATCTTTCTTTCGACAAAGGATTCGTCAGTTACCCGATATATGGAACAAAGATACAAAATCATGGGGTATATTTTGAGGAATAAAATGAATTCCTTTTTTCCCTAAATAATAATTTTCTATAAAAAGGCACCGAATTAATTTGTATACCTAATATATATATGTATATATATATATATATATATATATATATATATATATATATATATATATATATATATATCAATGTATACACTATATATATATATATATATTGGTGCATATAGTTAAACAAAAAAAAGTATATAAACTGAATTAAATCCCAATCTTGTAATTTATTAATTGAAAAAAGAAAACAGGCACAAATGAAAATCATATTATGAAATAAAAAGATTATAACTATGTATAAAAAGATAAATTTAATTATTAAAATAGGTTCATCACACTATTGTTCTATTTTAATTGAAATTTAATACAAAACTTTACAATATTTTTTAATCAAACTATATACCTCTAATAATGTGTATTTTAACATCATATCAAAATACAAAATCATAAAAACCAATTAATAAGTTGCAACCTAATCGTACAGTATTTGATTCTACATTCGTTTAGTGAACAATGTGTGCAGATCGTAGATATGGTACTTCATTCAGTTTTAGATTAGCTGTTGCGTGCGAAATACGGAAAAAAATATCAGTTTAATTTTAGTATCTTATTGTTAGACACTACCCATTAAGATAGTAACACTCCATCAGAACTTTTGACGTGCGTCAGTAATTTTAACATCACGTCTATCTGATGGAAGTGTGTTCACGTTGCTTTAAATGTTATATGTCATAATGTTAGTTTTAGGTACTTCATGAATATCATATTTAGTCGACCGTGAAGATTGTTTAAAAAAAGGTTACAATCAAAATAACATATGAAATAACATGCTTCACTATTTATCAAAGAACATTTAGTTTAAAGCTCATATTTCTAAATATTAGTATTTTTTTACGAAGGAATGATTTTTGTGATTTTTATATTTTGAATCAACATGGTTTGTAATTTCCATATATATATATATATATATATATATATATATATATATATATATATATATATATGTATGTATATTTATAATATTAATATGTGTAGGAGTCCATACTTATTTGGTTTTGTAAGCTAATTTTTTATAAAAAAAATTTTAAATGTGTTAAATAAAAAAATATTACCGAGAATTTTACATCATTACAAGTTCTTGAATAATTGACAAGTTTTAAGTAAAAAATAAATAACTATTATTTAAAAACTACCGTATTCGTCTATAACTCCCACTAGTATCTTTCTGTTCTTAAAACACAAAATATTAATGAATGAATTATTATTTGACAGTACAAAAACTATAAACATGAGAAAAGTTCTAATTGCCATACA
This sequence comes from Acanthacorydalis orientalis, assembly GCA_034766995.1. NCBI lineage: Eukaryota > Metazoa > Arthropoda > Insecta > Megaloptera > Corydalidae > Acanthacorydalis > Acanthacorydalis orientalis. The sequence goes on from CM068317.1 coordinate 37,314,855, forward strand.
AAAAAAAAACTTCAGTGTAAAAATCAAATATAGTTATTTATTTTAGCTGAGAAGAATTAATTTCTCGGGTACAATATTCAATAAAAAATATTTAAAATTCACTGTTTCATTTAATGTTCGGATTTTTTTTGATTAAGCCTTGTATCATTTAAAAATTTAAAACGCCTGTTCGAAAATATAAATAAAATTGTTATTTAAAAAGGTATTTATTAAAATGAATAATATTTTAAATGCTACCTGAAAAGGACATGTAGGTCAAAACCTATCAAAAATTTAAGGTGTGCCGAAAAAGTGATCATTAAAATTGGTCATTGTTCCTTTCATACAAAAAAAAACTGAGTATACAGGTAAACAGAGATTTAAATGAAAATTATTTCACATATCACTGAAATTTAATTAACATTCATTTAAGATACCTGAAAATTTAAATTACTCTGTAGATAAAAAATAAAAGAGATTTTAATTATTTTATAAAATCAATGTATTTGATATACTTTATAAGCATCGCATTACGACATAAATCAGTAATGTTCAAAGGAACGTAACATTCAATCAAATCTTTATTCCGACGTATAATTATCTGAATACATTATAATGATCAAATGGATTAAAAAAAAAAAAAAACAGAATAAAAACAAACAAGTATACAAATTTCCTATATTAAAATGTAATCATATAATAAAAACAGACACCATACACACACGATGACACATATAGAGACCAGAAAAGACCAGCAGCCAAGCTACTATGTATGTATGTTGGTTGAATGGATAATGTGATAATTACATTTTTGTTATTTTTCGTCCGACAACAAGACACAGAGTTCACTTGTATACTTGTCGTGTCACAGAGTAATTTTTTTGCCTGCAGGATCACGCCAATGGCGTTATACACAGAGAGGAGAGGAAAGTAAAAAAAAAATACAATTATCGAAATGAAAAATGAGTAGTGGAGAGAGGACGGGGGCTTCGTTGTGAATCAGCGTTTTGGTGAAGGAATAATTAAATTTGTGCCACGGGCGTTTACACTGGGGACGATTGTGTGGGAAATTGTTGGCACGAGTTCGATTCCCATGTACGCGTTACTAGCTTTTTTCGGTATTTGTTTTATTTAATTTTTCCATGTATTCTCAATACGTGTGTACTTGTGATTAATATCGCCAATACTGAATTGTTTTGTATACTGGTATACGTACGTTTTTTATCATCAATTTTAAGTGTATGTTTTTTTAGTTGATTTATTGTACAACCACATATTATTTTAACCTTGCTTTAACAACGATAATTTAATAAACAATATAATAATTCAGGATTAAAACAGTTCGATGTTGATCATTATAAAAATTTTATTAGGATACTTTATTTATGTCAATTATGTTAAATTCCATAAAAAAAAATTATGCACCATTAAAATTATATACCTATCTATCTATCTATCTATCTATCTATATATATATATATATATATATATATATATATATATATATATATATATATATATATATATATATATATTTATACACACATATATATATATATATATATATATATTTATACACATAAATAAATATATACACACACATATGTGTGTATATATATATATATAAAAAAGTTAAACAGATTCTGTTTGAACAAACTTCCTTTTTTCAATCCATCTAACATCTATTAAAACAATTAAAGTGAAGCGGAATGAGGTAACTATAGAAAATGAAACAAAATAAAATATAAAATAATTCAAATGCTATATGCAGTCGTAAACGTTTGATTAATTATAAAAGTAAAACAAGATGCTTCAAATCAGGATATTGATCAAAACAGAATTAATTCAAAATGATGATTATAAAAAATGTATATTTTACATTTTGAAAAGAAAAAAATATCTACTGAATAACGATTTTTTTGGAATTAATCAATAAAACAAATGTTTAATAATTTTATGAAAGAAGAATTAATCAGTTTCTTTCCTCCATTTGCCACTCAAATCTATGGACCTTATACTTGATTTCAAAAATTTGGATTAAAAAATTATGAAATTTCAATATTAGCAAAGATTGCGGCGAGGATTTCAATTTTATTCAAAGAAGAATTAAATATTCACCTTCAAGTTTTCAATCTTATATTAATATATTATGTTTTAGTCTTTGCGGAAACATTTAGATTCTATATTTTTTTATGAATTGGCTGATAATTAAAGTCTCAATAAAAAACTAAAATAATATTAAATAGTAGATTATGATATTCTGTATAGAAACGAATGTAGGTTTCATTTCATCTATCATTAAATTCTCTTTGTAAATACTTAAATATTAAAATTGATTATCAATAAAATACACTAATTTTGGATACACTTAATAAAGCAAATTTTTAAAAAATATAATTATTAAGTAGTAAACTA
>CM068317.1:37322248-37459748 GCA_034766995.1 Acanthacorydalis orientalis
ATCGTCCACGCTTTTCCCACACAATGGTACGCGGTGTGAGGTGAACGTACCTACTCGATTTTCACGGATATTGATGTTTGAGATTTAAGTTGAAAAAATTTTCGGAATGCTTATTTTCTACATATGAATTTGTCTGTATATGCGTATACCTAATTTTTTTCACTTGAAATATAAATCAGAAATGAAACGAAACATTCGCATGAATGAAATAATGAATATTCTAATTGATTCAATTAAATGATAATTTATAGATGTAATAATGAATGATATTCCGTTTATTATTTCAATGTGAATTTTAAGGAAAAACTGTTTGGTTTAATTAAAAGTTGTATCGAATCTATTAGAAATACATTTGCAAGAACAGGATGTTCTATTATAATTTCATTACCGGCACACAAAACTCCATTATTACGTTCCGCCGTTCAAATGCAACATTAAAAATCAAACTGGAGCTGCTCACATTTAAAATCATAATCAGAATTATGGTACTTTATTAAACACTTACTTATTTTCAACAAAGTTATTTTCACCGTTTGCAGTAAACAATGGATCCGTTTCTGATTCTATTGTGTTGGTCCACGAGGCGTTACACTGACACTTTGGAAAAGCGTAACCTTATCCTCATTCCTAAACATTTGATATTTATATAGAACTATAGAACTCCAGTCGCGGGTTCGAGCCTGGTTCACGGCCGTGACTGTTATGACCGTTTACTATGTAAGCTAGCGAGCACAACAGTGAACAGGAAAACATATTATCGCTTCGATGATCATGGTCGCGGTCGTAGATTCCGTGAGTAGTGCGTTTATTCGGTTATTGTGAATTCATATATAACAAAATGCTAATTTATGTAGTTAACGAATAAAACTTTTACATCGCAGCTATTATACAATGTGTTAAAATAATGATTTACTATCAAGTTTTTGACATTTCCACGCAACATTCATTAGCGTTCTATTCGGATTTTCGTTATGATAATTGTAATAAATTAATTGTATTGAACTGCATGAGTAATTGTATTAAATCTTTCTAATTAATATTCTAAATCAATTGTTATTTACATATAAATTATACATTAACGATTATATATTACAAACACATATTATATATATATATATATATATATATAATGAAATTAAAACGCTGTTAGTATACTGAGGTAGTTCGCTGAAATTTATTTTTCAGTTATGATGTACATAACTTACATGAAAAATATTAATAGATAACATAAGAAAAATACCTATTACAAAATGATCATATATTAATATACAAAAACGAATATTTTAAAAGTTTCAGCATTTAATCATATACAAAAATGTTAATGTGAATGTATACACTTTCGATGACGGCACTGAGAAAAAATGGACACAGAAATCAAGTTTATGAAAAATATGACTGAAAAATATTTCCAAGAAATTTCTTTTCAAATAAAATAAATGTTAAGAGCGACAAAAACGATTACTGTTGGTTTATGCTTGTCGCTTATGAAGAAACTAATAATACAGAAAATATGTAACAAGTATACAGTCCGAAACATTTTACAAAAAAATAGACTATTTGCAAATATTTTGTTAATAAATTTAAGATTTAGCTTAAGACGTTTCATTTTGATACAGTTCATTTAATTTGAATCGGAAAAAAATAAATTTGTAATTTAAAAAATACATACAGTGAATATAGTTCCGATACAAGAATTCGTTTTTGAATCCACTCTACTAGATTAAATTATTCTATATAGTTTACTTGTTTTTGTTCTTTATATATATATATATATATATATATATATATATATATATATATATATAAACTATATATATATACTTAATTGAGATTATCTTAAATTTACAACCATTTTTTATTGTAAAAGTTGAGAACACAATATCATTTGTCAAATTAGATTCTCACCCCAGTAATAGGAAATAATATTTGTCGCAAAAATTTAGCTTTCGATAAATCGATACTTGGTAGCGAATTCGCTTAAAAGTATGATTAAAATTATATAACTGTGAAACCCTCGTCATCTAGACTAAACTGTCCAATTGTGTCCACTTCACAAAATGGAAATAGAAAATGAGAGTATATCCTGGGATGTTTTATATACAGGCATAAAACACATATATATCCAGACATGCACATATATCTACAAAAAAATATAGTTACCCATACACGTGCATATATGAAAAAAAACGTCACATCACATTAATCTTATGTTAAGTGGTTGAAATGGTAATGGGGATATTTGAATGAAAATATCCCGCGTCAGGGTGATTGTGTCATTTTTTGACACTCGGTTTTCGGGGGTGTCTAATAACGATTATCGGCTGATTTATCCCCCACTTCACGAGGGGTTGTTATATTTTTCAATATGGAGTTGAAGTAGTGATGCGTTAAAACAGGACCGTTTTAACATGCTTCACTTATATATATATATATATATATATATATATATATATATATATATATATATCTGTCTATACAAAAAACTACAGGATCTAATAGAAATGTATAAACTTTAATCTTGTAATATAACATAAGTGAACAGTTACACTATGTATTGAAATGAAATGCAATACTCCTTCATTACATATTTAATTTGCTTTAGATATAATTGAATAAATAATAAATACCATTTAATTATTTTAATATAAAAGATTTTTTTAAAAATACTTTCATCCTCCTGCTTAATTCATATTTACTTACATTTTACATAAAAGTATTTTTTATTAGTAATAGTTATTTACATTCTACTAAAAATTAATAAAGAATGATATAAAAAAGTTTGAAATATTGTACTGCAACTGCAAGTTCGATTTGATGTTATGACAGTTATGTTTTTAATAAAATATAATATTTTTTTATGATTATGTTACAAATCACGTTTGTTTCATTTATCGTTACGTTATATACAGAGTCTATCTATATTTAATACTGATTTTGCATATAAGATAGAGAAAGTCAACGAATAAACATGAATCCTTTGTCCTTATGATATCACAAAATAAAGAACTATATCCAGAAGAATATTCATAATTTAGGATTCAGATAACATATCTCTGAGCTTTCTACGTACAATTTATTTCATTCTATTTTTTTTATATATTAGCTGAAAATAATGATGTAGGGGACAGTTTCATTTCAATTTGATGGTTTTGATGTTTTTGTCTGTTTTCTTCAATTTAAATGTGTATAAATATACAAGTATGTACACAAAATTATTAATAATTAACATATTTTAATATGTATTAATTATGTAGTAAAAAAGATGCTCATTTTATAAAAAAATCAAACTTGTATATATGTATGTGTATATATATATATACATATATACATATATATATATATATGTATATATATATATATATATATATATTAAAGTATTGGATTGTTTTTCTGAGTTTCACGATATTTTTTCAATAAAATTATATTTCTTTTGATTTTTTTATCTAAGTTTTATTCGAGAAAAGAAATGTAACATTCATGAACGACAGCATATTTTTATATAAAATAAATTGCATTTCATTTCAGTAAAATTCTTCAAAATGTTTATATTCGATAATGACTTTAATGTAGTAATAAAACACGGTACACAAAAAAACACAATTTAGTTAAATATATATTTAAAAGGTGGTTTATTTTTTTCAATTAACTGTAACTGAAATCAATAAACGAATACGTTTAACCAATAAATAATGTGAAATAGGTTAATGGAGATACTAATTTGAATCGCGTTGTATTAAATGTAATTTATTGATTTGTTATCAAAGTATATACATTGTTAAAAATAAATTACATAAAACGTTAAGACTTAAAGATATCAAAATTAAATGCTTCAAAACGTTTTAAGCGAAGTAGTTTAGAACTTTTCAAACATGTCAGAAGAAAATTACATATTTCACTGACATTTACTAATTTGCACAATCTTCAGTTCGTCAATGCAGTGTAGCATCAGAAACTATTTTCTTAAATGTAAATATAATATAATTTTTCAATTCACTCTCACTCTCTCTCTCTTTATATATATATATATACATATATATATATATATATATATATATATATATATATATATATATATTATAAATACAGTACGACTAATGAATTATAAAAAAAGAAATCTTATTTGAAAACATACTATATCTTACCTAATTATTACAACATCCATTAAAGAAAAAAATCTATTATGTATCTAACGGGTTACTGTAAATATGAAAAATATAATTTGTGAAGAATATTAATAATCTTGATCAAGATATATGTAGATTTTGATGGTAATGATATCTTAATTAGAGTGACAAAACACAAAAAGATATTAAAAAATCATGATAAACAACATAGAGTAGAAATCACTACAAATAACACGTCAGAGACTCTCATCAATATTTTTAGTAGCTATTTTTACATTAAAAAAATATTCAAAATAACTTTTTTTATTTTCTCTTTTTAAAGATTTATAAATTTTTCTATTCTTTTGCACTCCGAAGCTGATAGTATTATCATTCAAATGCGAATAATTATTTATTAAAATGATTAAATAATGGTTTGCTGAACAGTTTTATTGGAAAAAGAAAAGTAGAAACTAAGAATGAAAATTCGTTTATAAAGATGAATTTAGCTACAGTGAAAATACTATAATTCACCTTCATATAAGTATAATACAGTAATTATATGACGAATGTTTTTTATTCTTTTTAATCTGCCAGTTCTTTAACTTACTATATATATATATATATATACAAGCACTTTTATAGTAAGACAACTATTTAGATATAAATTATACAAAATAGTTCAAAAATATACATTTTTTAAAAAACCAATATTTTATAAAGAAAATAAATATGTTATTGGTTTGCTTGTCAAAGAAATTCATTTATAATTCTTCACTTAATAAAAAAACTGAAATCATTTTTAATATTTCTGTAAATTCATTAAATTAAATCCAATAACAATTTCACAAATACAATTTAATCAAAGTAATGCATTGTACGTACTTCAAAAACGTTCATCGAAAAATCAGTTTTTTGTAATTTTTTATTAATTTTAAAATTGTTCCGTAAACAAAAAGAATAATATTTCAAATACTGTTCGACATATATAAATCAATTTATTGACATGACAACAATAGATGCCAGCAAACCGTTTACGTACAATCATGCAATTTTCTGAATTGTCGTAATACGTTCCTGTGCACGATAGCATCGACTGTGTCGGAACTTTTATTAATTTTATTAATTCAGATTGATCACCGCGAAGTTTTCGATCAATGTAACGCGTTTCTGACTTTTGATGATTAATATTTGATGCGTTTGTTTTTAATAAGTAGATTGAAACACAGTGTATTCGGAATTAAAACCTATTTTTGATTTTTTATTACCGTTATTTCCCGAAAAATACTCCAAGCACACACACATATTATATATATATATATATATATACATAACATATATAAATGTTTATTAAACATTTTTGCTCCTGGTCATTTGAATGATTCTCGTTAAGATTTTATCATCATATGTTCCATTTAATTAACAAGTTTTAATGTGGAAAGTTTATGCAATATATTTTGCACATGGCTATAAACGCCTACATATATATATATATATATATATATATATATATATATATATATTATATTAATATATATATATATTTATATATATATATATATATTTATATATATAAATACAGACGCACAGATTTCGAAAATTATAGATTCCATTTTTTACATTCCTCTACCACACAAAAGGTAACTTTTTTTAATAACTTTATTAAAATTCTCGTATGTAAAAAATTAACATATATACGATCAATAAAGCTTGCAAATTTTCACATAAATAGCTTCATAAATTACAAAAAAAATATTCATATTTTATAATTTCTCACTGTACCAAAAAATAATAGCCAACATTTACAAGTGCTATATTATTATTCGTTAATGATCTGAGATAAAAATTAGAAAAGGATCTATGAACAGTTATATATATATATATATATATATATATATATATATATATATATATCGTCAGAACTCTTTAAAAAATATATAAACAACATAATGAAGATTTTTAATTAAAAATGATATATTTATAATGAAACTAAACATTTTTAATCATAGTATTTGAAAAAAACTGTTTAGTACAATAAAGTATGCAGAGAAATTATAAGAACTGTAAAAAAATATTTCGAAAATTTATTAGGGAGGACATGAGTAAATAATAGATGAAAAAAACAATTTGTGTTTAGTTACACAACTATAAGGTATAAATTTTATACTTATAGATAATTCATACATTTAATATTAATTAAATGATCACTTAAATGTATAACTATATACAAGTTTTCTTAAAAGAATATGTTTCATGAAATGTTATAAGATATTTTATTTCATATTTGATAAAGCATATAGAACTAGTATGATGGTACATCACTTTATAATGGAAGATAAGTCATTACAACTATCAATATTCATTATCCTGACAAATTGATTAGACTTAGAAGTTGGCCGCATGACTTGCAAGCTCTTCAGGTTAAAATCCTTCAATTTTTTATTTGTAAAGATACAAGGAATGTAAACCTCATCGGTGTACAGTGTTTAAATAAGTAACAGTGAACAATTACTTATCAAAATTATTAATGCAACAAATGAAGTGTGCAACAATAATGTTTTAAGTGTAAATGTACAAAATGTATTCGGTAATTTGTTGTTATCAGGTTTTTGCGTTATCAGGTTTGTTCAAGCGAAATGAACACATTTTTAAAATCTGTTGTAATAAATAGGGTAATATTTGAATTGAAATTATTTTATGCTGTTTTATCATAAGTACCTTTACATTAAGTTTTTGATTTTGATAATTTTAAGAAAATATATATTTTATAAAAAAAATCTAATTAAAAGGCGAATATTTTATTAAAAATTTTTTCAACTTGTTCTCTAAATCATTAGTTTTTTAAAATACAATCGATATCTACAAGAATACCATGTTCAAGTGTGTTAAATTTGTTCAAATATTTCATTTGAGTTAATTTATATCTATAAATAAAAAAATACTATTTCAGTTTGAAAAAAAGAGTGTTTGTAGACAAGTTTGATGCTAGATATTTCTACTGATTTTCCAGAATTTGAAACGAGTCGCCGCTGTAGGAACGTAATTTCTATCTGGACACGTGTTTGTACCTTACTAGGCACGGTCAGTGCACGCGTTAACGTTTTTCACAATTTATAATTCATAACACACTTTATAACCAACCTCTATAATTCACATTTCGAATAGAACGAGTAAGGATCGTGTTACAACACATCATAGACTATATATAGAACGGATGGCACAGGAGAGGAGTTATTGTAGCGTCGGCAGCAGTGCATAATATTTCACGGGTACTCGAACTCCGGTCCCTGGGTGGAGAACGCCGGCACGCTCCTTCTAGCTAAACGCCGTGACGAATAAACTATTAAATTAATGATGGTCGACAGCTCGTCCGTTCTCCGAAAACACTAACGTTCTCTGTCTTCGTTTAACGGATATTGTTTAACTGGCGGGTTATACGAGATAGAAATGTATTTACATGTATTAGATGTTTGATTTACGTCTGAAGTTTATCTTGAGTTGTATTCGGTATGTTTGTGATAAAATATGTACGCGAAATATTATTTCGTACTGAATATTAAGCTTTGTGGTATTTTGAACGGAACTTTGTTTTTATAACACATTACGATTACAAAAATGTGATATTCGAGAGAAACATGTACATACGGTGAAACAAGTAAAGTTAGAAATTCTGTATTTATATTCTTACAAAATTATTTATGCCTCTCATTATGAATAAATAATTCGAATGAAATCTTTCATTAATAAAGAATTATTACTTACACTACGTTATACCGTGCAACGCTTGTTTGAATACTTCACAAGAATTTATTTACCTGCAACAAAAAAAAGGGTTAATGAAAATTCATAAAGCGCATATACAATTTATGTAAATATTCATTTACATACATTTATTTACATACATAATTAATTATAAAATTCTAAGATAAGAGAATCACAAACACCCATAAAATACAATTTATAATTTATATTTGCTAATGCATTTTTATAAATATCATATCATTATTAAAATATTCAAGTCTGTCTTTACGTACACGCACATTTATATTTATATGCATATATATATATATATATATATATATATATATATATATATATATATATAAACTGCAATTTTCGGAAAACTTCAAAAATATTTTATTTGACTACATTATAAATGAGTCTTCATGAAAACACAAAAGTGTTAATAGAATTTATTCTTTGACTTCATCTATTAAATGTAATACATGCAGTATTAAACAATTTGACTATGAATATATATATATATATATATATATATATATATATATATATATATATAAACTTAACAATTTTAAAAAATGAACTCTATTACAAATTAGTAAGCATATGTATGTATAAACCTATAAAAGATAAGGAGTTGGTTATAGTCGAAGAATTAGTAACATGAACGGACAACTTTAAGCATGAACATTGAATTTGGAAAAATATTAAAAGTAAATAACAAAACATATAATGAATAAAAAAAAACATTACATCTCTGAGACTAGAAAATGTTGTATACAAAAAATCGACGTAATAAATTTTGTAACATGACTCAAAATATGGATTTGAGGATTATTCAAATAAGACATTCAATATTTCAACGTGACATTTTCACCAACATACATAAAAAGTGAATATTTTGATACTAAAAACAAGTATCTGTGATGTAAAATAAATCGTTGAGAACATTTAGTTATGATTAATCCTGAAAAAATATACTCAAGAAAATATTCATAAATTAATAAACTAAAATAATTAGCATTCTAGTTGACAAATAAAATTATTTTTTTTTATTTCTTGTCAATAATATTCATTAAAATCAAACATTTCTAATGTATCAGTACTTCTCTGACACAATTCAAATCTGTTACAACTTTTATGCAACTAATAATAATTAATACAAGTAAACATTATTCTCCAACAAAGAAAACATTACTTTTTACAGAAATGTTTATACAGTAATAAGAAATAAAATCAAAAGCATAGAACAAAAAAAAATGATATCAGTTCTACGTTTCATTAAAGAACATTTTTGTATTTAAAAAAAATTCACCCATACTATTTGTATCGAGCACACCATGACGCACGACATTTACGTTTGAGTAATCAAGAATCTTTTTTTAAAATTATTCATAATGTCACCGAACGTTATTGACAAGATCGAAATGAAAAACGCACATTGTGTTTGTTATATCAATTGTCACAATAACAATCCACTTTAACGAGAAAAAAATGCATCGTAAAAAACACAGCGTATTAAATAAAAGCGCGTTTCGATACAGTTATTACACAAACAGCTTTTTCGTTACGGTGTTTAAGCAGAACGGTTGGCGTACTGGGAGTGCGGGAGTCGAGTATGAACATCGGAACTGTGGATCGGATGATGTATTACGTCAAAACCACGATTGAAAATTATACGCGTACACATTATTAGCACATCTTAATTTATATGTATATTACATACATATACATATACATACATATATATATATATATATATATATATATATATATATATATATATATATATATATATATATATATATAACCAAAACACAAATAATACAAATTTATAGTCCTTATTGCTTCTTTCAAAACCAAATTAATAGATATGATGGATTTTCCTGTCTTAAAAGTGAGCAACAGCTAAAAACTATTTTGAATAAAATGAAAAAAATAAAATAAAATAACCAGTAATATATGCCAATAAACCAGAAAACAAAATACTTGTTTGTATCAAGCATAATAAGAAACGGACACAGGCAATGCTTAATAATAAATTTCTACAGAAATTTAAAAACAAAATATTAGAGATGGTAGAATAGTGTTAAATGGTAGTAATATTAAATAAATTATAAGTCAAGTAAAGAATGCATTTAATGAAATAAGGAAAGTATTTACTTCGTTCGAGATTATCTGAGAATAAAAAAAGACTAATGAAGGCATACGTCTGGAGTATGGCTTTGTATAGAAACAAGACTAAGATAATTGAAACTATTGCAAAGAGAAGTTTAAAAGCTTTCAGACTTGATGGTATAAAAAATGTTCAAAATAAGATAGGAGGATAGAAAAAGAAATAGACGTTAGAAAATGAATGAATAAGTATTCAGAATAGCAAAAGATAGAGAAGTTTATAAAATAGTCTAAGAAAAGAATAAATTAAATAAATCACTCGTTGAGATATAAAGGGTTGATAAAAGTAGTTGATAGAATTGGTCATGAAAGAGAAGAAGTATAAAAGAAAATGGAAAATTGTATGAATGAATCAGACAAAGAAAAATCTAAAATGCCATATCTACAAAGAATTAAAAAAAAAACACAGAAACGAGAAGAATAGAGAAGAGCAGCAATATAATTTTCCAATTTTTAGCTAAAATATGATCGGAATATTTATTTTTATATTTTGAGTCTTGTGAAATTCATTGAAATGATTTTCTGTATTCGTAAAGTTTACTTCTTTCCTTTTTATCAATTTTAAATGTTTTTACTATTAATTAAATTTGAAAATTTAACCTCAAACTTAGCCACACTGGTTGGTAATACCTATTATTAATTGACTCGTCATTTTTTGTACATTTTCTATAATTATGTTTATTAATTCATAACACTACTGATCTTTAATTATTAAAAGTATAGAGATTTAATTTATGCAAAATGAAGCACTTGTTTATTATAATGTGTGCATTTTTAAGGTCTAATATTCAAATTATGTAAAACCTGAATATATTTTATTTTATAATTGAACCGAATAATTAAATCTATGATTTCCAACAAATTTTTATGAAAAATTATTTATAATTAAGTAAAAAAGAAAAACGATTTCCTTACAATTACAAAATATTACTTAATTTTAAATTATTAATTTTTTTTTATAAAGTGTACTTGATGGCTTACACTTATGTTTTAATTAAATAAAAAATTTACATTAAATCAACTTTATAAAGAATATATTAGTACATACAACCGAACAAAAAATAGGTACAATACAAATACTTTCCAAAAATTATGAGCTGTACTTGTACTGAATTTTTTTACAATATGTTAAATCAAAAATAACAATTTTATTTCTTCTCAATACGAAATTAAAAAAATTACATCTATAAACAAATGTTATAAAAGCAATATTAAAATATAACATTTATAAAAAAATGTTATTAAAATAACTTTCTTTGTTTATTAAATAAAATTCAAAATTTCACACAAAGTATTGTTAAACTGAAAAATTGCAAACAATAAAAATATAATTATTCATTTTAACTGTATTATTTTACTCATAATAGCATATAATTAAAGTGTTATTTAGTTTTGTAATTTAAATGTATAAATTTATAAAAATCAATTATAAAACAAAAACAGTAATATTTATTACTATAATTGAAAATACAAAGGAGAATTTAAAATTGAAACCGAAATTCTGAAAAGTTCATAATAATATCTATTTATTATGCAAAGAAAAAAAAACTGTTCATATAAATTAAAAAAGTGCACGTACTTATTAATACAGTATATTAATACAGTATTAAAAGAAGCACACAAAAAAGGTTACGCGTGAACAGGAAGAAGCGCGAACGAAATATTAATTTAAGCAAAATGTTAAACTCCTTAGGATAAGTAGAAAAGAATGTATTTATGATAATAAGTTCTTAAATACGTACACATCGGTGTTATGACGTACGAACGGATGATATGCGTAATAGTAAAATAGTACAACGCGTCGAATTGAGGGAGGAGTGACGCAGGGGTGGTTTTTCGGTGAGATTGGTCTGTCGGTCGGTTGGGCTGCCGACTGGGCGAAATGATGGCAGGGGGTCGAAACCGCCACGGCAACCGCGGCATGTTCATCCCCGAGAACGGTGTTGAAACTGTTGTCGAATGACTCTCTACTCTGCTCGCGTAGGCCACGCGCCAACGGTCTTTTGAGTACCGTGAAATTTTATTCACGGAGAGAACAGAGTGAATTGGTTATATGGCACGGGCCTTTTATGAAGATTGTGTTGTGTTTATACTCCATGTTAAAAAAATACACGCATAAAAACCGAAATATAATAGGCACTCGAGTTTTTCTTTGGCTGGTTAAAGATGTTTATCAAACGTGACTTTTATTAAGAACAACTTACATAACACGAAAGAAAGTACGGTGATCGACACATTTTGATTGAAGCGCATTTTTCAAATCCTAATATACTTATAAGTTAAAATCTGGTGAAACTCTTTTAAACAAATAAGAAAATTCAACATTGTTTCATTAATACTAATAAATAAATAAACGTGTTATTATGTAAACACCTACAAAAGCTTTTAAAACCTTCTAAAGAAAAATATTCTCATTAATATTTCAAGAACTCTATAATCCGTAAATACTTTTCATTCGTGAACAGAACACGTTTCAATGGAAGCCTTTCAATTGTATTTTCAAGAACAGATTACAGATACAAAGAATAAATAGAAATTGAAACGATTAAAATACAAATAGCATTGTAAATGATAAATCATACTTTTTCTGTATTAAACTAAAAAACATTTAATACTGTCACAGTTCTTATTCAAAGAAATTTAGAATGACACTCTTTTATGATATCCACTTTAGAAATAAAACGCAATTTCTTGTAAAACAGTTTCTGCATTGCCTAATAATCATTAAATTACTAAATACAGATTTTAAATAGATTTAAAAAAAACATCATTTACATTTACCTTAAAAAAAAATACAAAAGAATATTTTTTTTATAAATTTTCAAGTCAAATAAAACGTTTTTTTTATTATAGAAAAGTTTTAAATTCTAACCAACTATGCACATAATTTGAAAATTAATATTTAGTTGAAAAATCATTAATTATAATGTGAAAACATAATCACAACGATTGAAAATATTTTTATTTCTAGTTTTAAAACTGAATTAAAGATTATGCATTCTTTTTCATAATAAAATCTCACACTTTTGGGTAAATGTTTTTTTTCTTATACATAAATATTTAAATTATTAAAGAAACTTAACATCTATTTCTATTTAAAAAAATATAAAAATTAAAAGAAGGAGTAATATGGAATCTTCGTTTTCATAAATTCAGTTATTTTTCATACTGATTAATATTTAAAATAAAGACATTATTTATTTATGTACTTTAGTAGAAAATGTATACTAATAAACAAATCTTCTAATTTTAAATAGCATCACAATCTAAATTAATTATTCTGAAAATCAATACTTGTTTCCAAAATAAAACTCCCCCGTTTACTTTTTACCATATTCGAGTTGTCACAAAAAAAGGCTAAATATCAAAAAGTTCGCAACAGTTATTCAGTTAAAAATCTTTTTGTCTGCGACTGTCATGACAGTTTATTCATTAAAAGTTTTAATTATTTTTTAAATGACTCGTACTTAAATTAAACGAAGAATAAAAATGCATGTTTTATTCCCGAAAAAACAGCCGTACATTTTAATTTGAAATGAAATTTTGTGATTTCATTTTTACTAAATAATAATTCATTGTGACCATATATATAATAACACATAAGTACGCCAATTGGTTTTAAATTAAATCAATTTGAAATTAGAAGTGTTAATGTTTGTATAAATTAAAAACAAAATTATATATTGTGAATTAAAGGATACAATCTTATAGAATTTAAAGTTTAATCATTTCAGTAAATATTAAATACAACAAAATAAATCTTTTAATATTAAACTAGATCGTTTAAATTGAAATAAAATAGAAAGTATGTACAAAAGCTTCGTTTTGGCGAAGAATTCAAATAAAATCAAACATAGAACACACAATACATCACTTTCTAGAAACATGCACTTAAAACACCCTTTTGGGTGCCCTACGCTTGACCCCCACACCACGATCTGGAAGCAAACAAATACTTTGAGAATCAATCGTCCTTTATTGCAATTACGCCACTGACACATATAAATCATTTGGGTGTAGTAAATAGTCTTGTATACAGGCTTGACCAACGTACACTGAAGTCGATCACATTTCCGGCAATACATCATCCCTCCGCCGTTATTCTGTTGTCGGAAATCATCCCTTGTTGGCTAGCTAGCTACTACTACCGTACGTCGCACTTAACGAAAATGTTCAATAAGCTTCATTCGTGGGGGTTGATTCTCGTTGCTAACGTTCATTCCAAGGGTGTTAATTGCGACTGATTTCGGTTACCATATTGCGTTGTGCATTAAGTGATCGGTTTTGATTGCTAATCAAAAAATAGTTAAATGAAACGTGCAATAGATGCAGTTAGCTGCGAAAAGACACGCTCGTTTTCGAATAAGAATATTGATTGAATTTTCACGCTTCAATGCCGACGCTTCTCAATTGAATACACTTATAATACAGAAAAGGATTCACTGAAGTTACCCATTTTTTATTGTTTGTTTTCTGTTGTTAATATCGGCAAATAAAATGCCTTTATATAAATAAATTTTGAATGTTTTTTCTACTCTTTATAAACATTATATTTTTAATTAAGAAAAAAAATAAGAATTATATTATGATAAATATACCATATTGAAAAGATTTTCTTATAATAATGTAAAGAAAAATATTTCAATATAAATTATTTAGCAGAAAAAAATTGATAATATTTTAAGAACCTATTTTTTGTATACTAAAATAATAATAATTAATCCTGCATTATTTAATGTACATTTATCTGTTATATTAATTTCTTCAATGACATTAAAGTTATATATTAAATATAATGACAGTCAAATTTTATTTGTATATACAAAAAGATATTTCTTGGAATGCATTATAAATGATAAAGAATAAAGTTCAATATAAAATTCACAGTTACTTTAAAAAAGTGTAGTCTGTAAATGAGCCTCAATAATATATGTGCTTCCGAACTCGAAAAATAAATCTTGAAAATACAAAATTCCAGACCCAAGAACTTTCACCTGAAACACCTTATATTTCGCGATATTTTCCATGCTTATGTATACCCATAAATCACACACATATAAAAAATGTGTACCTATATGTATGTATTCGAAAACATCTTCGTATCTACCTCAATAACCTCAGTGTTGACACAGTTTTCGACGAAGATTATTTCCACGCGACAGTGGTTATCATCCATCTCTGATCCGTAATCCATCGACGCGAGTGAACGTGGCGTGTGGCTACTGTTAGAGTATTGAATATATGTTGTCTCTACTGCTTGCCCGCGATGCAATAACGTAGAACTGAACTATAGGCACGTGTCTAAAGACGGAATCCAAACGACGAGAGGGTTGCGCTCTACTCCGTCAATATATAAATGTGAGTGAACGTAGGGGATGATGGAACTAGGGTGAGGAATTGATGCATACACGTATTGGACGCGTGTAAAGCGGTCGCAATTTTTGTACGCGTTCATGTAGACATGACGTATACTCTATATGTATAAATTGAAGGGTGAAAAAGTTTTAGTGGACGTATGGAAAAGAAAAATTGATAAGAATTTTGTATTGAGTTCCGAGGGACACTAACAGAATATTAAATTTCGTAATTTATATAGAAAAAATGTATACGTGAGCGAAAAATGCCAGAACTAATAATAATTCTCATAGTTAAAACATCAAATGACACTCACCAAAAAATAACATCAATTAATGAAATGTACGAGACAAGTTTAAGGTGAAAAAATATATATATATATATATATATATATTTATGAAGGGCGAGAAAAAAAAGACTATATAAATACATCGTTGGCAGGAAATCTAGTACTCCTAAATGTTTACAGAATCTTATTCACACATCAATCCTGATAGATTTATCTAAAGGAAACGTATTCGATTCTTGAGCATTATTGCATGTAAGTTTCTATGGAAAATATGTAAAAATGATAAAACATCGTTATATAATACACTATTTTTGAATATTACACTTTTTTCTGAATGAGTGTCTTCGGAATTAATCATTTATTTTAATTACAAGAGAATGATATACTACTAACAAAGCTGCATAAAATTTCCAATGATTGAAATCGACTTGAAAAATTATATCCATACTTTAGCCAAGGTTATTCAATCATTAAATTCGTAACCACTCAAAAACAATCATGAACAAAATTATTTTAAAATCAAAACTTCACTCAAATTCGCACCATATTTGAATACACATTTTTTAACCCATAACTTTAAAAATGTCCAGATTCTCATTTTCTAAATAACAGTATTATAATTATAAAAACGTCACGAAACAATAATCTGAAGTTTCCAAAATTTCAATATTTTCCTAAGGAGTTTTACTTTTTTCCTTTTAGTATTATTTCCTTTTTAAAAATTATTAGCTTATTAGGACTGTAAATTCTAATTGCTTTATTTTCCATAAGTTCACTGATCTTTCTGTCTTTAAATTTCAACTTTCCACGTCATTAAGAAATCGCATTTACTACATAAACATACACATTATATATATATATATATATATATATATATATATATGTGAGACAGATGTCCCATTTCTAAATTTTCTTATAAATTACATTCAATATTAAAACTGGCATACTAATAGATTAATTTATTATAAAAATGGTAAACGTATAAATAATAATATTACCATTTACTATGGAATTATTAACAAGAGAACTATATAAGTAATACTCTTAGTTATAACAGAAATTTTCATAGTAGAAACTTTTTTTAACACTACATTTAAATGTCTTGTTTCAGTAATTTTCTAAAAAGTTTCTCTATAGTAAATAAAACACAAAAATAAATATTGTATTTTATATCTGCTTATAAGCATTTATTAGATTCAAAACAAATATTTTTATATTCAATTAATTTTTAGATAATATACTTTCGGGAAATTAAATAGCTGTTTTTAATCTAATTGATTTCAAATTAAAAGCACGTTATTTGTTTTAAATGTATAAACCGCATGATTTTCTAAAAAAAAATAATTCTTTATCAATATTGACAATGGAATAATAATTAAATACAAGTTGAAGTTGATATTACTTTTTGTATGTATATATGAATGCATTTCTCAATTAACAGTAAATATTTATAAAACCATACATATTAACAAAAAATTCAATACACAATGAATTTATAAACGTCGATTTTTAAATACCTCAAGCGTACTATTAAAAACGCGACAATCTATATTCGACTAAATAATTGTATCGCGAGTTTTAATTCCCGAATATATCACAATATTTCCATTCAAAGTAATAGTGGACAATATCGCTTGTAAGAGGATAATGTTGCGGTGTTTGTGCGAACAAACAAAGCGTGAATCACATATGGTTCTTGCTTCCGTTAATCCCCCATTGTTTACCATCTTCGTCATGGTAGGATCACAACTCCCCAGCGCTGCCACCATCACAGCATTCACTATTATCATTTATTACACTGTTGTCAGTATAAAGTAATAAATAACGCTGCGTTAATTTGAAAAATTGTTTCGATGATCATATTGGATCGTAGTTATCACAACTGGGTTATTAATTTTTTAATTACTATTATTTCTCGGGTATTTGAATTATCGATTGCATATAGTGGTTTAAATGCCAATAGAATGCATAGCTCGTAAATAATGAAATATTGATAGAGAATAAATACAAAAAATAGTTTTTGTAAACGTTAAAAACACATTTTATTTATACATGACAGCTTTTATGATTGCGGTACATAAAATTGATAAGATATATGCAAGAAATAATTCATTCGAATTATTCCATGCAGAAAAGTAATTCTTTTCCCCTCGCAAATGTGCATTCAAGTAAAAACAGATAATATTCCATATCTCATGAAATGTTCTTTACGAAATCTTAATAAAAAATTGTAGAATTGGAGAACGTTTTACATTTCTTATCGAATATGTTTTTTATTATTTTTTTTTATTTCAATGCAATTTTTTTATTTCAATGTATTAAAAACTAACGAATCTCAATGCACATTAAATTATGATACTGGATTTTTAATTATCACGTCTAGGAAAAATATAAATTTATATTCATTTCAAAATATACTTTCACACAATATATGAATTTGAAAATTGTACAAATATGTAAATTTTCATACAGAAAAGTAAATTAGTTTCAAGTACTAAAATTTGATTAAGCTTTCATACCAAAGTAAAAACTACAATATGTAAAGGAGTATTTCATACAAAATACATTTTAAATCAGTTTCATTTCCTTACCAGATATATTTTTTTATGAAAAAGATTTCATTTTCATATTAGTACAATTTTCAACATCATATTTTATGTGAAAGTATTTTTTGAAATGAATATAAATCTATATTTTTCTTAGGCATGATTATTAAAGACCAAATATCATAAATAGATATAAATAATTTAATGTGCATTGAGATTTCATTAGTTTTTAATACATTTCGTTGAAATATAAAATAATATTTTCATAAAATTCGACAATTAAAAGTTATTCGATTTTTAGTAATTATTTGCATAAATCAATATTGTCTTATAGAATGTATGCCACTTTCATATAAGTGTATTTTTTGGTATATTAATTTTCTGTGCACCCAATATTTTTTTATTCTTTTTTGTGATTCAATTAAACATAAACACTATTGTTACGAAACGTCAATATTTACGTAAGACCATTTCTCCCACTGAATAGAATACTATTCACAAAAATAACACAGAGATGTTATTACAGTTATTTAAAAATAATATCAGAGAATCGAAAAACAATTCCCGCACAATGCATATTTCATAGCCTATTGTACATGCATCACTGGAGTAAGAGACTAAAAAAAATTCAATATGGAAATATTTTAAACATTTTCCTATGCTACATTTTTTTATTCCGAATGCGAGTATCATACAATACAGTTGAAATTGATACATGCATAGCTTGGCTGGCAAGCACCAATGACACGACGAGCACATCTTGATGCGGTCGCGAACAACCTAAGGTAGTTACTTGTAGGACGATTCTGGAGGATGGGTGTTGACGCAAGCAGCGCAACGAATTCCAAGACGTGGGAACACTGGTACCAATCGCATGCCTGTATTTCATTTTTCATTCTACTTACATGACACTCTGGTCATTTTATTCGTATATGGCTTATCCGTATCGTTTGATTTTCGTATTTATTTAAATTAACACTAATCGACAAATATGAATTCTTACTTCTCTTTCTATAAATAATTCACGTGACATATTATAACCGATTTACAAATCGTTTTACTAATAAATCTCGACAGTATAAATCGTTTTCAATAAGCAACACATATCTTATCACCTCGAAGTATTTTTATATATTTTTGTGTGTAAAATTCAGAAACGCGATTAGAATCTTCGTCACTCCCCTTTTTTAAAACCGGAATCCTAAATTAAACTAATATTACAAGTATGTTTTTATAATTTTACATTTATTTGTAACTTTTCATGCTGTTGTCTGCTAATTTGATGCAAACGTTATTTATTTCATAATAAAACATACTGAAACGTGTTCTGAATTATTCACTGCACTTAAGCAGACGCTGAGTCATTGTTATATCGTTTTTTTTTTATGAATCATATACTAAAATTCATATAGAGAGCATAAAGTGCATATTCAGCACTGAATGAGCTGCATTTGTGTACAGTTATTGTTAAATAGCTTTTCTTCTTTTGGAATTTTTTATTTATTGTCTTTGTTTATCTGTTGCATACTTATTAAGCTGTCATATTTCTTCGGATTTATGTCAATCAATTTAACAGTTTAGTTCGTCAATAAGTGGGTAGTACAATTTTATCAATCAGTTACTTTTATACGCAGTGAACCAAGTTTCAAAACTTAAAGAAATAAACATTACTCATTAAAAAAATGTGTGTATGACGCCACGCGCGATTGAAGTGAAACTTCCGAGCTGTAAATGTAGAATAATTTTTTAAAAAATATTTCTTTCCTGGTAAATTCTATTTTACCAAGAAACAACACTCTGATTATATATTTAACATGAATATGAATTTTAAGCTGTGGGTTTTGCGTCATAATTTAAAAATGAAACAATTGGCTTACGATAGTTGAAGTAAGATACAAAAAATGCTTTGTAGCGTTTCGATTCGTACTGTTGACACGATCTCCACTCAACGTCCGTCACACAATTTTGTTTCATAATGATTCGACTCGTATCGTGCTTGAAGAAGTTTAACTTCAAAAACATAAAAGATTTATTTTGAATACAAAATGGGTCGTGATAAATTTTGGACTCTATATCTGCCGCATCACATGTGTAAGGTTAAAGTTGTCAATAACTTTTTAGGGAATTGTAGGAGTACGAAATTAGCACGAAATAGTATCAGATTATTATAGGTATACAAGAAGATATAGAGTATTATGTTTTTTGTTTTTTAATTTAAAGTTAGGTATTTTTTAAAACGAAACGCGATCAGTGAAGAACAGGAAATCACTTAATTATTTTGGAAGAAACATACAATTCGAATATATTTGAATTAACCTAAATATTATAAAAATTCTCTAATTTACATCATGTAACCGAAAAAAATATTATTTGTTAATCCGTCCTATAGTGTAATCGACAGCATTACTGACATCACTTCCAATAAAGTAGATAAAAAATTATAAGGGAATTCGTGATAAATTATAATTGTGAAAAAGATCGACACGTGTCCTTAGTGATATCATTAAGGACTGGTTCAATCCATTCATACAGAACTTGAAAAATTTACAATTTAAATCAGCGTTAAAGACGACCCTCTGTGAGGGTCTACAATTTATTATTCATTTCAATAAAATTCAAAAATCTTATATAATCTATTTGATACGAAATATACACACATATCTGACACACCATAACCTAAAAAAAGGTCATTCGATTCAATGTGATTCCGTTTTATCAAGCACTCCGACGATTTAAAATCCCGCCTATATCAAATAAAACCAATAGCGTGAAAACGTCCGTCCACACGTGAGTATCGAGATAAAATCCCGTGTATGGAAACTTTTTTACGAGATAGCCTCAAAGTCCATTTACGGTTACTATAACATACCTACAATTCACATTTCGTCAAGGCCGACGACCTCTCGCAAATAAACCGTCTGTTTTACGCGACGTTGCCTATTCCACACTAGTTTGTTCGCTACTATCGCCATAGATCTAATACGTTTAAAGGATTTTCGTATATTTAATTTGAGGGCATTAGTATTAGGATATTTCGGTACCTTATGCAAAAAAGTTTTTGTTTGTTCATTAATCAACTTATCACGCAGATCTCGACGATCAATCATAACCATTAAGTTCGTTATGCTATCCTAAATTAATTTCAATTTAACATTTGCAACATTTCTTGGTTATTAGATCATAACGAGAAGATAAAATTAATATTAAATAAATTCGATAAAAAACGTTTCTCGATTTTAAAACTAATATTGAAATTTAACGAAAGACCTTTTAACACTCGAATAGAATTTAACCCTTTGCGGTCTTAGACCGAGCTATATTCGGCTTGAATGCTACACGTTTGTTTACACGGCATAAATAAAGTAAAAATTAACCTTTTCGAATAAAGACCAGACAACAAAGATATTCTAAAAATGAAAGTATCGGTACAACATTATTACTTTTCGGTTCAAATAAAATCAAAATCAAAAAGAATTTTACTATGCTGACTTTTTGAGTACAACCCCGCAATGCTGAGCGTTGGATGGAAATGGAGGATTTGGTCCGAGATCTTAGCACATGGCTTTTAAGCCGGTTTTGAGAGGAGGGTCTGTTTCATAGAAGTGGGTATGGGGGTGGTTTGAAATTTGGAATCCTGAAAAAATGTTAAAAAACCTGAGGGAAGACTTTTCGGTTGTTATTTTCTCGTCTTATCATCTCGTCTATTATTTACATCAAAAGCGAGGATATGAAAAGTAATAAAGATGACTTTTACTTGAAATGTTTGGATACAGATTTAAAGGAGGAAGACAGGAATCAGACTATCATGTTCATACCTGTATGCGAAAATCAGATTTACTTATCAGAGTTTTTTTTGAAAATTACCACACAATCAATGACTATAAAATGTAATATTATTAAACAAAATATATTTTTATAAGCATAGGAGAAATTTGTCAAATTAATTAAAATTTACTGATTTCACAGGTCAATCTTCGACTCAAAATAGATATATTTTTCGCTTCAAGATAATTCCAACCAATACCTTTGCTAAAGCGCATTATGATCGCAAAGGGTTAAATACAAATATCCTATTCATAAGACAAAAAAAAAATAAGAATTGTGCATCTTATTACGATTGTAAACTAGACAAAATACTAAACATTTATTTATTTTATTAAAATGAATTCAAAAGTATAAATTCATTATTTCATAATTCAAATCATCATACTTTCATTATTTCCTTCAGATAAAACTTATACTTTAATAAAAAACAAATTATCTCATATATATATATATATATATATATATATATATATATATATATAAATAATAAAAAATATTTCAATATAAAATATATAAAATGTCAAGAAGTTATCTTGTTTTCATATTGAAAATTATTCTAATTTACCGCCTGAATAAAATATATATTCATTTCAAGTATTTTTAACATGAATAAACGTTGTTTTATGATTTATAAAAATCGTTTTTTTCTAGAAAAACACTAATGTAACCAAAAAATAATGTTAATTAAAACATTATATATATATATTGAAATCTAAATATTTAATAAAATACATAATCTAGATTACAATTTTTTACATTGCAGCTTATAAATGAATTTTTTTTCTCCCTCACAGATCACAAAAACGTATTTAAAGTACTAAAATACAAATTTTGATTAAATATTTAAGCATCAGTTAAATATAATTAATAATTAACTATTCAACATTTTAATAACTTTGGCTCCAATTATATCGGATGTATTGAGTAGTCTGATGAAATTGTGTGCCGGTCCCAGCCCGGATAAGGAAAGAAGGTTAGAAGGCAAGGTTTGCACCCTGTTTTCCGCAACTACGTGGATAGGATAGGATTGCCTGTGTTTGTAAAAATTAAGGACCTTCGGGAAACGATTATTTGGACGACCTCCCAAGTGATAGGCACAAATCTGGAAATCCTTATCCACCTAGATCCAGTGAGAGGCATAAAAACATGAGAATGCTCCTAGTTTAATAAGAAGGAGGAGGTTTTAATTATAAAAAAAACTTTGGAGCTTAGAAAAGAATGAAAAAATCATTTGTCAAAAAAAATAACAAATATAATTATAAAATAAGTCAAAAAATTATTGGTTGTTTCCTTTCTTTTAAAAATGTGTAAAATGATTAAACTATTGTTATATTAAATATATAAGTATTATACAAGTCTCAAAAAAACCGAAACTCGATTCTTTTTATTCCATTAAAATTATCATTTTAATAACAAAAATATTTTAATTTATAAAGGTACCGTAAACGAAATAAATATATAAATATTGAAGAATGAAATAAATGCGAAGCAATTTAATAAATGTGATAGATTCGAATTTTCTCTATTGAAATGTAAAGTAATGTATTTTTAATTAATCGTATTCTTATTCTATCCGAATCACTGCTCCGTTAACAGAAAACGAAAAAAACAACCTTCTCAACAAAACGATGCACACTGAATATCTGTTTATTGTTTCATTTTTGATATTCGTAATGAAATTCTGATATTTCGCTATCGTATCATCGTCTAAATATATTTATTCACAACATGTACCATATCCTTTTATATTTAGATCCATTGCAACCACTGTCGAACCAGGCAAGCAAGCGAAAGAGGAAGGCTGCGAGGGTGAACAACGAACACGGAACGAGAGGTCATGCAGATACCTTCCACGATACGAACGAGCGATACTCAGGCCGGCTAGCTAGCTAGATTCCTGCCTGCTCGCCTGCCTTCCTCCTGCCAGCGTGCCTGCTACGTTTACAGCATGCCATCTATAGCTACATTGTACTTGTTGTAACGGAATTGACAGACCGTGAACGGTTTTATTTTCAGATTTCAGAATAAAAGAAAAACGACGGCGGTAGGTAAAAATGTCAGTCAATATGTAGCACGGAACGCGCTATAGGTATATAGGTTTATGTTCGCTACGTATGGATGTGCTTCGTATAGAAAAACCAATGACACAAATTTTGTTATAGGTTATGTTTTATCATGCGACGTCGTTTGTCTTTTCGCTGATGGTATACATCTACTTAACTTCAATAATAAGAGATATTGTTTTATGGAAAATGATTCTTTTTTATCAACCGATAGCATCGATAACTCGGGTCACATGTCACGAATAGATACACGGAAGTTAATTTGATCATTAGCATACTTATTACATTGAATTGTCAAATTGAATTTTAAAAAATCTATTGTTCTAAATAAATACACAATAACGACTTCAAAACATGCTATACTTATTAGAATATACTCTAATTACTATATAAACGTTTAGAATATTAACTGAATAATTCAAACTACTTGACATAATAATAAGCTTGACTAATTAGCAATGTAATAAAAAATTATCATAATGAAAATCGATTTAGACAAGTCTAGAATAGGAGGTATAAATTTTGACTATATGTATGAGGTTGGTAGAAAATTAATTGCGATTTACGACCTTCAAATTCATGTACAATTTTTAATTTAAATGGTTTTAAGTGATCCAGAACTGTTGAATGACCAACATCTAACTTTTTTGCAAACTCTCGAATTGTTGTACATGGTTCTGATTCTACTAACACCTTCAGTTGGTCGTTATGAACTGAAGAGGGATATCCGCGACCTTCTTCATCTTCAAAGCTCTCGCCCTCAGGGCAAAATATTTGGAACCCCCATTACACCGTACGTTCCTTAATAGTGCCCACACGAAAACCATCATTTAGTTTACGAGTAGTTTCTGCTACTTTGCGACCCGTTTTGAACTCATGCAAACAGAATGCTTGTATTAGTTTCTTTTCCATCTTTAATTCAATACCCCAATTTCAAGTAAAATTAATTATAAAATCAAAGTCGATGTTACTAAAATACAAACCGAAAAATGCACTCTAAAATGATATTAACATGAACACGATGAAATGACACTTTCATTAAGGTTAGAAATCAGAAAACAAAAACCGTAATTATTTTCCTACCAACCTAATATTTACTATAACAGTTGTAACTATTGTCAGATTACAAAGAGAGGCTTTTAAATAAAAATCGGATTACAAAAAAAATACTAAACCACCAATAAAAAAAATCAATTATATACACTATTTACAATTATAAAAAAATGATGCTAAAGAAAACAACAATGTATAGATAAAGAAAGAAAACTGCCAGCATACGATTTTAAAAATTTTGTAAATCACAATAAAATCAATTTAATTATAATTGTTTATTTTATATCTGTAATACAGCTAGTTTGTAATCCTGCTTCTTGAATGACTTAAGTTTCTATCTTCCACTACTAGTTTCCGTACGTATTCCATCTTCAATTATGTTTTAAACAGCTTTTTTGGAGTTATGTAAAATCTACCTGAAGATGGCACAAGTACCGAAACTTGTGGAAAACAGAAACTCAAATAATCCAAAAGGATGAAAACCACCATATCAAAAAAATATTCTATAAATATTAAAACAATGAACTTAATTCAACAAACTGAAAAATTAATTTTAAAAAAGGATACACATCAATATGTCTAATTTTCAAAATGTGCAAATAAATGCAAAATATAAACAAATCAATAAATCAAATGTATAAATTTTCAATATACACGAGTGTTCATTTTCCAAAATATATACATAGAATGTCTGTATTATAATAAAAATGTTTGATTATTGTCATAGATTAATATGAAATATTCCATATATATTTGATAATTATTTCTGTTCAGGTTTGTATTTGGTATTAATATTTTCACTCGCATGATTTTTTACTATAAATCATCATTTTTCATGTGTCATGACATGGAAACGCATGTCTAATTGATAGCTTTTACAAATATAAAACACACATATTGACAGAAAAAAACTGCTTAATTTCGAATATGGAACTGTCTATAGACAAGTAATAATATATTTAAAATATATAGAATTACTTTTAACAAGAAGATAGATATTTTATGTGTTATTTATGTAAATTGATTCATTAATGCAAGTATTAAAAATAAAAAGAAGTGCACATCTTAAAAATAATTGTTAAAAAATATAAGTATGTTTATTAGATTTTGAAAAAAATTCTTAAATATAAAAAGTAATTGTCATTTTTTTTAATTACTTAAATAAAAACTTACATAAAGTTTAAACAATGCAAATGGGTTAATAATATAGAAAAAAATATTTTTTTTACATTTAAATTATTTCTAATACTAACTGATTAACAGCATTTTATAATTAATAATAAGTTATGATTTATCCAAATTATTTAATGAATTTTCATACCATTAACTAAATTTGGTCATAAAACATGAAAAACATCAAGTATTATATATTTTCTCTGTTATACAAGTTTATTGGATTTAAAAATAACCATTAGAATAACCCTCTACTGCCAATGAACACTGAATTTTGCGAATACAAACGCAACTCACTTGTTGCATTGAATTATTTACACAACTGCAGATTTATGCACATACAAAAGCATGATGTATTTCATGCACTCCGTAATATGTGTAAAATTTCAATTTTTAACGCCGACTATCACAATAACATACAGAAAAAGGTTTTAAAATTTATACAAATATTAGTTGTTTTCATTACATATTCATATGCATAATTAGCAATTTATAAACAAGTAAATATATTAAAAATGAAAATAAATACAGTACATATGTTAATAATTAAAATATTTATCACAGTTGTTTATGTGGAATAAAATCACAATATTTAGTCTCGAAAATATTATTCAAATAGATATTTTTTCAGTATTAAAAATGTATTTTATTTTAACAGAACACATATTAGGAATGTTACAAAATATTTGTACTGAGATTTTAAGTAATTAAGATTTTCAATATTTCCAAAAACTGATTCAATTTTATTTTCTTATTATTGATGACAATTATACAAAAATAGAGAGCAGAAAGGTTATCTAATTTTATGAATGTTCACATACAGAAATAAAAAATGTATTAGGTGTAAAAATTAATTCCGGGCCTTTAAATTGAATCAGCCATAACTGTTTCAAATTATAATATTTTCTCGTCGTCTTAGGATTTTGAAGTACCAAGCTTAACATTTCAACACAATATATATCTGGGTCAAGCAGTTGGCATATCTTCAGAAAATAGTATTGAACATGATGGCGTCCAAAAAGCAGCATATTATGCATTGCATACTTTTGGCATTCCAGTTGAAAAAAAATATTGTTGAAGACGTGGGAATGATTTATTCAGTTTTATGGGAAAGTGTTGTGAAGCATAAAACATGCAAAAAATGCTAAAATAAGTCCGAAAATGCATCACGTCATCGACTCAAGGCCACAATATTTTTTTCGACAAGGAATTCGTCAGTTATCCGAGATATGAAACGAAATTATACAAAATAATGGAAGATATTTTGGAGATTGAAATGTATTCCATTCTTCTGGAAACATTAATACCTTTAGAAAAGGTACCAAATTAATTTGACACGTAATAAAAAGGTGTACTTATGTTTTTTAACAGTTATTTTTAAGATATGTACATATTTTATCTTTAATTATTGTACAAATGAATCAATTAGTACAAATAACACATTAAATTTTAGGTTCTTCTGTTCCTTGATGCTCTAAAGATGATAGCATTAGGACCGAAATGCGCTTAAACAACAATCAAAAATAATCAGTAATAATTTATTGAATATTTTTGATCGGAATTGTGTGTGTGATTTGTACGTTGAGAAAAGAATTCATTTGTGACAGAAAATAAATCAAATATCTATTTTCTAGTTAAAAATCATTACCTATTTTTTTAAATACATTAATGTTTGTCTGTAGACAGTTTTTGTAATTCCATATTCGAAATTCAGCTTTTCTTTCTGTCAGTATATTTTGTTTTATATTATTTTAAATCTTCGATGTTTCATTTTTTGTATTTTTTAAATATTATAATAGTAAAAGTAATGAAAAAAGCATCTCAACTTTCTTAAACACGCACTGACAATAAAAATAAATACCATGCCCTGAAAAGTTTATTGTTTATTTTTTATGCAATAATACACTTTTAAAAAATTTTAATCATGAATACGGAATTTTATTAAATTCGAATATATTTATATTTTATTTATTTATTTGAAACATTGAAGAAAATACTATAATTACAAAATAAATATTAATTCATCATATCTCAACATATATATCCCCAGTAATACTCTCAGTTGACATTAAAAACCACTGAATTGGAATATAACTGCCAATAAAATTACTATAAGAACGAAGTCGATGATAATAACAGGTTTCAACACTGATTATTTCGAGAAGAAATCAAAACACCATTACTCTGGTCTATTCTTTATAAAAGAAATTAGAGCTTGATTCGAAAATAGGTAGAAAATCTCAACATGTAAATGATTAGATATAGATGATTTACACTAAATAGGCCATTAATGTGAATTTTTTAATTATTTAGTCTATAAATAATAATATTGAAGTTATTACGTTATTATTTCTGACAAAAAATATAAGATAAATATTTCTGAAAAAATGGTATATTTAAATAAGAAATACTGTTAAATAAATTATTAAATTGGAATAAAAATACTGACAACAATTAATAAAGATGTTGTTTTATTAATTGTTCGAAAACTAAAATCAATTCCTTTCTACTAAACCATGTATTTTAATAGTAAATTTAAAAAATTAGCAATAAAAATAAATTTGAGAAAAAAGCTTTTGCATATGAAACTGTTTATAATAAATACGAAAATAATGAACAGGATGGAATATTTATAAAAAGTATAATTTAATAATGTTCCATTTGTGCAATAATAAAAATTGAACCCCGTAAGAGATACATTTTAATTACATATCCAGTCAAACATATTATAAAAGCAAATATTCATTAAAAAGAATTTCGAGTACGTATAATCATAAATACAGCGTCATTTAAAAATGTTTCGTTGATTACGAAATGCCAATTGCATATCAGCCATACAATTAAAACTCATTATTGTCCATCTGCATTCGCTACTTGAAATTAAATTAACAGTAACTCCGCATATAATAGATCTGAAACAACTTACGAATTAACCATGCTACATGCACCAACGGCCATTCCTATCTACTGCTATATTATTTGTCCCTTTATACACACACACACACATATATATATATATATATATATATATATATATATATGAAAGTGAGTATAGTTAATGCCCTATAAGCTTTGTATCTTCAACAGACAGAGTAATCAGTGTAGGTATTTCTATATTTGTAGTGAGATAGATAGTGAGTGCCTACATGTTAAATATGTGTTTGTACTTTAACTTTGAATTCATTTATGTTCGGCATGTGTAGAATTTGTTTGTTTGTGGCACTGTTATCTGAAATTCGATTGTATCCACCATTAAATACCTATACATTCTCATAGATCTTTATATATATATATATATATATATATATATATATATATATATATATATATAATTTAATGTTATTTAATTTAATTTATAATGTAAATGTTCAATAAAAGACAAAATGGCAAAAAATAAGAAAACAGAGTTAATAAAAAGAATGTTATATCAATAGATAATATTGAAACGTTTATATGTGAAGTAGTAATTCGTATTTTTAGGAATATAAGCATATGCCACACCACTAGTTTAAAAAGTGCAGACATCTGAACACGTTGCAAAATATTTTATAAATCGCCTAGAGATGTATCGATTGAAGAACCAATGGGGATAGTGATAGACGGCTAATGACAGCTAGTGCCAGTGGGGCTAAAGAGAGCAGTCAATGTAGTGGCGAGTATCCAAAGGAGTGACAAGTTCCAGTGGGCAGTCAAAGTCACTTAGGTGGGTGAATAACTGTCCGAATCCAAATGACACAGAGATAGTTCGAGTTCAAACTTGAGTTCAAATTCACGCTGAAGGCTGAGTGAAAAAAACAAATTATATCGGGTGACAAGCGATCGACCTACTAAAAAGACAGTACTATCGATATAACTAATATCGAATAGAAATAATTAGTTGCTGAACTGGAAGAGGCAACGATATATTTTAAAGAGCACTACATGCCAATATTGTTGGCAATCATTCAAAAATTTACGATAGCTGACAACTTAATGAATACTAAAAATGTAAACTATAAAATATTTATTAACTGATTTCAAAATTATTGTCAAAAAAATAAGTCATAAATTTTTTATATCAAACTATTCATTTCCAAACTGCAACAGATTCTGTATAAATAAAAAAAAGAAAAGATTGAAAAATTCAAAATTCCTTCTGTTTAATGAGACTGATTGTAAATGAAAATCTAAGCAGCCCATCTCCTTTGCCACTAGGGTTAAAATTCAATATTTCTTCGAGTTAAGAATGCTACTAATATGCAACTAAGCTTTAGATTTTAAAATCTAAATAGATTCAGATTTTAGTTTATAATTTTGAATTAACTGAGATGAAAAAAATTTTAAGTAATATGATAGCTTGGAAATATGTGAATGTTTTTAAGAAAATAATGATAAAGGATTTACGACACAGCCTTACTAAAATTTGATTACAAAAAAAAGATAAAAAATAAACTACAAAGAACAAACTATATTAAAGAAGAAAAAAATAATTAAGCAATAATATTTGTTTGTAAAGAGAGAAGAATTTATTAAACTTGTAAATCTATGCCTGTTACTTTTCAGATTATATTTTTCTTTGCTCTTTTTACTTTCGAAATTGATAAAAATTGTATGCTTAAATTATGCAACTATTAAAATTATTCCATCAAACAAATTAATTAAAAAGTAAATAAACCAAAAAAATGAAATATTCTATCTTCGACGAATTTAAAAATGATTTTAACTAGAGACGTAAGTAATAAAAATGTACATAGAAAGTTAATAATAATTTTTAAAATTTCATAGCTGAATATATTTAATTACTACTACTTAGTTTTTAATTAGTATAACATTAAATCTAATATAGATAGCACATCTCTCTTCCTTACATAATTAACGCGATAATGATTAAATTGATAGTTCAAGTAGTTTAGTTTTCCCTGAACACCAAGCTTTCAACTATGCCTCCAAGCACCATATATAATAAACTATATTGATCTATAGGTGAAACTAAATACTGTTATCTAGATACTGCGAGCATTGCCTTACTACTCAAACTGTCATTAGAAAAATTATTAACAATAAATGGTTATACCAACACATTATATATATATATATATATATATTGAATAATGTAAAATTTACAGTTATTACATTTGTCAATAATATTTTTAATATTACAAATAATATATTAATATTTAATTAGAACAACACAGTCCTAGAATTCTGATTCTGTGGTTAAATTCATTAATGATTTTTTTTCATTTTATAAACCATAAAAAAAAGCCAGCCAAAAATGCTTAGTAAATTATCATGAATCATTTTTAATTGTTGATATATCATCATCTTCAAAGCACTAATGCATAGAAAAATATATACCTTGAAGCATTTTCTCTGTACTTTGATACTGACGATAGTAGCATCACCATCGAAATGTATATTATAAGCAATAATTAAAAAAATACCAGTGAAAATTTGTTGAAATGCTTTATTATGTTTGTGAGATGAAAAAACAATTCATTTGTGAAAATAAAGAGTCATTATATAAAAATTACATATTCTGATGGTTCAAATAATCTTATATTAGTTACTATTTTCAATAGAAAATATACAAAAAACGTTTAAACGCGAATAATAGTTGAAAATAGAAAATATAAACATATAATTTTCTCTAGTATAAATCTATTAAAAACAATTTAGTTTCCACGAATATTCGAACCAAACATCATATCAAGAGATTGATTCAATCCTTTGGAGAATAATTGAAAGAATAACAAGAAACAAATATGAAATAACAAAGATATAACCTGTCAATAGCACACCGAAAGCGTTCTATCTACATAGAAACCACAATCGAATTTCACATTAACTAGATTTCAGTCTACCAAACATACAATTTTCAATTAGTAAACGTTATGTCTATTATGTATTTGCTGAGTGAAATAAACTAAAGCAAACTATGGAACATACATACGTACATTATTTGTACTTGTATGTGTGTAACATACGTATATATACGTGTGTGGATATGTGTTTCTGAGTATGTGTTTAATACATGTAGATGTGAGAATAAACTGGACGACACAGTGCGCTCAGAATTCGAGTTTGAGTAGGCAAATAAGTGAGCTCTCAACTGCAGACATTATATACGTGTCAGTTGCTTGTGTGACACGCAGTATGTAACGAACAACATACACATGTAGACGACAGAAAATGTGGTCTGGTTGTTATTAGAATTGCGAGTAATGTTAATTCGCAGGTGGGTAACTAAAAAGTTTTGTTGCATTGTTTTTAACAAACATGTTAGTTTATTGCGACACGGTCGCCTATTTATTTATACGTTTTAAATAAGTATTATAATAGTTATAAACGAGTTTTTCAACGATAAACTATTACAACACAACAATTATTTTCATGTTCTTGCACTGTTTCTACACAAATGCTTATTTAAATTTATTCACTTATAGAGAATACGAAGTAACAGCTTTTTCATAAAATATAAATTGTTCTCAATAGAACTGATTCTTTATTGAAAATAAACAACTACCACACCTAATCTACTCAAACGATTTGAAATGAACATACAAATTGCAGAAAACATTTTTTTCTTCAATTAATTATGAAATTCTCATGCAAGAAATATAATGATTTTTCTTTTTCTCAATTAATTCGTTTATTAACGTATAATGCTTTGAGTATTTCATTTTCTATCTAATGAGAATTTTCAAAACAGACATCTATCACCTTTGATTATGTTTCCTGAACAAGTTGCTACCTTGAAAAAACATTTACAAATTATACGAAATAAATATGAATCTATACATGTCTAATTTTTAATCTTCTGCAAAACGAAAATATCTTATTTCAAAGAGAGCATGATGCAAGTTCTTAACAGGTTTTTACAAAAATTCATTACAAAAAGGTACATTCTTCGTTTAAAATTTCATTAAATGTATTTAACTAAAGCTAAATAAAATATCGTAGATTGAAAATATTCAATAATTGATTTTCGATCATATTTAATTATTGCTTATATACATTTGATTGGTGATGCTATCAGTCTCCAAGTGTTAATGTAAAAAATATTTTTTTCTTATGTACCTTAACACATTTATGAAAAAGTAAGCACTTATTATTTTTTTATGATGTTTCTACTTAAAAACTATTCAAATACTTAAATCGTATGAGTTAAAACAAATGATAGAATAAAGATAACCTAATATCAAGTTTTGTAATTTATTCCACTCAAGTAAATTGAATCAATTTTTCAAGAATCTTCCATCAAAAACAGTTTCTATATTTATTATACTTCAATAGATTTACAAATTTATATTTTTTTAATAAAAAAAATCAATAAGAACAATATTGTTCGTACACCAGTACATAAAAATTTTGGATACATTTGAGATTAGTTTTTTTTTATATCAACATTCATTATTAAAAAACTATCCTTCACATTTTATAAATTTTCTCTCTTGTTACATATATATATATATATATATATATATATATATATATATATATATATATTTGATAACAGACTGGCTACAAATTTTAATAGTCATCTAGGCTAATTGATAAAAAAGAAGAAAGTAGAATATGGACATACACTGTACGCTTTTTTTAGAATATATAGAGATTGTATTGATAATTGTCTCACAAAAAAATGAAAATTCTGGTAATATTTTATAATCTTTTTGTATATGTCTGTACTATTCATCAAAAATATATGAAAGTCGTGATCGCAGAAAAAAGTTTAAAATTTAGTACCCATGCAATTTTATTGTTCAAAACTTTGTAACGTATGGAAATAAGTAAAAAAATGGCACGTATACGAGGTGAGATGTTAAAAAAATACTAGAACAAATTTTAAAACTGCATATTATACAGCATTTTACATAAATATTTAAGTACAATTCAATCGTATGCTTTGTATTAAAAAATGCAACAGAAAAGTCATTTGAATAACTTCAAATATATAAAGAATACTTATATATACAAATATTGATGCAAAAGTTACATTTTACCAGTTTTTTGATAAAAATTATATCTTAACATCAGTAGAATTATAAAGACGAAAATGTTTAATTAAATTACGTTCTTTAAAAGAAAGTATTCATATATTTTGAAACTTAATTGATTTAAAATTACTATGTATTGATTATAAACATATATTAAAATCATCATCTTACAAACAATTTAAACATATTTGAATGTTTTATAATATAAAATATAAAAAAATGTAAGGTAATAATTTAAAGTTGGAAAATGTGTTATTATTAAAAATAATATTACTTTTTCCTATTCATTAAGATGAGTATTGAATAAATTATAAACATGGATATATTTATCTATTACATTCAAATAAATGCAAATGTGTATACTATTAAAAATAATCATTTGTATTCAAAACAAATAATATCGAGTTAGTTATATGGTCAATCCACCTTTATCGCATTTAGATACTTTGAAATTTGTTACGCCAACCCTGTACATGTACCGAAAAACTTCAAGTCTTTGAAATACACGATTTAAAAAAATCACAAACAGTACAAAAACATTTCTCAATTTAATATAAACGCTTTACATCAAACAAATATTCTTATAGCCTCCGAAAAAGAATACGCTCCTCACAAAGAACAATCTAAAATGAAAAAAGAACATACTCTAATACAAAACGAATTCAAATTCACGAGTTTCTTATATAAAAAATATATACAGCGACGGAGCGCGTCTTCTTTCGTTCCAACACATCTCGAAGGCGGTGGTAGCGCTCGCCTGACCTTTATTATCGAAATAAAATGCAATGCATATATTAGAAACAAAAGCGAGAACCAAATAGCAAGACGAGATCAAGTAAATGACGTCGCGAGGGGCGAAAAGAAAAAAAAACACGCACACACACAGGAAGAATGTATAAAAAAAACAAGTGGCCAATACCTTTCTACTTGAAGACTACTCCACACAGTGAGTAGCAACAGACGAAAACGCTTCTTGAAAAGTAACCGTATTGCTTTTACGGTACCAAAACCTCGTGTTCAACTTACTCTTTTCAACTCAACATGAAATTGGTTCAAGTAAAAAAGATAAAAAACTTTTTTGCGAGTTATCCTGTCGATACAATTATTTTTTACATCTGTTCAAAGATTAACGATATTTTGATCATTGTTTAACCTTATGCATTCCATACAGAGCCGGAGAAGGAACACACCATGCTAGTTTCTTAAACATTCGGGATTTGTGCGAGCGACGAAAATTTTATTAAGTTTTTACACACTCCGTCTAACTCCGAAATGTGTTCTCTCGATGTTGTATAGACAGAGATCGCAACAATGCTCATATAAATCTTGTATAAATGAGGTAATACAGATAAGCTCTCCGATACAGCGATCCTTCTGTCTTTATCATACATTAATTCTATTCAAATCAAGTGAGAGCGACAATCAGACTTTTGTTTTATTACGGACTGGCTCGCGGAGCGGAAAAAAATATATAAAAGTAAGCTCTGTTTGAGAGGGTGTCGAAATGATCGGTTAGGGAGGATAAAGAATGAAAAGGAACGAGGGATGATGGTGTATTTGTGTTTCTCGATACCGGCTGCTCCAAAAATAGAATTCATTCATTGAAATACGTGTAAAAGAGACGCTTTATCAATTCTGAACAGAAATTTCACGATAGTGAATAGTGTCTGGGATTAAAATGCATGCGATTTTTTAAGTGGAGATTATCGGCAATATCAATCATTCATTGTGAACTCAATTTAAACACGTACAAAAAATTGTATGATGCGTTAAAAAAAATTATCATAATAGAAAATAATTTTTTTTATATTATGAACCGAAAACATTTACCTCCTTATAATGATTTAGTTTGTATCATTTTTTTTATTACTCTTTTGAATAGACAATACAAATAATATTAATAATTTATTTTCCAATATAAATGTTCAAATATAATAAAAACATTTCAGTTAAACTTTCCACATCATTTATGTCAGTTTTGTTAAAAGTATACAATTTTAACATTATCCCTTTCCATTTAATACTTTTCCAATGTTTAAAGTTTGTTTACCTGATAAATATTTAAATTCTCAAACGTAAAACCTCCAGTTTTATTTTAATTTCACTACAAATAATTTTTTTTTGAAATACTTATTAGTACATCAATTTGATATTTTACCTTTTTTTCAAGTAATTTTTTAAGAAATCTCTGTATCGGAATTTTTTTGCTCTGGTGTTTGTTTCTTGTATGACATCTAAAATTTTTTACAAAGTACTCGTAAATTCAATTATTTTTTATAAAAATATCAACTTGATACCAGATATAAAAAACATATAGTTATAATTGAGTTTATCTCAGTCTACGAACTACAATTTAAACAATGTCGATTTAATTCGGTTGAATTTAATTTCACTTCAAATAAAGTTTAAAAGTTTTCTGATTAGTTTTTTTCAGTTGAGTAAAGAATATGTTTTTTTTTGATTTTCAGACAAAAACTTTTTTACAAAAATGTTTTTTTATTTATTTTACCATACATACAAACATACACACACACATACACGCAACACACACACATATATATAAATATATATATATATATATATATATATATATATATATATATATATATATAGCTGATATGTAAATCTGATTAAATTTATTAAATAAACTTATATTAAATTTCTCTACAAACTTTTTAGATATCATTTAACAACAGAAAAACTGAATGTAACTGTGTAATATCTCCCCTCAACTACAAAAGTTTCCCTAAATATATTTTCCCCTAGTCATGTTTCCTTTTAAGTCATTATATAACTATGAGTAAGAAGGTAAAAAAATAATAGGTAGAATTATTAATTGTGATGATGAAGGGGATTTAAAAAATGGTATTGTTTGAAAGTAAACGTAAAAAATGAACTAATAACCTTAAAGCTATATACTTTACTAATATAATACAATCAATAATTTTACAATTAATTTTGATACTAGGAGAATAATCAATTTTCACTTCGTTAGATTTCTAACTAATGTAAGTTTTTAAACTTTTCATTTAAACGAATTTATAAATAATTAAAAACAAGATAATTTTTTCAAGCTAAATCATATTTTTTTAAAAATATTTTATACTTCTCTAAAATTTAGAATAAAAACGAAAAAAAAATTACTTTGAATACTATTTCAGTAAACGATGTTGTTTTTAATAACAACATTTCATATTTTATTTTATTTTTTTAGTTAATAGTTTTACACGTTTGTATTTACTATTCATATAACTTATTTTAATATTTTTCACATAAATATTTATACTTGTGTTGCACTTTGAATGCAAATGTACTTTAACTGTTATAAAATTGTAAATCCACTTTAACTTATACCAAAAAATTATTTAACATTTATATTGAATAACTGAGAAGTATCGAACTTTATTTGGGAAAAATTCAAATATTCAAAAGCAAATATTAACATTCAAAGCTAATTTACAAACAGATATCAATAACTAAAGACTGAATTACTTTTTAAAATAACATATTTTAATACACAGCTTATTTTTTAAAAAAATGAAGAAAGAATTTCTAATTATAATTTATTTTCTTAGCAAGAAAATATCTTAATTAATTTTATTAAAAAAAAGTATTATGTGTCAGAGTATTTTATTTATAAATGTAGTGAAATTCCTGATATAGAGGAATATATTTTTTCTGCGAATTGATATTTCAACGAAACAGGTATAGTATTTTTAAACAGCAGGTAAAAAAATGTAAAATATTCGTAAAATGTTACATATTTTGTTATAAAAAAATTCATTTTATCAAAGTGAAAATTTATAGTGTAGAATATATATATATATATATATGCCTAGTTTACAATTTATTACAAATAATTAAAATATATTACAAGAGATTTTTTAAATCAAGATATTTGAGAAACGGTGATATATTACTTTAATATATTATTTTAACTGTGGGTAAACTATAATTTGATATCCAATATTAGAATACCATTTACATGGAATTGAAAACTTAAGTAGCACATGTGTTATAAGTGGCACAGGTGACAATGAAAAACGTAATTGAAATTTTATCGTGGCGAAAGACCACACAATTTCCATATTTTTTGAATATCGATTCAAACAAATAACTATATGTTACAGCAATGTAAGAGATACACCCAGTACATACGGTATATTCTCTATGTATGTCTGATCTCGATTCAATGTATATACATATATGTATGGATATATAAATGCGACTGTATGTGTGGTATCTTTTCGAAAGCACACGTTTTTATCCCAATTCTAGTGGAAACAGATACGAACTGTATGCTTATATATACATCGGAGGGAGAAGTGTGGTACAAGAAATACCAACTCACTCACACACATGGTACAAATGTCGGTAGGTGGGTAGTGGTAGAAAGAAGACAGGGTGGTAAAAAACAGTAGCGAAAATCCGGTCGACGATATGATGTTTCAGGATTTTTTGCGTCCAAGTATTGGGTTCGAACTTGAGTGAGAGAACTTGAATTATTTACTGACGGTATTGTTGGTTTCTTCCTAAAGTTTTTTTTACTGCGCTTTCTTCATGATTCTTTTCTTTATAAATGATAGATTGTATGGCATTTGATTAATTTACAGAAAATTTTATGATGTAAAGATATGTAAAATACATACAAACATACATGTCGACATCCAAAAGAGTTGAAAACATTTTTAATA
The DNA here is from genome assembly GCA_034766995.1 of Acanthacorydalis orientalis. Lineage (NCBI taxonomy): Eukaryota > Metazoa > Arthropoda > Insecta > Megaloptera > Corydalidae > Acanthacorydalis > Acanthacorydalis orientalis. The sequence goes on from CM068317.1 coordinate 37,361,245, forward strand.
AAATAAATTAATAGAAGTAACATATTGATGATCCCATACACTAAATAAAATTAAAATAATCAAAAAATCTGTTCTAAAATTTATTTATTATACATTAATACGTTTATTACACAAAGTATTATATATATATATATATAATACTTTATTTACTAGACATATTAATGTGTAATAACTAAAATTTTAGAACAGATTATATATATATATAACATATGTAAGCTTTATAAAAGAAATATCATATATGATAACTACTTGAAAAGAGAATAAAATAATTTAACTAGCTTAAATTCAAATTTTATTGTTTTAAAGTAACTTCTTAGAAAATATGTCCACATAAAAAATGTATATAAAATTATATCCTCTAATATTAAATTATTCAAGTTCATTTAGAAAAGTAATAAAAAAACCGTCAGAAAATAATTCATGTTTTTAATGATTGTTTTTAAGAAACTACATTATTCTATTCATTAACTAATTCGAGTAATTTATATTAAAAAGAAAAATTGAAAACACTTCAAACTTTTAAAATATTAATGAAGATTTTAAATGCAAGTACGGTATGTAGTTGACATTAAAGTCTTTCTTGTTTTTAGAACACACTTTAAAAATAGAATGAACGAATTATATTATAATTATTCTTATTCATATGCTTCATTTGCAACATCAACAGGTGAAGTTTTATTGTTATTCAAAGTGTTCTAACGAGCGAATTTCACTACGAAATTCTATCCATATCATTAATGTTAAAACTATCTAGAACTTAAAACGAATATTCAAGTTTAGTATATTACATAAAATAGTAATCGTTACTATTTTTAATCGTTACGTTTTTTGAATAATCGTTACTATTTATTTTATGATACATAAAATAATTTCAAATGTTCACTAACTCATTAAATAAAAGAAATAAATAAAGTTCGTTATAATTAAAAAAAAATACCAAACTAATAATTTTTTTTAAAAAAAATAATACTTGGAAAAAATGTAATGCCGTATTTGAATATCATTTATTAATTATACTATTTAATTATTTTATGATTTTATAGGATACGAAAATACGATTCGAATTTAGAAAATTAGTAATTGGAAAAATAGATGTAAAGAACAAAAATACAAAACTTCTATTTATAATTAATTTCTTCATACATTAATAAAAAATAACTTAATTTAAAATAAAATAAAAATTAATATTTTCTATCAAAAAATGGTTCAGATTTTCAATTCATTCTTACAATTCAAAAATTATATTATTAGGTGTAAAAAATAATTCGATGCCTTTACATTGAGTTATAACTGTTTTAAATTAAAATATTTTCTCGTCTTTTTAGAATTTTTAGGTACCAAATTTAACATTTAAAAACAGTATATATCTTGAACAAGCAATTGGCATAACCTCACAAAACATTAGTGGACACGATAGCAACCGAAAAACAGCATATTAGGGATTACATACTTTTCGCATTCCAGTTGAAAAAATGCTTCCGAAGCCATGGAAATGATTTATTCAGCTTTGAGGGAAGGTGTTGTGATACATAAAACATGCAAAAAACAGTGGAAAAGTTCCGAAAATACATTACGACTAATTAAGGTATTCGTCAGTTACATGACAAATGGAGCAAAGATCTACAAAATAATGTGATATGTTTTGAGGACTGAAATGTATTCCATTTTTAGCAAACATTTATTTTTTAGAAAAAAAGCACCGAATTAATTTATACCTCTAATAAAATTGATACAAAAATTAAAGTTTGTTTCTCATTTCTATAAAAGCTCTAATTTCAATTTAAAATAATCTCGATTTTCAATAGCAAAACATATTTAAAATTTAAATATTATATTTTAACTTATCAATACATAAAGATAATTTTCAAAAAATTAATCACATGTACAACAGAAAATTCTTTTAAAGACAAAGAGTTGATAAATCTTTATATCCCGGAATTCTGATTTATAAAAAATTAAAAAAAAAATACTGGGGAATTTTTAAAACATACATTTATTTAAAAAATGTATCTATATATTCAAATCTAACCAATATGATTAAATGGAGTTGATTTTTTCAATTATTTTTACATAACGTTTAAAATTAAGTACCCGTAGAGGAAGTAGCGATCTTACGAATATTCCCCACTGGCTGACTTTAATTACATGTTCATTAACGTATTTTTGTATTAGACTCTATCCTATCCACCGTCATACAGCTGCAACGGTCTTTAAACTTTCAATTCACTGTTTCCTTATTAAGAAGAAACATTTAACGTATATAAAAGCCCAATCATCATAATGCATACGTGATAAAATTTGTTAAAAATGATTTTGTTCAATATTAATGTTATTTTGAATTACAATCATTTTTCAGTTACGTGAAACAACAACAAATTAATAACATTAAAAAAGTAAAACAGAAAAAGTTAAAATATAGACAGAAATTGTTCGCGTTAATCAAATTTCATTAAAATATTAATTCATTGTTATTCATATAATTACAGTGAACGGCCGTTTACATTTAAAACAAATTTGAAAATTAATACGCTCATTAGTTGTCTGACAACTCGCATACATTTTCATACAAAGTTGGAATCCGGTTGGCGTCGAGAGCTTAAACACACGCTTTCCAGATGTATCAAAAGAAAAACAACAAATTCACAGTGTGCATTGAGGGTAACGGTGGAGACGTAAGGGATGTATCTATGAGAAAAGGTGGTTGAATTGGGCGAAACCACCTACACGAAACGCGGATGTAAAGGCAGATAACATCCACAATGGTCGATGGTGTGGTATACTGTGGAGTGTATGGGTACAACAGTTTTGTCCGATCGATGAAACAAATGGTCTGGACATTACATTGTTCTACGTTAGTGGAGACCCGTTGGCAGTAATTGTATGTGTTTAAGACACGAAAAAAAAGTATTAGTTACATTTTTAATAAAAGAATAAAACAGTGTGTGTGTGCGTGTATATATATATATATATATATATATATATATATATATATATATATATATATATATATATGTATAAAGAAAAGAACAAAATTAATGAAAAATATACTTTGAGCTTCAGTTTCTTTTACAGCAAATTTATAAATATATCTGATTAAGAGATTTTCATTATTATTCCAGTGCCAATTAGACTCTCGTTGAAGTATATTGCTTTATATATATATATATATATATATATATATATATATATATATATATATATATATATATGAATCTTAATATATTTATATTAAAATATTTAGATCAGAAATTGTTTCCTTAAGAAAATCTATTTTTTGTCTCAAATTTATTAAATATAACTACATCAGTTGTTAATAAAAGTGTTTTACAAAATATATTAATAGATATTAAATATCCGTTCATATTTAAAAATGTATGTATTTTCAATAAATGAATTTTGATAGCGACATCAAAATCTTATTTTAATAAATATAATTTACCAACAAATTTGAATCAAAAAATTGTATTTTTTCACAAATTATCCAATAAAGAAATTAAATACTTCATAAAGATAGTTATAGTAATTCGCAAAAAAAGAATATTTATTTAAAAAAAAAAATTTAATTAGAAACTAAACTTATTTGATCTAGATATCTTAAGACCAAACTATAATTTCATTAAATCTCAAGTATGCCTTACAATAAATATACTTTCTAGAATAAAAAGTTGTTATTAAACACATTTATTTAAAACTATTTTCTTCCTGAAATATATAGTTATCACCCAAATGGACTTTTTTATATACATAAAACATATTTCCTTCTAGAAATAGCATTCTTAAATTTTTTATTATACAAAAAAATGTGTTTCATAGTATGAATGCGTATATATATATGTATATATATATATATATATATATATATATATATATATATATATATATATATATATATTGTTGAAAATGGGACGTGCAATTTCTAAAAGCACAATTTACTATGAAAAATTAGGCTATTTTTGTCGTAAATGTAACCGACGGCAATATTTATATGAGGCAACCTCATAAATGTCCAATAACTTAGTATCAACAATTCCAAACATGTCACCAAGTAGATCTGTAACCATGTCACAGTGTGACGACGTTGATGACGAACATTTCCATCGTAGAGAAACCGCACAACCATATCAAAGCATTGGCCACCTCTATCTTTCATATAGCATGACCAAACACCTCCCTTATATATTCAGGGTTGGCTTAAAACATACACAGTTATCATATAAACAAAATATGAATATCACTTATCTGATATAATACACTGTTGTCACAAGTTTAAAAAAAATGTTACGTATAAGAGAAAAAAACTGTTTTACAAACGAAAATAGTTTCAACTACATCAAATCTACACTCTTTTACAAATGAAAATAATTTTTAACTTATAATTCAACTCAATTATAAACTAAATATAACATTTTCGACTTTACTGACAGAATTGTATCTCACTACTAGTAGATTTTATAATAACATTCAAAAAAATACAATATATTAAAAATGATATATGTGTTTATATATATATATATGTATATATATATATATATATATATATATATATATATTATTTATTAAACCTTCTTTTTTTACTTTTCCTTCAAATATTTGAACATTGTTGATAATAAAATTTAATAAATTCAGGAAAAATGTGAATAGAAACAAAAAAAGCATATGAAATAATGAAGAATAATGAAGAGTATATAAATAAAAAGAGATAAATAATAATAAAAAGTTAAATCTTCATTCTTTAATGAATAACACTGACCATATTAATAGTTTCATTATTGGTAATTTCATTTTTTTAAATCCTTTTTAAGAAACTCGATGAAAAAAATACTCTTACACAATTACAAAATATCCACTTGAAAATCACTGTAAATTTTACAAGATATAGACGAAGAGTGAAATAAATGACGTGAACTAAACTACTAGGAGAGAGATTATACAGTAGAATTGAAATAGTTTAATCACTGTTATTATAGTAACAATAATACTTGTAAACTTAATAGTATTCTTTCGTGCTAATTCAAATATCAACAGTATTTAATGTGTATGATACAGTTATACGAAAATCCAGAAAATCCAGACTAAAAATTTTACAACGCTACCGAATTGATACGAAAATTGCAGCAGTACGCTGTTGCTTTTACAGTCGGTGCATTACCGCTTTTATTCAACGACTGATACAATTTTTAAGAGAAAGAGAAAAAGGCAAAGACTATAAAAAGTTACAAACTGCATAAACATTTTAAATTTTTTTCTTTTTTATTCTACAGTGAATTACTTTCCCTTTTCTGATTAAAAAATTTAAAGAGCACTTTGAATTTTTAAAAAAGTATAATATAGGTGTAGGTATATATATATATATAAGGATAAATTCATATATATATATATATATATATATATATATATATATATATATATATATATACATATGAGTTTATCCTCAATTTTGCAAAAAAAAATATTATAAAAAAACAATATTATCTTTATCAAGACTTTTATTTATTACTGTACTAGAAAGAAAATTTCGAGAAATAATTTAATTTGTTTCGAACAAAAACATTAACTTTAATTTGTTGGTTTTCCACTTTAAAGAAATACTCAACAAGAAAAATATAAGACAAATTTCTAATCTTTATTGACATACAATTTTGACTTTTTAATATCTGATTCTATTCATAAATTACTTTTCCATTCGTTGTCAATTTATATTTTTTCGGATAAAATGTTAAATAATTGATAACAAATCATTTCTAATTGTTGATTATTGATATTTCGATGAAGATATCATTATTTTTAGAGAAACAAATTACAAAAAAATGTGAATTATTTAAAAATGGGTTTAATTTTAAATGTGTTTTATAGACTACTAGTTATTTTCTTATGATGAGTTTAATAGAATTATTGCTTAATTGAGAAATACCCTCTATTAGAAGTTGAACATCGAATGTATGCCTATTATTCACTTCTGTGACTCAGAAACTTAGAAACAATCATCTTTTTTAGATATTTGATGCCAAATTTTATTTTTAATTTGATACACTTCAATAGTACTTAAATAAAAATATACGACTGATGGATTTAAATCTGTTAAAAAATATAACTTTTTAAAATAAAATATATATTTAAAGACAAAAAAAATAATAACAAAAATTATTTAAACTCACAAATAATATTTTAAAATTTGAAACCGTACGTAAAATTTTATATATTTTTCAATAAAATAATTACAAATAAGAACAATATTATTTCAAACAAAGAAGACATGATTTCTTTTTCCAATACTTTAACTTCGTTACCTGTTCTCAAATAAGTTTTTCTCCTAAATAATTTTATTTAGAATCATGTCGAACCTAATATAACCAATAAATAAATATAAATAATGAAGAGAATAAATATAAGAATGATGTTTTTGAATAATACTACGAATAAAAGTTATAAATGGATTAGTTTAAAAATACTAGAATTATGTGAAGTCTAATATAACCAATAAATAAATATAAATAATGAAGAGATATTTTTTGAATAATTCAACGAAAAAGATTATAAATGGATTAGTTTAGAAATACATCTGTTTTCGATTACACTGTCCTATATATATATATATATATAATAAAATTATCTAAGTCAAAGAGATGCCAGCCCTGTCCATTTCTAGATATGAAGGGAACAGAAATAACCAGTCAGTAACAGTAAGCTATACTACATACGTAGTAACTTCTATCACTAAAGCAAGCATCTGCAGGGAGTACCTCTAGAGCCTTAGATGCGGTTTGCTTTGAAATATTTCATTATTCGACTGCGATGATCTTTGGTAGAAGGACGCGGGAAATGCAAGAGGGGTAGAAAATAACGATGTCCAGCAACGTCCAATATACGAGCCACATACGATGTCACTGTCCCGACATACGACGACGAAACGACTGACTATATTTTGGCAAAGCTAAGAGTAAAAGTGTCGAAAGTAAGCACAAAATGGGATCTGTGTCTCGAATTTATTTCCAGTTATATGACGTAGATAAATTTCGATATTTATGTTTTAACGTAACAAAAAATATGAATTTATACAATGATTCGTGCGCGGAATATAACTATGAAACTGGGTATTAATAAATACAATATTTTTTATAGGATTTAAAAGTAATTTACATGGATTTCTAGGGAAAAAACAGTTATGTCATGACAGGTAATAAATCAAATTAATAACATGGACGTTAACGAAAACATTTTCGATAAATATGATGTTTCTTTTTTGCAAACAGATATTTTCTATACTACAGAAAACCGTCTTTGTATTCTATATTTTTATATCAAAAACGTTTAATTTTTTAAACTGATACATTAGATAAAATACTTTAATGAAAATGTATCTCTTCATATTAACTCTGTAATTAAATTATTTCAATTTTAATTTCATATATACTTAATCATTTTATCTGAAATTATTTTTTTAAATTTCTTTAAAAATATTTTTTTTAATTTTAACTTAAATTTAAACTAAATCTTTATTCTTAAAAAGTAAGTATAAAGATTAAGTAAGTACAGATTTCAGTTAAGACTTGATTGTGTAAAAAGATTATTTCTAAATAATTTTATAACATAGTTCATCTCATAAATCAAATAATATCTAAATATTTAAAAAAAAATCCATAATGTCTCATTTTACTGATCAATATTTCTCTTAACTTTTTCATTTCTTATTTTATCATCATTAAACAGTACAGAAATACAAATTATTAACATTTTTTAAAAAATAATAGATAATAAGGACTTCTTTAAGCTCCAACTGAAAATTCAGGGACTCAATATTTAATTTCAAGTTTTAACATCATTTTCTGTTACCTGGCATAATTTTTTTCTGTTATTGTATTTTCGAAAAAACAATATCAAAACTTATTCAGTATTCAAAACAATCACTTTCTTAATAAAAAAAGTATATCATAATACATTAATCAATAGTACATCTTTATTGAACTGAATAACCTACTCGAGTCTCCTCTGTGCATTTTGTGAGCCAACAAAATTTAAACTGTATGTTTTATATTTATATTAAAAAGAATTAAATCTCAATAAAGCACCTATAATGTATATATATATATATATATATATATATATATATATATATAAATATGTAATACACACCATCTCTTCATATAATCCTCTTGATACTTTCTCGGTTAAAGGGGCCATTATAAGAATCAGTATTACGTAATATATAAATTCCCATAAGTGCAATGTTAGAAAAAGGGGATATGTTCTTGTAGAACTTCGAAAATCCTTATTTTACAATCCTTATTTTAAAGTGCATAGGGGAAGAAAAACAAGAGACTATTGTAGTCGATTGAGTTGGTGATCAATAGATCATGAATTTGAATCTGAGCTTAACTTTCTTGATAAAACCATTGTCACGAATACGTATAAACTTCAATATGTCTATTCTAAATAGCAGCGAGAGCAGTAACTAACTCTTTTTCGCTTGTAGAAATGCGAAAATAACACAATGTTTCTCAGTACGATATTTTTCAAATCAGTGACTTTAATGTTCATATGAAATTATTTTAATTATGTTAAAAGCTCTTGTTCTAGAAAGAGATAAATTAAATGGATACAAAAGAATCATTTTTTAACTGGATAATTGAATTCGAAAAAGAAAAATATTAACATAAATTTGAAGAAACATATTTGAAACTACAAGATAAAAAACATTACTAATATTTTTTCCGTTAAAAAATTTACACTTTCATTAAAAATGATATGAGTTAAAGTCAGTCATGATAATATTTATATTATACTTACATTTATACATATAACATATATTACATTATAATTTATTGAATAGTTATTTCTTACACAATCTATAAGAAAATTTAATATTTTTGAAATCATTTATGATCCAAACACAAAATTATATCAGAAAAATAATATAATTTTATATCAAAATACAAGAATTTACTTCAAGAAAATAACAAAGACTACTACAAAAGTATTTATCTTCACTAATGAATCACTTAATAAAATAAAAACTGACTGCAATGCATATTTTAAACGACATATAGGAATAATTTTGATATAGTATTACAACTTGAAGCTATATCATTTTGAGATGAAAAATTATTATTTCAAAAGTATATTTGTTTCACATCAAATATAATTCATATGTTTATTTTTGTTCTACACTTTCAATTCACTAAATTATATATTCACTAAATATTCGAGTATATACTGTCGACACACGTACTTTCCTTCATTTATCAAAAGTACAAATACGAAAAATTATTTAGAAATAAAAAACTATTGCATTAAGATTCAATTTATTATTCTTCTTATCTGGAAACTGCCGTATGTTTTAATAGAAAATATATGCAGTGTAACTGAAAATAGATAAGCGTTACATTAAAAGCGTTTCTATTTTAATTAATTCTGAACTAATGTATGTACATGCATATTTGCATATATTATATATATATATATACATATGTGTATGTATATGTATATATATATATATATATATATATATATATATATATATATATATATATATACGTGCGAAAATATTACTTCTCGAAGTAAACGTGAGCATTTCGAAGGTGATCATTTTATTTAAGAAGACAGAATTCACACCATTCATTCCTGATACCAAGTAGAGTTGTGGATATTGCACGACTCCAAATTGGTATTTGAATTATTTAGTTTTGTAGCGCCGACTGTGAAAAGTTCTCAGGGTACCCGACGATATGTCATCACTTGGAGGTGGAGGGTCGGTCAAGTTATAGTCGCATCGACTGTACACTTTTGCAGTGTCGACGATTACGTTCATTTTACCATTTTTTCCCTTCTATATTGAGACGTAATGGAACACTGTGGTGGCTGTTTCGAGTTCTCTACGTTCATAACGTTTAGTAAGGAATCAATACTTGTGAATTTATATTTACACGTTAAAAATACTTTTCGGTGAACAGTTTTTTAATCACACCACTCTACATAGATTAGCAATATTTCTCGAGAAAAAAGTAAAAAATATATTCGGTCGCAATCATACCAATACTAATAATATATATATATATATATATATATATATATATATATATATATATAATATTCAGAAAAATTAAAATCGAAATTCTAAAGTCACATCTAATATTCAAATGCGTATATCATCTAATTAAGTTTATATATATTATGTAGATATTTTTAACTGCGATTTCAGTACTGAAAGTGCAATAAAAATAATATTACTAAAGTATTTTTACAATTCTTTTGTTATTAATACATAAGTTAAATTTTGACCTGAAAAAATATTATAAATGTATACCACCAAATGTATTATTATATTCTGGTACCGAAATCAGTAAAATAACTTAGAAAGATGTGGGTTAAATATAGCGTAAAATTATCAAAACATAAACTAAGAAAATGAAACCATAGTATAATTTATATTTCAGATAAAATAAAGAATTGAAAATAATTAAACAATTTTTTTCAATAAAATAAACTATTTTTTCCGTTTAAAGCCTTATGAAATATAATAAAAAAATAAAAAATATATGTGTATTGATATTAATCTTATCATTTAAAATAAATTTCAGTATTCAAATAATTTCATTTATCGACAAACGATAGTAAAATTTTTCAAACCGAATGTAATAAGATTTTTCTTTTGAAACGATTCTACAACACAGCTTTAGAATAATACATTGAAAAAACATGGAAATAATTTTTAATTTTATCAAAAAATCCAATCTTAATAGATTATGTTAATAAATGACTAGTAGATATATTTAAGATACATGAAAGATGAAAGAGAAATATGAAATAGAAATCACATGAAAGAGAAATAGATAATACAGAGAAAAAGTTACAGAAAAATTCTTGTATTCATAAAATATATACCTACTTTACATTAAAACTGAAAGACGAAATTCGTTTGACATAAACAAGAAGATTTTTTCAGATATATATATATATATATATATATATATATATATATATATATATATATATATAGTTTCACTCCGAAAATCGCCGTCGACTGATCTCGACCGGATAAATAAATCCCTTTTAAAAATAATATCGAATAAGACATATATCTCGAAACTCTATTCACTATAATTTATAAGGTATAAAGACCGAATATAATCCTTAACAGATCGAAAACAAAATCACAAGCGAAACGAGACAAGACAAAAAAATTTGGTATGAAAAGAATCTGGCAAACCGATTACACTAAATAACACTTTAGCTGTAATCAAGCAGAACGGAGTCGAGACGACGTGTGTATCGAAATAGAGATACAGAGTTGTTATGTTATGGCAGTGATAAAGAACGCGTTGGACCGTAGTTAATGGTAACCGAAAACAGATGGCGTTGCGTCTTGTGTCGTATATTTGCTAATAGCATAATCGCATTACGTGCGCGTTTGCGACGCCGGTTTTCGCGACTCGCCGCCGTAGTAACGACGGCAGGCAGCGTCGCTGGGGCGGCGTCGGCGTTCGACAACGCTCAGCTACCGTTGCTCGCATATTTACTTATCTACGATTTACGATTGTTGTATACGTTTCCGAGTCGACTCTGAAGACTTCAAACGACAGATGATGATGATGATACGACCCATACAGTGGAATATCGGTACTCAGATATAGTCTATCTGTATTTCTTTCATGGAACATTTGCTCAGACATCTATTCGAAAAGAATGATAAAGAAACAACTTGACTGAATATCTACAAATTATAACAAGTTTTAATTCATCTAAAAACATCAGTATGAACTTAATAATTTTTTAATAAAAAAATTTAAGTTTAATATTGAATGGAATGAAGAATTTTTTTCCTAGCTCCTTTTTTTCTACTTCAAACCTGTTAGTAGGCATATAAATAAAAATGATTTTCAATTACCGGATGGAATATATTTGTACTTTTATCATGTTTTTTCGTCTTTGATCAGTTGATTAGATTTTTTTAAAAAGTGACAAGAACAAGAAAAAATAAAAGATACATTGTATATTATATGAATTTCAAGAAGACATCAACGTAGCTATAAAGCCTACTATATAAATAAAGTTCTTGACAAGGCCGGATTAACTATATGAATATCGAAACTGGTTTGCAAAATTTCGTTCAAAGGCTTTAACTTAAAATATCGTCTGAGATCAAGAACCTCTAAAGTTAGTAAGTATTATAAAAATACGTTTAATAATTGTATAAACCCACTCTTAACAAGTGAACGCTGTAGGTTTCAAAATCAGCATTCGTGAAATCACGCCATTAAATCATACAAAACGTCTAGGTTTTTTTCATAAGATACCAAGCTTTGGTTTTGTGTTAAAATTGTGTATATGAGTGGCACATGCCTTAAATTATATATATATATATATATATATATATATATATATATATATATATATGGATTCAATTTCTGAAAATTATAATATATTGTAAATTCTACACAATGAAAAGATAAAAATAGAATTGAATAAAATTCGTAAAAACAGAATAGAAATAAATTGTTTCTAATGAAGTACAAAATTTAATGAAATACTCGATCCTTCAACTATTAACTATGTTTATGTTATAAAATTGTTTCTGTTTTTCTAACATTATTTTATTAAAAATGAATTCACAAATTCCGAAAAATAATAACTTACTATGAATAAAGCACAAACTGATAAAATGATAAATAAATATGAAATATAATGATGATCATTAGTAAAGAAAATAGGTCAGCCAAAACTATTAAATATGTCACTTATTATAAATGTTTTTATGTAGTTTGTAACATATGTCTAATACACAATTATAAATGACATACAGTGATTGCTTTACTTTAATTAATTACTTCTAAGATCTACTTTTAAGTGTACTAGAACCAAGCTTACAATAATTATATCAATATTAAAGAAAATACTAATGATGGAACTACTAAAAAAAAACACACTTCCTATTAAATATACAATTGTCACAGTTGGTAATTAGAATCAAGTTGAAACATGTGAAAATAAAATTAGACTATACAATAGAAAAACATCTAATTTATCTCCAATTATCCTGGTATACCTACATGTATACTTTTTTTCAAATCATGTATCCTCGTAGGACGTCTACAACGTACTGTTTTTATCTTACTTTAAACTTAAACCATATTATTCGTCATGAAGTCGTAGGTCTTGTAACACTGAACAAACAACGTACAACTTTAATTTGAACAGACGAACAACCGAGTACAGATTTGTTGAAGCTACACTTAATCACAGTTCTTATTGTAACAATATTCTTTACTACTTAGATTGCATTCGTGTATATTTTTTTAAATTGAAGAGAAATGTTCAACACATCTCTCAACAAAATATTCAATAAAAGATTTTATCTAAAATGGAAAAAATTGAAGAAAAAATACTCATAGTGTATTTATTATTGACTGAAAATTAATCTTCCTCTTTTATATTTTTTCCTGTATAAAAAAGTATTTATGGGTTGAGTAAGCATCATAAACATAAAAGAATATATTGAAAAATTGTTACGCATGGTGTTAATAAATAAGAAAAAAATAATTTTATGGTAAGCTTGTCTTAAAATTAACAGTTAAAAAATTACACAAAACTACAGGAAAAAATGGAAAGCATGTTATAAAAAATAACAGTCCCGTACTACAACTCTCAAATAAATATTATAAGGTTGTTAGGAAAATAATGGCGATTTTTGTTTTTTGAATCTAATCTCAATTTTTTTCAATAAAAGAGTGTTATGGTTAATGCCATTTTAAAGTACTTTTTTCAGTCTGTATTTTGGTAACACCGACTTTGGTTTTATTAGTAATTTTGCTTCGAATTGGGCTATTGAATTAAATATGGAAAAGAAACAAATAAAAGCATTTTTTACATGAGTTCAAAACGGGTGGTAAAGCACAGAAACTGCTCGTATACTAAACGATGCTTTTGGTGTGGATACTGTTAAGGAATGTATGGTGCAATTATGGTTCCAAAAATTTCATACTGGGGACGAAAGCCTTGAAGATAAACAATGTCCCGGTCGTCCTTTTTCAGTTCATAACGACCAACTGAAAGCGTTAGTTGAATCAGAACCACGCACAACAATTCGAAAGCTTGCACAAAAATTAGACGTTAGTCATCCTACAGTTCTGGATCACTTAAAATCACTTAAATTAAAAATGTATATGAATTTGAACGTAATTATTTTTCTACCAACTTAATAAAAATGAATGAAGAAAGTCCTTAATTAATTAGAAATTTAAAAGTTTACAATATTTATAAATGTAATCTGAAAATAAAACGTAACTTATTTTTATTTTCTTTCATAAACATTATATAATCAATATTCTATTTCTGTTTAGTTTTAACGGCATATTTACATAATTAATATCAAATTTCACGTTAGTTGTTCGATAAAAACATTAATAATAAAATGTAAACGATTAAAAGAAGATAACTATGTTCTTAAAATGTACTAAGAATTTTTTTTGTAATACAATTAACCAAAGCCTATAAACAGCAATATTTTTCTTGAAATAATTATGTACAAAAAGTATACTAAAATAAAACTCAGATGCCTTATTACCATTTATATTCTATCGCTTCTGGAACATAAGCGATGAACTCTCAAAGAACATTTTATGAAAATATTATTTTGTAGATTGTGATTAAAATATTGTAATGTTTGACATTCTCATTTTCTTATAAAGAAAATTGAATCAGTGTTTGTTTTTAATTCTAGTTTTCTTTTTACTCAAAGTTCGATTTCCGAACGCCGTTATAAACAAATATTAAATTATTTTTTTATTAAAAATAATATCTGTACCAATATTTTCATATTATAAGAAGAATCAAAGTACTTAATATATTTTATTTTTAAATGTGTACACTGGAGCACACGCAAGCATATGATGATCCACATAATGTTGGCAAACTATTTTCATATTAAAATACTATCCTATCTATTCTCATAGATTTTAATAAATTACTTGTGAAACCAATACCGTATACGGCAATCTATAACAATTTTTCATATAGAAAATACATCATCGAATTTTTAAAACTCACTTATAATCAATTGACATTGTTATCAAGTTATACGGTCGTATTTTCGTCACGGTACAAAAATTCAATTATTCTATATAAAATTAAAGTACGTCGTTTAATCTTATCAATTCATTCCTTAAATCGAAAATTACACCAACCACTCTAAAATGTCGCAAATACATCATTTAGAAATCCGTTTCTGTATAAGCTTTCGTACAATGTTTACCTAACAATAAAAAAACCGTCTCATTTTCTTTCGACAAACACATATAATTATCAAAATTACATAACACCACTGGCACCTGTCATTCGTGTATCCAACAGACACATTATTATTCATGTATAAAACTACACAATACGTCGCTCGTCTTACAAAATGACAGTCTTGAGGACATGAATCAATTATCCAACCCATTTATTTGCTAAAAAGGAAATGTAACCGGATTTGGAACGCAATAGGCGTTTAAAGGGGAAGACGGCGGCGTTTACGGTGACGCGGGGGCGATGGTGGTGGCGCGTTTGAACTCACAAAGAAGGTGAAAGCAGGACCAGCGTATACACATTTTCCGACTAACTATAACACGTAAATAAATCGATAAAAACAGCTGCTGCTCTCTCTAGTTGACGAAGTTGCCACACTGAAAGTTGTTATGGCTGCCTGATACGTGAACGATAACATCGACATTTTTTTTCTTTATTAAGACTTATGTGCAGCTTAACTGTAATGGGTTTCAGGACACTTTTTTGGGAAGAAGCAAAAATTTATTTTCGGATAGATTGTGATCGAATTGTATCAAGAACTATTACATGTTCGGAAAAGTTTGATTCGGACGTAATAATTCATTTTACAAACATTACGAACGTTTTTATGATAACGGTTTAATATATAGAATATAAAACTCACATTTCACAGAAGATAAAAAAACGTTATATATATATATATATATATATATATATATATATATATATGAATTGAAATTATTACAATAAGAATTAATTGAGACATAAATATTTTTTAAAACATTTATAAATATTTTCAATAGATCTCCATCTTCCAAAACACAATTGTACCTAATTGAAAATTCATTAATTTCATAACATGAAATATCACCGATTCGATTTTATTCAAATACGTAGTCATTTAAAATACTTTCGTGTCAATTTAAATCCGATGACATATTTTTTAAAGGGTCCCTGAAGTAAAGTTGCGCATTTTTAGTTCAACTAGGGAAAAAGTTTGCTTTAGCAATGAATTATAGTAAAGAAGGTAACATAATACTCATTCGTAACTGTTATATTTCAACATTAAAAGGTCGTAAATTCAAATTCAACTGTTAAATTTATCGTTCATTTTTTTGTGATTTCGTTTATTTTCTTTGAATAAATTGGTAAAAATTGTTTACTTTCTAACATGTTTATTTAATTAAAACAATTTATTATCAACAGTTGAATTTTGAAAATAAAAACAAATTAACTTAATTATTGTTTGTGTTCAACAATAATAAATTAATAAATGTATACAAGTGTGTTTATTTTACAGGAATATAAAAACATGTCATCATAATTATAAAAAAATATAACAAATTTAATTATAACTTGAATAGCTCAGAGGTCAATGAAGTCTCATTAAATTATTGAAGGTTTTACTAAATTACACAAATACTGTGTAGTTTTCCAATTCTATTTACTGGAAAATTAATTACAAAACAATTATTTTTATTTTATAATTTGCAAAATTATTTATACGTCAAAAATTTATAAAAAAAATGCTCCTACTACAAACTGATGTATGATTGACTTCTGAATTATCAATTTATTAATAAATGGTTTAAAGTTAAAACCCACAAAAAAGACGTTCAAAATTACAATACTAAGTTAGAATTTAATTGCTAAATCACTTTAAAATATTTAACTTAAAACACTTAAAAATATTCAAAAAATTAAAACAAACTATTCAATATCAACAAAAAAATGAATATTCATAAAAAAGATATGAACTTTATATCAAAAATACTTTATCAATAAAATATTAAAACCCAAATCAATATCAGAATTAGTAATTAAAAGTGATTAAACATATATATTAAATGTAAAAAATAATTAGGTATCTTTGAATTTAATCAATCATAATTCTGTTTTAAATTAAAATATTTCTCGTCATTTTAAGATTTTGAAGTCCCAACCTTAGCATTTAAAAAAACTATATATATTAGCCAAGCAATTGGCATAATCTCACAAAATAGTAGCGAATAAAATGGCGTCCGAAAAGCCGAATATTAATCATTGCATACTTCTCCCATTTCAGTTGAAAAAAATGCTGCCGAAGCCACGGAAATAATTTGTTCAGCTTTAGGGAAGGTGTTTCGGTGCAAAAAACATGCAAAAAATTCTAAAACAGTGGAAGGTTCCCGAAAATGTATTACGACTTCATCGACTCAAAGCCTCTATCATTTTTTCGATGAAGGATTCATCAGTTACCCGACAGATTGAGCAAATTTATACAGAATAATGGAGGATATTTTGAGGATTAAACCAGACCTAATAAATAATTTTGCCTAACTTTCACAAATTCAAAATTAATGAAAATTAATGTTTTTTATTTCAAAAATTATTAAACATCTAAAATTATTTTCTAATAAAATATTACTATGACTTAACAAACAGTATTAAAGTAATAGCAATTTATTAAATGTAATATCAGCTAGAGAAGAAATCTGCACTTGACAACGTTAGCTATTAGTGTAGATAAAAAAGAAAGTCAACAACATATTTCCTGAACTATTATTATTATTATTATTTGTATAATAAAAGATTACTATTTTCACTTCCTCCGCATAGAAAACAGTTAAATAAATAATTAGTATTTTACAAACATATAAAATGAATCCAAATTTAATATTTTCAATTTTTATTAGCGAAACCAATGAATTTTTTGAGACTGGAAACAAAATTAAAATATTTCAATAATATTGTACAATTAAATTTTAAAAATTATCATTCCTATTAAACGGATGATAAATTAGGAAATACTTCTCATATGACATTTTAAAGATTATACGACTTACTTTCTATAAATAATTTATCTTAAAAAATATCGATACAATCCACAGACGTTAATTCATTGTTAAAACTTATTATAATTGTTTGAACTTCATAAATTTATAAATAATATATTCTTTCTATATATTCAAGATTTAAGTTTTGTAATTAATACAAATGTATGAAATAATATTATTCTTTTATTTCGTACTCGTAATATTTTATATGGGTTTATAAACTTATTATTACTAATCCAAAAATATTCACTTAATAACATAATAACCTCAAAAACTTTAACTTACACTTAACGAGAAATAATAATCATAATAAACATACAAAATGTATTAATGAATTCACTATTACATTTATATATATATATATATATATATATATATATATATATATATATATATATATATATATATATATATATATATATATATATATCTGTGTGTGTGTGTGTGTGGAATGAACACACATGAGCACATATTCCCATTTACCAAGCATGAATAAAGGCACCCCGACAATAATATTATGCAACGGTTATCGCCGCAAAATTGGCGTAATCGGAAATCGATTTTGACTTAAAGCTGACTTCGCGATTTGAATACAGAATTTTTTGCAACACGTCTAAGGACCGGGGATGTTCTGAACAATTTTGATGAAAATTTCATGCAGAACGTACGGTACGGAAATTAGCGTGACAGCAAAAACTAGGTAACGTCTAAGAAATACATACAACTCACATGTACGCCCCTACATCCTTCTTCATTTTATAACCGAGAAATTTCAACTCGTCGTTGAATCCGTTTAAATCACAACGAATGTCTATTTCAAAATGAAATTGCCTCTATTATCGAGGAAAATATATCGAGTTATATTGTATTCGATTATGTTCAAAATAAACACAGTAATTAAACATCCGAATAAAAAATCGATTCCAATACAGCTAACACAATAAAATGAACTAAAATATGAAAAAAATACTTTTGTGAATAATTAAAAAAAAACATCAGAATATATATATATATATATATATATATATATATTCGTATCGTAACATAAAAAAAATATAAAGTTACATCATTTCATATGGTCAACATTTTTTTAATTGTGATATTCAAGATTCGGACTATATTACTAAATTACTTATTTCACCTGAAAACTTTCAGCGAGGATGTTCTGTGTTCACATCTCGATCGATGGATGCACAACGGAAATTATAATGACCTCACACCAGCCGCTGGGACGTTTTCGTCGTGTTCGAGAGCGTCAACCGGAAATCAACACGACTTGACGGTGGGTTTGCCGGAGGCGTTCACCACCCAGAGAGCATTGGGTTACACAGACGCTGAAGCTTATTTCGCGCGACGAATTCGCTTATAGAGAATCATATCTACTGCCTGTGAACTTCATGGGTCATGCTCATTGCAGTTTTAGATTCAGTGATGCGTCGTATCTATGATTCTTGATTGAAATTCTCAATCATCAAGATTAAACGCCATGAATGGCGTGATCGTTTCAGTAAAATGACTTTAGTTATAATTGAATCATGACTGAATTATCACTGATTGGATTTATTAGGGATTTAAAGAGGGTCGTGTTTTAGTTATGATACATTTCCTTAATCATATTTTATAATGTGTTAATACTATAAATAGAAATACATCCAATTTCACTTCTAAGCAATTAAATTAATTACGGAAATTTATTTTAAAAAAATTATTCGTAATTTCAAAAACATAAACAACTCCCTTTAATATTAAAATTAAAACTTGTAAAATAAACTAAACTTCCTAACTAAGATATAATTTTTATAGTTCTTTTACGACACTGTTAAAATTTAATCTAATTAAACGTTATTTTATCAAGAGAATCATACTTTTATTAATAGGAGATAAATTTATTGTGAAACTTGAACGTATTACTCAACACTTTTATGTGCTAACCACTTAAATGTGATTGTTTTAAATGAACAAAGCAAGGACAAGAATTATTCAACTTTCATTTACTACATCATTTTCGTCTAATTTTTTTAAAAAAAATCCGAGTACTCTTTTTTCCGGATTATGCATACAAATATCTTATTACTACCAATTATTCTACCTAAGAAGACAGACAATCAGATGTGGTTAATAGCAATCAACTGATGCATAATTGATGTAGAACGACGGATTATATATTGTGGTTAATGATTAGGTTGCGGTCGGTTTTCTGAGCTTAATAATCAGTATCCGTATCTAAGGATGTCAATATCTTGATTAATATTATCAAAACTTGTAATATATCTGGAAATCTGAGAGATAATTTGAATATAAATGACAAAACGGGTTAGCTATATTACCGATTCTACAATTTTATTCTTAAGAATATGTAAAATTGAGCATATTTCGTACTAATGTGCTATTTGTAAATATGCTATGATTTGTATCTAATAAAATGAAAAAAGTTTGAAACATTTTTTATATTAGCGAAAAGTGATAAAAAACATAAAACCATAGACTAATTGATAGCCGGTTTTATTTTTTATTTCTTCACAAATTACACTTTTTTCACAACATTCATTCATTTTTTCACAATTTTTAAGAATGATTTAATTACAATCTAAATGGATCTTCACAACAATTAAAAATGATCAAAAATCAAATACTGATTATTTTTGATTAGGATAATATTTAAATGGAAAAACAAAAAGTGTGTTAGGGAATTTAACTGCATTACTGAAAACTATATTATCTTTGTGTTTTTTTTTCAAATAAGTTAAATTTAAAAAAAATGTAAATAAGCAAAAAATGAAAAATCTCAATTTTAAGAAGATATTTCTATTAAGTTCCTCTTAAGAAATCAATGGTTATTCTGTTGATAAATAACTAACAATTTTCAATCTTGATAGCATTAAATTATTTTCGAAATATTTTATATAGATGATTTAAATAAATAGGAAATGTTCGTATCGATTCTATGCCCCAACGTTGTCCTAGATGATGCAGCGTCTAATATTACTGAATGTCGGTCATGAACACTTGACTCATGCATCGAATGGAGACAAAGAATGGTGTTAGGAGTTTAACTGAATTCACAAATCTTACAAATCTCGATCACTTATCAGTTTAACTTTTTATTTTATACAATTTGAAAACGTAATAGACTAACATTCTTTAAATATTTGAGATAGGATTTTGTCAACCAAAACTAAAATGCTACATAATTAAACGAAAAATCCTAATAAAACTCAAGTGATTCTTGTAAATATTGTTTCAAATATTATAAACCTTTAAACTCAAAATGTTCTTACCATCCAAGATATAAATCAATAGTATACAAATAAAAAGTAAAAATTTTACACAAAAAAATATTTTTACTCATAAAAAATCTCTTCTTATTTATAATAAAATAGAAAAGTTTACATTGAAATTTAATATATAAATTATTCAATCGTTATACATTTGATATGTAGTTACGTTGGAAGTTACCGAGGTCTTTAATTAATGTAAATAAAATTTAACTAAAGTAATTGTTTCAAGTAGCTCATGTTAAATTATTCCCAGTTAACATTTATGTGAATGAACGTATAGTTATATATATATATATATATATATATATATATATATATATATATATATATATTCATGAATTTATGTATTACGTTACTAAATAAGCTGTATCTCGACATATAATTCTGTATATGAAAAACACATGTTATATTAAAATTATCACAGTTAACCTTTGTATGAAATTAAAAATCAAGACAATAAATTATAGCTCTACATACAGGCAGATATATATATATATATATATATATATATATTTATATATATATATATGAAAATGTGTATATATGTATTTATTCAACAACACTTATCAAATTACATGGCTGTCATCAACAGCATGAGAATAACAAACAAGTAAATAATGAATAAAATATGTACATATTAAGTATACAAAATATCAGCAAGCGCAAGTTTTCAGCACACGACAAGATAATATCGAAACTTGCTGAAAACAATATTATAATACATTTGTAGAGTAGTGCAGCGGCGACATATAAAATAAGTTGAAATCATTCAATTTGCTTCATTTAGGGCAATCGTAAAAACACAACTTTGTCAAAAACTTTATTCATAAAACTCTATTATGGACAAACTTTGAGGTTTATAGTTTTCCTTTTTCTTCTTTTTATGATTGATTTCTGTATCAAATTATCTATGATAAAATGATATTGAAACTTTTAGCAGTTTTATATATGAAAAATAAACTTCCTTCATATATACACTTTTTCACTTTGCTGTGATTCATTTATAAGTTTATTCATTTAAATCAATTATAAAGCAATTTCATTTCCTAATTCAATTATATATATATATATATATATATATATATATATATATATATATATATATATATATATATAATATGGACAATTTAATTCGGTGCCTTTTTTATAAAAAAAAATAAATGTTTCTTTACAGAAAAACTGAATACATTTTAATCCTCAGACTATCCATAATTATTTTCCATTTCTTTTTCTTATTTTTCAAATGGATGAATTGTTATTGGTAAGGCTCTAAATTTACAGCCTGACTACGTTCAGGAACTCATAGTTCGCCATATTCTTAATGTTCACCAAATATACAATAACACTTTTTTGGGGTGCATATTTGGTTTCAAAATCGATGTCGATAATTCACTGGGCATAATCCATGATTTTCGTAGAGTTGTCATACAAAAATTATTTTTCATCCCCGATTATGATAATAAGAAAAAAATTCTTCCTTTTGTATCTAACTACTTGACCAAGATATATAGTTTTTTAAACGTTAAGGTTGGCCCTTTTATATCCTACAACGACGAGAAAATATTTTAATTTTAAGCAGAATTATAATTCATTCAATTTAAAGGCACCCAATTAATTTGTACACCCAATATATATGTTTGTGTGTATGTATATATATATATATATATATATATATATATATAGAGAGAGAGAGAGAGAGAGAGAGAGATATTTGTTATATTTATATGTGCATCGTAATTTAAAACAATAAATAATTGAAAAATATTTATAACTAAATTTGAAATTAATGAGTATAAACATCATATTCAAAGAAATACAAGTAATACAAAAACGAGATTGTACACGAAAATGTAAAAAAATAATATGTACAAAAAATAACTGTGAATGGTTGTAACATCTTCTTTCTATAAAATCTATTCTTTAATAAAAAAAAATGTGAAATAAGAACGTTTGCTTCATAACCACGAATGTGTACGTTTAATGAATAACAGATGAAACCCTTAAACGTGATATAGACCAAATTACAGTACAAAAAAACGTTCCACCTTGCATAATCGAACTTTCAAAAAAATTAAACAAGATAATAAGAGTAATGTTATGCAAATTGCGCGAGTGTTTCACATATGTAACAAAATGTATTATAAATGGATTAGTAATACGACAGATGTTTTTTGATAATTGTGTATGTTTTATGAGTTACGAATTATAAATAGAACGAACAGCAGACTGCATTATTTTTTATAGAATGAAATAAATGTTATACAAGTTAAATATTTATAAACATATTATTATAGTAATGTAAATCACGTAAACATAAATGGTTACAACACATTTTCACTACATTCAATTAGCCGCCGCGATGACAAAATCCTTCCCTCCACAGCCTAAGTTTCCATGTAATCTCCAACCCAATTAATTCATCTGACCTACAACAACTTCAAACACAGCCTCGTCAGCTATCTTCATTCATTTCGCAATCAAGGATCGAAGTCCGGACAAACTTAATTCAAAACAAGCACGCCCAGTCAATAATTTACACTTATGTGGAATATTGAATTTATGTTAATTTCGCGTATTGTATTATTTATAATTAAAATAATATTTCGTACTGTTTGTACGTTACGGCGAACGACGAGCGTTTTCATCTTTGGCAGTCTCAGTTCAATTTGATGAGCTATTAGAGCGTTGAGTGATGTCACGAGTGTGACAATATTTGCTAATGACATCCGTGTCGGGTCGGTCGTTAAACGGCGTTATGTCTGACGAGTTTCTAACATAACGGGCACGCGTTCGACTCGTGTTAACGACGAAACAGTTAATACAATGTAATGTAGATAATTATTGAGGTGATGTGTATGATTACCATCATCGAAACGTTATGAAAATTGGTACTATATACAAACTATATATATATATATATATATATATATATATATATATGTATGTATGTGTGTATATATATATATATATCCAACCTGAGCATAAACAATCACATTATTCAACCAACCAAATTGACATTTAAACCGAAATTATTTTAATAGATATAAAGTTAAAAAATCTTTTTTTTAATTTATTCACTTATTATAATTAAAAATTCGTTAGAAATAATTATTTAATCTTATATATTTTTCAAGCAATTTGACACTTAAGTAGCTTCGAAAAGTTTTAGAAATGTAATTCTATACAAATACATAAATATAAAGGAAGAAATGATTTCAATATTTATATTTCTAATAAAACTAGATAAATAATGGTAAAAAGAAGATATTTTTAAAACAGCAGCTTCATGAAAAATAATCATTAAGTTATTAGTTTTTGAACAAATAAATATTATCGCCAGAAAATCAATTTTTATTAAATTTTCTTACCTTTTGCTGAAGTGATAGCGAATAAACAAACTGTTACTAACACCAACGCCATTGTCCTCGTAATCTTGTTGCTACTGAAGTGCGACATGTTGAACTGCAAAAAAAAGTACAGATATAAATATAAAAATTTACATGTTATATATATGGAAGTAGACAATCAATTACATTATACATACAGCCGTCAAAAAAATTATTTTGAAACACTGAATGTATTTTAAACCTGTCTATATTTGAACATTTAATGGTCATAAACAAAACGCTCAGAATCACTCATTGAAAATATTATTTTATCATGGATAGCAATAAAACATATAATGTGAAAATACAAAAAAATGTACACAATAATCTCAAAACATAAATCTCTTTTTACAGGAAGTGTCCCTGTTTTCACATGTTAAAAATTTTCATTCTCTTATAAAGATAATAAAATCATGTTTTCCCAAATCCCACACTCCTACGACCGTATATCTTTCTTCCTCGTACGTTCTTTTCCTCTCTTTGCATGTCCATTTACACATACACACACACACATATATATACATACATATATATATATATATATATATATATATATATATATATATATATATATATTCATCTATTTTGATTTCCATAATTTGTTGGAGATTCGTAAAACATCCATTAATTTAATAGTGTAAGAGATCAGTTTGTAAGATACGTGAATAAATCCATAACGAAAGCAATAATTTATTGCTTTGGTTGATCAGATATAAGCAAGAAATTATCCATGAATAAATAACTTTATCTCATAAAAAATACATGCTCCATTAGATCGGAAACCTTTAAACTAAATACCATAGAATCTGATTCATGCAATCTGAAATTTAGCTGATACACACATACGTACTAAACTGGTAGCATGAGTCACACATGAAATCAATATTTCAAGTATAACCAACATTGCCTTAGGCATGCATGGAACGGATATCACAATGCTTGTAGTATGCATCTGAATGCATCTGCATTGAA
This sequence comes from Acanthacorydalis orientalis, assembly GCA_034766995.1. Taxonomy (NCBI): domain Eukaryota; kingdom Metazoa; phylum Arthropoda; class Insecta; order Megaloptera; family Corydalidae; genus Acanthacorydalis; species Acanthacorydalis orientalis. Next base: position 37,386,955 of record CM068317.1, read on the forward strand.
CTGTGTGGGTACACTGGCATTGTGGTTTGCTGATAAAAGTGTCTAGGTGGTATGAGAAATACATGGGGTTTAATCAGTTGTGTTGACCCGGACCGCTATCCTACACTATTCTACTACATATCTTCAATTCATTGTTGAATCAATTCGAAATGAAGTTATCTACGATTGAGAAGTTTGAAACAATTTTATATTACTGTGATTTTCCAAACTTGCTGATGTCAGAGTACTTGTTTTTTATAATATCAGAATAATTCAAAAAGGAGTATGACAAAAATTATAGAAAATAACAGTCTGACGGTATAATAAAAATAAAACATTATAAATATCTAGTGTTAGTTGACAGAAATTTTATTATATTACAAACATTTTTCAACCTTCAATATACACATTAAATAACTATTATATATCTGAAGTTTCTCGTCAATAAACAAATAATATAAAAAGACAAACTAAAATCTCAATCTCAGTTGTAGACTAGAAAAAAAAATACACACACATTTATACATAGAAGAAACTTTCGTAACATGATGCTTCATAATAAACTTTAATCTAAAAAAATTCTTTCATAATCTGACCTATTTTTATAATATGTGTGTCGGTCACAATTGAGCTAAGCTCTATAATACAACCTTACGCTTAGAGATGAGAGAACCAAGAGAAAAAGCGAGAACCTTTTGTTGACGACTCCTCGACCCACACTCTCGAAGTGGTTCTTTTCAAACAACCATTTGTTACGAGATTGTGGCTTCTGAAGTTGTTCCAGCATCGCGACCGCCACAACTCAAGGGTGGTAATCTAGACGAAAAGATGTAGAATGAGATGAGTATGGAAGCGTTAGGGATAGCGTCGGCGGTACGCAGGGCGAAGGGACGGTCTTAGGTCATAAATGAACTTGGTCGTGACATCGCATGGCATCGTCCCACTGTTTATTTGATCCCCTCGCCATACAGAATTCATTAAATATCTCAGACAAAAATTCAATCCGTTTTTGTTATCAGTAACTATGCAAATGATCTTAGACAGTGGTTTGCAAAGTTTCTTTTTTTGCCGTGTTTGTTTATTTAAGTGAATAAACGGAGGAAATACACACCAAAAAAATTCGATTCGATTCGTTTTGTCCGAGTTTTATAATTTAAATTCGAATGATTGTATTCGAAATCACAACCGTTTATACGGTAGTGATATAAAATATATAAAACAACTTTTTGCAAATTAAAAAATAAATAATATCAATACAGGAATTTAATTTTAATACTTTATAATTTTACAAATGTGCTCGTTTTTAATTATTATCCGTATAATTTTATTTGTCAATATAAGTGGACAACATCATTTCCAATATTTTGTTATTTGAAATTTTTAGTTTTGAAATCCACCTGTGACCACTACTATTTATTGAAAAATATTATTTGTAACCACAACTTTTTGCATACTCCTCTCTCTCTCTCTCTCTCTATATATATATATATATATATATGATATTTAAAATCATTAACATTTTTTTCATTTGCACTAAAAAATATATATCTGCTTCAAAAATTATTTTCCACTTACATATTACATATTTTATATATTACAATGAATTAAACCATTTGTTACATACATTTCTTATTTTAACCTTAAATAGTCTCTCTCTTTCTCTCTCTCTCCCTATATATATATATATATATATATATATATATATATATATATATGTATGTATATATAAATACATTGTCGGTCGGACTAATTTATAATAAAATAGGCAAAAATTACTTTCAATAATAATTTCTTTATTTTCATTAAACTATTTTAAAAACTATCAATTTATTAAATGTTCCAGATTACATTGTTTTGACAGAACATCGTCGATATATAAACCAATTTAAATCACATATACTAATAAGCACTTTATTAGAAAAAATTCATATTTAACACATATAAATCTATTTAATTCAAAAACATACAGATGTTCAATTTCTACAAAAATTAATATCATTAAATCAAAAAGAAATACAAAATATTAAATGAAGTTTTGATTAATTAGTCCGAGTATTGGATCGAAATTAAAAAGCCAAAATAAGAAAATATTAATTACTATTCAAAATTACATCTACAGACATGTTCGTTTCAATATATATATATATATATATATATATATATATATATATATATATATATATATATATATATATATATATATATGTAAGTAATACGTTGATAATGATAAAATAATATCGTGAAAAAAATATTATCTTCCAATAAATCGTTGCTTCAATCGATTATATTATCGATATTTTATCTGAGTTATTTTATCGTAAAATTTAAGGTATTAAAAACACATAAGACACGAATATCGACAAAAAAAACGAGCCATGAAAGATAACCGATCTTTCATTATGTTCGTACGGCACGAAATACTTGAACTAAACGTCACTTCAATTCATACCACTTCAATTTGAGACTGACCCTCATATTTAAATAAACTGCAATTCTTACGAGCATCCCCGGCATTTGATTATTTCACTACATTTACCACCTAAACACACAACATTCAACAGCACAACCGCACGTTGACCAAACGTGTCGTACGAAAATCGTGTAAACCATCTCGAGCAGACACCTTATTATCAATTTTAGCGCCGCTAAATAGAATAGTGTAGTACACGCAGCACCCTTTTCCAAGCAAAATGGCAAACAAATCATGTGAACCAGGCCTGAAGCACGCACGCACGCACTGTACTATCTTGAAACGGGTTTTCGCACATATGAAACTCCGTCGTCATCCACCCAAACCAATCCATCCCTCTGTATGAACGTTTGGTGCGAGTATGGAGTGTGTGCGGCAGGGCATGGTCAGGGAGGTTGGCAGAGATTACGCGCAAGTTCCGGGTTATGCAATGATGCGTGCACCATTTAACAACATCCACGATGTACATTGTATAAAGGTCTCGTGGACGACAGTGTATGGATATGGTCGACATTCTTTGATTGCTTACGAAGCACTAGTTCGTTCTACTGTTAAAATGATACAATTTTTACGCTTTTAACGTGTTTAACCTTTCTAAGGATCACTTCAAATGGATGAACGAATAGCACGTTCAAAATAATGTTATAAATTTGAAGCGGCATTGTACGTTTGTAACTTAAATCCGCTAAAAATCGTCTTATACAGCACAATTCGAGTATTGACTGCTGTAAATATAAAAACAGGTAATCTTTAAGAACATCTTTACAAACTATATTAAGTAAATAAAATTTTATTTCATTTAATACAATACCGTAACAAATATTTTCCAATGAGAATAAATTGAAAGGGAAAATAATAAAAACATCAAAAGACTGTTTATAACTCTTCAGTTATAAAACCAAAAAAGAGCATTAATGAACGCAGGAAGAAACTAAAAAAAATGCAACTAATCATGAAAAAATAGTTTCTATACGTACTTTTGAAATACAAATATTCTTAATATGAAATAATTTTCAAATATCTTTAAAAATATATTAAACTGAAAACATTTTTTCTATTAAATATTACATTAAAAACTATAATATTCAGAACAACATTAATACTGTTTCGAAAATATTTTTTTTCAACAAAATATACTGAACCAGACTTAAGTGTTGAATTGTGTATTTACAATAATTACTAGAACCACATTCGAATATATATATATATATATATATATATATATATATATATATATATATATAAATATAATATGAAAAAGAATGAAACAAATTGTAAATAATAGTGTTTTCATTTAGGTTGAAACAGAGATTACAATCGTGTTATAAATGAAGATAAAAATATTTTTGATGTAAATCTGTTTCACTTTTTACCCAAAAATATAGACTATTTTATTATTAATTCCAGAACACACATAAGTAATAGCTTATACACACAAAACTGATTGTAGAAAAATAATAATTTACATAAAAATAAGACTTAACAATAATGCTATAAAGAACCCTTGAAGTAACATAAAATTCACTTAACAATCTATAACAAGAATTTCGACCATAATCCAAAAAATCGTCCTAATTGATAAAAATACACAAACCCTACTTATAATAATAATACCATATCACGATGTACATGGAAAATACGGAAAAATTGTATATACTCTCAAACCACTGGCATTATTTTCGAACCCCACAAAGTACTCAGACACAACAATACCTTAACTGCATTAGGGCACAATGTCCAGTCGAGCGAGGGGTTTGTAATTTCAAATGCAGTGCGGCAGCAGTGGCTGGCTTCTGTAAAGAAAGTATGTACTTTTGCCGGATCCACCGTGCGCAACAACCCTCGGGCACAATAAAAACCGGGAATACAAATAGACAAACGTTCGCGTATGAATAGGAAAAAATGAATGCAGTGTGTAATTCAAAATGTCAAAATATGATACGCCCCGTACTGTTGTAACAATAATAATATTTATGAGATTTTTGCGTGTGTTATATTAGCTAATATCGTCTAGTCATTTATGTATTTTATATTTATAAATGACAGTAGTTGGTGAATATTGAAAAAATATCATTCATTTTATTCTGACAATTATGTTTTTCATTTAAGTGGATATTTTTTTATATATCCTATTCAAATAAATTTTATAAAATAAGTTCGTATGCTTTAAAACTAGAATTTATTTTTAAAAAGATTCAAACTTCAAAATTATTCTAAAATTCAGGAATATGTTTCGCAATTTAAGCTAATAATATTATACATTAGTAACTTCACATATTTGTAGCGTTACTGAACCATTCTAATTAGCTTTAATATATACACTTATTTAAAATAAATGAACAATATTAATTTAACATTTACATATTTCGTCCTGAATTTGATTTTAAATAAATATATTGTATATAATAACTAAACGACTAGATGTTATAAAATATATTATTGTTAACATATAATATAAACTAAAGTTAACTATTAATATCGTTTTAAAATAACATGAAAAACACTTTTTGAAAATGAAAAGGGAACATATTTCAATGAAACATTAATGACTGTTTGTTAGAATTTATGTTTCAATTTTAACATATAATTACAAAACTTTTGATATTATTATGTGTACCTCAAAACACCTGCCACTTTCAATTTTTTTTCGCGCATCACATATTATGACAATCAATCGACATACTATTTCAATTTAAATACATTCAATCTTATATTGTGTATTATTCAACAATTCATTCTACTTAAGAAATAAAATGTATGTATTATAATGTTATACAAGACTTTACTAAAAGAGAAAAATATTATTTTAAGAATAAACATCAGTAATCTATTGTTAAACAAGTTCAGGTCTAATATTAAAGTCACACACTTCGGAATAGTAAATATCAAGAGAAATGAAGTATTAATTCTTTACTTCACAAGAACGTAGACAATATTTCACTGTATTTAAAATCAAAAATATGATACTTTACGAATTTAAAATGAAATTATTTCATTTTAATATCATCATTCCATTTTTATATATTCTTCCAATTTATTGGATAGAATAAAACAGAATTAAATAAATTTGTTTTAATTCTAATAATAACTCGAATAATAAAACATAAAATAGTATAATTTTTTGATAGTTTATATCTACCTATCATCTCTTTCTCCCTCTCTCTCTCTCTCTCTCTCTATATATATATATATATATATATATACACACATACATACAAAGGTGCACAAGTATATAAACAGTATGTGTACATATTTTAGTACAAAACAAACTCATGACCACAAACAATAATAACTGCACTAATGTGCATAGGAGATGCAGTGTGACAACAGTTGGAGTTAGAAATTAATTCTAATGAAGGTACCATTTAAAAGCATTTCCAACTGTTGAAATGTGCATTAGTGAAGAGTTTATCGTTTATATTCGTGATTAAGAATTTATTACATTATGCCAGCAATATACTGGCAAAATTTATTTGTTAAATTTTACCTGTAATTCACATTTATGTTAATATAGTGTTTATTGTTACAAAAATTTAAAATAATCTAATATAATGATATTTGTTATAAAATGAAACTATTTGTTACTTTAACAAATAAAAATATATCTAACTTTAATCGAATATTACAAAAATCGTTTATAATTTATGTACTGTTTATTATTTGTCAAACCTTTTTTATAATTTATATCTTAAATGATTAGAAATATAATATTTGATTTAATTCATAGATAGACTTCATGTTTCACTTACTTTAATTTATTTCAAGAAAGCTATCACATCATATGAAACAATCAGAACAATAGACTCGTTTTTTAATAAAAAGGAACTGCAAGGTTCATAAACATGAGTTCTAATTCATTAGTCATTGGTCACCCGCTTAGTACTGTAATTACTGACCCACAATCATCTAATTTAATCTCGAATGAAAAAAGTTACCATATATAATGAATATATTCTAATTTATATTCCCAATAATTAATCACTCAAGTGTTAATAGCTTTAGATTCTGACGCGTCCTGCAACCCCAAATAATTCATCAATAATTAATCATTGAATATAAATGCTGGCCAACAGTTATAAAAAATAATAGACGCGTATAATAAAAAATATGAACGTATAAAAAGTTAACAAAGCTAAAAACCAGTTTCTTAACACATACACACACATGTACAATATATGTGTCTATATATATATATATATATATATATATATATATATATATATATATATATATTAATTCTCTCATACAATACAATACTTATGTCATTTTATCAATTTTCATTTTTTTATATAGTTTTTAATTTAATATTTTGTTCTATCATTTAGAACCTATATACATTTTTTCAAATTTTTAATATTTGATACATTACTTTTTTATGCTTTATATATATATATATATATATACAAAGAGAGAGAGAGATTATAAAAATCTTGAAAAGATCATAAAAACGTTATTAAATATCAATTAAAAATATACACCGTGCAATAAACCAACCACACTGACATCTACAAAATGTACTGAAAACTTATATGGGCATAGTGGGCATATTGAATTACTTCAAGTTATCGTATATAAGAAACGAATCGAATTTCGAAAATCCCCACAAACTATTAATAATCCAACAGACATTGGATAATATGCAAACAGTCGTGGAATTAATAATGATTTATATTGAGATTAAATAGATTATTTATTTCAAGTAGCTGTTATTTGCATCAGTAAAATATACCAATAAATAACATATTTATAAGTTTTTCTTTTAAATAATTTATTTTTTTCTACGAGTATTATAAAAATATCATAAAGATTGTTACCAATTTATTGAAGTAATAAATAAACTTCAGTATTTTTTTTGTAATCAGTGTTTCTCAACGTATGGTCGAATACTTTGGATTAATTAAATCAGATAGTTTAGTTATATTCTGATTTTATATAAATTATAAATTCATAATTACATTCATTCAAACCATATTTACTAATTATTCCGGATATAAATGATAAAAATTATTATAAAAAAAATATATTACATGTCAAAGCAAATTACTTATAAACTCCTTACTACTATATTAGTGCGCACAAATATATTTATAAATCTATTACATAAAGACTACTAACGTATACACTATTATTTAAAAATAAATAAAGGCAACTAATATAATTGTATTTGAAAAAGAGAGATATATTTGGAATGAAATTCATTTTTAAAATATCATCCTTTAGATATAAAATGATTTCTTCAAATGCGTCATAACTTCAGATCGTAACAGTCCTCAAACACACAAAAAAATGTTTCTATAAATACAAATAATATTCAGTGTTCGTTATATATTTTTTCATGCCATTAACTCGCGAGAAAATAGTATATGTGTATTCACAGAGAATTAATCGATATAAAATTACTAACTCCTACACTTTCATTAAAAAGTAGTAAATGTCAGTGTAGGCGGATATATATAAAAATATATCTATATATGTCTGTTTATATAAATTCGTTAATGTATATATATACATATATATATATATATATATATATATATATATATATATATATATATATATATATACACACACATATATATATATTTATATATACATATAACGTACGTTCGAATTCTTTTCATAAAGCATTGAAAAATGTGTTCGATATCGTTACGAGAACAATCAGAATAAATAAACAATATTTACTAAACACGTTTGGAAATAAATACATTACTTCCATTCATTCATTCTGTTCGAAACTCGTATCAATCCAATCACATAAAATAATAAAAAATAGCGTTTAAAAAAATAAGCCAGTAAAAAAAATCACTCAATTTCCATACAAAGTACCGATCGAATAGAAAGTAATCCGAGATATATAATCCAGCATATGTAAATAGTACTGTATATCAGACGCACCGTTTAACAATCACTGTGGCTGACATTCAAGTAACCCCTGACCGATAAAAGATTCATTGAATTCGATTAATTTGATACTTTGTGAGAAGCGTAAAGCGATAAATTAGGTACACCTAACCGATAAAAAGGATGCGTCATCAATTTTTTTTCTCGATGCGACGGCACAAAGGTTTTCTTTCTTCGCCAGAGAGGCAAATTCTTCGCCCACACACGTGTCAAACATATTTGAGAGGAGTGGTTTACATAACGGAATATAACATACATTAAATCTATCTCTTGCGTCGCGTACAAACAGATAAGAACTGTTTGTTCAGAAGTCAGTTTGCAATATTTGATCTACTTTGCTATTGTAGATTCACTCACCTTCCATGCATATGTAAACGTGTATCCTATATGTATGCATATATATATATATATATATATATATATATATATATATATCTATGTGTGTGTGTGTTTAATTTTGATTACACTTTTTTACAAAAATAAAAATTCGTATAGTACATGAATAAAAAATAAAATCACATTGACATTTAAATAACAAGCTGATTCGTTAGATAAAACCATTTATTTTTTTATGCTTAACCACAGAACATAATTGAAATTCTAAATATCTAATCGCGACCTTTACCCGAATGACCATGAATTTACAATTGATTTCCAATTATTGAAATCAAATCATTTACTTTCAATATATGAACGCACGTATCAAATAACAGATTCGTACAAACCGCAAATTAATTCTTAAATTTTGTCATTATTAGAATAACCACAATATTTAAATAACTAAAAGGAACCAGCTTTGTTCGCAATGAGTCATACATAAGAGATAATTTCAGTTATATATATATATAGAGAGAGAGAGAGAGAAAGAGAACAAAAACAAAAAATATTACAATATTTTCTCTTCGAGTAAAAAGAAGAGATATGCTTATAACCATTGTAATAATGACGTTCTTTTCACAAATATTTCAGACAAATGAATGGGTTGTGAATAAATTAAATAAGAAAAATATTTCATCAATTCCAATAAAATTTTCATCCCGTAGTATAACTATACTTTTCTATGAAAATTGTGATACTTTTTTATACCTAGGATTCCATTGGAGTATTAGCCTTATGAATATGATCTTTGGAGTCATATGTTTTTATCTGTTTCGAATAATTTCGTTCAGACACCTTATAAATGAACTGTTCATCTACAGCTGTTAGCTCATAATAGCTGAAAATTATTGTGACAAAGACTCGAATAATTAACTAGAGAAATACTTTTATATAAATTTAATACTCGCATATATAGATAAAAAGTTATGAAATTATCTAAATTAATCTATTTTTATATATTGATAATATAATAAATAAATTTCTAAAATATATATATAGTTTAAGTCAGTTTTTTTATACTTAAAATACATCATTTATGGAAATTAATTAATTCAAGTTATCTGGTATTACTTTTTACAATTAAGTATAGTTTTAAAATACTAGTAAAATATAAAAGGTAATATAATAGCAAATGTATTTAATAAATATAATTATTTCACAATAATATAAAAAATGAGTGTACACAATAATAGTATTTATTAATGATACAACAAAGGATAAATAGAAGAATAATGTAAAAATCAATACATATTTTTGTGCGTATAAAGAGTGTACTTCCTAGGACAAATGACTATTAGACAAACAATAATTGGGATATGAAACGAAACATAATCCATAAAGAATAATAATATAAAAGTAATAAAATATTTAATGAAACCTATCGTATATACAAATATGTCATTATTAGCTAAAGACAGAACGATTTGAATATCCCTTTCGCACTAGATATATAGCCGTTTGAATCGAAGCAAAACAACACGACGTTCGTTCACGGCCCATCGCTGACACAAGAATCACAATACATCACGTGTATTGAAATAAAACTCCGAGTCAAATTTCAACAATAGAGACCATTGTGATCCAATCATTATTGTCTGATTCGTGCGTAGAAGCAGTGGGGTCCGCTGTCGATGATGTTGACCGGTCTACGGGTATAGCCTATACGTCGGCCAGAGACTATTGCCAGCAGCTTGGCAGCTATCAATTGACAGACAACCCGCTGTGCTAACTCTAATGGTTCTTTGTGTAATATCAAGCGCACGATGGCCTGGATTGAATTTGTGAGGTTACGTCGCGTCAGATTTAAATTGCTCTAGTGTGCTTTCAATGTCTGTACTGTCATAGGTACAAGGTCGAATTTCATTACGTGCTTTAATTTATATTTATTCCATTACATAAACTGTACTTGTATGCATTTAAACACGTACACACATATACAATGATTGTATATACGCACATACATACGTGATTTTTATATACAATGAGAATTAATCCAAACTTAAAGTGACTGAATATCAAATGAATATAGAAGAAGAAATACATATTATCAAGAAAATGAAATAAAATATAAACATACATCTGAAAGGTCTCCACTATGATAATCAAGAGTTAAACATAAAAAATTATTGAAAAATGATTATCCTACAAAAAACTGAAATGATTATTCTGAAAAGACAACCAATTATAAATGAGTTACAAACTAATAGTATTTACATATCAAAATTAACTCTCTTACGTTATCTTTGACTACGAAAATACTCTAAGAATTCTTCTCAAAGTGTAAACTCAAGTAGTACGACAAAAAAAAAGTAAACATGTTTAAAACCAGTAAAATAAATGTTTAGGACATATTTATACGTATCTAATAAAATTAATTAGAACTATGAACTGCTTAAATAATTCATAGTAATTTCAAGGAGAAAAACATCATATATAAACAATTAAGCTTCAATAAGTTTCTATAATTTGAAGAACTTAACGATAGTAATTACTTTACAATAAAACTGAAAAAAAATAATATAATTTCTAGCACCATAAAAAATTTACTTTCACAAATATTTTTTTCTCACCCCACAAACTACAAAAAGAGTTCTGATTAAAAATCATAAATAAACAGTTACTGATCATTTTTGATTGTCGTTTATATACATTTTTATGGTGATGTGTCATCACCCAGGCCTGTAGTCAGGGTTAGACAAGGTGAGGCATTCCTCCCCTTGGTTGTTCCGTTTGCCCCCCTCCTCCTAACAAAAGATGCTATTTTGAGAGATTTGAAAATCATGGAGAATTATTGGAAGAATCTTCCTAATGGGTTTTCTAGATGATTAGAAACGTTTGTACATACGAAAAAAATCGTTTCTATAAGCACGTTTCCACCGTAACCCCCGACAATTTCGACATAAAAAGAGTTTGAATATTTTGTAAATTTTTATACACATTATAACATTTTAGAATGCTTCATTATGTACATGATAAAATAGTTTATGTTAATACTTGTAAAATATTAAATATTTTTAATAAATACAGATATACAAGTACTATATAGAATTCAAACGAGTAGATGTAAATAATTAAAATTTATTAATATGTTTTAACAAAATCAACCTCATTCTATAAAAATATAAGAACATTTATAAAATGTACCTATTCACTGATAAAAATCAGATATGGAAAAAGATATTACACAAATTCATGTCTATTATATATACTTTGTAAACTACTTTAGATTTGTTTTTTAATTATCTTCGAGAAAATATCAAATTAAAAAGATAATTAAACCAAACTTATTTTATAAACAATTTACGTTCAGGTAGTAAATATTTTATGTGTCTAGAATAATTAAATTCTTACATTTATTAATAGCTGCAGATATTAAATATAATATCACAATGTAATATGTACATAAAGTACAAAATTTACCAAATGCATTTAAAGAACACTGTGTGCTATACTGCAGTCAGTTTACCAAATCTCAAACATGTACCGATATATTACCATGTATGCACATATTTGTAATAGACTTCATAAATTATAGCTGAAGTTCTTAGCTTGCGGAGATGAATATAAATTGTATAATGCATTCTAACGTGAAAATGTTACATACATATTAAACAAATATTTACAATTAGTATAGCTCCAGACGAAATTACTACTAAATGATATAAAAGACGAACAGAAAATGTTTTATTTATCATTAGTTTTTTTCTAGAATAATCAATTTTTGATTCGTTCATTAATTAATTATGTATTTATTAAAATTATTTTTTTATAAAATTGATATACGAAATAAAAAGGAATATGAGTTTATAATTAAGTCGAAAAAAACTTATAAATATTAATTAGTAAATATATTTATTTTTGACATGAGTTACTTTACTTTTACAGGCATGTTTGAAATTTCCATTTTAAACAAACAATTAATTAAATAAAAAACTATTTTATTTAGAAAAACTCTGCTTTCCGTACAGACAAATTTAATAGCCAATAAGGTAACTTTATTAAAAAAAATATTATCCTTATCAAAAAAAAAAAACATTCAGACAGGAAAAACAATATTTCAAATCAGACAATTTAAATCGAAATCAATTTGTCTTCTCGTGAAAAATTAATATTGTTAATGTGACGTTTTATAATTTATTGATTTGTTACTTGCATGAGTAACTAACATGTCAATTAAACATTTATATGCATAAAATAATAACAAATGTCAAATTTTAATTTTCGAGATATCCTGCTGACAATATTTACGCTGAATTGTGACATACATATATTTAATTATATTTTAGTGCCCGAAAATTATTTAGCAATGCATATGTTTATATAAACTACACAAACAAGTACACAGGAATCGATTATTTTGATTATTCATACACATTCAACCGAATGACAGAAAATTAAAATGGATAAAGTTGGAAATTTACAAGACACAATGTATTTTAATCATCATTTTTTGAGAAAACATTTTAAAATATTAGGTGTACAAATTAATTCGGTGCACCTAAATTATAATTGTTTTAAATTAAAATATTTTCTCATCGTTTTAGGATTTGGAAGTGCCACCTTCAGCAATTAAAAATACTATATATCTCAGGCAAACAGTTGGCATAACTTTACAAAACAGTAGTTAACCTGATGACGTCCGAAAAGCACCATTCTAGAGAATGCATATTTTTCGTATTCCAGTTAAAAAAAAATGCTGCAGAGTCGCAAGAATGATTTGTTCAGCTTTGGGGGAAAGTAGTGTGACAAAAAAAAATGTACAAAAATGGTTTCAAAGGTTTCGGAATAGTGATTTTGATCTTTTTGGGCGAAAACGTTCAGAACAGGTGAAAAAAATTCAAAATGAGGAGTTTGAATAGTTTTTAAATGAAAACTTTGCTCAAACTGGATAGGAACTTGCTCAATAACTCATAGTTAACCATCAAACAATTTCCCATCGTCTACATCAGCTGAGAAATATTTAAAAGCTAGACCGATGTATTCCACATGAGATGTATTCCATTTTTTTGTAAATAAACATTGATTTCCTATTAAAAAAGCACCGAATTAATTTATACACCCAACAATTTAAGGTACTTATCATTATATATATATATATATATATATACATATATACACACATGGAGTTTTCATTTAACAATAAAGACTTCTGCACGTTTCATTATGAAATGAAGTCAAAATGAACAATTATACTGCCCTAATAAACAAGTCGCGAACACCTCTCTACTGCAGTATTGAGCAATTTTATTCACCATTTATACTTATTTAAATTCAAAGGTTGTGTTTATCAAAGTTGCTCATTAATCACTCCAGTGTAAATAATTTATGATGCAGCAAGGTTTTTAATTGGATCGCATCACGTTTATTTTCTTGCATCATTTCATCACTGCTTAATGAAATTTCTGCAGATATAGTCAATGTTAAATTTCATAAATACCTATACAACGTTAAATAAATATATATATATATATATATATATATATATATATATATATATATATATATATATATACAAGCCATTATTTCTCTAAGTAAATTGTCTCTTGATAACTACCACACTTGTACCTAATAAATACATTTCATATTCAAACTATTAATTTTCCAATTTGAAAACGTAGTAATTGAATAGAGTACTTTTCTGTAATAAAAATGTTTATGAAATAAAAAATCCTTCTATAATATCAATTAAAAATTGTATTATAATATATAAATGTTAATATCATAGAAAAATCTGTTAAAAATGTAGTTTTTAAATATTACACTTCAGAAAAACAAAGATTAATTTTAATCGAAATACCACTTCGTTTAAATGAGAAGAATAGTGTTATAAGGAAATAAATTTCAGAAATGAGGAAAATGAAATAAATCATTTTTATAAATTGTTTCGGATATAAAAAAGATAACAAGTGATTCAAGATAATGGATGAAATAATATCAAAATATGTTTGTTTAAAATGCTCGTACTGAGATATTAGAGCAATATATAATATCACAAATCTATGACAGTGATGAATAAAAGTTCATACAAAAGCTCGTTCATATTAAGAATTAATGATCCGCAACATCTTGAACTTGACATTTAATGATAACTGCTTATATACGAGTAATACTTTAAATACTTAGACATAAAACCTTCTGAACATGAGACTAGACTCCTTTTTGTGTATTGTCATAGAACAGTGTTGAAAGCTTATGTCAATTCTAGCACTTCAATTTAGCAAAATAACAGAAATACCTAGCAAATAGAAAATATTTATTATATAAACTTTATATAATACAACACGAATTACATCTTTGAAACTAATTAAAAGAATAAACTTCACATAAATAAAAAGAAATGTATTTTCTTACTTTTTGGTTCTAATGTTTTTTTATGTTTCTATTACTTAATATATATTTTAAAAAAAATGTCTACTTCCCTGTCAACAATTATTACAAATGATTAAGTATCGATTCAAATATTAATAAATACAATTCATAAAATAAAAACAAATAGTAATATTTTTAATGAAGCGTATAAATATCATCTCCTACGAAAATTTGCAATATTTTACAAAAATAATGTTTTTATTTATTAAATATAAGGAAGTACTTTCTATTTTTAAGAAAGAGCTGTGTAAATAAATATTTAAATAGCGTTTGTATGCAGATGTTACGAAATAATTATTTAAAAAAAACATAAGGTGAAAACAATAGAAACGGACTGAAAGATAGGAAACTAAATATGTTTAACTGTTATTTTGGAATAATGCAAATCGTCTTTCGGTTATTTTTAATTTATTTCAGTTATTAAAATACTGAGAGAGAACATCGAAATCTATTTCTTTGTTTTATAGAAATTCTGTAAATCATACTATTTATGAGTTAATTTCTTCTACGACCGGTATTTCTACTTTCATCACCTACAGATAGATTCTGAACTGAGTTCAAGATCTATCCAAGTCAACCTGAAGACGTTTGTTGCTGTAATGGAGTCCTTCAAAACTCTTTTATACTACAATTGATTTAGATTTTCATCATCTTCAGATAGATCAATAGTTTAAAATGTATCTGAAGATGACTGAAGTCGCACCGGTTGTAGAAGAAATGAAGTCTATATAAATTACAGAATTCGCATTGACCAATGAGAAACTTGTACATAAGAAAACATAATAAAAAAATCTATTTTTATTAATAAAATATTATTTTTTAATTTTCTTTTCGGAACTAATTGACGGATTATACAGTATATACCTGATTACTGAAACATTCACTAACAGCAACATTCGATACAAGAAATTTAAAAGGCATTTTAAGGGTCTCGGAATTACAGCTCACTAACGTTTTACCTTAAATACAACTTTGTGTTATAAACATACATTAGTTTAGAATAGATTTGTTTGATTTTTTAATTTTATGTAGATGTTAAAAATTAATAAATATTTAATTTTGATTTTTATGGTAATACATTGATTAGAGTACATGAATATTTTTTTTGAAAAAAAAACAAAGAAAATATTAGTGCTTATTCGTTGTAATTAGCTCATCAATTGCAACGAATTTAGTTTCAACTATTTACAATTACCAAGTTTCCAGTGCTAATATATATATATATATATATATATATATATATATATATATATATATATACTGGAAATGTAAGATATTGAAAAAAATATTTTATTCATACGTGCGTATTTATTTCAAAACTTGTCAACATAGTAATTGATAAAGATTGACGTTTGATATTTGTTGCATAAAACACCAGAACGTAAATCAATCAAATGAAACAAAATATGTTATTCTAAATATGAAATTGTCAGAAAAAAGCTATTTTCATTTTGCATACAAATTACAAAAATATAAACATTCACTCATATAAATATAATGTAAGAAAATATGATTTGGCTAAATGCATATCAAATAAAAAAAAAATCGAAATATATTTTAAAATTAGTTCGAACCGTACTTCGTAATTGTACTTTTCCGTGAAATAAAACTGGCTATAATTATGGTAATCGATCTGGGAAACGAAACAAGCCCGCGAATAGCAATCGCACTACAAACAGTTAATTAAGAGACACTGCAACTATGTGTAATAAATAAACAGTAGCAATGAAAATAATTACACGTATCGATTTGACGCAGACGAAAATTACTTACAAACTAATTACGATTTTATGTGTTTGTATGAAAATAAACTAGAATCAATCAAACAGATTAATCAATTGATTTGAAAACAGTTTCTCTATAAATGTGTACACGAATAAAATTTATCGATATGATACAATATTAATTAGTTGCCAATATTAGTATGTGTATAATTAACAAACATAGGATTTAATATTCAATTAATAAATTAAATAAATCGTAGATACATACTCGTCGAGTACTGTATATTGATGCAAATATGGCCGACAGTTAATTATAAATGTTTAGTTAGGACTGACCCGATGTGCCGCACGTTTGGCATCAGTAAATAGTGGTCAATGGACTGTATACGTTGTGTAAATGTTGGAAATCTTACTTGTATTAGATCTTTGAACAGAATGAAGATGTTGTATCTTAGAATACAATACTAGAACATTGTGTTGATGATATTTGTTTAGAGATTTCCCAGTGATTAAATCTTCAAATTTACTTGGGTTTTGTTTACTTGTATAATGGTAAGCTGCTGTCTTGTATACTTGCCAACTATCAATAGATCTGTTTTCTTAAGTTGCAAGTCATGTCAATCTCAATATCAATAGAAAATAAACGAATACATTTTCATAATTAAAATACGCGTTTAAGAAACATGATCTTTTTATGTATCAGAGGAACTGTTCATTCCTTTAATCAGTTTGTTTCATTTATCTATTCAAACATATCTCAAGTGACTGAAGTTTTAATACAATCGAATAACTCTTTCATCTTACGATCAAATAATATTCCTGTTGAATTTAACAAACCGTTACGTAAAAATACCCATTGATTATTTGTTTAAAAAAAACAGTACAAAATATTGAAAAAAATATTAATATCTCACATAACTATATAGTACAATAATCACTCATAAAAAAATAAATTAAAATATTTTTCAAAGAGTTTTATATTTCTTACACTATTTTTGTTCAACTTAACCATTTCATTATAGTCTCAAAAGTAAACTGAAGATAATTCTTGATATATCAACTTATATTAAAAATCTCATCACAAATTTCCATAGCAATTTTTCACTTACAATTTTTAATAAATTTCCTTATCAGATACTGAAAGATGCAACGTAACTTCCGTATAACTGAAATACCTCTAATTTATGCAACTTTATACATCATGAGATTCTATAATCAAGCAACTTTTGCAAATACTTTTTGTAGCGAACCCCTCTCTTTGCCACAAATAAATCTTGACAAGTTCAAAGTTCAACAAAAGAAATGCATTGTACAAACGTACTTTGACTTGCTTTACTTTCATTCAAACTTTTTAACATCAATCATTCTATGCTAATATTGAAATAAATCGTCACAAACATAAGTTTTCTCCTTTCTTCATTACTACCTACACATGTCTGGATACGTAAATATACATATATATATATATATATATATATATATATATATAACTTAAAATCACAAATTCGTTACAACTTCTTGTAAAAGAAATAAAAACACAACACAAGATATAAAGCACTCAATTTAATTAAACACAAAATCTATAGAAAAGATAAACCTTTTTCGTTACATATTTTTTTAAACATTTTCATTAATATTTCCCTTCGTACACAAGTTTGTCAGACATTTCTATAAAGAAATTAGCATTGATAATTTAAGTACATCAACACTTTTTCTATAAGTTTCATTTTTCCAACGAACCTATTATTTATTTGAAGAATGATTAGCTAATTTAAACCAAAAAAGATTTTTTAGTAATGTTATTGAAAAAAAAATGTCATTCTAAATCTTTATTCCCAAAAATGGGTACTTATCCCAGTAAATGATGATGAGATGAAAATCTAACACTTCACCAAAGTGTAACGGACGTTGGACGATGGTCTTGATAGACTTTTGTGGTCACTTCAGCTGCTATTGAAATATATCATGACACACATTACCATTTCCTTTCGATGCACATATTTTTAAAATGATTCTTTTGATACTTTCATTTAAAATGATTTTAAAGATGAATTATATAACTAAACGTTAAAAAATTAAAGTTCCTTGTTTACATTCAAGAAATATCAATATATAATAATATTAAGATACTTTTAATTTTTAATTTATTTTCTATACCAGAAGAGTTATAACACATTAAGATAATGCATTGATACTCAAGGGTTAATGGTAATTAGCTCTAAAGATTTTTTCCAACGACCAAAATATAAAATTTATTTTTTACTTTTCCTGATAATTTGGAGTTTTTTTTAAACATTTTAATATATTTTTATCAATTTTCCGATAAAATTTAAATACGTTATCTTGATGATCTCCCTCCTTTAAATTTAAAAAAAAAATGATTTTTGTTCATCTTGAATTCTATTATGATGACTTCATTTATATCGATATAATTCAGTTGAAAATAACGCATTTTATCAAAATATCCAAAAATTAGTACATCTGAGAACTACTGACTAATTTAATCTAAGAAAATACTTCCTCATACGCTGCAATCTTTATGTAAAAAATCAAACAAGTATAAACAACCTGATTATCACGCACAAGACGTTATCAGCAATCGTATCAATTACACAATGTTTAAAAATGAAATTAACTGAAATTACACGAAAAATCAGCGTAAATCAAACCAATAAACGGTGATTTAGCGTGACATTAGTGTACTATAACCGAGAGATGAGAGTATTGCTGTTGCAGCAGTGTGTTGTGTAAACACTCCAGAGTGGTGAACGGCGGCTAATGTGGCAAACTTGGCTTAATTGCTCGTAATTTAAATTGGTATTTTTAATTTAATTAACCGGTGACGCAGTGATAGCAACACATCCCCCCTTTCACCGCCCGTTATCCTGCCGTCATCTGCCACCATACTGGCGGATTATAATTTAAAATGAATTCAATTTGCAACGGTAAATAAATTTGATCCTAAATTGGGTTACAATTATGGTACCCGATCTTTGAATTCTTATTATTTCGGAGACAGAACCGTTCAGTATAATCTAAGACATACCCATGTAATAAATTGTATTATAAATTGCGTACACATTTTTATAAGTTCAAAATGTCTATAAACGAACAGATTCATTTAAACGAATCGTTGAATTTTATTCAAAACATTTCACTTATTATTTTTCTTGAATAATTTGAATAAATTATATGGTATAATTTTTAGTATTAATTATTATGTTAATATTTGTTAAATTTGCTAAAATTCAATATGTTTGATATTCCAAAAGTTTAATAAAGTCTATGAAAAATCTATTAGTAGTCTACGAAAAAAATAATATGAAATATTATCTTTCTCTCTCTCTCTCTCTCTCTCTCTATATATATATATATATATATATTACTTTTAAATACTCAAAATATCTAAAGATGTTGGATAAAAAAGAGAAATAATTAAAATGGCTCAAAAATACCCTACATTTTGTATTTTTGAGGCATAATTTATGACATAAAATACTAATATTTTATATCATAATATAAATAAAAATAAATAAAACAGTCAATCCCTTAAAATAATGCATAAAATGAATGACTTTTTTACATCTTACACCATAAGTGAGCAATTATTTCTTAATAAATTTGGCTAATGATTTTTAAACAGAATAAATTAAACAGACTCTCACTTTAACCACAACATAGACAATTATTATTTTCTACAATAAAATATATACAAATAATAAAATTTAACATTTTACCACATCAAATATCAAATAAAAGATATATTTATTAAAATTCTCATAAATATAAATTTGCATAATTCCGAACAAATATTTTATTCATGTTGATTACTTTAAAGAGAGTCCTTAAAACCACTAATGATTTTGGTTAGTAAAGTAATGGACGCATGAAAATTGACACTAGAGCTCTTTGTTGTCCTGGTTAATGTTTTGATTTAATTATAAAAGGTATTTAAGCATTAAGTACATCTCTGTTCCATATTTCTCATATTTTTTTATTGAATTTTAAACATGCTCCATTACTTTCATACACTTTTGTATGCATATAACATATAAATGAGAAAGCGTTGCTAATTAAAAATTTATAATCAATAATTTATATCAGTGTACAGTAATAGAATATCCTCAGTTTATTTATAACTGAAAACACACTGCCACTACTCTACTGATTTGTAATTGAACGAAGCTTAATCACAAACAACAAAATAAACTCAGAACTAATTGTTACTTGCAATTTAATTATCAATTTAAACTAATGCCCGATGAATGATTTCTAATTGTTTACAAAACACAATTCTTTTATAATGCTACTAACGATTTTTAATCAAATAATCAATTTGCAACGTTAAAATTGAATATATATATATATATATATATATATATATATATATATATATATGCTTTGAAAAACGGAACATAATATTAATACAGTGTCAAAATCGGTAACATGAATGTCAAAAATCAACTTTCCCTTTCAACACTCAACCTAAAAATCTATTATAAATTTAGTAAAAAAAAGCATAATAAGAATTATAAAATTTAATTATAATGTATGTTCAATACTAAATCTGGCTTTTAATGTGAGAGGCTCGGAAACTAGGTTAATGTTCGATTAAAAACAAAACATTATTAAAAAGGTATACAATTAAATCAAATTCAACGTCGCGTGAAAAAAATCACTCTGTTGTTATTTACACCCTTGATAATTAACTGACAGAAACCCTATAATTCGTCGAAACAATGTTGAATAATTTAAGGAATGGAAACCGATTCTCGGATTTTTTTTTCTTAATGTATTCCTATTTGATTTACTCGAAATTGCTACGAATTATAAATAGAAATAAAATAAATGTTTTAAGTATTTCAAAACACATACATGGAATATAGTACAAATATGTACAATGAAGAAGCATGTAAATAAGGGTTGTGTGTACAGCGTAGTGGACTTTTAATTATTTATAAAAATAAACGTGCGTATATATTAATTAAAGGAGAGGGATGAAATTAATAGATATGAAAAGGCAGTTAACATAAATACATTTTTATATAACCCAATTTTACACCACAACTGCTGAGTACATTATAAGTGATAGATTTTAGTATCCCACTAATTGCTTAACATATAGTCACGATAATAATTTAAGCAAATCATAGGCCCGCATACGGTTCTGAATTGAATAGAATGGAATCCTAACTACTATTCTGATCATAATTTCATGATCCTATTCTCATGGTCCCCGTGTGCCCCCCAACGCTATAAATCACAATTAAATTCAAGAGTGAAGGGTGCTGTTTGCTTGCTTCCGTACCCCCTTTTTAAAATATTTAAACTGCGCACACACGTATACACACACAGTCGCACGTTTTTAAATTGAATTAAATGTATCTCGCGCGGCGATGAAAAAAGAAAGAGAGCCGCTTTTCGAAATAATGTACTATTTTCGTCGCTGTTTGTGACGTGTTATTCGATATTAAATTTTATATTAAGATTTAAATTTATCATGAAACAGAATGATGTCGCAATACTTACTTTCGTATTTTCGTTCTTTGTTTACACTAGCATTGTTTACTTTCATGTGTAAGGGAAATTGGGAGATCTCGTATAAATATTTCCATTAGACTGTATGAAAAAATAAATATGTTTTATTTGATTACGGTAACTGAAAAATTTCTAAATTGGAATAATTTACTGTTCTGGACAAATGTAGGACGAAGTATAAACTTGAAAGTGTAAATGTTTTATAACAAACATCATTTATTTTTGTAGCAAAAGTATGAAATAAACACTTATTTTTTATTTTTATACTATTTCTTTCGATTCACACTTTGAAATTTCGATTTAAACAACAGATTAACTTTTCCCAGAAAAATAAAACTTCATTTGTTCTATTAACAAAAACATAATTAATTTAATATGACATATTTGTCAAATCAATTTGTTTTAAAAGATTTTCTCGATCAAAATTAAATGCATATAAAAGAATAAAATGAATAAAACTCAATTTAATGCAAGATCTTTTTGTTAATTTTTACAATATAACTAGAAGAACAAATCCGCTGTTTAAAAGATAAAAGAAATATTTCAATTCTTAAACAAATATGAATTATCTTAGAACCGAACCACTGTAAGAAAATTTTTACTTGGGTAACTTTATTAAATAATTCCACAATTACTTATTTTACAAATTTTTTAAGGTAACTAAGTATTTTTTGAAAATCGAGTAATTTATTTGTAATACAGTCCTCTCACAAGGCATTAATATTTTAAAGTATTTTAATTACATTTGTGATAAACTTGAATTTCTTTAAAAAAATATTACTTATATATGTATACAATATTTTATAATATCGATAATAATATTCTACATTAAACCAGGGATGGGGAACCTGTGGTGTTAGAGCCACATGTGGCCTTCTGGAGCTTTAAGTGCGGCCTTTTCACTAAATCCAAATTTTACAGATCTAACCCTTTTTTTAAAATGAAACTTATGACGGATACCTATCTAGAGGTCAACTGAAAGTACGGACCTCCATGCTGCAACGAAATATTCAAATGCTTTCCAATAAGAAGTAGACACAACAAAGTCATTAAAAGATTAATTTACTTTAAAATTAACAAATAGTTTTAACAATAGTGACAAAAATTAATAATTCTACAAATCAAAATCATAGAATGTGATTATGAATACACGTCATATTAAAAAAATATAATTTTATTCATTTCTTTTCTTTTAAAAAATCAGATGTACATTTTAATTTATGTACACTTTAGGGCGAAAATGATATAAATGTATCTATATAGAAATATTTTCTATACGTTTACATATTTTAGAAAGAATCCAATAAAATCAAATAGAAAATTCGGTTTAATTGTTATGTATTTTTTTAAGAAGAAAAAAACAATATCTTATATATATATATATATATATATATATATATATATATATATATATATATATATATATGATGATATAGTTAAAAATCAGAATTAAATCAAACAGTCAATTGATATTTTTAATAAAGCAGGACGAAAAGATGTCTTCATTCCATGGAATCAAATAAATCTGCATTAACTGGCGAAGATGAAAACGTATAATAATTGATTACACAAATGGAAAAAAACTCAAAATATAAATCCTATTAATCCTAATCCTTGTACTGATTGTAACCCGTATTCCCCTACGAGTACATGTCAACAAACGAAATGCAATTGATATCTATAAATGTAACTTGTAAGCATCCATCTCTGTTTCGACGGTGACAGCTGTTAGTTATGGGGCTATTTAAGGCAATTCTATTAGATTATCCTATTTGTAAGTTCCGTTTCAGCAGTTTAGTTAAGTTGATTTTCGTTCGTAATGCGGTGATGATTGAACATTAATTATCAACGATCAATATACACTTGATTCACATGCAGACAAACATTTTACAATGAGTCAGTTCGACGCGCGTTTATCATGTTTATAATCTTGTTAATATGGGTCTGATTATTTTTAACGACGGCCAATTTGTCAGATTAGTTGTTGTACTACTTAACGGGCATTACATCGAAATCTATGTACCGCCATTTGAACAAAATACTGTGTATACACCGAAATTACTATATGTACCTTTTTCGGTCTTTAATTGAAATTTATCTCGGCATGTGGATCCCGAAAAAGCATCTGCTTCGTATCGATTATCTGACAATGATTACATGTTTGATGCAGGTACAAGGATTAAATGAACAGTTGTCGACTATTTTTCAATTTATAAGTGAATGTATAAATTACATAATTCATAAATAGGACCAGATGAAAATTAATAAATGGATATAAATTTAAGGGGTAACGCGGATATTAGTGTTTGAAAACATACAGGAATTCAATGGAAAATACGACATTTTCATTCCACATTACTTTATTGACTATAAATTTGTTATGATATATATAAAATTTAATGTTATTATACAAGCAAATGAATTTTGTTCATCAAAATTTTTAATATTTTAGAACGTGATATTTTTTGAATCAAAAATAAGATTAAATTTTTCTTTTTCACTTCTGTTCCATATTTTTATACTTCCTGTTTATTTTAAAACCCATCTCAAAAAATTGAATTTAAAACCCATCTCAATTTAGTGAATAAGTATAACACTTAAGCACTAAATGAGACACTTAATATTAATTTATAATCCTTGTTGCAAAACGGATATTTTTATCTAAAATCTATAGACTTTCAACAGTCGTAATTTTTCATAAAATTTCACATGTTATAGATTGTATTTTTTAGGACTGGGGAGATCAAAAATTTAATGTTTATAACATTCTTATTCTTATTCTCAAAACACAATTATAAAACAAATTAACCACATAAAAAAACTATCTTAAGATAATAACATAAATGATTGCAAAATAATTTAACAAATATATTAAAAATTCTGTTTTCGAAATAAAGTCAAAGTTTATATAAATAAATGTAAGATTATTTACATATGATAATTTATCATGAACATTTTTGAATAAAATTGTCAAATAATAATAATATATATATATATATATATATATATATATATATATATATATATAAATATATTGATTTAAACTAGTTTATACTCCAAAACTCTGACAATCAAATCACTTTCCAAATAAATCATTGAAATTTTAATCTGTATATGTTAGTTTTGCATAAAATTCAAACTAAAACTTTTCCCTTTTTTATTGTTTTATTAATCCATCAGGTATTAAACCAGTTAAGTTATTTAAACTAATCTGAAACTAAACATCGTTACATATTACACCGTAAACACAATAACTGCATTAAATAACCAAAATTCATTAGTATTCATAATGCAAACGAAAGTAATAAGAACGATCCCCCTAATTATAAAACTTCATAATTAACCAAACAATTCCCATTTCTGCTAAAAGTATCCCCCGTAGGTATATGAAACGAGGGTTGAGAAAAAGCTTGCTAGAAACAGGTAGCTAAAACAAACCAGCAAGTTTTAAATACTTATATATTCGGTGTTATGTACATAATTTTCTCAACATGGCCACTAGTGATTCAAACGAGACCTTAAATTAAAATATTATAAAAAAATCAATGTTCGTTGAGTATAAAAGCATATATTTTACTTTGGGGTCTTATACTTTCTTTATAATTTAAAATCTTATATAATTCGATATAAAATTCTTCATATATAAACATTGATATGTTCTGATCTAATTCAAAAAAGTATAACTGTTAGATTAAAAAATTATCTATAATTCATAAACATTTTCTAGTTCTTTTTTTAATTGAATTGACCATTTCGATTCGTTTTAAAATATATAAATTAAGAATCCTATAAACACGCAATAATTTTAAAATAAACTGAAACTACGAAAAAGGGAAAGGTCATCCTATAATAATAAATATGTTTAATATCTAAAATTATTCTCGCATCTGCTTATTATTGAATATTTTAGACACAAATTTAAATTCCCTCACATTTATATTACTTTCATATCATTTCTATAACAATTTAAATAAAACAATGTAAAAAACAATCAGTATCTTGTTATTTATGAACTTATAAAAAATATGTTTATATAATTACAATATTAAATACTACGATAAAATACCACAAATGAGTTTTTTTAATTAGTGAAATCAATTAGACAATGCCGTCGAATAATCTGAAATGTTGACATTAAATTCTTATCATTCATCTTTATACACATTCCACATATGTTAAACGCGTTTATTTACTTTTTACGACTGTATAAAAACATACAAGCCAAATAAAAGTGTTGTAGTTGATGATTTATCAAATCAAATTAATAGAATGT
This sequence comes from Acanthacorydalis orientalis, assembly GCA_034766995.1. Lineage (NCBI taxonomy): Eukaryota > Metazoa > Arthropoda > Insecta > Megaloptera > Corydalidae > Acanthacorydalis > Acanthacorydalis orientalis. The sequence goes on from CM068317.1 coordinate 37,413,590, forward strand.
TTAAGACAAAGCATTTTAATTACGATACAAGCCAAATAAATAATCTAATAGAGAGAAACATAACAAACAGATAATTAAATATTTACATACAAACATTGTATCTATAGGAAAAGTAATTTAATAATTTTAGGTAAGAATACAAACCCATATATATATATATATATATATATATATATATATATATATATATATATATATATATATATATATATAAACATTCAAAGGATTCTAAAAAATCCAACCGTCGAGTCAGTCACAATTCAGAAAGATATGACGAAAGTATTTACGTACAAAATGATACACATATTTCAAGATTCGACGAGAAACACTTTTCCTTTTTGTCATTTCTAAGCGTATAACGTGATTTTGTGAGATTCCAGAATGAAAAGACCTCTAGCAGTTATGTTAATAAAGAATATAAACAAAAAAAAAAAACAGCAAAAAACACGCCAAGTGTACCTCTATATGCGAAAAACAAGTAGAGCTTCCATCGGATACCAACCAATATACAAACAATGCCGTAGATTCAGTTTATGTGAGGGGAATTTATTACACAGCGAAGGACTAATATGAACATAGTAATTTTCTCAAATTTTTTTTAAATTAAACTGAAAGAAATCAATTGTAATCTATAAGCCAGTTTTGATACAAAATCAACTTAATATTTCGTACTGGTATTAATTGATAGGAACTTCTCAACGTTAAGCACCTGAATAATTCAAAGTTCTCTCTCAATAGATTATAAATTTTATATATTATAATCATATATTATATCATGAAATCATAACAAAAATGTAAAAATACATTTCCTATAGACATATTTAAGAATATGTCTTTATTTTAAATACTCTCTGGACACATTGTTCTGGTAAAATACTAGGTTGGTAAGAAAGTAATTACAGTTTTTGTTTCCTGAATTCTAACCTTATTTTTTTCAACTAAGATATTATTTCATTGTGTCCATGTTAATATAATTTTAAAATGCATTTTTCGTTCTATATTTTAGTAACATCGACTTCGATTTTATTATTAATTTTGCTTCAAGTTGGGCTATTGAATTAAAGATGGAAAAATAGCAAATAAAAACATTTTTTGTATGAGTTGAAAACAGGTGGTAAATCAGCAGAAATTGCTCGTAAATTACATGATGCTTTTGGTGTGGGTACTGTTAAGGAACTTATGGTGCAATGGTTGTTCCAAAAATGTTGTCCTGGGAACAAGAGCCTTGAAGATGAAGAAACTCGCGGGAATCTTTCTTTAGTTCATAACAACCAACTGAAGGCGTTAGTTGAATCAAAACCACGCACAACAATTCGAGAGCTTGCACAAAAGTTAGGCGTTAATCTTCCAACAGTTCTGGACTACATAAACAACTAGGAAAATAATAATAAAAGAAAAAACAATAAATGTACATGAATTTGAATGTCATAAACTGCAATTATTTTTCTAGCAACCTAATAGTTATTTTTTAAGAAATTAAATATTCAATTTTAGCACCGTCGTCTATTTTCTATCGTCGTTTTACGCATGTATAAAAATATCTTTATCTACTTTTAATCAAATATTATATTTCAAAATTTACGTAGAATAACAAGAAGCCAATATATATTTGAATTATATTTTTACTTTTCTATTTTTTATTTAGTTTTTTCATAGAAAAGAGCTTGTAAATACAAAATAATAACTACGGAGTTGAAATGTGAACTGAAAAAATATTACATATTATAAGTTGTTTACATATCACTAGGTTTTTGACTAAACTGCTCTTAATTATTTGAGAATCAGAGATAAATATAATATATTAAAATTGATTGGGTGTAGGAGAAAGCATACCTTTTCAAATATTTATACACAAATGCTTTACAGAAGTGCACTAGAAAATTGCGAATTCGTATATGACTTCATTGTAATTTACTTAAGAGAAATTCACTGGATTCTGGAATAAAACAGAGAACGATGCACATATTCCCTTCAGTGTCTACGGCCTAGGAGCTACATCAGATACACAGCGTTCACACAACAGAAACTGGCTGTAAGATATCTGAGCATATATGAAAGCATACATTCATACATAACACATGAAGTAAAATACACATTTACACGACCGCATACATATATTAGAGAAACATGATTCCCTTACGCCAACACGTTTCCGGAGTACAGCGCAAAACTTAAACAGAGAAGAAAAGAATGGTGAAAGATAGCGAGTGGTGTGAGGTAGGTGTACGAGGAAACCCGCGAAAATTGGTTGATAGAGTCCATATTTGAACATGTAGAGAGAGAGTCAGGTGGAGGTTATACGGCTGTACGAAACGTAAGGTTCGTATATACAAAGAGCGCAGAGCAACGTGTACGCCACCATCGGCATAACATGCCGGTGGTACTCGGCGAGTATGGAAGCTGTGCGACTGCCTGCGATTGCTTGCCGTGAAATTTAATTGTCAGGGGGTTAACAAACTTTAAAATATAAACAAAACTGAAAATTACACTTTTAATGAAAAATCAACAAGAGCACACCTGTAGGTTTATATAAGTGGGATGGTAATTCGTGTAGGTATGCGTTGCGAAATACTATCGAGCGCGCATTTCGAGATATTTGCATTTTTGTCATGATATATGTTCAACGATACATCAAATCACCTATTTACATCCTCCCACTGATTTGCTTGTTGATTTTTTTTATTTAGATAGCTATTGTTTTAAGTCTTGACATAAATTTAAACATGTTGAAAATACAATCACTATTTCCATTTAAATAACTGTTTACATTTATGTATACATACACACACACACACACACACACATATATATATATATATATATATATATATATATATATATATATATATATATATATATATATATATATATATATATATATGTAAGCATTATGTATGTACATATACACTTGTTTAAACAAGAAATGTATAGAACAAAATATTAAAAAAGACAAAAATTACTACTAACCGCAGCCCAAAAATATATAAAGACACCAATAATGATATCCGAAATTTTGTTAGAAAATCAAGAAACAATAGTTACACAAAAATCATTTAAACATTAGTAAATTTGCAAAAGGCGACGATAAATATTACATTTACATACATATATATATATATACAAGTAATTTTATAATAAAAGAACAATGAATAATTACTTCAATAATTAATTGCACTTTTATCTCAAAAAATCTATTTATGTGGTAAAAATCAATATTTTTTAAAGAATGTGTATTTTTCTTTTCCAGAATTGATTTCGAAAACATATCAAAAAATAGTATAACCATTTTAATAGATTATTTTTTCATTTCATTAAATGTAAAACTAAATATAACAGAAAACTGAATAACAGACTTCATACAATTTTGAAAAATTAAAAAAAAATAATAAATTTTGAATAAAAGAAAAATAATTGCTTTTTTATATTAAATCGTTTTTTATTGATGCTTCTAAACGCATAATTAAAGAAAAGATTGGAAGTTTTTCTTATAAAAAATTTTTTTCGTGTATAATTTTTGTACCTTTTTCATTTTGTAGATAACAGCATCGCCAGTAAAACGTGTGTAAGTTAAGTCAAAATATCTAAGCATCAATTTTTAAACAGTGATAAGAGACAATTTAAATTGTATCCAAAACGATTCATTTATAAAAGTAATTTTATCAACAGTGCCAAAAATATAATTATTTAAACATTTAATTAATACCAAGAATAATTTACAACTTCAAATGTCCTAAGTAACAATCTTCAAAAAGATCTTTTTATGAATAATAAGTATTAACCCCGATAAAATTATCTATTATTAAAAAAAATCTAGGTAAATTATCTGAAACGTTAACTAAAAAAAAGAAAACACAACATAAACTAAGACAACATACACTAAAGAAATAAATTCTGAGAGGAAACTCGTCATACAGACGTTTTTAAATATAGCAACATATAGTATTATAAATAATGAAAATCGAATAAGTATAATTATACAAACTATATTTCAATAATAAATTCAAATAATACAAAAAAACTCTATAAAAGCAGTTACTGATAAACATTTTCGATTATTACATCGACAAAACCAACAATATATGAATGTAAACCATTTCAGAGACATTAACAATCCTATTTACAGCATGTTTATTTTACATTTAACCCAAATTCAATGCCCAGACAAAAATAAAAAGATTGTAAAACACTGTACTGAAATTTATTTTCATTTATACCGCTATTTTATTTTAACCATGTTTGGTTACACACGACACATGAATGGAAAGAATGAATTTACAGAAGTTATCGTCAATAAAGAAACACACACACACACTCATATATATATATATATATATATATAATACACAAAAATATACATAAACTGAATCTACATGAAATGTCGCAAAATAATCCATAAAATATAGTATGAAAACAAAGGAAAGCACTGAAAAAGGGAATTTATTTATAATATTGTGTACAATATAAAATTGAAGACGTATTTCGTATGTATACTGATATATATACATATATATATATATAAATATATATATATATATATACATATATATATATATATATATATATTATGTATATATATATATATATTATGTATATATATATATATATATATATATATATATATATATATATATATATATATATATATATATATATATATATATATATATATACATATATGAATGTCTATATGCACCATCATATTCCCGTGTATTTGTAGAATTCCATTCGAGACAGATACCGTCTTGCATTTACCTCCGCGAGTTACTACTGCGCTCAACGTTAATCAAAACAAGTTCATAATAACATTCAGTTACTTTATAGTTGAACGTTTAATTTAAAGTTAATTAAAAATACACACTGATATTAAATTCAACATCGACGGTATTCAGAATTACAGTACTCATCACTAAAACAAACAAAACCCTCTATACACCGCCAGGTTACTTCTAGTTGAAATGTTAACAGTTAAAACACGTTTAGACCACAATTTTCAACACGTTCTATTTCCAGACCATGGTTAATTTTAACTTTGAAAGTACCTATTGCAGAAATTTCCATCAGATGTTTGGTTTTTCCGTTTAATTACTTATGATTTAACTCCGAAACACATAAACGAGTTATAATGAAATATTGAGTAGAACAAATTCATGTTATTTATCATTAATAAATACATAAGCAGTACTGTTATGGTTGAAATATTTCATGACTGATTCTCATTAATTGTTTGAGGATATGTTAAAAATTCGAACCCACTTTTCAATAATTTGAAAACAAAATGGTGAAAAACAAAATTTCGGTTTACATTTTTAGATAAATTTCAAAATTAAAAATTTTCTAAATAAAAACATACTATTACAATAACCAAGTATAATATATTTAATAAAAGTTTAAGTCAAAATACTAAACTGATTAAAAATATTTACTACATAGAATGTAATATATTACATTAAACTTGTCTTGGCAAACTTGGAACCAATTATTACAATGTAGTTATGTTAATTAATTTCAGGTAAATTAATTTAAAACACGATTGAGATCTAAATTCGTTGAACATGAAAAATCATCAACTTTTTGCACAGTAAAAGCATACTTTCAGGTATATTTATTATACATGAGTAAGTAATTAATTAGGCTGTACGTAAATAAAAGTATAATTTAATTATTTTACAACATAAAAGAAAGGAAAAAATGTTATTTTTTGCTAGGAAAATCTGACAGGATAAAAAGTACTATAAAATAATACTTAGCCTTAAAAGAGTTAAAAAAATCGGATATAAGTCTTAAATACTAGTGATTTGTATATGAGATTTATATCGATTAATGTATATTATGTACTTGATGTGCTTCATTTGTGTAATTATACTATGTATGTAAGAGATGTATATAGTTAAGTATGAAAGTTACGCCAAATATTCTCGACCTAACAAGTTTGCGCATGAGCAGTACGCATGGTGAATCTATGCAATGTGGTAGATTCATGTCTTAGTAACATTCAGTATATATTTTAAGATTATAACTTAAAAGTCGTACAGTGATAGCGATAAAAGTAAGAAGTGTTCTTAACAATGACACAAATAACCGAAATTGAGTATCGTGCGGTAACAATATTTCTGACAAAGACAGGGTTATACTGCACCAAATAAAACAACGATTAGATAGCATTTACGTTTCTACATAACAAAGATTGACCACGAATAGTACAGAGAATGTGTATCCGGAGCTTGTATAAACAAAGACATTTTGAGTGATGTGAAAGAAATAAAGGTCATTGAAGACAACAATGAAATGAATGATGAATACTTAATTCAAGTACACCTAACGTAAGCACTCAATTTTATTTCATATGAATTATATTTTTTTTTATTTATAAAACAAAGATCTTATACAATTTTTATTCGTCTGAAAGAAATTGAATAATTACTAAGCATTAAAAATTATATATAATTAAATCTATACGTGAATCATCAACCCTTTAGCAAAAGAATATACAAAAAAGAGACTACTAGCAAACAAGTCAGATAAATGTGGGCGCATAAAAAGCAGTTAGTAAGAGGATTGGATTTATAATCGTATCCTGGAATACCGTTGGTCAATATGTGTAGGATGTAAATGATAGTATGTCTGTGCATATGTTAATATTTCAATTTGGATAAATATCATAATTCAAATAATTATTCTGCAATTTTCAAACATATTAACATCAAATTGTAATATGTAAAAAATATAAATATTTTTAGAGATGACAAGAGAATTCAATTAGTATGAAATAAGAGAATAATAAAGAAACACAATGAATTATATACCAAATGATTGAACAAAATAGTAATAGTTTATTTTTAAAATATTACGCCGATTTTTATTATGTAAAAAGGTGGAAATGAATTCCGTTTTTCTGTGTTGCATTTAAAGTAAATATAAATATGTTTATCAATACATAAACCCTATTAAAAATAATGAAGTATTGTATTCCAGATAAGCTAGTTTAGTGTTTTAGTTTGTCACGAGTGATAAACAACAACTGTTAATCTTAGAAACGAACAGACTTGTAGTTCTGTTAGTTCACAACAATAAAAAATGCATTTTTTGATACATAAGGCATAAAAAATTATGTCATTGACAGTTTGTCTTTGAGATACAGATATATCATTTTTGTTCACATGAAAAATATTGTAGAAAATGTCCATAGCACGAATGTTAAAATCAAGATTACACAATATTTATATTCGTTATTAGGCTATTATTAAACCTCATATTGATCTGTTTACGTAAACTAATTCTCAGACATATTAATGAGGTTTATGCGTTCAGCACATTATAAATATTTATAAGCACTCAAACCTACATCAACGTGACTGAAAAATAAAGAAATTCTAAAATTCTCGTTCGATAGATAATAGTGAAAGTAAACAGTAATATCAACTCGATAATTATATTACTGGTCAATCAAGAATATTTATAAACATGTATGCATACCCATTACTGCTAATCAAATATAATATGAATAGTGTTTCCAACACGTATGTCAAGGACAACTATAAAACATTTTAATCGAAAAGCAAGTCAAAACAACACCTACATGAATCTGTTATATTTTAACATACAATGTCACCGGGCGTAAAGTCACTGCTATATGTGTATTCAATGATGATTATATAATGACACTACGGTCACTGGAATAATCAAACGAATACAGACAGATGATCACAACGCCTATACTTCATCTGCCGTTTTATATTCAACGCGCTAACTGACAGCTATTAGCGAGATAAATATTTAATGTTATCTGCAATGCAATGCATTTACATATAAATATACTTAATGTTCTTTTACAAAGCGATGGGTGTTGGATTGATTGATGCATTTTTATGTTAAGTTTTACATCGTTTTGTTATTATCATTTATTAATGGCTTATTCGGTTCCTGTTTTTAATTTAACGGTGAGCCGAGTATGAAAATTAATTTCGTGTTATCATTATTTTGTGATCAATTTATGTACATAACATAACCAAGGGAATAGAAAAAAAAACTCTTCGTCATTTAGTCGTAATTCTTTTAATCTGATAAATATTTTTTAGTTTAATTTTTTGAAATTTATCTTTGTTAAAATTGATTTCTAAATAATATTCTAACTTTTTCAATTTTATATTTTAGAACAAAAGCTCACAAATACATCAAACAAGCGAAGTAATTAAAATAACATATGCCGTAGGCTGTGATTTGAACTCATGATAATTTTAAACAATAATCTTGCATGCTAGCTTTGCGTTGCCATTGCTTCAAATAATTAATTAATGTTTGTTCTAAACAAAACAAATAAATTTGTATGTATGTGGGCTTACATGTGTGTATTAAACCTTACAGATTTTCAATACATTTAAAATTTAATTCATAACGAAATATACAAATTACAAGTAAGAAAAAAAATAAATAACTAGAATTATAAACAGTTTTTCTAAAAAAACATAAATGTGTTTGTTATGCCAGACAGTAAAAGAAGGAAGAACAATTTAAAACATGTATTGTTAATATATTTTTTTTAGTTATGGTCAAATATTGGCCAGGAATAGTATTTTTTGTTAAATTGAATAGAAATCATGTAAAGATCAAGTCTCGATAAGCAATCAAAATGACTGTTATTTGAATGATAAATGATTTATTTCACAAAACCGGATTCAAGTTTTGTTACTTTATTCAGTAAGATATCTGAAAATAAATTCACATTATAAAAACATTACTTTTGATTACTGTATACCTGACAATTACTTGCATGTGCAAAAAGAATCGTAGGAGATTTATAAATCACATCACAAAGTATTAAATTTATACAGTATAAAAATAACAATAATAGGTACACCTACTTTTAAAAATAACGTTGATAATTGTTTTAAAGAAACCTGTTTCCTTTTTGTCTCTATATATAAATCAAAAACACATTAAAGTAGAACATACAAGGAGTAAAGTTTATTTTGTTTGATTTTTCCGTAATATAATACTAAAACAAACACATATTCAGTATCGAATATGTTTTTGTTACAATTTATGGCGTAGTTTGATGATTAAAACAATATTCCACGTGATATCAAATTACTGGCGCAGCGTTCCAATTACAGAGTAAAAAAATCAAATTAAAGCTATGCCATAGTACTGAAAACCTCAAATTATCGAATGATCGATCAATTTACTACGATTCTACTGTATTTTAATTTAAAACTACAATAAAACATTTTAAAATAGTTTATAATTATTGTGGCTGCTGAATACATTTTTTCGTTTGTTTTTATCAATGTATCATGATAAAATGTACATCAATTAAACACATTATTTAAATTATTGTATTTTTCGATTCCAGAATTTCAAGTATGTATTATTATAGAATTTTATTAGATATTTCACATTAACGTCTAAAAAATATAAAAGTATTTCTATTATTTTTATATTTTATTTATTTTGTAATGTGCAGTACTTTCCTAGTAATGCTTACTCGGCATGATCACATTTATTTTTTATTGAACTCATTTTAAAATCTATTAAAATAATAACTAACTATTAAAGAAATATTTATTTTCCCTGCATGCAATATAATTAAAAATAATATGCGAGATAACTATATGATAAATAATACAAAAATTATCATATTATAAACTTTTCAGAACCGTACACATACACTTTTAAATACCGTATAAAATAGGAACACTATGAATAATAAATTAATAAAGTGTGTATATATATATTTGAAACTGCATGAAAGTTTATACTACAATAATAAAATAATAAATTGTAAACACATATGTAAAAATCATATAAAGTGCAATCACGTTGCAAAAAGGAACCCCTTTATAACAGCTATTATTCCCCCTTTATATCCGACTAGTGTATTTCGAGTTTAGATAATCGACGTTTTTATCATAAAATCTATACTAATGGCAGATGTAATAAACTAGTTTTATTATAGTAGATGCAACACCTGGTTTCTATCTTAACATTTATCATATTTAAGCTCGCACTTTACTTGAGAATACAGTCAAGAAAAAATAATGTGTCTAAAATACAGCAGATATTTTACAATTTGATGACATTTTTTTTAATTTATCAATTATTAAATTAGTATATTTTACTTAAATAAAAATGGTTATGATTAAATTAATTGTAAATATTCATTGTTTAAGACATTAAGGCATTCTCTATCCAAGAGTTCGAAATTTTGTAAATATCTAATAAAATGTGATAACAATATTTATTTACAATATTTAAATTAACCCGTTTATTTTGTAGACTTATTTAAAGAAATGTTTTATACAAATTTATAAAAAATACAAATTTAATATTTTTATCATTTATAAGAACATAATAAAAAACCTATAAAAATTATAACTTAATTTTACTTGTATATTATTATTCTCAAATGATTACATACACAACTGTATAGTTTACTTTAGATAGTGTTATGAATAATATCTTATAAAGATAAATTAATCAATTTAGTGTTACGTCCCCATATTTACACGAATGAACGGGTTTAATAACACCCTTTCAAAAGAATGAAATGAATAAATTATTTTTTGTTATCTATAAAACAACTTCAAATAATTTTCCATGCATTAAACTTATTATTATTGTCCATCCAAGTGAAAACAAAAAAGAAATATATAAATGTGAACAAGTGTATTCGTTATTCAAAACTATACTTAAAAAAACTACATCCATATTAGATGTGCAAATTAATTCGCTGCCTTTTTTATAGAAAATGAATGTTTACAGAAAAATTTAATACATTTCAATCCTCAAAATATCCCCCAATATTTTATATAACTCTGCTCCATCTATGGGGAGGTCTTGTCGAAAAAAATGACAGCTTTGAGTCGATGAAGTTGTAATGTATTTTCGGACATCTTACACTGTTTTAGTATCTTTTGCATATTTCACGCATCATAAAACCTTCCCTCATAGCTAAAAACTAATCATTCCTCCGGCTTCGAAAACTTTTCTTTAACTGGAATGTAAAAAGTATGTAATGTCCAGTATGCTCATTTTCGGACGCCATAATGTTCACGAATATTTTATGAAGTTATACCAACTGCTTGGCCAAGATATATAGTTTTTTTAAAAAATATTAAGGTTCGTACTTCAAAATTCTAAAACGATGAGAAAATATTTTAATTTAGAACAGAGTTATTACCGACTCAATTTAAAGGGACACAATTATTTTTTACACCTAATAAAATTTGACTGGTTTACTTCATTTAACTCTACTAAGTATTTTTACATTTCACATGTATTTCCCAACATTAGCTCATTCATCGATAAAGTTGCAATTTTAGTTATTAGTCATAAAATGTAAATTAATACGAAACGAAACGCTAGAGTTTTAATTTAAGAACTGAATAAAATAGATGAGAGAAAACCGATAAAACATTATTAAGTATAGAACCAATAATTAAAAATTGAGCCATCGAATTTATTATATCTTTTATTTTCTGCTTTTTATTTAATTTCTCTTTAATGTAAATAAATAAACATCACAATACATTTTTCTTACCTCCAGACAAATAAAAATGAAATCTGTTTCTAATATTATTCTACAAATATGATAATTTGATTATTACAAGAAAGTAATTTAATGAAGTATAAAAGTTAGAAACAAATTATAAAATATGTAGTTAAAATTATCATCACGCTAATTTTGAATAAAATTAATTAACAAATAAACGTAAACGTACATATTTACAAAAACGTGTATATATATATATATATATATATGTATGTATATGTATATAGGTAGATAGATAAATAATTCATGATATTGAAGATAAAAGTAGATATTCTATGAAGTACAAAGAGAAAACAGATTAACGTACCGACAAGAACAGACGATTTCAAGTTGAAATATGCTGACATCTAATATATGAAGTATTATCTCTTCATGTACCTCTTGTATTAAATTTTTTATATGCTTGCGATTTTTTATCATCCAAGGTAACACTAAACGTAAATTATTTAAGTTTCTTTGTTCATATTTTTTACGTTTTAACTGTTTTATTACCTTAATAAATAATGGCTGAGCAAGAATGAACCAAAGTATAGTACTTCAAAGATCGGTTACAATGTTATGGTTATACAACAATGTTAGAATGTGTATATATATATATATTTATATTGATATTGATAGACAGACATTTTTTTAATAAAAATGCCAATAAATCTTTTTAATAGCCATTTGTTTTAGAATTACTTACAAATTAAATTCAATATTCAATGAAACAATTAGAAATGAATGAAGTAGGATTAAAAAACTTGAAATTATAACAATTCATGCGATTTGATTTACTGTTCTATATTAAAATATTTGGAAGTATGACAGTGACTAAAATAATAAGTGAAACTGCCGCTAAAATAGTTTTTAAACACAAACATACCTACATAAAAATGATCTAATCACTGATGACCTTAGTTATAACATTATAGAATGTTAATTTAATTCGAAAATCTTTAATAGTAAAGGCTTAAGAATTAAATGGATTTTATATCTTATTATGAGATCAAGACTCAAAGTACACAAATGTTAGCAGAGTTCATATATAATTTTTCAAACGAACTATTTGAAATTAGTTCAGAGCATCTAATGTATTTATATTTCCATTGAAAAGAGTTTAGTTTTCCATAGATTAATATTTAATATAACAGATTAATTATCAAAGGATAAATAATGGTATATTCTATACTAATCTTGTACTCTTACTTCTATTTAATTTTATTACTTACTCAAGAATCATTTAATTGAATGGATAGCAATGATAGACAAAAAACTCTTATTACGTTTGCGTCATTTAGAAATAAACATGCGGTAAAAAACTTTAAATTTAAGAAGTAAAATAACATGACTAAATTTAATATTTCACTGTGGTTTGTATCATCAAAAAACTACAAACAATTCGAACAGTCGTTTATAAAAACAAATATCTTTTTTAAATTGCGTGCATTGAATTTATATTTAGTAATTATTTTTTACTGCAATCATTTTAATTTGAAATTTAATAACAAGTCTTCAAATATTCGAAACGAGTATTGCCTTAATGAAAAGTAACGCAGCCCGCGGCAATTCATACGATTCGAAACATAAAACAACATTCTTAGTATCAAATTAGTACCATCTCGGTGTGTTATTTATTGAATGAAGTAGTTATGATTTCATTAAAAGGAAACAACAACTAATATCATGTAAAATAAAAGGAACACGTGCACTATATAATAAATCAAAACATGTAATTTATTTTTATACATTAAAAAGACATAACTAGAAATTTAAATAAAATGGTTAAATATTTCATTTCATACAGACTTATAAAACGACTATTTTCTACTGACCTTTCAATAATTTTTATATTAATTTATTTTTATGTTAGTATGTGAATAAACAATATAATTACTTAAGTAATTAAATTACTGATTTATTAACAATTTTCTTCTAACTGCCTACGGTACTAGTGCATTAAAATATTTAACAATATTGATATATAATTAAAAAAGTACTAAATTAAAATATTGAAATATTGATACAAAACACATACTGTATCTGAAAATTAAATATAAAAAGCAGGATAAATGTCTAGACGTACCTAAGCCATCAATATCATAAGCCAGTTCAATAAGAGCAAAAAACTTGTCATACAATCAAAGGGTTATCTCTCTGAGTTATATTTTTTAATAAATTACAATTCTGTTATCTACAATGCTCTACTTTTAACTTTAAAATATTTAATAATGAATTTATATTAATTTATTTTTATTAAACAATTTACGTTTTTTTTCAGCAATAAATTTCACGCGATTTTTTTTTGTGTATTTTAGTTCAAAATTCATTATTTATTATTATCAAAATAATATTTAATCAAATATATATATATATATATATATATACTTATGTGTATAAAGAATTTAAAATAGAACACAAAAAGGAAACAAATTTCAAATAATACTTTTGGTCATATTATTTAGAAAAATTTTGTAGTATACACTACGCATATATATATATATATATATATATATAAATGAATAAATAAATAAATAAATAAATAAATGACTATTGAAAGCAATTCGCACTGTTGACAAACACTGTTCGCACGTAACAGTGAAAAATTCATTAAATCGCAACCTGTACACGTAGTTAAAAGATATTAATGAAAATTAAGCACTGTAAATTACCGCCATTCTCAACCTGACGTCTAGACTGTTACATCTTAATGCGGTGATTCTTTTCAATTAATTCACCCCCCGAAAACATTAAGTAGTGTACAATCTTTTAAATAATTGCCAACACGATAAATCCATCCACGCCTTTTCGGAGAAGCATATAAACGTAATGATACGCAGGAGCGTACGTAAACGGCTCAAGTTCGTAATGATTACAACCTCTAATAAGATTTTCAGGTAGAAAATTGACCTGAGTCTAATAAGCCAATAAAACGATTCCCCGAGCACACCCATCTACTTATACAAAGCAGTTCGTTACTTGGTGATAGAACAGTGAAGAAATGGAATAATGTATGAATTTAATGTCGGTACGGTTTGGAAATAGTTATAATTAAAATGCCTCGAGGTTTTTTCCTTCCTCTACAATCTAATAATTATTTAATGTCGGAATTGTATTTGTTCATTATAGAAACGAATGCGCTCGGTATTCAAAATAGGAATGAAGTGTTCCAAGTTTGAAAACAATGTTCATTCTTACATACATCTACATATATACATACATACACACACACACACACACATATATATATATATATATATATATATATATTTAACATCTTTATTCAAATTTAATCTTAAATTTGATATTAAAAATTTGATGTTTAAATTTGATAGTACATTACCTATATATTAATTATTTCAAAGAGAATATAAAAAATTAATTTAAAAAAAAAAATATTACGAATTTGAAAAACCTACCAAATATTTAATGAATAGTCTTGGAAATGTTTAAATGTTACAAATATATGTAGTGATACATATGTTAAGTAAGGTTATTTTGACAGCTGTTATTTAAATATGAAACTGGTTTTCAATGCATTTTTATTGAATTAGTAATTATTAAAAAGAAACGTGGACAATTTATATTTTCGGCATATTACGTTCTTCGCGTTTGAAAAAAAAATAAGATTTCAGCGACCACAAAAACGATTTATGAGACACAGTATCTGATATAATGGACAGGTAGTGATTTATAATTTATCCAAAAACGACTATTTTTATTTCTCTAATAAACAACGATTTAGTCGTCCTAATATAATAACTTTGATGATCTTATTTGGAATTTACTGAAAACAAGTACAGGAATATCGATTTAGAAGAATCTCGAGAGATTGAGCACCGATAATTGAACGAAATTTCGATATATTAAAATATTTGAATACGATTCAGAACTTGATATTTAGATACCGCATTTACTAATAACCGAAAAGAATGTAATGATTAAGGTCTGAGGATGTAATTCTTTATTCTTGAGATTGAATAGAAAACTTTTTTGGATCAGTCGATCACTGAAGATAACATTTTATCCATACGATAATGACATGAAAAAAATCTAAAACTACTTAGTAAGATCTTTGAAGCGATACTAAAGATTAAAATGGGTTCTGGTGAAATATTACTATCTGGTTGATGATTTTCGAGGGAGCGACATTTTATGATCTATTATTTACCTACAAAACAATAACACCGGACAAGAATCATTAGGAACTGAAGTTACTGAAGCAAGCAATCTAAAAAAATATTCAAATTTTAACTATTAAAAACAGTGTTGTCTTTCAACATGACAAAAGCAAACCACAATCTTTCAATGCAGATCCAACAAAAGCAGAGCGTTAAATCAGGACATTCTTATTCATCATCTGTATTTCCAGAATCATCTCCATTACCTATTCTAGTCAATGAATAAAAAAGTATGTAATTATTTCAGAAACGTTTTTTATGTCTGAGATAAAAAAATTAAAAAGTGCTAAAGGAAAAGTCTCAAGAATTGAAGGAAATATTGATTGATGTGTCCACAAAGTAAAAATCAACAAAGGTGAAAATAAAAAAGCCTGAAGCCTGGTTTAATAATTAATAACAGTGCTAAAATTGTTTCTATAAATCAGTAAGAATAGTTTAATGTTTCAAATAAACCACTTTATTTATAAAACAGTTTTTTTTATACAAGGAAAAATTAGAAAGTTTTTTTCATTCACCCCTTTTACAATATATATTTAAATAATTAATCTTAAAGAACAACATGGAATAATTTCACTTATAACAACTATAACTATTACATTTAAATAATTAAATGATCTTAAATAGAACGTAATATGAGTTAATCTTGTAAAAATACTCAAGTAGTTCAAAAAAAAAAATCTAATAGACTGTTACATCACAGTTCGTCTGAACAAATAAAAATAATTGTTTTCGAAGAAAAAGAATTAAAATCCATCAGAATGTAAAAGCAATCGACAGACGCAATACAGAAATATATTACGGCGGAAAATATTCATTAAAACTATATTAAACGTAACTGGATACGTTTTCTTTATGTAGAGAAACGACAATTCAAGTAAAACGTAATAATTCTACTGTAAGTGTAATTTAGACAAGTGAAAAATATAATTGTATAATTCGCTACGACAAGAAGTGAATAACGTACAAAGAACAGTAAATTGAAGCCAGGATGGTAATTGTATATCTCAACATACATTGAATAAGGAATATATATAGTAGTTGTAGAAAAGTGTACCTATAGCACGTTTCAAGATAGTTTCTTATATTAGATACTGTCAAGACCCTTGCACTGTTTTCACTGTAATCTTTTATAATTTCAGTCGTAATATGGTCTTGGAAAAGTTTTTCACTTAGTTACATTATACATATAAGGTCGATTTTTATTATTTAATTTTTTTTAACTTCATGATTTAACCACATACGAAACTTGTTTCAATATCATTTATAAATACAAAAGTTTATAGTAATATTAATATCCAAGTAACTTTTTCACTTAGTGGGTTCATTGTTTCAATTCGTTTCAGCGAATAAATAGTTTCGACAGAAGGGTTATATTTTGAAAATAGATTATTTTTAAACAAAACGTTTTATTATTACAATTAATGAAATTATTTTTTTTCTAGTGCAACTTAATTTTGATTTTTTATTCAAATATGTTTGTATTTAAGTTATATAATAATCTTACAATGAAAACTGCTTAATATTTATTTAAATATCAATACTAACTAACACCTACATATTGCTGCAATATTATCCAGTGCTATCCATTCTTTTTAGTTTCAAAAATGAACAATCCACAAAGCACACTTAATATGAGAATATATTTAATAAAATAACAAAAAAACATTTTTAACCATTCAATTATAATAAAATTCTTTTCTTCTTCAGTATGAATTAGTCATTCGATGAATTTGAAAAAGTCTAATTTAAGATATGTTTAAATATACTGATACTTGCTTTTAATTTCAATTTATAATTTATTTTATTACATATTCTAAATAAGTATTTATATATATATATATATATATATATATATAAATTTTTAACATAACGTCAAAAATCTATGTCTAAAAGTATATCGGACACGCATACTTTGTAAAAATCTGTACTAAAGTAAAAATCTGTTTTTGTTTTTTAAGAAACAAAACCTTATTAATTTGTTATTAAATTATATTTTGAACACGAAATCTCTTCTTTATAATAATATCGCATATTTAAAAAGAAATATCAAATAATATTCTAAAGCAGAGATTCTCAAGATATCAAGATACTTTTTATAATTATTAGCTTTCTATTAAATCATATGCCTTTTTTATATCAAATTTTCACTTTAAAAATAACTATACTTTAAACATTTTTAAATAAGTATTTTTCACACATTTAAAAACAATAATCAAAAGAACGTAATAATAAAATAAATTATTAATTTATAATAAACTCCCTTTAATTAATCTATGCGAAAATCACCTTTTATTGCTATTTAAAAAATATAAAATAATATTCTGTTTGTTATTTTACTACGCAATCTCAATTAACGTTAAGAATATTTTTTTAATTAAATCAAAAAAATGAGAACAAATTTAAAAATGTAATCATTTCGAAAGTTTCAAATCCAAAATACTTTCCAACGGTAAAATGAAATAATAAAATAATCCATATGACTTTCTGTAAAAAAAATAACAGTAAACCGGGACATAAAAGTTTATTTATAAATGGATTTATTATTTCTACACCTACACACAAATATAAAAGAATAATCGTATTTTGTCAGTAATATTAAAGTGCCTATAATATTTTTCAACTTTTTTCGTAAATTCTCTAATATATAAATATCATAGTGCAATAAAAGAATTTAAATTATTCATGAAGTAGTGCTAACTTGGAAATATCTTCTCAACTTTTACATAGATAAATGAAAATAAGATAAAAACAGACGCACGTTTCGTGTGTTGTGTTTTTTTTAAATCGTTTAAACTTTTGATAGAATATTTTATATGAATATACTATTTCATTGCTATCTTTCAGCGGCATATATATACATATACACACACACATATATATATATATATATATATATATATATATATATATACACATATATATATATATATATATATATATATATATATATAAACATATATACAAACATATATAATATGAAAGTATACAGATTGTTTGAAATAGTTTGCAAAAAAAAAGTTCTACTTACGAAATGAAAGCAACATTTCATTATTTTTTATATTATTTACAGAAAATAATGTTAATTACATATTAGCGTGTCTTATTTTATCAACATCCTACTTGGTTATTTAACATCAAAATACGATTCTGATAGCAGATAAATATCTAGCATGTCTTTAACAGAGAATGGAATTAAATTCGACAACAAAGAAATGTGATTGCTTAATTCAAAAAATGAAAACAGTAAAGAAATGTATAAACAATAATTTTATTAATTTAGTAGAGGGCTCTGCCCCCAGGTCGCTACGCTAGCCAACCCCGGGAAACCCAACCCCGCTCGCTTTGATCGAATAGCTTATACTAGCTCAATATTGTTTATATATGTTAGTGTGTCTATATAATCCATCTCGCAATTATATTATGACATGTTGTTTTATAAAATTGCACATTTCATTGTAGTTCTTTTATATCAATATCATTAATTTTCATGTAACTTGAGGTATCATCGTTAATAATAATTTAACACAAAACCTCTATATGTTTTTTATTCAATTTATAGTACAATATTTTGTCCATTTTTTGAAATTTTATGGAACATTTATGTAGATATAGATTGTATATATATATATAATATTTATATAGATAGATAGATATCAGCAATAATAAAATATATTAGGTGTAAAAATTAATTCTATGCCTTTAAATTGTATTAATCATAACTCTTTTCAAATTAAAATATTTTCTCGTCGTTTAGAATTTTGAAGTGCCAACTTTAAAAGTTAAATCACTATATATAAAAATTAATAATCTTCAAAAATAATAAAGATTTATCGTCTAATAAAAAGGTACCGAATTAATCTGTACACCTAATATTTTGATATCGTTGCTGAACTGTGAATAATTGAAAGTATAATCTAGTACTGCTTTACTAACTTGTTTTATTCAACTAGTGACACATACATCAAATAACATAAAGTATATTACACATGGGGGTAATAAAATTGTTTTGCAGTAACAGTAAGTTATTTCAACATGAGTAATAGATATTTTATATCGTTTCTCAAATACTCTTCATAATTTCAAAGTTTGGTCATGTGAAAACGGTAATTTTACTTACTCACTCGAATTTGTCATGCGAGTACAAAATAAAAAAAAATATCTATGAATAAACACTTCAAAAATATCCAAATGTGTATGTAAGTATTTTACGTACACAACATGTAATACGTCTTTTATACGAATCATTTTAGAATGTCAAATACACTTTCTATATTTCAAGTATGTATTGTATTTTATTTACAGACTGTGTATTTAACTTAATATAACAGTTTGTACAATCGTGACGTAAAAATACAAAGTGAATATTTATTTAATGATAATAAGTGAAGATTAAAACTCGAATATCATCTGTGTTTCTATCTACACATATATTAAAACTATTTCAAACATAATCGTCAATTTATTACCTAAAGTAATCTCAAATATCACCAAACATTCACCTGAACAGAAAAAAAAACAGAAACTTTAATCCGATAAAACTATTCGTTCGCCACACACTTCTAACATACAAATGTAAAGAATGTGAGCAGATTAAATGGAGAACACAGGGAAACATAAATATACCTGTTTTGCAAGTAAATCGAATGTTGGAACCGTGCACGAAAATTTACGTATTTTGATATCGATGCAACCCTGATTATTTATTTTTAGGTTTTTTTACATATTAAAACTTGTCATCCTGCCACTCATTATTCAAGTCGAATACATTTTTAATATTTACACGCTATTTTCGTTATATATTAGTGACACGCACTGCGTTTCGCAAAACAATCGATCTGACTCGAACAGAATAGATAGGAAATATAATATAACCTTGGGGATATTAGACGTTGATAATTTATTAATTAAATATTGGAATCAAAAAAATACATATTGATTTAAATAAAGCAGAAGACTCATTTACATTAATGTCACTGAAAAAAAATACTGCATATTATAAAGAAATTGATTTTTTTTAACAAATACCTACTAAAAGAAGAAGACATTGTAAATGAATTATTAGTTTATTAAATAGAAACTAAACATTTATAAATTTGAATAATGTGAAAACGGTCAGCCAACATAACTAAACATCTTAAAAATTAAATAAGGATTTTTTCTGTACTAATTGTAAGTAATAAATAATATAAAGTAAAGAATACGTTCCAATACTGTTTCCCTAATGATACATATCTAAATCATTAGATTACATACATACACTTATACACACATACCCACATATACACGTGTGCGTGTGAATGTATGTATGTATATAATGAACAAACAATAATTATGGTTCTAAATTTATGTGTACATATTTGGATAGTTCTATGTGAATACACTTTACTCCAATAGTTCTAAAAATTATCATTCAGGGCAGGAAATCTTATTAAGCTCTCATTTTAGTAAATTATATTTATTGCAAATCATTTACAATCATAAAAGTATCATTATGTCAGGTAAATGAGATTTTTTATTTAACACTAAAATATTCATTTTTATTTATAGCAGATGTGCTTTATTAAGTTTGACCTACAAAACTTTTGTGCACGGTAAAGATTTTTACTAATCCTTGAGTATATTTTTTTCTTACATAATATTTTAGACGCTATTGTAAAATTCAATAAAAAAAATCAAGAATATAGATTATACTCAAGATGAATGAGCAACAGTTATTGCTTTTGATAGTACTAAATCGATATACATTTTTTACATTTTCTTAAAAAATAGATTGTGACGGAATATCATATTTTCGGAAAATTACAAATGATTATAGAAAAAAATATTTACGAAGTAATATTTATAAATGATTATCTATATAGATTTATCCATAAAATTTAGATAATAGATTTTTCAAATACGTTTCTAATATAACAGATGATGTTTAAGCTTTCATATCTGCATGCTGAAAAAAACTACATTCTTTTAAAGTTTTAATGTATTTTTTTCAATTTTAATATCGAATTTTATAGCATAAAACGTTTTAAATAAAAGAAAGTTAAGAATATTGAAAAATGAAGGTGTGTAGACCTTTGATTATCAAAAAATCATTCTATAATACATTTTCGACACATAAATTCCTTTTTTCTTAAACTGATTATTGATTTTTATTTTCCTTATATCTAATAATATAAAATTTACTAATAAAAATATAAAAACCTTATAAATTTTACATACAATAATATTGGAACTGTAGCAAAATTTCCTTTCTATCATTCTACAGACCACAAACAATTATTCTGATCAAGAGAATTCAATAATTAATCATTGATCATTTTTAATTTAGCTTATATGCATTTATTAGTGATTCTATTGTCTCCAGAAGTACAAAGATACAGAAATATGTTATACTTTATCGGTTCGAAGATGACAGCATCGTTACTTAAATACGCATAAACAACTATCAAAAATTATTAATTATCAATAATTGAGCATTTCTGATTAGAAAAAATATTTGTAGTTTAAGATACGTGAAAAATTGATTTTTGATATGCGTAGGTACTCTTGACCCATCTGACGAACTGTGAAACGCGGATCTGGCTGTTAAAACAGTTAAAGACAATTTAAAAATACAATGTATATTATTTAATCCATTTTTATTTTTTTATTTATTAGATATATTTATAGAGATAGAAAAACGATAATAAAAATGTAAAACGATATATAAATGTAAAGATATCAAATTAAAAAATACCATATTTAAATATTTTTTCTTAAATATAGTGTTATACTTTAGTAAAAATTAAAACATTTCAAACATTATTTTCATAAAATGTTCAAAATTATAAACAGTAAAGAATATATTGCGAAATACGCCGTTAGTTATATACACATTGCATTGTACTAAAGAGACTATTTTCTGGAAAATATATTCTAGAACATTTCATCAAATATGTAAATTAATAAGAAAAACTTGTTTGTAAACACATGAGATCATTGTTTAAATATAACACGCGTTCAATATAGAAACCTCTGTAAATATTGTAACAAAATCCTTGAGAGAATGACTAAAAATACTTTTATAATATAATAAAATTATATTAAAATACTAATTAGAAATGTTTAATATGCAATAAGAAAACTACCTATAACGAATTATAGTTTTAAAAATGCAAATTCATTCACAAAACATTATTTATTCTGTTGATTATAAAAATAATTACTGTTTTTGCTAATATGTTTATATATATATATATATAATCTAGTTGAAAAATATATTTTATTTAATGAATAAGAAAACTATACAATCAATTTAACAACCTTCGACGAGACAACGAAAAAAAATCATATATATAAATAATGCCGACTATTCTCTAGAAAAAGAATTTCACAATTCTCTAAATCCCAAATAATGGATTAAAATACGATGACACTATAAATGTTACGATGCGAACAAATTTTTATTCATATTGCCGAGCCCTAATTCGAGAATGTAGCATCCACTTTTACTACTTTTCAATATAACTTTATTATAAATTACCATACTTATATTCTTCCTTTTTTATAACCTCACTTTTTACGAGTATTTCTTTCTCTAATGAGGTCAAAACGACACGGGTAAAAATATTTTATCTCGAAACATTCTCAAATTTGCATTGATATGCACGTTATATACAACATTTCCTGAATAATGCGCTGGACTAAAACTCATGACCGTTCTTTGAAAGCGGTCGGCTCCCATAAGTCACTTATATCGTGTGTATATATATATATATATATATATATATATATATATATATATATATATATATATATATATGCTTGTGTTTACTGTATCTGGATAAACATTAATGAGAGTAATTAATTTACTAGTTGATTTATTTCTGTGTTTTCGTTTAATTCCTCGGTTCCTAAACTTATTTTCCACATCTGAAAAATGTTGGGTTTCACGCAAATTATCTGCATTGAAATAAATCAATTTTGAATTATCGAATTTTCAAAACAAGATTTTGCTGTAAATTTTTCTAAGAAACTATTGATATAATTGTTTTTTGTTTAGAAAGTCAAATCATCCACTGATTCTCTCAAATACAGAAAATATATGTTTTTTTACAAGATTAATTATGGAAGCAGATATAAGTTAAAACTATTACGTACATATCTTTTTATATTATTTATGAAAAAATATTGACAATCAATCCATATTATTAAAAAAGAGATTTATTTTCAAAGTTAAATTATATAATTTGTCAGTACGCAACGAATAGTAAAAACTATTAAATTCATCTCTCAACAAATGTTGTACATTAACGAAATATAGCGTAAACAGATGGCTAATTCTACAAAAAATTAGTATTTGAAAACGTAGTCTCGTAAATGTCATCATATATTTTAACAAAAGATTAGATTGAATGAAATTTCGTGCTGCGTTCAATTCGCACTGAAATAAATAACATTTATTGATTTAAAAGATTTTATAAGTCGATATTTGCCAAGTGGATAAGACAGACTTTTGCAATAAAATAAATTTTAATTCAAGCTTGTGACACATATTTTTAATACAAAAATGATCATCTCGAGTAATTGATTAAATTCGACCTTTTAACATATTTATTCATTTTGGTATTTTCGATTCAAAGATCATGTCTTGTAATCATTTTACGAAAAATAGCATTTATGAACGAATGAAAAATATTTTTAACATATATTGAACTTTAGGAAATAAACAAGCTATAAAAATCGTTATTGCTGTTTAATACTGTACACAATTCGTGTTTTCTTCATTCAATTTTTTTACATAATTCGTTTATTTTTAACGAAATTTATATTGAATTATACAACATTTTTTTTTCATATTATAAAGATATACAAAATGGTTCAGATTTTATTTTCAATTTTGATCTACAAATATTTGCAATTGAATTATGTACAAAAATCTATTATTTCATTTTATACAATCTACTAATTTCTAGAAATTAGAAATTTTATTTAAATATTTAACTTCTGAACAATACTAACATTTTTTTTAATAGAACAAAGTTTAGTTACTAACAAATATATGAAGTTATAACTTACTTTGCTTTTAATGATCCCTGTGTTGTTTAGAGAACAAACTCTGTTTATGATATTATAGTTGAATTAAAAAGTTTACCAACAAGTTTTACTGTAAAATAATTAACACATTATATTCTACCGCAAGTGTAAAGGATTTATTGAGAAATATTGTAAAGTGAAATCACATTTGTTTCATATTCAGTCATTTGTTTGCAACGGTTTCTTTGATTCATTTTTCTACGATAATCACATACGTAGGTTAAGAATACATACGTGTAATATTCACATGTTTATTACTAGTTTTCCCTTTTAATATCTATTTTTTATTACATAATATTCGTAAACGATTCGATATTAATCTACATATTAATCTATACAATCATAACCGTCATTAACATCTACGAGTTAATGTCATAATGTCAGAATTGATTTTCATTTTTTTTCTAACAAAGAATATTTCAAATAGTGTTATATTTTAATGTAAAATGTAAGGACAAAAATTATGATTTTACTAGTTCATTATGAAGAAAAATGTATTTAAATGAATATGAGAATAAAGAACTAATTTTCACTTCTCGCAATTGATTAAAATAATTTGTTACTTTTTTATACATGAATATTTAAAAAAAAAATACTACTTCACAAAATAGTAAAATTTTATTCTATACTTGTCAGTCAAGTACTGCTTGAGTCGCAATAACAATAACATTTTAAAATACTTTCAAACTGTAGTGAACGTACTATTGTACCGACAATTTCGATTTATTTTAGTGAGATACTTGAAATAATAGATTTCATATAAACTGTTCATAAAATTTAATAGTATATATATTTGGAAAAGATATTTATTAGTATTATTTATTTAAAGTGATGATGTATTTTGGATCGAATTTAACAAAATGAATAAAATTACTTCAGCTGTTTCTGTTTTAGCGCTAAGAAATTATTATAATTGATATTTTGATCCTCTCTACTTAGATGTTTCGGTCAAGAGCGGTCATAACATTTTTTAGATCTTCAGTTGATACATTTAAATCATTTGCAATATTTTGAATCAATATATACCTTCTTCGTATTTGAAATACAAACATATAATAATTAAACATGTATTGTGTGTTTGTGTGAAAATGTTAACATTATGACATAACATTATTTATGTTAACACCACTTATATATTTGTAAGACGAATTTGACACATTTTCAAACCTTTCTTTATTTTCAATTTTAAGTTTTAATCTAGAACATTTTCCTAAATTAAGCAAATTTCCAAAAACAAATTTCATTCTAACCAAGATACATGTATTTTTTCTATAAATACCTAACATTTCCCTTTTTTAACTTCTATTACAAGCGTTATAGCTTTTTATAAATAACAACATTATTTCTTATAAATGATAAAACCTCATAGTTACAAATCTTGGAAAGTTCTATAGAAAAGCATGTTTTATTACTGTCATGAATAAATAAAGCAATAGCAAAGAGTAAATAAAAAAATGATACGATAGGTGATTCGTAACACATTCAAAACATTATGCAAATAAAACTTTATTAGTCACGTTTCATAGTAGACCTATAAATAAGTTAAATGATTTTTGTTGCAAATAAATTACAGAACAGGTTTTACTCCACGTAATTATGCAAACAATATTACTCATTCTTATAATAAACTCGAGCCTACACAAAAATTGTAATAATATATTCAAATCATATTCAATTCAAACAGTATACAAAATACAGAAAGTTGAATACTTACTTCAAATAATACCAATTATTGTACTGACATGTGTTTACATATTCAATTCACAATACAGAAAAAAGAGAACACAGTCTTGAAAAAAATATAAGTAAGAATACAAAACTTAACACACAAAAATCGATACACAAATTGAAATTTTTATATGAAATAAATTATATATGTATATAAACATAT
Organism: Acanthacorydalis orientalis; assembly: GCA_034766995.1. NCBI lineage: Eukaryota > Metazoa > Arthropoda > Insecta > Megaloptera > Corydalidae > Acanthacorydalis > Acanthacorydalis orientalis. The sequence goes on from CM068317.1 coordinate 37,440,261, forward strand.
ATCAGATAGTCAGGTAATATAACACACTAAACAAAAAAATGATCAAAACTAAATATTTGTATCATACAAATGAAAAGGTAATCCACAAGAATGCACAATCTGTCCTTTTTCTCTCTAACAACACGCGTTTACTATTTTGAAAAACGTTCCACTGTGCAAAAAATGTGGTGTCTTGTTTTTTTCATAAAAACATGTCGTTCACTGTCGAATTTAAATTGTTATCGTGTTGTCGCCTAGATCCCATTATCTAATGAGCATTTATTAATTGCTAATTATGAGCGGGTTTCATTTTTGAGTCTGTCATACGAATGTTTCTTTGACTAGTTTGACAAATTGTATATGGATAGTTTTACGCGGGAGAGAAGTATAGATGCTCCTCGTTCACAGGCAGTACAACAACTGACTGTCGAGTGTAATGGCCGGCTTGAAGTAAATTGGTGGGGGCCGTATGCGCACGTTGCAGCACAGACGTACGTAACTAGAAAGTGGGGATGTTTTGTTCAACTTCATTCTATATAACATTTTACAAGCTTATATATATATATATATATATATATATATATATATATATATATATATATATATATATATATAAGCTTTTTTATGATATTAGTTCGAATATATTTTTAATAATTAATAAAAAAATTGATAGAATCAAACGTACAATTGGACTAAGATTCAAACCAATTTGTGTTCTAGTACGATATTTCACCTTTAGCTAATAATTAAGGATAAATCGGCAAGGAAGAAGATACTCTTTATCGACTTATTCATAACAGACTGGGATAAAAATACCAATCACTAAAATTATAATAAATGTTTCCTATAAAAACTGAAATTTATCAGATATTAATGAATCATAGAAGTCTTGTACTTTTATTCAGTTTCTAGATTTGCTATTGTATTTCTATAATTTGATTTTAAAATTTATTTAAGGAGACTTCAGATCTTTCTAGAACGTCTGTAAAAATACAACTGAATAATGAGAAAATTTTATAGCAAATTCCATGCATTTATTTTTGTGAAAAACAGTTTTATATTTTATTATGAAGAGATAAACATTTTAAAGGAAATTTGTTTGTACTAACTTTTTTTTTAATAATTATATTTAGATTGTACCTGTTTTTTTTGGACACCTTGAATACTTCTGTTAATCAAATATTAATTAAAACGAAAATAATTAAAAGTTCGTTATTAAAAAAATACGTACTGTTGTCAATCGTGTTTAAACTTTATCTCCATTTTGATGTTTACAGTAAATATTATTATAAAAATATTACTCGATTATAAAACAACAAAAATTTAATAAATCAACTGAGTAGTAATGTATCAATAATTTTAAAATCGCTAGTACAGAAAAGTACCTCATTTGATTAACATCTTAATTTTTTAATGAATTTATAATATTTATGAAATCAGTTACAATTCAATCAAAAGTTTCATTTAGTTTACATGTATCTTATTCCTTCACATACCATATTAAAAAAGTGATGATAACTTTTATAAATTGTAATAATCAGAATAATTTTCATTTAATTGCTTAACTATTAAATGTTATAAGATTTATAATATTAAATTATTATCATATATTTATATTTTTTTACATTAGAGGGTGGCTTTCAAATGTTTCACTGAGGTACCAATTTTCAATGATATCATAATTATCGTTAGTCTTGAGTAATATTACTAAAAACAAATGTAATAAAAATTATAAAACTTTTCAATTTGTAAAAAATATCTTAACACTTTAATCCTCACTAGGTATTTAAAAAATAACACATCTAGATTCAATATATACACAGACAATACTTTGTGTTAACTATTGACAAAGATTCGAGTAGAATATACATATCTAATTCTAGCACATATATCATTTTCTTGTCTTGTGTAATACACTTTTGGGTCGATTTATTTATGTTAATATAATTTTTTTTGGAATTTTCAGTGTTTATTAACGTCTAAGATGATGATATTGTTATCAAATTGCTAATCAATGTATCATAATTGACAATATAAATTAATGTTTACTTTTATAATTAGGAATTAATCAATAATAGTTTAAAAATAATTTAGGAACGGGTTAGATTAGGTTATTGGTGTTTTAGACAGTTAAGGTCATTAGAACACGATGGAACTTGGTGGTTGAAAAAAGGTTGAAAAAAAGGTTGTGCGATTATTAAAAAAAAATAAAATCCCATAGTTAATCAACTGGTTTATTAAAATTCGTTATCTTTCAGAATTAAATCATTCTAATTGTTTCCAGAAATTGTATACATTTGTGGACTTTCATAAATGAATTACTTTTCATACAGAAATCTTTTTACCAAAATTTTAAATAAGTAATTATTGTTCAATGCAATTTTCACATATACGATTTTCGATTTTTTTATAGCGCTCTGAGGGTAATAACAATGTCATCGAAATGTATATAAGGGAAATTAAAATTGAAAAAATCAATTATTTTTCATAAAAAAAAATATTTGTTTCATTTGTTAACGGGAATTGGACCACAGTATCAAAAAGTATAATAATTATGGCAGAATTTCGACAGATTCTTTTTTTAAATACACATTTTTGTGATTTGAAGATTTCTGAAAAAACAATTCTATAAGCATGATTCGACAAGCTACATCGATTGTACTAAGGTCGTCTGGCGCTTCGATGTGCAAGTAAGACACATATACATACAATACGTCTTTGCTTATTTGCGCCGGTTTCTCACTGAAGTAGCCGCCCTGTCACGTGACGTACGCGCGCTGCGCACCACAGCCGGCTAGATCGCGCGCGCCACTTGTAAACAGATAGCACTACGTAATGTGCTGTATAGCGCCCTTTTTCATGTGCTATGCCCCTTTCATTTTATATATATATATATATATATATATATATATATATATATATATATATATATATATACATAAATGTATATATTTATGTTGTACCTGTCTCAATGCATAAAAGAATGGAAAATTTTGCATAGCCTTTGAGAATTTTAAATTATGAGATTATCATTATGATAAATTTATAACATAATTATTTATTTATTCAGCAATAAGACTCTTATAAATGTGTAAGCTGTTGTGTTACTTACCATACAACAGACTTTTTTCTTATTTATAATCTCAAGTTGATGTCATTATGAATTTTCAGAAATTTACTACGTATTTAATTACAAAATTTATTAAATTATTTAAGCAGTTAATATTTTTTTGTTATACGAGTAGCTGCATGCATATATAATATAAAACATCTACTTTTAAGTCACAAGTTTAATTAATTATATTCTTTATTTGCTTGGAAAAAAACGTATTTACATTATATTATTCAATTATGACTTATACTACGATCTTATGATAGCTGAATACATTTTATACTTATTTTTTTATTTAATTTTTTTGCTACTCAACCGGAGTTACAAGCATTTGTTTATTTAACATGAATATATTGTACAATAAATCTTTATTATTAAATTTTTAATTTATTTTAAACGTAAAAACGATGAACATATTTTAACCCGAATTACATATAATTTTTGAACTTTTTGTAATTTATCACTATTTTATCTTTAAAATCAATCAATAAATATGTTGGACTACATATGAAAACATTTACATTCACTGATAATAAAAATGTCTTCCATGTCATTTATAAATGAATTCATTTTGATACCAATTTTGTATTTTATATTTTTTGTCATACATATAAACACTCACACCTAAATATATACACAGTTTGATATAATCGATTCTGTTTTCACAAACGTATTTAGAATTAAACATAATATAAATTAAACAATGGATACCATTAAAGGTAAATTTAAAAAATGTTCAGTCACACTTGTTTGAAAATACGGAAGTTTTTAAAAACATTATACATAATAATTTATTAATGATAATTAAATACTCAACTTATCTTTTATATCTGTTTAAATAAACCACACTTCTGCAAATATATAAATGGACATGTGAATCATATACCAGTTATTAAAGGTTATAAACTTTAAAACAATTTATAAATGTTCGAAGTCATATTATTTACTATTAAATATTTAATCGTAAGTTTCAATACAATTAGCAGTATTTAATTTTTTTCATAAAAGCAATACTACTTTCTATAAAGCTTTATTCGATTTTTTGTTTACAGTCTGAGTCTTTTATGGAAATCAAAGTTATTTTGAATGGTAACGAAATATTTTCATGATAGCATAATTTTTCTTATATGGAAACAGGCATTATTTAGTATAAAATCATTTATGTTCTATAAAACAGTAACAAAAATATATAAACCTTGAAAATCTTTTAGAACAAATTGTTTTAAAAAAATGTATATTAATATTTAATTTTCGTTCTTTACATTCAGAAAATTAAAAAAAAACATTTCTCAAGGTAACTCAATATAAAAATTGATAAAGAATTTACAATAAATTTTTGTACTCTAATGATTTGTTCATTGAGAAATGAAGTAAAATCTCAATTAAATTCAAACAGCACAGAACAAAAAATAAATGTCGTTTGTAAAAAAAAATTATTTACCGAAAACGCATTAAAATTTAACATAATGACCTTTTTCCGAATAAAAAGAGTAAATAACTCTTATAGTTTATTTAAGAACTAATCAAGATATTTAGATATAAAAAGATTACTAGTTCTATGCTCAGTATTGAAATAGTTTACTGTCCTTAAATTAATGTCTCTAAATTTAACATTGAACATATATTTTGATGATAAAGCGTGTTGATGCTTTGTATATTTATTCAAAAATATATTCATAAGTCTCTAGCAAACTTCAACATTTTAAAACGACGTCTAGCCGTTTTTCGATAAAATGTTGCATTTTAAAGCGTCAAAAGCCGATTTGTCACTCTCAAACAAATAAAGCACATTCACAAAATCTACACACGTATTATTCATCATCCGGAATATTATTATCGTTACTTAAAGCCACTGCAATAAGTTTATAATACGATTTATTACAAACGCTACATTTCACAATAAAAAATTTAAGTACGAAACCTCAAATTTCAATTTATACACGTCTAAGCATTCCCGTATTACAGTGATAACAAGGCGAGTTGCACAAATGTTTCTTGAGTGTGTTGAAACGAACAGGAATGTCGCGTGTTCGATACATACATGTGTGCAACAAAAATGATACGATTGGCTCATACGGCTGCATTTCTATTAGTAATCCATATCATGTATTGACACGTAATAAAATTCGTAATAATAAATGTTCAGTGCGAGCGATTGTACGTTGCAGTTCAGCTTTATAACGAATTATCATTCTTGCTCAGTCTATCCATTGTTGGCGTCAAAATCTCTCGTATGTGGGAATCAGATCGACGTTGGCATTGAACGGTGATTGATGCAAGTTCATTCAACCGTCCACCGTAGCGCTGCAGTGAACAAAGTACTAGGGATCATTTTTATTTTATGCCGCTGTAATCAATCCCAGAGTATTTTTGCGAATCTAACTTAATATCATTTTTTATACAGCGTGTTTTCGCGAATTATGATTATATGTTACATGAATAAAATACTAAAATCAGTTTAGTTGGTGATTTTATCTCATCTCGTTTTCTTAAAATAATTGAACTGTAAAAAATATTTTGTTTTTTTTTCTATTGTTTATAAAACAGAATTAATGATCTCTTTTATAAATGATATATTTTTATACAATAATTCAAATTAATGATCATTTCATACACACAACGAATATAATACTTTTAAAAAATGTATCTAATCTTAGACTAATAATATTATTATAGTATAGCAATAAATTATAGAGTGCAGATAATTAAACATACAATCATAATTATGAATACTATCAAAAAGAGAATTATTAACACGAAACAGTTCTCAGTTAATTCATAAAGGTCTGTTTTGAGAAACATTGACCATAGTACATCTCAAATTCTCAATGAATATTCAAATAAATGCTCAAAATTAATTTATCATCCTGTTACAAATGTAGATTTTTAATAAAAATCTTAACAGATGCTCAATTCCTTAATTGCATCATAGTTTACTCAAAGATTAATTCTTTAATTTATAGTATTAAAACTATTAATTTGTAAAAGTTATTTAAAGCACATAATAGATTTAATAAGATTTAAAAAAAAATAGTTTACTGTTCTATACGAATGTTGTAGGTCATGTATATGTTCGTTTCTTCTATGATTGGTTTTGAATTTCATTCTCAGGTAGACTTTAAACTGAAAACTTACTTTAGATGACAAAAGTCGAAACAGGTCGATGAAGAAACTGACTCGTACGTGGCCTATAGGATTCATATAAAACGGCAAACAGGAAAATAATTTAATACAAAAAAATATTTTTCATTTTATATATAATATTTTTGTGTATTAAACCACTAATAAGATAAAATGAATACAAATTTAAATAATATTGTTCTTGAACAGGAGCATAGAAATATTTCTAAAAATTCAAATAGAGTAAAAACTTAAAAGAAACCATTTAAAAATTCTGTGTGCTATTGAAAAATGAAGATTTTATCTACTGATACACATTACAAAACAATTTTTCAAGTTGTAATATTGTTTTTTTTATTAATTCATAAGAAAATACTCCATGATTTTTTTAAAATTTTAAATGTCTGAATGAATTTATTTAATAAATAAATTATTTTAAACAAGAACTGTTTTTTAATACACATTTCTATTTTATATATCTCAATTTGATGTAAAAAATATCGATTTTGTCATATAATTAATTTTAATTTCATTTGACACTTTTTGAATTCAGTGCTATCAAGTTCATGATTTTATATAATGGCAAAAGTAAAGGAACAGAAGCTTTCGGTTCCCTCTATAATATATTCAATAATTTAATTCAAAAAGTAGCTCGATTGAAACGAAATTGTAATTTCAATACATCGTGTCTATTATTATAAAGAAATCAATTATACATGTCAGTACAGATGACACGATATTCAATAAAACATGATTTCTATTACACTAACACTGTCTGATTTTTAATTGAAAAATATCATATTGAAAAATTGACGTTTTCACATCGGCGTCATGAATTCGGGGATTGATAAGAATATTGCCATTGTTGTCGAAAACGGATTTGAAATTAATTGATGACGGAGCACTGTACTAGGAGACGGGAAGTTACAGCTGTAGTGACTTTTCCGTTTATGTTATGGTACCATGCCGACAGTCATCATGTTACAAATACTCGACATTTCTATTGGTCTTGTGTTTCAATTACAAATTGGTTTGTTTCTGATTTCAAGAGAATAAATAAAGCATTCTTATTCGTTGTGTAATGAAAATATTTTTATTTTTGTTATCGATTCAATCAGTTATCAATAAATATATTTAGATTAAAAAAATTATTCATTCTTTCATTTTATATTTCTATTTTTAAATATCTTAATTTTGATTTTTCAGATGAAAGTTTCTCTTCTTTTTTGTTACTCTTCTTGAGCTTAAAGATTTCTGTATTTTCTTTCTATATGTGTGTTCTTAATCAGTTCAATACTTTCTGTCTGTTTATATTGTATTTTATAATTATTATTATAGTAACACTTTTTTAATTACGAAGCCATCACCATTAAATCATTTTATGTTTCAAATTACAATAATAACTATGTGTAAACTTCAGGTTTTTTGAATATCCTAGTAATATGTACACAAAATTAATATCCAATAAATTCTTTTTTTATTGAAGGATTACAGATATTATAGCTTTGGTCTTTAACTCAGATATATCGATCAAACTCGATATATTATATACGAATCCTGTAGATCAAATGAAAGTTAATTTCTTTTATAACCGGTTCAATTTTTGATATCTTCAGACAGATCTTGAATTCTTGGAATTCAAATTTTATTTGAGGTTACGCTAAGAAGAAACAAGCTTGTAAGTCACCATAATAGAAAATCAATGAGAGGATTTTGACAAATTATTTTTCTCCCCTTTATTAACCATAAAAATCTATTCGAAAATATTCGATAACTAAGTATCATTTTTTATTATTGTTAATATTTATTTCAATGGTAATTCCATCATCCTCGGTACTTAAAAAAATATATTTTTTGCTATTGAAGATATTGTCATCGAAATGTGATAATTAAAATGTATCAGTTTTCAATTAAAGCATATTTTTAAACAGAATTTGTTTCGTAGTTTGTAAAGAAGTGAAAAAGTAGTTAATGAAAGTGAAATTAGCTACAATGACATTTTCGAAATAGAAATTCAATGTATTTTTAAGTGATTTTATTAACTGATTTTAATTATTAAAAAATTCAAAATAGAAAACCATTAAAAATTGCATTCATTTTATCAAATTTATTCTAATTTTGATATTACTTTGTAATAATTTTCATTTTAGAATGAAAAAAAGTCAAATTAATTAAATTACTCCCAATATTCAAATTTAGAATTAAAAATATAACTGTGATTATTCTAATAATTATTATAATTAAAGCGCTATTAATGTAATAGCCTGTTTAGATATTAACTAATTAAATTTTTCGTTTTTGTGATACTGGGTTATCGTATTAATTTATCGTTTATTATGTTGTTATTTAACTTGATGTATATTTCATTGAATAATTATCTAATTATAGCTTAATTATGTTAATGCCTTTATTTAATATTAATTGCATATTTGATTGATAATCGATAGAAATATCTATTTTTAAATCACCTTAAACACACACACATGTATGTGTATATATATATATATATATTTGATAGAAAACTCTATAAAACACAATATAATAATTACATAACAATTATTTTATCATCAGTACAATTTCAATTGAATTACCAAAGAATCAATATGAAAATCAGCCCGTGTTCATTTTTTTATATCTTTTGAATACGATTCGTGACATTTTCAAATTGTGAAGAAAACAATAATCCATGAATTCACTATATGGCACGCCTGTGTCAACATAAGAAACAAATATTCGATATTGGAAAATAAAATCCGGAATGTTGCATACAATAACAATAACAGAGTTTACAGCAAGGGCACTCTGTTTCATGAACCTAATGGCAAGACTGAACATAATAGCAATTTTATACAAGAACGCATAACGTTTTTTTTAATATCGGTTTGAATATTCTCAAGTGTTTATGTGTTTGTGCTTTATTGACTAGTGAATTTGATTAAACAATTATCGTTCTACAGTTATACGATTCGTTCTTGAAGAAATTATAATTGTATTTTATATTACCAGTTACGTATATATATATATATATATATAATGTTTTGAATACCTCAACCATTTTATATATACTCGTACAATATAATTTTGGAATTATAAATTTCCTAAATATAACTAAAATGTTATTTCTAATTAAATATTGAGAATAGTATGTTATAAATCATAAATATTTTTTTTAATAAATGTCATTCATTAATTGCTGTTTCATCGTCTTTTAAATAATACTATCATATGAAATATTTTTTATCTTCTTGATTAATTTTATAATTTTTCAAATAAGTAAGTGTACTATACGATTGAAGTCATTTTTCATAGAATAAAGTTGTTTTTTAATAAAAAATAAATCATTACGAAGTTAATTTTCACACTAAAATAATTGTTTTTCGATAAAAGATTTCAAATTATATTTGTTTTTAATTATATAATATACGTTAATGAGCTTAGAACTTATTTGTTCACTCTAGCTGTGTCGTTTATGGTAAATATGTTGTTTGAAGCCAAATAAAATTGATTATACACATTAAAATGTTTCAGTAAACTTGATAATTAATTGTTTTTCTTAGGGTTAAAATTATAATAATTGTTTTTTTTTTCTTTATCATTAATCGACCATTTGTTGGATGTACAATTTATTACCATCTAAATTGTGGTTCTTTTTTTATTTAAAATGTTTTATTTTTTTTAAAAGGAATATTTTTTATTTCTCTTACCTGATTGTTCAATAAAGATAACCTTTACCAAACACAAACACAATTTCTTATTTTTTCGTATTGTTGATATAACCTACTGATCCTCGTCTTTGTTGTGATTGTCCGCTCAATATATCACAATAAACATTTATATTCGTTTTACAAACAAGAATTATTCACTGAACTCAGCCAATGAAAAAGCCGCGAGCGTCTTATTCCGCCAACCGCATCATCGGTAAATAGTTCGCTTGACGTGCGATCTTACCACACCAAGCACACGTGTCAGCGAACGACAGTCTCAAGATTAACCAGAAATTCAGTGGAATTATCCCTGCAGGATGATTAAAACAATCTTGAAACTATGCGCTAAGGAGCACCGCGTGGTTACAGAGCACACCGTTACAATATGAATCGTTTCGTTGTTAAGAGTTGCCTCAGGGTGGAAAAAACAGAACCGTAATTATACATTCTTGTATCAGTTTTACGCGATAGTAGTTTGTATTTGAAACTGAGATACTGTGTAGGGGTTGAAGTTGGCGTAAAGAGATTAATTCTGAAATGTTAAACCATGTTCGTGCATGGCACGTTATACATACACATTAAATGTATATATATATATATATATATATATATATATATATATATATATATATATATATATGTAATAATGTATATGTACATGTATATATATATATATATGTATGTATATATGTACATAAAATCTTAAGGTGTTGCGTCTGCTTGAAAACTAGAGGAAAATACCAAGAAATAAATACAAGTATTCGACATTATCTGCAAAAATTATATTAGATATGAAGTAAAATAATTTATGGTAAAAAATAAACTTATATTTCATAACTACTAGTATTAAATAAGGAAGTATCTAATGCTAGTATAGTTAGTTAGCTAGTAGTTAGTATATTTATATTATAAAAGAAATCGATATTCTCATATTTGTATGCATACATACTTTCATATCTATATATATATATATATATATATATATATATATATATATATATAATGTGTGTGTGTACGGATTGTAAAAATATATTTTGAAAATTATTGAAAAAATAGTTTAATTAAAAATCAATAAATCTAAACTATTTTTCATAATAATGTATCTAAATATTGAGGCAATGACAGTTCTGACTGTGTGCCTAAATTCACTTTCATAAATCAGTTGTGTTTTTTTTTATCCCGCAAACTTCATCAATTTTCCAATTAAAAATCTAATTTTCAGTAACTTGGCGCTCTGGAAATGTTGACATTACCATCGAAATGCTCATAAGCTACCATCGAAAATAATCAATACTAATTTATTGAATATTTTTAATCGAAAAATTGGTGTAGTGTTTGGTATGAAAAAAAACATTTATGAAAATATAAATTTTTGTTTTTTACTCTTTTTTTCACCTAAATTTTATTTTAGTTTCAATTATTTGTTTATTTAATCGTTGGTGTTAATGTTGTACATATTTTTCACATTTATTATTCATATACAAAATGTTGTTCTGCTGTATTAAAATAACTTGGAATTAATTGTGAAGTTATTTTAAATTAATTCTAAATGATAAAATCTAAACACTCACAATCATCACCAATATTAAATACGTGATTACTAGAACATAATTTTTGAATTGCTCAGATCTCTCATAGATGAACTTCTGGTTTCACATACCACGAAATTTCTTATCAAAATATTCAACAATTACTTATTGCATAGTTTGATCGGTTTATACACGTTTAGATCTCGATGCAATTATTTTCAGAACACAGATTGAATTGCTCACGCTCTCAAGATAATATCATTTCTATCGAAACACACTTAAACGATCTAAATGGACAATAAGCAGTAGTTCAAGATTTTGATAAAGCCTGTTTCATGGTATTTCGACTAGAGATTCATTAATGAAAGTAAATTCAACCCTAGGGCCAAAACTTTATTCCAATATATTGACTAGAATTCTATTGACAAGTAAAAAAATATTATTAGCTAATAATATTTTTATTTTGGAGAAAAATATAAGCCTTATATAAAAATTTATCTTATAATAATATTTTTCATATTGGAGAATTTTCATTCTCATACCATTTATTAAATTTAGTAGATGATTAATGAACAGGGCCAATGTTTAGATTATGAATATTATTTTTTTGTGGAATTTTCTACCATTGATCACTATTTATGAGAATATTCGAAAAAATAAACCGAAAAAATGTACAAGTAGCAAGAAGAAAATGTAGTAGTATTATTTTTTTGTCCATACAAATAGCATAACCATTCTAACAAAAAAAAGAGTTCATAATATGTAATTAAAGAAAGAAATATTCCGTGATATGTTCAAGCGTAAAGGAATACTAACTTAAAAAAGATTTATTGCCTCATAATTTTTAAAATGTCATGTATTTAATTAAGTGTTTGAATTTACAGACTTAATTATCATCATGTAGTATGCAAAAAGTAGATTTATTTCCATTTCAGTTAAAGAATCCAATTTTTTAAATTGTGCTAGTTTCCTTAGATTCTGTTTACTTGATTCGATTTTTTTCAAATTTTTACAAAATAGTTTCAATATTTTATTTATTGTTAAGCTATTTGATATTTTTCACTATAACGAAGTCAGTTTATTTATGAAATTTTAAATTTATATTCTTTATAGTGAAGTTAATAAAAACAATATATTAATTAATACAAAATAAATTTACAATTGATAGTTAAAATTAAATTTTGATCTTATTATTAGATACGGAATTTTCTTAAGCATAAAGCAAAAACTAAGAAATTTATATATGCTCTTATGTATGTTAGTTTTGAAATGTATATAAAGTTTTAATTAATTATGCTAGGAACTTGATTCAAATTAATACAATAATTTACATATTCGTTTACGTTTTACAATTAACAAGAAGATATTTACAATTAACGCCCACAATAATAAATATATCAGCTACAGAAAATCTATACATACGACTTTTCAGTATATATAAGATCATAATTCCAAATATTTCTATTTAAAATATTTAAATAGAAAAATAATCGATTATTTATATTTCTTCTTGATTGAAATATTTACATAATTGAATAATATTATAATAAGTGGATACAGTTTTTTATTTTTTTTATTGATTTAAAATTACATTACAGTAAACATATTTAATACCTCTGTTCATCATAATTCAGAAAGAATTATGTACGAATAGTAAATTACAAAGCTCGTTTTTTATTAATAATGATTTACGTCGAACGATATCTTTTATAAAGCTTTACATTTTTAATTTTATACTTCGTAACAGTTTGTTCATTAAACTTTGTGCTATAAAATCAGTTCTGTTTTAAATATTTTATAAACTTTTCTGATATATCAGTCGATTTAGTCAAACGAAAAGTCTATAAAATATAAATTTGATGTACGGCTAACGATCCAATCAAAAAATGTTTATATTATATATACCTGCTATCATTTGATTGAATATATTATAAGGAAAAAATATGGAAAAAACACATGCATGACAGCTATGACAGCCAAAAAAACCAACATACAAATAAATGAATGGGGCAGATATATCATTATCATTTAACATAAACACTTGTCTATTATATTATGTCTCTATATATGAAAGGAAATCACAGAACAAGCATACATCCCATTCGTGCGGAAGGAACAAGCCACACAACAAAACCTGTCTGTATGTATTATATAATAGGTACATACATATATATATATATATATATATATATATATATATATATATATTTGTATGTATACTCCTATATTATGTACTCTGTTGTGTTATATTCGATCACTATCAAGTAGCAGCACCACATAATAGAAAACACAACGATATCGTAACAGATAATCCGGCACGCACGCTTTGCCGATCATAGGTGCCTTAGAAAATGGGTTGGATGAATACCATGGATCTAATATGTATGTAGGATACACAATTATTGTTCAGATTTTTCTTGTATGTCAGGATTTGTTGTTAGATTCGCAGTAATTTCTTATAAAGTATTACATTGTTATATACGATATGTTCAATTTTGTATTGAAACTTCAAACACGATGAAAAAATCAAATTATGTATAAAAAGAAAAAATGAAGTTTATTTGGTTTATGATTTTCTCTCCATTACAATGATTTTGTATATTTTAAATATTCGTTTTGATAATTATGAATTGTCAGCAAATATTCATTGTTTGATTATTGTATATTTTATATGACAGGAAAAAGTAAAGTAAGGGTTAAAAAATTATAAACATTTTATAAGGGATATTTGCAGTATGGATAGTGCAATATTTTTTTAAAAAATCTGTCTAAATTTTGCTATAATTAATTCAGAAACCGTTTTCAACTTTATTTGTGTGGAAACATGATGTGTTCTTTTACCACTGTTATTTTTAATATCAGTTTTAAATGAATTTTAACTCTTTACAACTAGTAGGTTGGTACAGAAATAATTGCAGTTTCTGTTTTTGGAATTCTAATCTTATTTTTTTCAATAAAAGTTTCATTTCAACTTGCTCATATTAATATCATTTTAAAATCCATTTTTCGGCCTGTATTTTGGTAAAATGACTTCGGTTTTTAATAACTAATTTTGCTTCAAATTGCGCTATTGAATTAAAAATGAAAAAAAAGTAAATAAGAGAAATTTGTTATGAGTTCAAAACAGGTGGTAAAGCAGCAGAAACTGCTAGAAAACTAAACGATGCTTTTGGTATGGGTACTGTTAAGGAACGTACAGTGAGATGGTGGTTCCAAAACTTTTTAAACAGTTTAATAATATTTATGGTTTTACAAAGTTAATTATTTTTAAATTTTATATTATTTAAACAAGCTTCTCATAATTCAATTATATTCAATTCGAATGAATTGTATTATTTATGCTATTAGTGAGTGTTTTAGAAACCAAACAATTTTGGTTAAAAAACAGTTTTTGAATTGATTGGTAAATTTCATATGAAAGAATCAGTTCTTATGGCACATAGATCAGCAACCCATTAAAGAGTTACTACATTGACTCCAAACTACCGAGTTTTAAAAAATTATTTTAGTTTAATTTGTTATAATATTACAAACACAATTCATAGTTCTTTAATTATTTACATCTTTTCTCTGAATGTTTTTTTTTGTTAAATTTTTAAAATATAATATATTATCTAATATGAATTTATATTATCTTCTACCTTCTCACTTTTGACTAATGTATTTATTTTAGAATTATGATCTCATGTGTATTAAAAAGGAATAATGTACTTAATTATTTTCAATTTTTGAAAAAGACTATACATCTGTTACTAATCAAACTGTTACAATATTTTTTTAAGAACAAGGTCATTATTTGCATTATAATATTTGAATTGTGTATGTTGTTTTATTTATATAGTTTACATTTCAAAGTACGAACATCTTATTTTTTTATTTTATCATGTATTTACTGTAATAATTGTGTATTGTTTACAATTAACAGTTAATTTTTTTAATTTGTTTTACATTCTGTACATACAAGAAATGTATATGTAATAGATGTACTTTTTGCATTATAAATATTTTTAATACAAATAATTTATTAAGGAAATACGAGATAAACACTAACGACAGAATGTTGTATTTAATCCGATTTACTGACTCCATGTGCAAAAAATCAATGATTACTAAGATCTAATCCTACGCGATTGAATGTGGTACTATAGTAGGAGTTGGAGGTAAGCCGCATATATTGTAACAGGGATATATGTATATATATATATATATATATATGTGTGTGTGTGTGTGTGCGTATGTGTGTGTGTGTGCGCCTATATGCATACGTTGTGTATGTGTAATAAGTGGAAGCTGAATGGAAGTGGAATCACGAAACACGCGTTCAATCTATCGTGTTATAAATTCGTCTCAAGGCTGTATTATGATTAGCATGCCTGTCCGGAATACCTGAGCAGGTTAACTCGTCGACATTGTAAGTGTCACGACGGTGTGAGTACGTAGAACGCTATAGTTGATGGTTGTTCCAGGAGACAGTATACGTATCCCGGATGAGGTTTCTGTCAGGGAGACAGGATGAGATCATCCATCGTGGTGGCTGGCGGTAGAGCTGTTGGCGTATGGCCCCATAACTGTGGCTTCAGAACTCTAACGACTAATATAGAGTATGTTCAGTATATGTATACGTCTACGACATTAATTATTGTACGCTGAACTCTACGAGAATGACAGAAATGCGTGAATGATGAATTCTGCCCGACAAATCATTATTTACATGATATATATTCTAAGTGTTGCATTTATGTACATACACATATACATACATACATATATATATATATATATATATATATATAATGCATGAAACAGAAAAAACAGAAACAAAATAATTTATAAAACAAAGTTTCATTAATATACTTCCAGCCCCAATTCAACTGAATTTAGTGCTCAAAATGAAATAACATTTATTAGTATTAGATAGTTATAACAATATTGTTGTTATAAAATGCGAATGTTTTTGCAAAATATATTTTAGGTTAAATTTTTCTATTAATGTTTCCTTATCCAATCTAAAAATCTCTAAAATAATTTTTGAAAAAATAACACATGAATTTTTGTGAGCAGCATGTTTGTTGTTTTATCTAATAAATTCAAAGTAAACTGGTGCTGTGATAACAAAATGTATTTCGTATGAATGTGTACACTTATTTTCCTCAAAATTGGTGGAATATATAGTTTTGTCTTCTTTCTAGTAAAACGTGTTAAAATTATAAATTCAGTCAATTTTTTGCGTGTTTGTATAATTTTTTTATATATTTCCCAATGTCAGTGACAAATAAAATACAATTATATATATATATATAATATTTTAATTTTATAATATTTTAATAAAGTTCATGGTATTTACTGCTATCATCTGTACTTTCAAGTAATAAAAATTTCGAAAAGTATCTACTAATATTCTCTCTCTCTCTCTCTCTCTCTGTATATATATATATATATATATATATATATATATATATATTTATATATGCTTTAAATATATATTTTGAGAATAAAATCAAATATTATTGATATTTTCTTCTATCAACATTATCTTGATTTAAAACTAGTATTTGTTTATATTCCTACAATAAGATCACAAAATTTAAACATCAAGTAAACATTAATCAATTAATCTCTTAATCAATTAATCAGTTATTAGTTAAAGTATATATTGGCAATTAAATGGAAAAGAAAATACTCTATGTGATTAAATTCAATTTAAAACTTATAAATTTGCACAAAAAGTTGTAACATAAGAACAAAAACATTAAAAGTACTGAATTATATATTATTATATATATTGTTCCTTAACCGATGCAGTGTGGATTAATTTTAATAAAAATTACTACCATTTTATTAACTTTCGAAGTTATAAACGAATAATAACTCTTTCAAATTATTTGAGCATAAAAATAAATTTCATTGAAGATTAGTTACTTTTTTTGAATTCATAAAAATGATAATAAGTATCAAATTAAAGCAGAATGAATGAAAATATATGAATAAATAATTTGTTTTTCATTAAAACCCAATAGCTTGAATTAAATTAAATGTAGGATTCTGAAATCGTTCCTTTCTTCTGTATTCACCATTAGTAAGACTAAATCGGGATTATACGAGACATGATAGTTTTATTCTCAAAGGTACCCCTGCCATCTGAATGATTTATCCTAAGCGAGCGTATTGTTGTTATTATTATTATATATAACAGTAGGAACAACGGTATATTCTAATTTTGATAGATATGTTTGTATTTAATTTCCATTTAAAGCTTATATCATTTCTAAAAACTTTCGAGGCAAATATTTTCCGTTTTATTAACAATTTTAAAAATTTACTATTAAATAATACGTATATTTTTTATTTGAAATATTTATTTAATTTAACCCTCTGTTTGTGACTGAAATGTAAGTTAAATGTCTAAACCATAATATAGATTTTTATATTGCCTAATATAATGTATTTATATTCTATTGTGCATGAGTATCTTAAAATATGCTGTTGATACATAAATTCTGATTGATTTGCCTTTGGATTAGAACTTTTAAAGTGTATTTTTTAAAAAAAATAAAAATTGTCATCGATTTATAATGAGTTTTCATTAGAAAGCATACTTAAATCATATAAATAAAATAGACGTAAATTTTTATATATTTCTATTTAAAAATCTATTATCATTATTCAAGTAAAATATTTCATATTTTTAAAATTAAAATTTTTTTAAAGCACTTTTTGAAATTATTTGTTATTAATAGTATAGCATAGAGTTTAAGTAATCGTAATAATATTGTAAATAAAATTTTTATTTTTAAAATTTTTACTGATAAGGGTTTTTTTGTAAAATCTATAGTAATATTAAAGCTTTAAAGCTTTACAACACTAGTGAATGAATATTAATATTTCTCTTTGTGAACCATATGAAAACTAGTGTATATTTATAGATATATGCATATATAATGTTTTGAAATCTAGACATTTTTATATTTAATATTTGAACTTAACGAATTAAATAATTATAAAATAATAAATTTAAAATATAATAAGTAATACATGAAAATATTTCCGCTTTTATAAAATATACTGGAATGAAATAAAATTTTGAAAATATTTTCTTAAATACTTTCTATTAGTAAATAATTAAGAAAAAATCATCATAAATCTTTATGAAGGATATATTTAAATCTAATAACCATTTAAAAAATATCTTTATTTTCTTCATGTTTAAAAAGGAAAGTTCGTGTTAGTTGATTTTATTTAAAGGTTTTCTGGTAAATCAATCTTTTGTAGCTACTGTATTAATAATTAAATTAATTTTTGTATGATTACAGTATTACTATACATGTATTAATATGTTCAATATAAATAAAATTATTATTGATGAATATTCGTTGTTAAAAAGCATATTACACTCCATAATATTTCATATAGAGGTATGAATGGTATAATAATTTATCAAATATTATGTCTCAATATTTAATAGAAAAGATATGAAAAGAACAGATTTAAATTCATATATTTTTACTCAAAATTTAATTGTTATTAGGTAGTTTGATATAAATAGTTTGTGTATATATATATGTATATATATATATGTTTGTCGTATTAATAATAAAATATTCATAATTAGCGAAACTTATTAACAATCCCTAACAAATATTAAACAGATATATTTGCAATGATCTAACTTTAACCCGAAGGCATATTCACAAACGTTATAACTGTATTTAATTCCTTATTCACGATGGAATTTCAAATGTTCTGTCATAGTTTCATATTCGTGCAAAAGTATAGGTATGCTATCTGCAAGGAGATTTTCGGGATAAAGATATAAAGGGGGTTCTGTTGAGGTTACACGCGTAAATTTTTCAACATTGTCGTTAAAACTATGAAATTCCGTTATGTACAAATTCGTGCCGTTAAATGCACAGCTATTCATGTAAACAGTATCTGTAACGTTGTTACCGAAGCGATATTGTAAAGTAAATATGAAACTATTGACTTTGAATATACTAAATATCTGCAATATCAAATAAATGATTGTGGTGTTAAAATAAGCAACTTA
>CM068317.1:37462248-37607248 GCA_034766995.1 Acanthacorydalis orientalis
TTATATTAACAAAAATATTTCAATAAAACAAATAATAATAATTGAAATTTAATGCTTTCAAGTACTAGAGAATCAATATTAATAATCCTCTTTGCGAATGATATACAAAACAATGTTTATTTTTGTATATATAACGTTTTAAAATCTAGAAATTTTCAAATTTAATATTATCATGTTAAAAAATTGAGTATTTATGAAATGATAATTAATGCCTAATAATATTTTCACTGTTATAAAATGTACTTACTGAAAAAATAAATATAAATAATTAAAAAAAATATTTATAAATATTTATTGACAAATAATGAAGTAGAAACAAAATATTTAAAATCTATATCAAAGACAAATTTAAATTTGATAATCAATTATAAAACTTATTTGGTTCTCATTAAGATTAAGGATGAATATTTAAATAAGTTATTTGTTTTTGTATAAAAGATTTTGTTAATAAACAACACTTTATTTTTGTATATGTTAAAAATGAAATAAGTTTTTATAATTTTCCAGAATTTTTATACACGAATTTATTTAAAATAAAAAAAATTCGCTCTCTTGACAAATATATTTAATTATTTATAAATATTTCGTTTCGAAAAGCATATTATAATACATATAGAGAAATGAGTATTATCTAAAGTAATTTAAAAAAGTATTTTATGTTAAAAGTTAAAAAGAACAAATGTGGAAAAACAAAATATTAATTCATAACTTTTAATGTAAAAGTGCGTTAAGTTCAGTTGTCATGTTATTTTGTTATGTCAATCTTTAATGTATTAAATATCTAAAAGGTATCTGCATCATTTTATTCTTTAATTTTTGTATATTATATGTTTATATATATATATATATATATATATATATATATATATATATATATATATTTGAAGTACTCGTTAAAATAAAAATAATTAGGGATTCAAACAGAATCTAAGTTATAATTTAACTATAAATTTAATAATTTAATAATTTGTTAATTTAATAATAAAATATTCATTTAGGAGTTCAATAACATTTAAATACTTTCTTTTATTAACTAATAATTCTCTAGTTTACTTACTATAAACAAAGTTCTTTAATAAGAGCGAATTTAAAAAATATAATTAATGTATTCTTAAAAGTTTATTCACTAAAATAATTATTCATGTAAAATATTAAATTTAATTTGTATTTTTCAAAGCAAATAGAAAAAATAAATTAATTTTTTTAAAGATCAAAATATAAAATTTTACAAATCAATTGATTTTTTTTAATGAATCAGTTAAAATATAATATCTTAAAGGATATTCAATTGTTTAACTTGAAAATAGTATTTTTACAAGTTAAGTCGTATTAAGTACTTCCTTTTATTAACAACACAATTGATATTGTTCTTGTAAAGAATATCTTGATGTAATCTTGTTTTTACGAATCTGAAAGGCCAATGAACGTAATTAATACTTTAAATGATAAAAAAATAATTTAAAAATTGTTTGAAACAGCCAAAATACATGTAAATTTTCTTTCTTGGATAAAAAAGCATACTGTTAATAATACTATGTTTATTTTATCATTTGTATGTCAAAAGTAACACTGTAAAAAACATTCGTATACGAAACACATACATCTGCTTATAAATTAGATAATATAGTAGACATAATAGCATACAAAATGTAACATGTAAAAAAACAGACGGTAATAACAACAGAAGAGCACAATACGCGAACAACTTCCAAAACAATCAACAATGTGACGTACATACGTATGCAACCAGGTATAACATACATAAATAATATTCCGTAGTTTTCCGTATGGAAGTTAATTACAATTTCAACATACATCATTGCATTTTCAAAAGGTGAAACGGTGTGTCGCATCATGAAGTTAATTACAAACATCCAACTTTGGTACGGATATTCAACAAGTTCGCGTGTGCAGAAAGCAGATGGCGTCTTGATACAATATGTCGCACGAGTGCGGCGGACTCTGTCGGACGGATGTGTCTCAACTTCGAGCAAGTTGCCACTTCGACTTGACAGTCCTGTCACAAATACAATCACATAAACAAATTGCATATAGTTGCCACGGCGCATACACCGTTTCAAATAATTGGAATATTGTTGTTGTGTGTACGCTGAGTTGTTTGTTTCTAACACTATTTTAAATAGATACAATTTATACGAGCTGCTCTCTCTTCATTTACATTGCAGTACATGCATTATTTTAGAGTAATTCACTTACACTTTCTAATATTATCATTTAATATTCTATTTATATTAACTGTAATTACGGTTCATTTATATTTATCTAATGTTTATGCAACAATTTAATTTAAATTAAAATCAGAATTGTCAATTTAAATCTCATTGATAGATTAAAATTCAGAAATAGATTATAATTCATTGTGATGTATAATAAAAAAAATCTTATAATATACATTTGTTAACAAGGATAAAAAATAAAATATGGGATACAATTACAATCTAATAATAATGGGTTCAATAAAAAAATAACACTTTTTCACTTTTGAATTCTTAATTTCTTCATTTACGTTTTATTATAACAAACGTTTACATTTTAAATATTAAAATAGTTAAATATATTTTCGAATGCACCATACAGTTTTTATATAAGTAGAATTTTCTGTATCTTTGTGCTCTAATGATGGTGGTGTCACCATAAGTAACGATAAAAATTATCGTATATTAAAAATAATGATATACTAAAAATTGTTAACCATATTTTTTTTTATTTTATCGGGTGAAAAACATAATTCATTTGTAAACGTCTCCTTCTAATTTTTCTTTAATAAAAATTAACATGTAAATAGTAATTACGGGTAATAAAATAATATCTTAGAATTAATAATCATATAATGTAAATTAGATTAATTTTGAATTAAGATCATGATTAAGGTAAAAAGAAAAAATGGTTAAATAAATACATAATAACAATTTATTTTTTAATTAAATATTTATTTTACATATACCATAGAATGTCTTATATTTGATTAATAATCTTTTGTTCATGACTTGAGTATATTTCAATGATAATTTAATCATTTTCAGATAATTATTTATAAAGAGATTAATAAGCGATTTAGATACAGTTTTTTCAGCATTACTGTGCTGAGAATAATAGAAACCACAATGAAATACACAAAATTGGCAATAAAAATATTTGAAATAAATTCTTGAAAGGTTTGATTAGAGTATTTTTCGTATAGCGAAGAATAAAAATTCATTTCTATAACTAAATTTAACCACAGTCTCAAAAGATTAATAATTGTAAATATAACTTTGAATAAATTCGATTTATTTAAAGAGAAATTATAAAAGGAAGATTTTCTCAAAGTATCTACGCAATCAATAAACTTTCGATAAATATTCCGTTCCTATTTAATTTTCTACTGATTTAATTATTAAAGCTATTTATGTAGATAGCAATATAGAAGTTATTTGTCAATCTATTTACATTTATACACTCACACACACACACACACACACATATATATATATATATATATATATATATATATATATATATATAGTGGGATGTGCACATGTACAGACGAGCCAGAAGTTATTATTCCAAAAAGTTATTTTTATTTAAATATGAAAATGATTCTGTGAATGTTTGTTTTCTTAAAATTAATTTTTAAATTGAAGACTTACAATATCCTTGACTTTTATTGTTAATATGTAAAAATATCCTTCCTTTTATTAAGGGAACGTACCTAACAACTGGACTATTAAAAGAATTAACAGAAGATATATATATATATATATATATATATATATATATATATTAATAAATAAATAAATAAAATTAGGTAATAATAAATAACCAATACAGTAATGACAAGCAATTTATTCGATATTCTGTACAAAGTATAATTTTAAACATTATAATTATAAATAGAAAAAATAAGTGACTTTTATTTTGAAGTGTTTTATATATTTGAATTTGTATTACGATAAGTTCATTTATGTAAATATCGATTTTAAATATACTGACATCCTTTCTTCTATTACATTTAATTTATAATTCTGAAGTATGAGCTGAATGATGCAAGAGGTTAATTAAAGTTATATTCTGAAAATACAAGATAAAGGATGTAATATACGTCACTCAACTGTTGTGTTTAAGCACATTTCAGGAGTAAAGTTGAAAGAACTGTTGTAAACCATGGAGTGAAGTGAGCAAATAAAAACTTTTAACAACCGACTAGAATTTTAGAGGTGTGTCAGTAGAAAGAATGTGCTTAATGACAAAATCAAACTTGTTATTTTATTACTGTTTGAAAACAGTTTTTTTTTAAAAAAAAATTAAGAGTTTATTGTAAATGACAATGTTTATATGTGAAAACAAGTATGAACATTGATGATATATTTTAAATATCGATTCAAATACTTTTATGAAACAATTACTAAATGTATACTACGTAGTACTGTATAAAATAATGCTTTTAATATTTTCTCATGATATATTATCCTTGAGAATTTTATATATAAAAAAACTGAAATGTATTTCAAAATTGACATTTTCATGTTTCCGTCTAGTCTTTCAAAACATACTGAATATTTTATCATTCTTGTCGTAGAGTTTTATTCAGAAGCAAACTTACATTATACATTTTGCGAAATCGAAAAAAGAAATTAAATTATACATTTTAAAAAATTCTCGAACTATATAAAGGTAAATTTCGTTCCTTTCTTTTTTTATATTATTTCGAACAGGCTTAAATGTAAAAAGAAAATGCGAAATAAATTATTGACAAAATATTTTAAACCGGTCTCTTCGTAACATAAATTTTATACCATTAAAAAAGATACATTTATTTTTTTACAATACCATTATATGCTACATTATTTTTTTCTTATATATATATATATATATATATACATGTAGTAAAAAATAAATATTAAAGATCATATTTATTCAGAAGAAAATTCAAAATAAATTTAATGAAACATGAATGTTTTTGTAAGATGTATATCATTATATATATATTATGAATATTATTATATATATAATGTCAATATAATAAATTTTGGAACATTTTGCTACGAAAATATATTGACGTTCATCATAAAATAAGCCTACACATATTTTTGTAAGAAATCTATATACCTGAAATAACTTGATGTGTGTATATATATATATATATATATATATATATATATATATATATATATATGTATAAATTTTGTTTACAGAAAAATTGTTCAATAAAAGACCTTATAATAGACATCATATACATTTTCTATATGTTCTTTTTATCACAATACGTATTTCTTGTTCGGTGACAATCGAACTTTTACCAAGATGGAGAAGTCAAACAGAAAGTCCATTTTCATCTGACACAAAAACGTCCTCTTTCAATAGTTCTCTTCCGCGGTCACTCGACAAACGTATTCTTCCTGTTCCGGTTGTGCTTTGGCAAACTTATGCATCTCAAGTGACGGACAATATGAAAGACTTCATTCAGCTTTCAATCATATATATATATATATATAGTATGTTCAAGCTGTACACTGTTAGTGGAATTTTCCAACTTAAATGTGGACGAATACTTCGTAATACATACATTTCTCAATATATATATATATATATATATATATATATATATATATATATATATATATATTTGATAATGTGTTAGTTTAAAAAATTTAATATTTGAAATAATTGTTTAAACATTAATGAATAACATTCATATTTATTAAAATTTATAATTAGATACCTTTGTAATACATCAATTATTTCTTTTAATCAATAAACTAGAAAATAAAATTAAATAAAAATCTGAACATTAAGAACTGCCCAAAAGGTTAAAATCATAAATGATCGGGATCAAGTTATTTTGTAATATTTTAATTGCGTCAGAGTATTATAATTTATATCAAATATTTAATCTCGATTATTTTCTCAATGATAGTTTAATATTTTTTCGATTGTTGTTGTGAAAACATTTGTTATATCTTGAACTTTTTTTTGAAAAAATTAGTAACCTCTTTATTAGTGACGATAGTCTGAAAAACATAAATATTATAAATTTAGAAAATGGGTAAATATTTTAAACTGAAAATTCTATCAATAAAATTTATCTTTTAAATCAATTGTGAACGAAATAAATAGGTATTGAAAAGGAGATGTTTTTTTAAAAACTATTGAAACAAAAAATGACGTTTAAGAATGTATATAAATAGGTAAATTATTACACAATTAAATTTAGTAACACATAGTTTAGTAAATACACAATTTGGTAATAAATATACATTTATTATGACAAAAATGTAGGATATTTCTTTATATTTTAGTTTAAATCTGACAAATTGTTACTTCTTTTAGTATATTGATTATTTTTTATTGAAAGGAGTTTTCAGTTCTTCAAATTAACAACATATTTGTCAGTGTAAAATTTCAAATTTTTCTATAATAAATTACATTTTCTGCTTAAAAACTAATTTTTAAGTATAGAGAGACGAGAGTCTTACTATTTGTATTTACTGACGTATATTAAGGGAAACGTAAATTATTTTGTTTAAAGAAATGAATATTTAAATTTTAATGAAAATTTTAACTTTTCATACCTAACAAATAAACTGAATTAAATATATTTATAAACATAAAAATTGTATCTATTGAAATATATTTAAAATATTTATGTGAAATTAATAAAAAGATATATTTGAAAAAATTAGAATTAATTTGAAATAAAGATACTATCCGTTCTATTGAAAAACTATATATTCTTTTAGCATTATTTTAAAACAGTGTAGAAAAGTACACAGTCACAGATGTGCAATATATAAAGGTGGAAAAAACCTTCACTCTATACCCACCCACACCTGATGGAGGATACTAGTATGTGTCTTCGGTGCGACTAGTGTTCAATGCAATGAATGACAGGTGTAAAGTGGTGGCGTCTACTTGACACATTTCCGAACGATATGACGGTGAGGATCATCGAGGTGAGACATCTAGTACCGGTCTTCGTATCCAATCGTAACGATTTCTAACCATCCCCTTCGCTTTAATATACGATACACTTATGATATATATATATATATATATATATATATATATATATATATATATATATATGTTCTATTATATGCAAAATATCTACATTGTATTTGAATTTGAATATTCAAAAATTCTGTTTACATTTTTACTTTTATATTCATATTATACGACATATTTCTTTTTTAATTGCAGTCAGTTTGTACATAAATTATAGATGTATGTATAGGTAGAATGTTGAAATAATTTAAAAACTTATAGAAGGATATTCTACTTCAACGTTTTTATAAATCGTTGTAAATCAAAAATTCAATTTTTGAAAGTGTAATTTTTTGAAATTATTTTCCAACACTGACGAATGTTGATCTAATCAAACTTAATTATGGCTAACATTACCAGAACTAATGAGATTTGATCAGACCTGACCATATCAGGCATATATCAGGTATGACAAAATATAACTAAACCTGATCTTGACCTGAATTGATCTGAGTTATATACATGAAATGAAAAAATATTTTATGAAAATGTATACTTTAGAACAATTATATTTTTGAAGAATAAAATATCGTTTTTTATAAACAAAGCATGTTTATACATTTTTAAATAAATATTTTATATATTTTTTATTTTATTTTTCATTGCTGAAAGTAATTTTATGTTTGTTATATTTATTTTAAATACGTTACAAACATAATAGAAGTTAATCTAAATGATAAGAACATAAACGAGATAAATTTAAATTACTTGTTAGAAAAGATTAAATGATCGAGAAGACATTTAATTTATATACTACAAACGAATAGTTTTTAATATCCTTTTGCTAATAGAGTTAGGTAGAACAGAATGACATAATAATTGAGTTTCAAACATTTGTTTTTCAAAAAAAAACTTATAAAGTGAGTTTAAAATAGGACAAAAAACTCATTATCCATGTCGTCTAGTTATATGAAAAATACCTTTCTAGAAAATAATACCTCATTATTGTATCAAAGGGATCAAAATAATGTTTTTGATGTTTCGTAAAAGTATAAATAAATAAAATTAATAAAAATGTATGGAATGATGAGCAATTCAATTATTTTCAGATAAAAAATGTACATATTAAAAAATATTGCTGAGCAATCATTGTATTAAATATGGAAGGGAAGTTTTCTTTAAATTGTTTTATTATTGTATTTCTTTTCCCCTCTTATTTCGTAATTCAACAGATGTATATTATATGTTTTTAGGTCTTATATAATTTAAAACTGACAAATTCAATTTCACAACTATACTGGAAATAATAAATTATTTAGAATCATGAGAATGTAAAAAAATAGCTTGCAAAATGACATAATAATGTTAATTTCAATTTCAGTAATTTGGAAAACAAATCATTTTGTTTCAAATTGTTGGATTAACAATTAATTCAATTTAAATTATTAATCAATTCAATTGTAATTAATTATATTTGATAAATATCAACATTACGATTCTTATTGCTCAAAAATATTTAGAAAATTTGACTACTGAATGAAATGCAGTATGTGTTTGCATACGGTTCTATCCTTTTTTTAAAACATCTGTTTAGAAAGCTTGTTATTAAGAATATTTCAAAAAAATTTTTACTGAAATACTTCCTATGAATGATATAAATATTAATTCTTTTCAAAAAAAATTGACTGTAGTTTCAAATTCATAACATTTTTGGTAATTAATCATTTTTAGAACATAGTTAAAATGGCATTTTCTGATTTTTTAATCACTTCTAATTAATATATTACATAAATATAACTTATACTAATTAAACTTTACTAGAACAGTACTTTGATATATATATATATATATATATATATATTGAAAACTATTTACACAATTAGTTATGAAGCTAAAACGTTTACTTACTGAACCAGCATAGAGTGACATTGAAGTTATGTTGATTTTTTTCCTCGATATTTAACATTCGTTTTTTTGTCAATCATCATACGCTACTTATGGAATTTATTTTGATTTATAAACGTCTTAAAATTTCAAAATTTGTTTATTAAAAAGAATAAAATTCGAAAACTCGATTTTATACACCAAACATCATCACAAAAATTATGTTATTACTGTGAAATTCATGGAAAGATAATTAATTATATTTAAAGTAATAATTTAGAAAAATACCAATCAATATAAATATTATTGTAAACAAATAAAAAAGAAAATTTTAATTAAAAATGTATTAATAGAAATGAATTTCAAAATATCTGAGATAACAAAAATGACTTTCTCCATATATTGAGATATTAGATACAAATTAAAAGTTTGCATATTAAGAAAGCTTTAAAATCGTAGTATAAACTTCAGATTAATAGTAGATACAAATATATAGATACAGATGTATATTTATATATATATATGTGTCAAATAAAAATGCATTTTCAAATATATCAATAAATGCATAAAATATTTGATAAAATGATCTTGTGGTGTATTAAAAGCTTTTAAAATATTTCACGTATTCTTAAAACGTTCTTCGAAACAATAATTGTAATATTACAACAAACAGAGAAAGAATAAACTCTACATTCGAAGACTTTATTGTTTCCGAAACACCTGTATAGAAGTTTATTAATAACTCCGGTAATGTATAAATATTAAAACATTTATGCTTGTCGTGTAGCAACGGCGTGACAACTTTAGTGAAATTGTAAAATATAATGATATTTGAAAAACATATTTTTCATCCATCAAGAAATTTTTCCCCAAGTTAAAAACATTCGAATGATATGAACGGTACGATACACAAATAAATTATTAATGATCAGACATTCGGCGAATTCTTCACTGAATAATGCCAGTAAAATGTAATTTTTTAAGTCTGAAAATTCCCGGTTTTCAAAAGTAGCCATGTACAGTCAATTGGAAATATCTGACTTTTCAACATTTTATATTTTATTACTATTAATATTTTCGCAAGTAAAAACCAAACATTATATATATATATATATATATATATATATATATATATGTTTCTTTATTTTAAGGGACTTAAATTCTTGAAGTATGTATATATATATATATTCGAGAACATTCATACTATCCCAAAGAATTACTCTAAATGATTTTTCTCGACAAATGCAGTTGTTCTGAATCTCAGTTAATACTTGTCCCAATTTTTCCCTTATGCCTTTTTTGGTGTCAAATAATGTATCTTCAATATTATAAGTTTCCCGAACAAAAGAATTAGTAAGAAATAAATCATACGAATATGCTGGTTGTGGATAAATAGTTATTTTATTTTTACTAGAAATAGATACCTAATCAAAATATAGGTGAACTATTTTGTAAATACGTTTTTTTTCATTCCATATTTATAAATATTTTTATGTAATTTAAAGTTTTAAATGACCTAGAATTTAGAAGTAATACTTTTAATACTTTTCCGTATAATTTTGAAATGTTATAAAATCGGAATTTTTATTTCGTTTGCATTTATATATTGACATAATTAGTAAGACAATTTGAATGTAATAAAGGATATTATTAATTTAAATATTTTTCTACATTAATTTTAATTAAAAATATACCTTAATCTATATTTTTTTAAATTATTATAGTGTAGAAATATATTTTTCTTTATACAGAGATTTACTTAAATAAAATTAATGGAATCTTCATTTTATATTATTTTTTGCTCTTTTTTAAAGGCAAATATACTTATTATTAAAAATCATCTGGTACGGTTTTTACGTAAAGATATAAATATTGATTACAAAAATTATTAGTATTTCTATCTCTACACAATAAGAAATGGTTTTACTGCCCACATATATATATATATATATATATATACACACATACATACTTATCTATCTATATATATATATATATATATGTGTGTGTGTGTGTGTGTGTGTGTGTGAGTGTGTGTGTGTTTTTATTTACTAATTGTATGAACAAGTTCCTCATTTTTATAAAGTATATAAATATCTATGGAAATATAATACGAAAATCAATATTGAAAGTCTTAACAAACCAAATGGAAAGCTTGTTCTGTTACTGTATATGTTATATATCGAGA
Organism: Acanthacorydalis orientalis; assembly: GCA_034766995.1. Classification (NCBI taxonomy): domain Eukaryota; kingdom Metazoa; phylum Arthropoda; class Insecta; order Megaloptera; family Corydalidae; genus Acanthacorydalis; species Acanthacorydalis orientalis. The sequence goes on from CM068317.1 coordinate 37,473,305, forward strand.
GTTTGATCTATCTTAATGGCAATATCATTTTTCCTGAAGAAAGTTATTGTCTTTTCGGTCCTTCAAGTAAATGGACGAAGTACACAATTTCATTAATTGTTCTTGAAAAACACATACACATAGATGTAGTTTACAAAAGAAATAAAGATTTCAATAATCAAATCGAATTATAAGTACAAGTGGTTAATAAAAATTAATTAAATACAAAAATATCATCTTTTGCACTTTCATTAAATTGTATCACATATATTGATTTATGAATGTGAATATAAATACTTGTTACCTGTAAAATTATATAAATTAGATTACGTTTTAGTCAAATTATATTATCAACATTATAAATATTTAATAATATTTATAATATTTAATAATTGCATAACGTTATATATATATATAAATATTTGTAATGCGATGAAACGTGTTTCACTATTATTGAAAATTAAATATATAATGTATCTTTATACAATCATATTACAGTTCATATTTTGTATAATAATATTTTATAGCTTATTTGAATAACAACTATAAACCCTTTTATAATTTATATGAAATTTATTTCTTAAAAGGATGCAGTCTGAATATTGTGTGATAATTTTTTTTATTCGTCATATACTTATCTATTTAATTTACTATGATATATTGGGTTTATATTATTTTGTTAAAAATCTCAAATTAATAATATGTTCAGATAAAATAAGATTAATATTTTCAAGCTTAGTAATCATAATGTATAATTCGTATTAATTTTTAAATGGATTTTTAAAGACAGATTGTATATATTTTACAACTATGACCCAATTTACACTTCTGTAAACATGTTCGTTAAACAGTATGTATAACATTTTGTACAAGAAATTATAATAAATATTTACAGTATTATTTTTAGAAATTCGTTTAGAAAAACTACAAATTTAAATTTCATACGAATTTTTTTCTCGTCTCACTCTTTCTTTAATCATAAAAATAATTCTTTGTAAAAATGTTCAAAAATATTTATTTGATATTTATATATTTGATTATTGTTCATACACGTTTCAATAGCGGTTCCATCATATTAAGAACATTGATGTACAAAAAATCTTTCTGTAAAAGATGAAGATTAAAGTGCAAAATATTTTTTTTATACTTTAACTTTCTGTGGATGAGGTAATTGCCATCGAAATACGAATAAGCAACAATCAAGAGAGATCAATATCCATTTATTAACATTTTTCATTATAAAAGTTTTTGTAGTTTGTATTGCGAGAGAAAAAAATCATTTTTAAAAGTAAATTGAGATACAGTGATAGATAACTGTAAATTCAGAATTCCTGAATATTTTTAAACTACAATAAAAACTTAATATAAAGATGATTAATTAAACATCAGTGTTTAAATTGTCAATATATATTCAAATAAATAAATAGGTATCTTTCAAATAATAAATGGAGTAAGTTTTACTCATAATGGAATATTATAAGCTATTTTAATCTAAAAATTTGTTTATAAATAAATAGAACATTTTTAATTAAACCGAATTTGTTTTTGCATGCAATTAGTTTTCAGTAATTAATTGTATTTGACAATTAAATTTGTGCATATATTTAGATGTTTTGAGCAAGATAGATGACACACTATATACTGAACTATATTCAACTCCATAGAACAGTTTATCAATAATAAAAAAGATAAGTTGAGTTTTATACACGATATTTTTCTTGAAAGTAACAATTGATTATTGGAAGTAATAAAATGATGAATTTATATTAAAATATTGAAGAAAAATCTCATAATTCAAACTCCTTAAATTGATAAAAACGTTATATGATACCAGATATAGCTAGTAATATTTACAACTGACAGTTATTATATCAAAATATCAATTGAATTTAAACGGAGAATATGAAAATTGAAGCAGGACGTCGATAGATGAATATTAAATATTGGTAGAAAAAAATTTAAAATAAGGAGAACGAGTAGAACTTATTAACAGAAACAAATATACTATTCGAATCTCCATAAAATATCTAAGAAGAAAAATGGAAACTTGAATTTAAAATTGGAAGATTTGTACTGAATATGGACACAGTTAAAAACAAACGATTATATGATTTTGATTCGATATGTTTGGCCAAAACAAACAAATTAAAATTGACATTTATTATATTTACTGTCAACAGATCAATATAATATATATATATATATATATATAAGAAACCATATATAAAAAAGATTACAGTAAAAAAAATATGTTTTAATTTAAAACCAAGATTTTTCTTGGGAAATTTTTTCCAAAAATTATTTACTAAATTTTCTCAAGAACAATTTAATTAATTTTATATATGCTACTTTCAGCAAACGTACTTTTTCTCTTTAACATTTTCAAAGACGAATATCATTAACTGGTGAACTGTTTAGTGCGAATTAAAAATGAATTCAGTTCTTGAAGTCTGAAATGGTAATCTATCCAATATGTATTTTTTTTGAATACTAGAAATATCTACTTCTTTTCTTCTTTTGGTAAAGAAGAAGATACATTTAAATCTTTTATTTAATATGTAACCTCTTTATAATATTTATCCTGACTAATGCTGGTAATTTTAAAAATATTTCAATTATCTTTCGTAATACAGTCATAATGATTATTTTAATCTTGAAAATAGTTTAATGGAAGCTAATAATCCAATTCTTGGTTATATTCTATGAATAAGTTGATAATGAATATATTTAGAAAGAAAAACATGTTTATTCATTTTGGAATATAGGGTCAAAGTTGTTAACCTGATTCGAATTACAAGAATATGAATAAACATTATGTTTATTTCAGATAACTTATTGCGGATTTACAAGCGTTTCAAATTATCGAGTTACTACTTCTCTCTTTTTCTTTACCATTATATATATATACGCATGCATGTGAACATTTTTACAATTTTATACTTTTCCTCTATACATATATTTAAATGTAAATTAGATTTAGTGATGAAAATGTAATTTTATATATGTATATATATATATATATATTCATACATAAAGGAATTAAAAATGATAATTCTTAGAAGAAAATTGACACTAAACCTATGTTTATCTATCATTTTTTTGTAAAAAAATAAATATTAAAATGTTAGTTTTATTATTAAAATACGTTAATAATTTATTTAGTAAATTAATTATTATTTTTTTAAAAATGTTTACTTTATATATTTTTTAAAAATAAAAACTATTGTACAGTGAGAAAATTAAATTATATAACATATTTTTTTAAATTTAAGTTTATAAAATATTGATTATTTATAGATTTGATATTTATTGAAATATTATATGGCAGTTTTTTCAATAAAAGAGCTATTGATTTCTATTTATATTTCTATAATAAAAATATAAAATGAATGTATAAAAACGAGTAAAAATGGTTATAATTTAATGTGAATACAATTCGTAAACGTTATTTATCAGACATATCGTCTATTTCAAAATGTAATTTCGAAAGAATGACGTACGTACCACTTAAGAGAAAAACAACAATAATATCAGTATTAGTAATGGTGGTGTTGGGAGTGTACGGTTCGTTGCATTGGGAATACCATCGTCATGTAATAATCGGGAATTGCGGTTTACAATGTTGTAGGGTGATGGTTGCTTGGTACCTTGGAGACCATCCGTTTCGCTATCCCTCACGTCAGGAAGGTACTGTTAGCAATACTTAAAGTTATGTCTTTTCTCACGCTTACAACCACGTGTATGAAATATAATGGCGAGACGTGTTATTTATAAATGTTTGTTCGTATTTTCCTCATAAGATATAAAGATAAATTAATGTGTAAGTTGGAATTTGCAAGAAGCGTGTCAGTTTATATCAATTTATCAGATGATTATTATTTTTATCGCTACGTTTATTTTGTATTACCTGAAATATACACCGAAATCGTTCACTAAATGCTTTCTTGTTTCCATTATATAAAAAATAATTTATATTAAAGTATATACATATATATATATATACATACATACATATATATATATATACATATGTTATATATATATATATATACACACACACATATATATATATATATATATATATATATATATATATGTGTATGTATGTACGGATGTATTTTAAATCGTTAAGTAAATAATTCTGAATCGTCTAGAGCTTTAATTAAAGTTTGTAACAGTAATATTAATTTATTAGTTTTTTTTTCATGTTTCAAGTTCTTATGTACTTTTTACTTTTTTGTTTTAATATGTAATAAAAAATATGTGTAGATTAATCGGATATATTTCTTTTATTTACTTTCGTTTGCTTATTTGTTATCTGCTATATCTATGCATTCATATTTGAAATGAAAAAACGTTAATTTAAATTTTTATTTCACATTTTCTCCCTTTAATATTATGTTTTTATAGAATAATATAAAGTTATCATAGAATGGAGGACTTTAATTGGTAAATATGATGATAAATATTTAGAAAATTAGATATCCTGATGTTATATAATACTCATATAATATTATATATATATATATAGTTTGGAATGATTCATTATTTCTTTCTTCGTATATATATATATATATATATATATTATTTAACATATATTTTAAATATAAATTCACGAAAGCGAATCACAATGCTAGAAAATTCACAATTTCCCAACCATCACTCGCTCGACCGACTTTCGTATACAAAAAAAAACTTGAAAAACGAACTTACCACACTCCACTACACACCGCTATCCTGCGTGATGTGGTTCCTGTTGCCATCTTTAGTCTGCTTCCCATTGCAGCCGCATTTTCACGTTAATCGTCTTATTTTTCCAACGGTTTAGATTTAACCATTCCTTCTGTTCCGACATAAACGTTTTTAAAACATATTTTTCTGTAAGCTATGACAGATACGAGATGAATAAAACGAGTGAAATAGATATAATTTGCTTATACGTTTCTGTGTCTATTTTTATTTAGATGTGTTTTACTTTTTCCTCTCATTCAGTGTCGAATTAATTTTATGAAAAAAATGTATTTGGATTTAAAATATACAAATATGGAAAATAATTGTTTTTTATTCAAATATGATACAGCAGAGGATTTGTATTTAATTAACAAATATTAATAATGTAATTAGTATTCAATAATGATTTGTACCAAAATGTATTAATCATTTCCAGGAAATTTATTTTATATATAATATCTCTATGGAAATATTCTAAATATATAATCATACATTTATAATTAAACCAGATGTATAGAAAGTAATTTATAGAAAATATTTTTAACAGAAATTTAAAAATTAAATTTACATTTTTTTATTAAAAAATATACAAACATAAAAATAGAATATTTTATTAAATAATGCAGTGATTTCCAAATTTTTTGCATTATAGCATACATAAAATATATTTTTTTTAAATGACATTTGGGTAACCTAAAAAGGATTTTGATGTTTCAATACGAAGGTTGATGGAAATGTTCACATTTTTATATATTGTGTGTTCAAATGTATTTTTACTGTTAAATCTTCAGATGGATATAAAAAATAATTTTATTTTTTATCATTCTAAAAATCTATAATCCATTCGCACCAAATAAATCTACTTTAAGAGAGCAGTTGGAGAACTATGATATAACAAATTAATGACTCTAATATATGGACCATGTTCTTAAAATTTCAAGTAAAGTAAAACAATCTTCAAGTATTTATATAAGAAATATAAATTTCCTAATTTTGTTTTTTAAATATTTTGAAATGAAAAAATAAAATTCATAGATTTAACCATCAAGAATATAAACATATAGGCACTTTTAAATATAATCTTGCAATACTTTTCCATTTTATTAAGAAAAATGGCTTGTAAAAATATTAAATTATTGAGGAGTCAAATTGTCATATTTACATAAAAAAATCAATTTGAATTAAATCGTATATAAAAATCCTATGGAGGAATTTAATATTTTAAATGATTAAAACTATTAAGAATATTTTGGCATGTTTCCGAAAAATAAGTGTATTTACACGAATTTACACGATTGTTATAAAACAAATAATCACTGCAATTACTTCTTAAAAATAGTACGTTTTATGATATTAACATTTCTTCTTTGCTTTCATTTTTATTCTTATTGTGTATTATAGTAGAAAAAAAATAATTGAAGAAAAATAACAGTTATATATATAAAAGCGTCTCTTAATATATATTAAAACTTGTTCTAATAATAAAACAGTTAAAATACATGTAATAGTATATTTAAATGCATATATATATATATATATACATTTGTTTTTCAATTGAAAAAATATTTAGTTGTTTCGTTTTTGTTTAAATAATTGTTTATATTATTTCGAGTTTTCAAATTCATTCAATTTGAATAATAATAATTTAATATAAAGAGTTTACTTTAAGATAATATTATTATTAAAGTAAGCAAGTATTTGCAGACACCTGCATTAATTTTCTAATAAATAAGTAGTCTTAAATTATTTCAGTCTGACATTTATTAGAAATTTTATTAACATTTCACAAATAAAATAAACTCGAACGAAAAAAATAAATTCCTTCTAATTACAAAAGATCTTGTATAAATGTAATTACAACAAATAACATTTCTGATAGAAGAACATGTAACCGTTGTTCTTAATTAAATATTAAATGAAATGACAAAACAATGATTAAAAATAAGCACGAAAAACAATTATACCGAAAAAGAATACATACCATTTTTTCACCGAAATTAGTTTTAAATCTTTTGTGAAAATAATAAAACCGTTCTGGAAAACATAATAGCTACTTATGACTCAATTTCTTAAACTCGACAATAACAAAACAACAATGCGAAGGTGGTCGATTGTCAACAACAGCGAGTCGAGAGTTTTACAGTTTTTAGCAGCCGCGAATATTTTCTCCCTCAGTCCAGAACGGTACGTAGAAGACGAGAGAGTTTTTATCCTCTTGTGATACCCGTGTGACTGACAATAGCTTTATTAGTTACAAACAGGAAAAGAATACAAAGAAATAAATCCCCCCCGATTCATCTATATAATGTCACAAAATATTAACACATCAGCTGTCAAGAAGATGTCACTGGTGCATGAATACTGGGAAAATGTTTTATGGAAAAATGTACGAATTTGTATATATATATATGCATACATACTCGTATACTTATATATAATATATATATATATCTATATGAAAATATACATGTATATATATATATATATATATATATATATATATGTGTGTGTGTGTGTTTATGTATATAATATTAAAATATATGTAGATTCACTTACAAAATTACATTTTTGTCTAAATTTTCAAAAATAACTTTTGTATAAACTGAATGACTACACGACATTTTTTCAATAACATCTAATAAAAAATAAATAAGCATCATTATTTATTATCTTATTCATTATTCAAATATCTGATGAAAGGGACTGTAAATGGCTATTTTGAGAACCTTGAAGGATCGGAATTCCAAGATGGAATAAAAATACTAAAGCATCAGTGGACAAATTGTGCTGAAATTTAAGATGATATTCGAAAAAAGATAAGTAGTCGCAAATAGATAAATACTGTTCTTAATTATCAGACCTCTTCAAAATGTTCTCGTATTTAAACCTTATCAAAACTTTTTAAAATACAAACTGAAAATATCAATATTTATTGCATTATTAAAAACATAAATATTTAGTTAGAATAATCATCAATTTCATGGAATGATAATAATTTAACAGCAAGTCACTCTTAAATATGCGAATAGTTATTCTATTTCTCTTCTTTTATGTAATTCTTAATTTGTTCAAATGGAAGTTTCAATTGGAATTTCTAATTGAATCAAAAGGAATATTTTATGAATTTAAAAACAAACAATGAATATACAGAATAATATATAAAGTCCTAAAATTTTTACTCCACATTAATAATTTAATTTTAAATATTGATATTGTAATCCAATTACGAAGGTATACCCTACTTTTCTATTTTTCCCTTGAAATAATTTATGTTATATTTAATTTACATTAAATTAATATATATTAATCTTTTTTAATATTAATTATTAAAATATTTTCAAGAAATTAATATATGTATATATATATAGATATATATATATATATATATATATATATGTAATAAGTAATTTTAATTTCAACAGGTTAACATATAAAATATTATGTTTACAGTTTATTATTAAAAAAATATATCACTGGTAATATGTACAAATTATAACTTTTTGTAACCAGATTTATATATATATATATATATATATATTTATATAAATAAATGTAGGTAATTCACAATGTAGAAAATTGTACATTTTAATTAAATAAAGAATTAATACCTATAGTCTATGTTTGAATCCGTGTAGGTGTATTTATGTGGGATACGTGTGTGATTGTGTGTGTTTGAGAATGTGGTCTATGTTTAAGGTAGGGTCCATGTGGTGTACAAGGGTGAATTAACAGGAATGGTTAGAGTACTGTAGTAGAATGAGACCAGGGGGTATTGGGCAATGTGTGTGAACTAGCTCATACTGTCTAGTACTATCCGCAGGCTATTTGTAGCTCTACCAGACAGATAATATGACAGATATAGGATCTCATATTTTCATTATTACATTGTTTGTTTACATATGTTACTGTATATATATATATATATATGTAATTTTATGACAAGAAAATAAATACGGGTTTTATTTGACAGAATTTTTTTTAAACCAAACATACTAAATTGTAAATGATGAGCTCTTTTTAGAAGTTTTCACATGATAATTTATAAAATTTACTTCTGGTAGACTTAACATACAGGAGATTATAGAATAATATTTCTAAAATAAATATATGTTTTATTCTGTATAAATTTAACTTCTGTTTTACCTATGAGTGATTACTTTGAAGTTATGTCGCAGTCATATTTAAATAATAATCTGAAACGCTGATAAGTAAACATATATTTGTACAAACACAATTAAAATAAAAATAAAAAAAAAATTAAAACCTAAAATTAAGCAAAAAAATATATTTTTAATGAAATTGTTTATAAAAGATTCTACTTAAACGATAAAACAATGTATATAATAGTTTCAATTATTTTCTTTTACTTAATATAAGTATTTGTAATGAATAAAAATCAAAAAGCAAACCTTTTTAATAAATAGACTCTCAAAGTTATAAAAATGCAAATAAGAATAGTATATTGTAAAAAAGAATTAATGTTTTTATACTTTTTAAAATATTTACTGACTAAATATTTTTCTACTTAAAAATATTCATAACTTGCAAAGATTTGTTACTCTGAAGGAATACTGGTGGAATAAATTAATTCGTTTTTTTCCAGGACAAGTAGACTTTAGTCTTTAGTATTTATCCGACTTTAGTAATCTTCAGTTAAATTTTGAATAAAATAATTAGATAATTCAGAATCTACCAAAAAGTGACATTCTTGAAATCGGTTGTACAAGGCATCTAGCCTTCAGGATTCGTACAGAGAAATAAATAATTTTTTATAGGTATACAGCCTGAACATAATCAAATCAAAAATTGTAATTAACTATTTTAACTTTTAAATATAATTTTTTAAAAGTCATTTAATGATTATTTTGCATAGAAACAATTTCATTAAACATTTGTTGCTCCGTTTTAGAAGATAAGAACGATAATAAAAGTTTAAATGGAATATTGATAAAAAATCAGTTTTTAATAAAGGTTTCAAGACCTGAAATGAATTTTAATTTTGGATTCTAAAATCAGTATGTCTATATTTGCATTCAGCAAGAGACTAAAACATCGTGAAAGTTTTTTTCCCGAAGGGACCTCTATCACCGGACAGATGTGTTCTTAGTAAGGATATTGTTATTATTTATATAATTATATGGATTATCAAAAATAAGAAATATATATATATATATATATATATATTTAATTTAAATCTTTAATTAATTAATATATTGAATTACTTTACCGTAAATCATTACACACCATTCTAGTAAATATAATTAAAAACTTTAAATAATAATATTTTCTAGACTAATAATTGATAATTAGTTAATAATTAAATAAATATCTCGTAATCTAAATCAAAATCCAAATACATTAATCAATTTTGTTTTCTATTACTGAGAAGATACCAAGTTGTGTAATATGTTTCAATTAGAAGTTGTTTTAAAGAATGCTTTTATTTAATATGATATTTGCTATGTGACATGAAATATAAAATTAATTTAAATTACAATTTAAGTAAACAGAAAATTTGTTATAAAATTAATATTTAAAAGCAGCTTATTAATGTTAAATAAAAATTAAGATCTTACGGAATTTTATTTACATTTTTAATATATTTCAATGTTTATTTGTAATTATAATTTTATTTCATGAAAGATGTTTGTATTTCAAAAAAAGTAAGTAAATTGAATATGAAAATTGAAAGGAAATTATTATCTTTATAATTTTTATATTTCTTTACTCATATCATTTTTTCAAAGATGTCTTTCCTAGTAAATATGTTGAAAAATAATTGAAAAAAAGTTTTCGAAAATTAAACAACTTTCATAGGTGATATTTAAAATGTTAAATTTTTTCATAGAAAGACGAAACACATACCCATAATATTACTTTTGATATAAATCACTATCTGCAAATATAAATGTTCAAATGCTAACAAGTATGTTTACTTCATATATTAAATTTTCCTTTTAGAAATTTCCTCGTTTTACAGTATTACAAATTAATAAATTCTAAGAAATAAACGTTCAATTAATGCAGACTTCTATGTATATGGATGATATCTACCTCTCATTTACCTTGAAAACTCTCACACACACGCACTCATATATACACGTATAAAATTATAATCTATAAATAAATAAACTGAACATTAAAACAAACTTATTGAAACATAATTAACCATAATACTTCAAGCGATTATTAGTTCCTTTGTCTGTAATATTTGCCTCTTTGTAATATATTCAAGTAGGTTTTGCATACTCCATTAGTTCAGTGACGTCATATTTAAATTGGTTAAATTCCTTCTTAAATAAAAATTTCTTTTTATTTTTGCTTTATCTATGTATATACATTTTACTTTCTTGAAAATAACTATTAAAAGTTCTCAATTTAAAAATAATTTGCAAATTTTCGATACTGCATGAAAATTGGAAACTGAAATTTCCTTTTAAATTTTAAACAAATTTGTGATTACATTTTTTTGTTAAATATGTATTCAAAACAAACAAAATATAATATGCAAATTTGTTACTCTCCAGATTAAAGATTCTCTCTCTATAAAAATATAAATACACACACACACGCTCATGCACACACACATGTATATATATATATATATATATATATATATACATGTGTGTGTGTATGAGAATGATGAATTTATATATATATATATATATATATATATATATATATATATATATATATATAAATTGATAGATAGATATTGTACAGGTACTATTTTAAAACATAGCAAATTATATTCAATTCCTATTTTTTTGATTTCAAAATATATTTATTTGAAATATTATAAGAATTTAAAAAAGTTTTTTCGAAACGTACTTTTCAATGGTTTACTGATACAGTTAATATAGTTCATACAATAATTTTTTGTGATAAAATAAGTTATAATAAACTTGTTTCATTAAGTGTTTGGTATATTAGAATTATATATATATATATATATATATATATATATATATATATATATATATATATGTATGTATGTATATATGTATGAATATGTCTATATAAAAGTTACAAAGGCATTCATAAATATATGATTGTGTCGCGAGAAGAAAAGCATGAAATATCAAAAGCCAGAACGAAATATTCCTATCAAAAAAGGAATATTAAATCGAATCTATTCATGAACGATTTAATGAAATAAAGCAATACCACGATTTTATTAAAGCGCAACGATACAAAACTGTAATACACAAAACGAGTGATTGCGTTCGTTAAACGACTGAAGGCGGTACTACCACTGCATGTCCATGATGGGATATGACCTTAGGTTAATTTTGGGTTTCATTAAACTGTACATTGGAGCACACAAGCGTTCAATTTGAGCTTTGTATGTATATAACAGTCGTCGTATAGTGATACATACACGCGTACGTGAAATTGGTATCGTTGCGAATACATATTGCTGTGTGTATGTGTGAATGTTTGTGCGTAACATACACACGAAGTATGTAATTACGTCGATTGAAATATTTAAAAATATCCGGAAAAAGCATTTCAATGTAATGTGTTTGTTTAATTCAATTATTCGATACTCGGTACATACATCATACAGGTATATCGATAGTATTATTGATTTTAATTATATTTAGTTTGTTAATGATTCAATTTGAAAATGCTTTTATGTTTAATTTGAGTTAGGGACTGATGACAATCACATGTATTTTTTTTTATTGTTAACAGTGATCACTTAGATTTCACGTTGAAATTGGGGAATTGAAACGCAATATTATTTCAATTACCTGTTACAAAATTCAAACATTTTCTGCCATCTCAATAAAATATATGTGTTATATATATATATATATATATATATATATATATATATATATATATATATATATATATATAGTGATTCAATCTAGGCATCCACATGGAAGTATTAAAAGGGGGTGCAGTGGTTAAGAAAGGTCATGTTATATTTTATTTAGTATTTTAGTTCAATTTAATATTAAAATACAATTGGGGAAACAACTAAAATATTAAATGGAGAATATGTTTTTTTAATTTTTTTATTTTTTTTAATATTTGTATGTGGAAGCTTAAGTTAAATCATCCTATACACACATATATCTATATATATATATATATATATATATATATATATATATAGTGTAGTTAAAAATTTCCAGAACTTGTATATTTGAGTTTAGATCTTATAATCCTTAGTAATTTTATAAAGTGGCATATACAATTAATAAAAGTGAATATTAATATTAATTTTCATAGTAGTTTAGAAATGAGAAGTTTTCAATAAATTGTGATGTGTATAATAATGTAAGTTTAGAGAATATAAGAGGAAATGTATTATTATAGATACGGGCTAAATTTCTCGCAAAAGAAATAATGTATACAAATATCAAGTAAATAATCTATTCCGTTTATGAAGACTATTCATTATTATATAGTATTGTCAAATGCTTATTGAAGCTATTTTCCTGCAAGATGTGGAAATCCTATATCAGAAGAGTGAGTGGCAGATTATTAATGTGCAAGATGTTTAACTAGAGTGACTGTTCAAGAAAACATTTATTTAGTGTAAAAGAATGACCTAAATTATCACTGATTAAACGCAAAAATGAATTGTAGAACCAATCAAATTTTCACATTCAGATGTCTTGAGTATTCTTCATGAATATGTAGCAATATGTGAAGATTAGTTGTTTGAATTTTAAACAAAGTTTAAAAAGTCAAAGAATATAATGTTATAAAGATGTATGAGACCGTGAGATTCTAAGAGATAAAGAGCTCTCCAGTCACGTTTAACAACAGATGGCACTAGTTCAATATTATGATGATATATAAAAATAGTTTTCATGAATTAACATAAAAGATGCACTGGTTTCTAAAAAAAGAAATGCAGTTCAAAATTATCAGAAAGTTACGGTTATCAAAAAGAGACCTTTTTATTAGACTTTGAAAACACGACGATTTTATAAATCTTCTGTGTTACTTATATGTAGCCCCAGGTACACAGAAAACTATGGAGGAAAAATAAATTTATTACGCGATAAGTTTTAAGATAGCTGCTATAATAAAAGTTATTTTTCTAACATGTGGTTTCAAAAAAAGAAAAATGTCCTAGGATTTAAATTTAAAATGTAATGCGGGTATTTACCTAACCTCCTTTGTAGCTATATTTAGATTATATTTGTTATCATTAAAATGGTTACTTTATTTTAAGAAGACGATATCTCCTCAGCACGGTTGAAGAAATATATTGAACGGTGTTGGTTATTAAAAAAAACTTGTGAATATTATTTATAATGGTATAGTAGTCCTTATAAAAAAAAAACCGAAAATTATGTTGAAATTTAACAAATTTTATCGAAAAATTTTCCCTCTATCCCCAAATCTATCTTTTATGTCAAATTGGAATTTTTGTACCTTAATTGATATATATATATATATATATATATATATATATATATATATATATATATATATATACACACCGTTTATTAACTAAATAACTTGAAGGTTAAACGATTATTAACGAAAGACATTATACAACATTCGAATCATCATTATTAGAATAAAGTTTCCTGTTCAGTTATTTCGTATATTTAAATAAAATCATATATATATATATATATATATATATATATATATATATAATAAATTTTATGTGTCGACACTTGCTCGGTTGGACTGTTATCCGGTTCATATCCGACCTGTTCTCGTTCTCGTATTTGCTTTAGTCCAGTCAGTCTGTGAAGAATTATTACATTTACAACTGTTTATTGTTTATGTAAAAAGGATACTGAGTATAAGTTTTAAATAAAATAACTAACCTCATATATTTTTTTGTTAATGGATTTAAAACTCATATAAAATGTTATTAACAATATTAAAAACAAATGATATGTTATTAACAATATTAAAAACAATAAATATGTACTACTTTATTTATAAAAATAACTTTATAAATTAGAATACAATTATTTTCTCAAATATTTCTTAAAATACTTCTTCTTTCAAATTGTATAAATAAAATTTCAAATAAGCGTTTCTAGTACTAACTTATAGTATCATAATTATTTTTCAAATTGATAAATACCATCTTCAATACCCAAAAACTAAATTCTCTAAGCAGTAGTATCATGTATTCATGAAATGAATTATATTTTACGAATCAATTTTAACAAAAATAATTTAAATATAGTTTTAAATTGTTTAATTAAATAAACCAAAAATAAATACTTCTAAACTGTATGAGTTATAAACTGGAAAATATTAAAAATTATATATTCATTATTATAAGTCGATTTGATTAATTATTTAAAAGTATATTACTTTACAAAATGTATAATCAAAAGACAAGATATTGAAATATTTATATTTTCAAGTATTTTTTTCTAATATGTTAATAGTTGAGTATTTAAAATTTAATTATATTATATTTATAAATACTGTTTTTGAAAATTAAATCAAGGTCAGCATAATCCATCATTTCATATATCAATCTTGCAAAATTGATCAGTGGGGTGTATACACAAAACTAACAGGCTGTGTAATAAATTACCTCATTATCTCAAGTCCGTATTCTGAACAACGATCATCGTTAGTACATACAAATTACGTACATTATATTTCATATATATATATATATATATATATATATATATATATATATATATATAAATATGTATACACACTGAATTTTCAGTAACGAAAATACTGATATTTAACTGAATTTCCATTTGTTCAAATTCATTGTATAAAACAATATCGATACATAGTATTCGTTGTATGACTTAGTCCAAGCTAGCAATATGAGTGTATTTTATAACTGGTATGAGGTTAGACAAGAGACTGATGATTTTATTGAAATTAAATCAAATAATCCATGGCTACGATAAATGCAGCGACCAGTAATGTGGATAATTTACAACAGGTTGCAGCCAAAACAAACTATACTGCACACCGTGCGGAATTAATGAAACTGGGAAATCGTACGTGCACAATAATACAGATTGAACGTTCCAAGTTGTTTTTTCCGGTTAAGTTATTTATATATTGTTTTGTGTTCCAGTAACAACTTAGAAATCGAGTAGTTTTAAATGTTATGTGCAGTGAAAATAATATTAAGTAATTTGTAAAATTGTGATTATGTATTGTGTTTATTAAATCATTCATAATAGAATTTTATTAATAATATTTTTTTAAGAAAAATAAACTTATAGATATTTATTTTGGAACGATAAGTTTTAAAAATTAAAGAAGTACTGATTTAAATAACTTAAGATATCAACATATTTCTACTTTATTACTTATTTTATGCAAATACACATTTCTATTTTTTGTAAAAATTAATTAAACAGTTAATTCATTGTTGAAACAGACATGACTTTTACATTTTATATAAAAAAATCGCGTGTCTCTACATTCCAAAAAATAGATGTATACTTTTCGTAACACTGTACTGGAAAATATACAACTCATAACATTAGTATATTAGGTGGGACATTTCAGATAAGACAAACCGTCTGTTTGATCCAAGCCCATCTACAAATATATCCCGGTAAATTATAATAAAATAGACAAGTATAAAAAATCATCATCACTTATCAATATGAATATATTTTTATGCTATGTAACAAGTTATCTTTCTTTATCTAAAATCGGTTAATATTTTATATAAATTCTCTATATAAAAATGTAAACAACTTTTGTTGACTCTAAAAGAAGAATTTGTCATTAAAATTATTTGAACTCGGAATAATTTTGTACGAAATCTGATATGAAATTTAAATTAATAAAACCTTTTAAAAACTCATACCAGGCATAGAAAAATATAAATAAAGATTCTAAATATTTCCCAGGATGTAATTAATTCTGTTATTAATTAATGTATAAATAAAATGTACAATTTTTAACTTAATATTTTTGATTTTATACCAACGTACTTGAATCTTGATTTTCTATTAAAAATTCAGTGATAAAATATTTTTTATGATAAATAAATTGATATTGAGATAAAATTTCATAAATAATTGAGTATATTTTAATAGTATTCCGAGTATTTTCGTAAATTTAACATATATATATATATATATATATATATACATATATATATATATATATATATATATATATATATATATACATATATATATATATATATATATATATATATATATATATATATTCATATATAATTCAGTATTAATAAACTTTTTAAAATATTTCTTAATCAAAAAGTGTGTATCGATATTTATTATTAATTAATAGATAAATTAATTATATATATCGGATTTTTCCCAGAATATTTTCTTTGTTTTATTTGCTTTTAATAATTTAATGTTTCTTTCGTCGTGAATTGATGAAACTGGATTTTATATATGCTTTCTAGTAGACAAAATAAAAATTAATATGAAACGATTATTTTAATTGTCAATTATAAGTTAATGTAAGATTGGAGTCAATAAATTTAGAGTTTGTTAAACATTATTACAACTGTCATCATTTCATAATAATTTATGTGTCTGGTATTAATTAATTTTTTTCATTTATACACTTTTATTGTTTGCTTTTGTATTTTTTTTCAGATTTCTTGTATGAACAGTATTATTTTTAATTTATATTGCTTCAAAATGTCATTTAATTCAAAAAAACTTATGTAACCTACAAGATCGACTAATTAGATAATAGTATATTAATATTTATCAACTTAAATTCGTTTTTTCGTTTCACGACCCGAAATAAAATAGGAACTAGAAGAAAATCGCAATTCCCAATAAACGATTATTAAAATAGTGTCATAAATTAATAAACAAATTTTAATATTGCTACATGAATTTTCTTTAATATTTAATTCGTTTATATAACTGTAGTTAAATTTAAGATAAACTATTCAATTGTATTTACTTATACCTATTAATAAATCTATGTTAAAGACTATTTCGTTTGGACATTCATGTACATGTACACCATGTCACCGGATATCAGTGGAGGTAGAAATCATTGAAATCATTGTCATCGATACCCGACGTCGCATAACATATCAGTTTAATATGGACGCCATATTTGCATATTTTGTATGCATTTGTTTATGCGTATGAACGTATATTTTAAGTATGTAGTTATTTTAAATATGCAGAAAGGCATACGGCAAAAAATAATATGAATATGATATATATGTATATATATATATATATAATATATATATATATGATATATATATATATATATATAATATATATATATATATATATATATCATAAATATTTATGATACATGATGAAGAAAAAATGAAAGCACAATATTTGTATCGATTTCGACTATATTTACGTTTTATTAATATCCAATATTAATTTATACAAATAAGATAGAAAAATTCAAATATATATATATATATATGTATATATATATATATATATATATATATATATATATGACCTTACATTCTTTACAAAAGACATATAATATAATTTATTTGTCATCATCGACACTGAGTTTGGTTAAAAATAGAAAGAAATACCAAGTTTTAAGAAAAAATAACTAAATATATACTGTATATATACTGTACGTTAACTATTTTTGGTAAACTTTTTGAACTATCTTAATATTTTATCTCCACCTTTGCTAGACATTTAACTATATGAGGTTACAATTAAACAACTTTCCGCATATAATCATATAAGTCTATTTTTTATTATGCATGTATTTAATAAATATTTATTTGCCCATTAAAATAAATCTATAATAAAAAATCTAGTGATTAAAATATTTTTTTCCATTTCCTTGTTTCTTTACATGCTTTTCAATATCAAAATTTGTCTTTAAGAATATATAAAATTTCTAGTAGTGGAAAGATCTGAATGAACATCAAATTGGATATGTCGAATGTAATTTTAAAAATTTAACGATGTTTGAAACAATAACTGTATACTAATGCAAAGAGATCATATATTGTGTATTCATTTTTGAAAAAAACTGAAGTTTTAAAAATATATATTCCGTTCGTATGTTCGCATTCATAGAAATCAAATATTTATTAGTCAAATCTTAAAATGTTATATTTGATCAACCGCACATTTTTTGGAATTAAATATTATAATAATGGCATGGTTAGTTATTTTTATCTAAATTAATCCATAAGTTTAAAATTGAATTCTCCAAAATCGTATATTTTGCACATAAAACAATTATGTTTTCATCGATATGAGGTTTAGGACATATAAATAAATTTATATATTAATTTATAAAAAAATGCATGATTATCTTCATTGCACAAACATATTCGTGATAAAATTTTCATTATAAAAATATTTACATTAACATGTAAAAATTGTATTTTTTGTTTTTATGATAGAATTTTATAAGCTTACTGATTTTTATAAAAACAATTTAATCAAACGTCAATTTTAAAATGAATAGAAAAGTAAATTATGTATAACTGATATTGTAATGATAAATACAAAAAGCATGCTAAAAATCAATTATCTACGACAACTTATATTACTTTTCGTATGGAATGATTTTGTTATCGAAAATTGTATTTTAATTAAACGATTGATTGATATTTTTATAGAAACACACTCTTAGTTATTTATTGATGAAATTATATGTTAAAATTTTAATCAATATTTTATTCATTGTATTTTTCGAAATTGACCTACAAAACTATTAATATTTAATTATTAATTTTCATAAATGAAAATATTCTATTTTGATTTATGTTAGTCATAGTCTTTAAATTAAAACTCAGAAAGAGAAATCAGAAGCGTCAACAAACTTTAATTGAAAAATGTAACCCATACGAGTCATATTAATTAAAAAAAATCATTATAAAGAATAGCCAAGTGTACGTATTATTTCATGTTCATTATATTTACTGATAATAATAAAAGTTATGTTTTTCTATTAGTTTTCTCGCCTATTATGACATACTTGGTGAAATGGATTCTTCGTACAAGGATTATATTTCTTATCTAATCTCAGTCGTTTTTATAGGCTCATAAAAATTTTAATATATATACATATATATACATACATATTTAAACATGCGATTTACGATTTGATCAATAAGATAATAAAATAAAAAAATATTTATTTCAGAGAAATGAACTTGTTTGCATAATCTTTGAAATTGACAAACCACATATATTCGGATTTTTTATTATAGTCGTTTCTAAATAATTTATGATTTGATATTATTATTAATATATTTGAAACTTTATTAATTAATGATGCTTTTTAAGTTTGAATTTTGTCTACTAATATTTTCTATTACTGTTAATTTCATTGGTTTAGTTAATTTTTAATGAAATTTAAAAAATTCCCATTCTAAATAATAGCTCTCACTTTTTAAAAAGAACATATTTCAATATGAAACTAAACAAAATTATCTTGTTTCTCTTGATTTTATTGGATTACTTTTGAAATGTATTCCTGTGACTGGTTTGTGGTTTTGAGTCATATTCTGATAACTTACTGTAAGCTTACTTGAATATTCAGCAAGCTAGAGCTCAGAATATACCTCAGAAACCAAATAATTCATAGCAGAATACTTTGAGAGTGATTGAATGGAATCAAGAAATATTCAAAAGTTAACACAGATACAACCTTAGAGAAATAATTTTTTATAATTATTCAGTGTTTAATTATTATAAAATTTCAAAATCGACAATTTTTTTGTATTATTTAAAAAATAGCACATAGAAAAAATTCTTCTGATATGCAGAAAAACTAGTACACAATGTAAACTCTTAAGAAGGGCAAATTATATTTATTCAAGTTATTTTAATTATATTGAACATCATTTATAATTTTGTAAGAAATAACGCACATATGAATCAAATATGTTTTCAGGTAATAACTAGAGTTAATTCAATTTGAAATAAATAACAATATTATGTAATAATTGACTTGTATGGATTTTTGTTGACGAATTAAATTCCAGCGTACTTAATTGTTAATATAAATATGTATTAACTATTTCTTAATTAAAATATCATTTATTAAAAAGTAAATTTCAAGTAAAATGAATAAAGTCATATGCTTACATATTATATTATACACACACACATCCACATATATATATATATATATATATATATATATATATATATATATATATGTATATATAGATGTATATACGAAGATATATAAAAACAAGAGTCAATTTCATTTTCATTCTCGCCGTTTTTCTGTTTATTCTACAACATGTTTTAATTATTCTGTGTTTCATAACTGTCGGTAATTGTATTTAAATAAAAAATCATGTGTGTACATAATAAATAAATAATAAAGAAAAAAATGTTTACTCGTTCAAGTCTACAAGGTTTGTTATTATAGCATATTGCGTATGATTCAGGACCGCACGTTGTAAAAAAAAGTAAACTGAACCTAAATAGATTTTTACCTACATACGTCTCATTTACGTAGTTCAAAAATATATTTTGATATCTGTCTACAAGATATGTATTCATTGTTAATAATAAAATTGTAATAAACCGAGTTTACATACACGTATATACATATATATATATATATATATATATATTTATATATATATATATATATATATATATATAATAACGTATTATTCCTTGTTGGTTACATTACTAGCAATTTATATTCTACATTTGCAAATATTGGATTTGCTTTGACAACATTTATGATTTTAACAAACAGTGATGTTTTGTGAACTTTATGAAAATATTAGCAGAGTTTTTAATTAATGCAGTTCTCGAATCTGTTATATATTGCAGTTGAAATTGGATTCATTCTAAAAATTTTATGTATCAAAGTTATTGATTTACAACACAATTACAGTATTCTTGTAAATTATCTGAATAAAAAAAATTACTTAAAAGTGAGTGATACAATGTAATATCTTTATTGTATTTGTCGATTTTTTTTGTTATTTATTTATTAATTTCATTAGTTTATTAATTTTTCTATGTTAGTAAAATGTGTCTGAGGTGTATTATATTGTGTATAAAACCTCTGAATATTTTAATATATTCAGAGCTGTTAGAGATACATTATAATTGCTTTGTATGAATTTTAGAAACCTCGTCTGAGATTAGAATACAGCAAGGAATATTTTAGACTTTCTTCAAAAAATAAAGAGATTTGTCAACTCTCTTAAATTATATATTAAATATAATCCAAGACTTAATTTTTATGTTAGAGTAATAAATGATTTCAAAAATTCATCTTTAAATCCTCACGTTTTCTTAAGTAATCATTAATATTTAGTAGATATGATAGTATCTTAACAAAGTTATCTGAACATTTTAGCCAATATATTATTTTTTCGATAATCAGGAACATTAATTATAAAATCATTTTTAACACTAGAGTTTTTTGAAATTTACATATTAAAAATCTGTAAAATTAATACATACGATATAACTCTTCGAATATATAAGGAAAGGTTCTAAAAATTCACCTGCAATCTTGTATCGTGGAGAATTTTTAATTTAAATAAAAAAAAGTCACTTTTTTTATAGTCATGTATTAATGTTACGTTCTAACCAATATGTGAATGGCTCAGAGGCTAATCATTTTGGCTAATCATTTTTGGCAACTTTTGATTGGAATATCGAACACTTTGATAAATATAAATACAGTTTAGTTATGGGTATTATATTATTTAATAAGGAATATATTAAATAGTAGTTTTTTTTATTTTCAAATCTGAGAAATTATTTTCATGAAGTTAAGAATTTTATCGAATAACAACTTACGCTCATTAATTTTGTAATAATCGATAAAACTCTCTAAATATATTAGGTGTTTCAAATTTAATTTCTACTTTGATTATATTTTATATATAATTTTTCTGTTCAATAATAACATTTTTTTAACAAAAATAAAAATATATATATAAAAATATTAGTGATATTGAATAAAAAAAAGGAACATTAAAATTTTCCTTCGTGTTTTTTACAGAATTAAAAGAAAATGTGGTCACTTTCTCTTCCTCTTAAAGTAATTGTAAAATAACGATTATACATAAAAAAAAGTTAAAAGATCATAAGTCTGAATACTTTTCAGAAGAACAACTGATTCCTTTGCACTGCTAGCAATTAAATTTTAAAAATACATTTTAGTCGATAGAAACAAGTTGATTTTTATCCTTTACAAGCAGAATTTCTTTCTGTTATTTGCCACAGATTGATTTGTTAAATGTTCCTTAAAGTTTAATTATAAATACATTACAAACATTTTACATATGTCTATCAATTCTAACAAACAGTATTTATCCTATTTAAAAATGGATTATGCATAAAATAGGTGTTGGATCCCAAGGAGAGGTACTGGATACACAGAAAAATTACCGAAACGTCTAGTCAATAATTGAATATATTATTCACTGGTTGCACTTAACCTAAAAATAACTACTACTATTTCAAAATGTACTTTTAAAAAATATTAGTATTAGAGTATACAATTAGGATATATTTGTAAATTTTGCAGATGTTTTCTTTTCTAAGGTTAAATACATAAAATATTAAGCTAGTTGCCTATCATAGTATATACTCTCTCCATTTTTCTCTCTCTCTCCCTCTTTGTATATATATATATATATATATATATATATATATATATATATATATATATATATATGTACATCTACGTATACCTTTAAGTAAAAAAATATCGTGCAAAAAACTTGTTTGTACATTATTCAATAATGTTCTCTTTGTAAAACAATTTAAATCAAAACACACTAGCGTTTAATAATAATATGAAATAATTGAAAAAGAATACGTGTATCACAAAAGTAAATAATAAACCTATAAATTTTACATAATAAAAAAATTACATGAAACAAATCTGTACAATTTCATACACATATAAATATATCGCACATATCATCCAATGAAGTAGGTAGGGTATCACGACTGAGTCTACAAATGAAAATAAAATTCAATTTTACGTTTTGAATGTGTGTACGTATATTATAGGACGTTCCCAGTACACGCGTGGTGTGTGTTGTGTACGCCTATGTATACTTGTATACACATGCATGTTTATATATGTGTATCCACGTGTATCATAGCATGTGTTTATATATATATATATATATATATATATATATATATATATATATATATATATATATATATATATATATGTATATGTGTGTGATTGCGCTATCATCCGTGCGGCGGCAGCAACAGCGAAAACTGACGCTTTGTCGGCATAGGAGCAACAGAGCAACCACCCGGACCGAACCGTTTCCAGAGCTCCAGGCAAACACCATCCCGTACTTACATAATATACGTTTTGTGCAAATATAGTCATGTATAAATACATATAAACCTATAACAGTACATATGAATATGACCAAGCGATGTTATA
Organism: Acanthacorydalis orientalis; assembly: GCA_034766995.1. Taxonomy (NCBI): domain Eukaryota; kingdom Metazoa; phylum Arthropoda; class Insecta; order Megaloptera; family Corydalidae; genus Acanthacorydalis; species Acanthacorydalis orientalis. The sequence continues at coordinate 37,497,353 of CM068317.1, forward strand.
TACCTACATATGTGTTAGACACATGTTCAGTACTGGAATCGGAAAATAAGTTACTCAAATAAAATATTATTCAAATTAAATTATGTTCAAGAAAAACACAAACTCTATTCTACAATTCATATATATGGAATATGTACGTACACACACACACACACACATATATATATATATATATATATATATATATATATATATATAACAGATATGTAAGGATGGCCATCATAATTATTGATTCCCAACACTCGCCTAATTATTAGCAAGAAGAAAAATTCAAATCTTAAAATTGTTAGCAATATTTTTTCTTCAATTAAAAAGAGTGTAGCTTGGTTTTTATTTTGGATCTTAAATTTAATTTATTTGTCTTTAAAGGTAGTCTTTGGATATTATTTTCTAGTAGGAAACAGATTTAATTTTAGCCTCTAGGACTCTAATAAAAAATAAACATGGATAACAGAAACATAGAACGATAAAACAATCTGTATCTCATTCTTAAGCTCAAATTATTGTCAGTAATATAAATATCAATAATCAAAATACCTTTTCTTAAAAATAATACTTCTCTCTCTTTTTCTCTCTCTCTTTCTACATATATGTATCGATATATATATATATATATAGTCTACTTATGATCGTATACTTTTTGTTGCTGGAATATATGTGATTTTCTTAAAAAAAATAATTTTAGATACAATTTTAATCTCCATATTAAAAAATGAAATATAAAATGAATATATAATAATTAATGTCTGTTATTAAAAGACAGTTAGTTTTTCATATATAAAAGTATTTTCTTCCTCATTAATTTACTATTTTATAATTCAGAAAACACGTGTGTCATTATGCTACAAAGCTGAAAATCAAAAAAAATTGTTGTTTTTAGTAGTTTCCAATGGTCTTAATACTACGTTGCTATTTAATCCAAAATTCAGTTCATAACAATATAAACAATTGCTCTGGTAATATCTGATTACCTGAGTATATATATATATATATATATATATAAATCATAAAGATTTTTATTATTAATTTAAAAAAAAATTAAATATCAAAAGAATGGTCATGGGTTATTTACGATATAGTTGTAGTAAAAGTTTTAATATTTTTTATCTATTAAAGAAAAATATGTAAAAATAACATTTTTTCTCAGTTAATTCTTATTATTTGACTCTCAAAGTAAATATATATTTAATATCAAATCAAAATAAAGTAAGTATTGAAATTTTAAAATTAACTGAAGATATTTTAATTCATATAAGCCAGTGAAAAGATTTATTTTGTTCGGTTTACGTTTATATTTTTATTTTAATTTCGCAATATTACTGAGAAAAAGTGTTTATTTAAAGAATTATTTGTAATTAGTACTCGATATAATTATCGTTTTTAAGTTAATGATTTTTTTGTTTCTCGAAAATAAAAATTAAATTATTTTTTTTCTGACATTTATATAAAAAATATTTCACACACGCTCATATATATATATATATATATATATATATATATATGTATATATATATATATTTGAAATAAACTATTTAATCGATCATTTTAATTGAATTAGAATATTTTCTTAAAAAATATTTTTAAATCAAATGGGTTTATTGTTAAATTGTTTATTGATTAAATTTTTCGTGTATAGGTTTTAAATATTTAAGTTTTAAGATATATCAGCGTCCCATGGTTCATTTGCAGTAGTATTACTATGAACATTTGTCCAAAAAACTCCACATTGTCACATAAATGACACGAATAGTTTCCAATAATATAAACCTTCATTAAGAAAAAGTTACTCTTTAATAAACTCTGATATCGACAGCGTTCGAAAATAACTCACATAAAAAAAGTCAAAAATTGAAATTAAAAAAATGAAATATGTTATTGTTGTTTCGATTCTTTTACATATGTAGACTATACGCATATAAAAGCCGGAACTGTACTATCTATACTCTTTGTTTCGTTACGTGGTTCTGTAGTCATTGATTATATTTATTTTTTCATACGACTGGAAAGGGAAGGAAGAAAACTTGATCGTCAAATAGTGAGTCTGTTTTATTTTCGTCCACCATATTGTTTCCCAGTACTAACGTCACTCGCTGCATCTATAATGAAGAGTGTATTATTGTTATGTAAATATTAAACAAATATTTAAACCGAATTTTAATTGAAAACAATATTGAATTATTTCCGTGCCAAAAATTAATTAACATATATTAATTTATTGACACCTACATTACCCCAAGTTGACACAATTTACTCATTTCATTTATCAAATTCAAATATTCGTTTTCGGACATATACATACATTTATATATATATATATGTATATACAAGCTTAAAAAAAGAAATTAAATATTAATATAAGTAGAAGTATAAAAAAACTTATTTCTGTTGAAACTGAAATAGTTGTTATTTCATTCCTTTAAACACATATCATAAAAGTTGGATCGTTTAATTAACTTTTTCAATTATAATAGAAATAAAAAAAACTATTGTGAAAAATGTAATAGAAATGTGAAAGGTTATAAATAATTATAGAATATGTATTTTAAAGACAGGTTGACGTTTTTGCTTTGATATATTTTGTTTTTTAAGTTATTTTGTTTTCATCGCTAACATTTTTAATAATATTTATATTAGTTCTCGTCTAATCCAGCGTATTGTTTTCATTAATGTATATTGTTTATGTATTTTTTCTTTTAGATTTATATTCTGTGATGTATTTTAAATATATATTTTTTTGAAATCATATGAAAAAGTAAACGTATCAGTAAAGAATCGGTAAATAAGCATTAAAAGATTTAGTAAATAGTAAAATAGAAAAATATTATTTTGTTCTCATAAAAAGTACAAATTAGTAGATTTTAATTTACTTTACTGGAAGATTTATTTTTTATTCTTTTTTGGAAACACACAAATATTTACTTTAATCATGATTATTAATTTTTAACTGTTTTTCTCATATATTATATATAATATTTAGTAGACATCTTTAAAATAAATTTAATTTTTACCAAATGCATGAATATAAAGTAAATTTTCTACTATTTTTTTATTCTTTTCTTGGATTATAATAAATAATTAAAATATGAAATCTTATGATTTTTTAAATACTATCAAAAATAAAATTCAAAATGAATGTTAAATTAAAAAAATGAGGATGACCTTATTTTTTGTGACAAAATATAATTTCAATTTAAAAAAATATGATATATATTTTTTAATATATATATATATGTATGTATTTATATATGTATGCTTATATATACTTTAGCAAATTTTCAAGTTAATTAAATAATTAAAATCGTACAAAAATTCGACTCAATAAGTAATGAATATGTAAAATATCATTTAATTATAAAATATTTAAAAAATCATACAGTTTTATGTCGAGTAAACTCTCAACTGATCACATGATTTTAATTAAATTTTATTCAATTGACATCATATTAAAATATATAATTAAATATTCAATACTGTGTATGATCTCATCCTGAATTAGCCTGAAGCAAGTTGATTTTGTTATTTGACGGGTAAAAAGTCATTGTATACGTTTATATTGAATAATATTTATCATAACTTCTTTAGATACTTCGTTTGTAAAATCATGTTTTTTATATGTTTATTAATACTGTCAACACATTTATAGATTAATCAGTAATCTTTAGTATTAAAATACATACAAAATTGAAATCATTTAAAATTATACTTTTTTATATTTTAAATAAATATTTTGTAATTTATAAAAAAAGTATTTCTTAATTTAGGTTTTAAATTCATGGAAAAACGATAAAATGAAGTAATTGTTAGTGAAATCATGTAGTCAAAGCATTGTGTTGATAAAAAATATGTATTTTTCAGAAAATGAAATTAATGTTTTCCATAAAAAGGAAAAGTATTTTTTTTTAAATTATATTTAATAATGAAATTATTATTTTTTATCCGAATATTCTGTATTTAAAATCACTTTGAAGTATGATTTTAAAGAGTCGTATACTTTTTTGTTATATCTCTTCAATTTATATAACATATGTTCGTTATATTAATATTTATTTAATAAATTTTAAATGAATAATTTTACCTAATATAAATTATAAAATATTTAGAACAAGATATTTATGATATCAAAAGTATTTTCATTAATTCGTTTCTTATAATGTAAACAATCATTGTTTTCACAATGTTAAATGTATAATAGCAACAACTTTTGATTCCAAAAATAATTAAAAGCGTGCAAACCTTATGAAAAAATTGAAATGTCTTCTAACCGATTTTAAAATATTGGTCGATCATTATTTCCTTAAATAAATCAAGAGTAATTAACAATGTATGATTTTATATAAATAAAAATGATTATATGTATATATATATATATATATATATATATATATATATAATCAAAACTATATTACTTGAAAATTTCAATTTTTTAACTGAAAATAGTTATTTTCTTTGTCTATACTGAATTTTAAAAAAGATGATTTTACTCCGTATAAAACATTTATTTGAAACAACTTGAAATAATTTTAAATCAACAATATTAATTTAATAAATAAAAAATATAATTCTCTATTTTTGTACCTTAAAGAAAATATTATAATTTAAAAAAAAGAGTTGTTTATGGTACATTTTTGTATTTTTAAATTGATATTTGAATTTCCATTCCATACAAACAATATATATATGATGAAAAAAAATGTTATGCTTAAATTTTGTGCCCAAAGTTTTTGCCACTTTTAATATGCTATTTTATAAAATTATTATTTTAAATTAGTTTTGGAAGTTCTACATAAAAAATAGAAATCATTTACAAAAATCATTGATGTTACACCAATGAATTTTTCATTCATTTCACAAATAATATTTTTTTTCTGATCAAATATATTCAACAACTGATTATTTTTTACAAAAATTTTAACGACAATGTCTTCATTTCCTAAGCTCTAAGGTACGAAAAAAATCATTTAAATGCCAAAAATATAATTCACTGATAAAAAATCGACATTTTATATTTATAACCCATTAATTTAATTTTATCGCCTTTTTACAATAATATGAGAAGAAATAAATATGTATTTCTGAAAACATTAATTATGTAAATATTAAAATATATTTATTAAATAATATATCCATAAAATATTTTTTTAATAATCGTTTACATTGAATGATTTTTATTTATTTATTTATTTATCCACATTTTGTTTATATAATGAAAATTTTGCATTTATTATCATAACATGAACTTGATACATAAATTAAATTCATTTAACAATATAAAACTGAAGCGTATAAAAATTGCATTGTTTTGTTAAAATTTATTAATTTCTATTATGTATACATGCTACGTATAATTAAAATATCACAGCGGTAATGATGAATAATTTTTACACAAAATCTCAGTCAGTATTAAAATAAAAGATAAATAATTTTGTTACGTTTTTACAAGAAAATTTCACATCACGTACACTTAATTATATAATTCTGTATACAAGTTAAAAATTTTCATTCAAACATTTCAGTGAAACTTTCATGATAACATATGAACAATTTAGGAAATATTTCATGTTTTAAATTTCACATCACGTACAGTTAATTGTTTTGTATACATTTTTTAAAAATAAATTATTTTAATATTTTTATCACAATATTTTATTATACGAAAATATCGTCGAATTTCTCTTATAATAATAAAAATATGGTTGTGTGTTTTAACCTCAATAACGATAAAAAATATTTTTACGGTATTTAAGAATTAAAACATAGTTTCTATTCGAATCGATAATAGCACAACGAGTAATTATTGTAAATTAACTACTCGTTCGATTTTATTCTGAACTTTGTAATAAACACGATTTTTGATTTTTAAACTCTGTACATTCCATTCAAATACCAAAAATATTGCAAAAAAGTTAACAACGCATGTAGGTAATATTAATTTCCCGTAACAACCATACCCTATTTCGCATTACGTATTCAATAATGTACTCATACAATTATATCCTGAAGCACTTACCCAGTTCATGATATCGTTTCCATCATATACTGAAACCAATTTCGAAAAAATAAAAAAATAAACCATCATTTCCCATCTAGCTGTATGATAGAGGTAACTCTCTTTGGATTAACATTTAATTTATGTTGATGTTTACTCGACTGTGAAAAATTTTAGAACAACAGATTACACACAGAAAAAAAGAAAATTAAAAATATAGCAAAAAAAGGCTCTATAAAAACATTGTACACCCAGATATATCCGCACACACACACACATATATATATATATATATATATATATATATATATATATTATATGCCATGTATATTAATTTACCTTTTACCTTTGTTGGATAAAGCAAACTCACTTTTTAACGCTGACGGGATCGACCTGACATGAAAAGGATCCTTACAGTTCAATTATTCTTTACTTAGCTGGTGTTCATACAAAATGGATAATATTTATTCAATTACTTCCGTTTTAAACAGATCCAAGTATTTGTAAATATGATTAATTTTATCAAAAATAGATTTGTACAAAAATGCAACATTCTTTCAAAAAAAAATTTTTTTACATACCTATCTTAATTTGATATTGTATATTCAAATCATAACTATTTAAAAGCGTACGTTTTCATACACATATTTACCTTTCTTTATTATTATATATATATATATATATATATATATATATATATATATACATCCTTAATGTGGTAAAACCCACTCATTGTTCAGATTGCTTGTTATAAACAAGTAATATTCTTGTTTTGGTTTTCTAAACAGATTATTACCACATACATCATTATTTGAAAGTTTACTTTTTTACTCGTTAAACATATTGTACTAATATTATTAATAGTTTATATCCATCTATCTATCTATCTATCTCTCTCTCTATATATATATATAAAGAGAGACAGGCGGAAAAAAAGTATAAAGTATAGGTAAACTTCAAATATTTCTGAAATTATATGAATTATAAACGAGAGGAACATATTAAGGTATTCACGTTTCTCTATATTGTTCAAATTATATTTTCAGTTTGAATCAATGTTTTGTTCCATAAACATACATACATGCATACATACAAACATAAATACAAATATATATATATATATATATATATATATATATATATATATATATAATTTAGAATAAGAACAATAAATATTAGTTTCTAATCTTCATATCTCATATTTTTCATATTTTCAGTTGTTATTCATATATTTTTCAAGAAGCTTACATTTTAAATCAGAATTATATGAAGATAATAGCAATTCATTGTATTGTCTATAAATTTCACCCTAATGGAAAAATAGAAAAGCAAGCATTAAAATGTCTATTAAGCTCTAAGTGCATTTTCACTATGACTGTTAATTTTAAGAGTATTATATAAATCTCTTCCAACTTTCATAGTTTGAGCAAAGCTCTTGTACAAAAACAGTGTGAATTGTATCAATAATTAGTTATAATTTACTTATTGTGTTAAAACATTAAACTATTGAAATAGTTCGTTACTTTACTATTTTGTTGATATCATTTATGTTTGTTAATGTACCAATAGTAATGTGATATATTTATTTAGCAATATGACAGAATTTTTTTGACATTGAATTTTCTCTTTAATCATTCATTAGCTACATAACCTGAAGAAAATTTAATTTAATGAAAAAATCTAAAAATATATAATCTTTCTTTTCGTTGAAAAGTATATTTCCAAAATCATAGGTAAACAAAAAACTACTTTCATATATCAGTATCGTACAGGATACGATTTTTAATTAATATAATTAAAACAAAGTTAATTTAATTAAAATTATAATTAGATTAAAAATTAATTTTAAATCCAAAAAATAGGATTTATATATATATACATACATACATATATATATATATATATATATATATATATATAATAATAATAATAAGATCGCAGTTCAAGAAACAGTTCTGAAAAGGAATACATCATATATTCATCATGTTGTTTTACTCTATTGTCAATTGTTTCATATGCTTTTTCTTTCAACAGAAATGTGCCAAAATTAAATTATTCAATTATTTTCAGATTAATGTGTAGATTTATACGTGTATAGTTTTTAATATTTCTTAATTATCTTTTAATGATAAATTATAACAGTTTTAATAATATAACTGTATTGATTTGACAGTTAAAATAAAAATATATTAATTTTCATAATAATAGATTGGGTAGCTTTGTTTGGAATATGAAAAAGTCTGAAAGGCGAAAATAATGAACCATTTTTTTGAAATGATTTCTCTTGTAATTATTTTTGAGATAAAAATGTTTCTAATAATTGTTCATGATTTCTCTTAGAGGTGATTTTGCCTTATATAGAATTTGTTCATTGTTTATTTATTGTCTGTAATTTCTTCATTGAAATTTATGTTTAATTCAGTAGCGAGTTTTGATAATATTTTTCAAAGTTTAGGAAATAATAAAAAACTTATATAACAATTTCAAATTATTTAATCTAAAGTACAGTGTCATTATTATTATAATCTACGCTAATTCATTTATAAATAATTTTATCATGATTTCTATACCAAACCTTCAATGTATTTCATTACAAATATTTATTAATTGTCATTTTATTAATAAAATGATTATAACAACTCGATTTTCGATTATGAAAGTAAATTATTACAGGAAATACTTTATTATATAATAATGTTAAAGTTTAAAACAGGAAAACCATTTCCGTCGTATTAATTGTGCAGTTAAGAAAAATAAAGCAGAATCGAGACTGCTTGTATATATATATATATCAATACATATGGTTGGCTGATCTAAGAAATAAATTATTGGCGATTCTTTTTATGTACAAATATAATGCTTGTCACGTCGCATCTGCCGCCACGTTCACCTTATAGCCAGATAGTATACTATTGACATGACAGTATATTCTTCTTTTCCATTCATATTAATTCGTACTGATTACTTACTGTACAATCCAACCGAAAATATGATATTACAATTAAAAATAACTCCCTATTATTATAGTAGAAAAACAATTACTTCATACACATTCATATATATATATATATATATATATATATATATATATATATATATATATATATATATATATATATATATATTAAATTTAGCCAAAGTTGTATAGAGATACTACCTGTAGTCTATTAACACTGTATATTCTATTTTACATTGGGAACAACTTAACTATTTTAACTTCTTTTTTATAAAATGTTTTCTTTTCCAAAAATTGATCATATTTTCATCAACTTTACTACGATATTAAACAAGATCAGATAAAAATTTATTATTTTCTACATTTACTAATATTTTTTTTTTACATTTATTTTAAATGAATAAGAAGGTCTTTTAAAGTGAAATTTTCTTCAAATTACATCCTCTTTAACTAATATCAATAAACAAATAAACTATATAATTTATTTTTTCTTTTTGCATTCAATGTTTGCCTAATATGCAAATAAATGTGACACTATAAATTACAATACTTCAATTTATATTGAAAGTTTAAATAGATTTTTTCAGTTTGAAACAGAATTATTTAGTAGTTAATTGTTTTCAAAAAAGTGCGAAATTAACAGAAATAATATTCTCGGGGAAAATAATTAAAATTTTCATTTTTTCTGTTTCAACTGCACAATATATATATATATATATATATATATATATATATATATATTGAGTGTGTATGTATAATTGTATATAATATATATTTGAATTCGGTAAATAAATACAGCATTCATTTTCATCCTCTAAAACAGACATCACAGTTGAAGAGATTAAACAGGCTGCTGCATCGATAGAGTTGTTTTGCAGCGGCAAACTTCAATGATGCTTTTTGCAACAATGGTTTTACAAAACGATTCGCCGACACGTCCCCTCCGCCCTCCGGCAACCGTCGGCACTACCGCGCGGTTAAATTAGCACATGCATAATAGCAGATTACATAATGACGGACACGATAAGCGGATTACGCCAGTCGCATTCATAGCTCGGCCTGCTGCCTGCCTGCCTCTTTCTGTACCAAATATATACATATATACAGGAGACTACTCTGTACGCCTGCCTGCCTGCTTCAGTTTCTCTGCTTTTCTCGACATGCTGTGTGAGAACGCATTGCAACAGACGAGGCGTCTCTTAAACGGAAAACGTATTATTTAACTGCGTCTGTTACAGAATCATCTTAAACTAAGTGTTTTCTTAAATGTGAGTTTATAACAACGAGAGAATTGATGTCAGACTGTGTTGAATGGAGGCATATTGTGGAAAAGATGATCAGTATTCCCATGACAGTATTAAGTGTCTTCAATAAGAAATATAATATTCAATAAGAGATATAATATTCAAAGTTTATTATGTATTCGCATTCGGTTTCGAACGATAAATGAATATAATGCACTTGTTGAACATCCGAACTTGTTTTTCGAACTTTATGCATCTGCCATAACACTTTTTTTCATTTTTCATGGAAGAAATAGATTTATGATACTAAAGACGAAGTGGTACCATTTTAGTTAACCCAAGATTATTCTCAAAGAAATGCATAGTTTATCTATACGACTTATATATACTGAATTCACTTTACTAAATTTTCTAGAAGATTGCATTTGAAACCACAATTTGTAGAATACTACATTCATTACGTACCAAGAACTGTTTTGCATAACATTTCTGATCTTGATTTTAATTGAAGGATTAGTTACAGAATAAGTATGATTTAAGAATGAATATTAAATAATCTATGAATAAAATTAGTTTTAGGTATTTATTTATTTGCTTTATTAGGATTCTTAAGCGAAAGTTTGAATGTTTCGAAATTAAAAATATGAAACAGTAAATTATCAAAGAAATTTCTTTAAAAATTGTATACTGCACTAATTCAATTCGTTTAAAATCTTTTATTAATTGTAAATAAATACGAGTTATCTTTTTAAAAAAATATTATAACATAAATTCAATTAACATGTATCATATTTAATAAAAATATTAAAATATAAAATTTCATAGGACAAAACAAAAGCTTAGTTCAGTTTTCTTTTTTTACATTTAACTTCATTTTAGTCTCATTTAAACGTATATACGAACAACTTATAGAATTTCATTCTATGCAACATATGATACTACTGGCTCACTGAATAATTAAGTTCCAATTCCAACGATATATATATATATATATATATATATATTATAACTTATTACTGCATTTCTAGTTATATATAATTAATTTTCATTCTGAAAACAAAATGGTATTTTTCTAGTAAATTAAAAAAATATTTTTTATACAAATTATGAAAGTGTTTCTTGAAGAAAATTATTTTAAAAAATATTATTTGTAGAAAAAAACACTATGAATAATTTAAAACATTCCAAGTATATATTTTTTTATTTTATATTATTTAATTTTTTACGCTATAAAACACACAAAATTAAAAAAAGATATAAGTGTAATTAGTTTCTATTACTGTTCAAAGAATTAATTGCTTATTAATTATAAATAGTTACTGATACAGGTAATTTTAAACTTAGTGAAATATAATTTTAGAGAAAGTGTTGAATGATGAAATGTGTAAATAATTTTATTAAATATATTTTATTACAAATAAACAGGCTCTTAAAAATAGATATGCTCTATTCAAAAGTCATTAATATAAATGATAAAATCCTCTAGTATTATATACCAAACTAAATCCAATTCTAGGATGAATGTTTTTATTAAAATAATTATGAGAATTTTTCACCAATGATAATATTATTCTAAAAATAAATAAAATTTAAGAAAATGAACCGTTTTATATATTTAAAATTAATTTCATGCTATAAAACTAGTGCATTAATTTATCATTGGCCAGAGAAGGTCAATGTATTTAAATGTCAACAACAGACACTTGAGACATTATAACAGAGTGCTGGAGATGTATACAAGATATTATCACCAAGGAAAAGAAACGAAGTCAAAAGAATAAAACTTCTATTGTTATTAAAGAAACAGGGTTTTTTATATTCTTCTGTTCATAGATCGAACTTTATTATTTTATTTAATTTATGGTTGATTTTTTTTAAATTAGCTATAAATTTAAATAAATTATATTAATTCATCTTTATTTACTTACACTGCACTGAGAATAAAAATATATAGTAAAAATAAATATACTAATTTCATTAAAGAACAATCAATTAAATTGAATTGAAAAATAAAATATTCTACAAACGAACAAGAGATTAATTTTTCATTATTCAGTTGACTTTTAAAAATCTGTTTTAAAAAACATTTGTGAATTAATTTTGTGTTGACGTAATTAAATTCTTCCATTAATTAATTAGCTATTCCAGTATGTTTTTGTCATCTTCAACATATATTCTCGTTTCAAAATATCGACTATAAAAATATTCTTTGACAAAAAAAGAATATAAAAAGTAATCTGTCTACAAAAAAAATAATTTTTTTTCTATGAAGACATAATATGTCTACAAACATTGAAAAAAAAACTTCAAAGTAAAGGTATTACCTGGAAAAAATTTAAAAGCATGCGTGATTAGTAGGAAATATATTCATTCGAGAAGAAAATATACCCAATTAATTTATGTTTGAAAAAAACGTATTTCACTGCTTTAATATTCTGCTTCAGTATAATAATTATATATATATATATATATATATATATATATATATATATGTATGTATGTATGTATGTATGTATGTATGTATTGATGTTCATAAAAGAACATCATTAAAATGTAACTGTAAAGTAAAATTTACTTTTTCCGTAATGTCAATAAGAACTAAACCTCTTTTGTAAATGATATTCTATTAAAAACATATTTTACTATTATCATATAAATTTTTAGGTGTTTTATTCAATACATATTTAAGTTATTGATACATATATATGTTTATATATTTTTATTATTCAAATTACTATGCTCCTCAATATGCTCAATACTATGCTCCTATGCTATATATATATATATATATATATATATATTCATGTGTGATATATGCTATAATATCTTTGATAGCTGATAATAATTTATTCTGGTATTCACGTTAAATCAAATATGTTTTTAATTAAATAATTTTGATCCGTTTTGAAAACACGAATGTTTTATAAAAAAAATATATAAATTTAAAAAAATAACAGATCAATATTTAGAACAATATGATATTATTAGTTCTATATTCATAACCAGTAAATATTTTTTTTACTTAGAAATAATATTCTTCAATCCATTAGTGTAAAGTTTATTTTTGTTAAAGGCATTTTAATAATATGTTTGTACGGTAGATAAGTAAATGAGATTGAAGTCATCGAGGGATCAAACTACTGTTTAATATTCAACTAATTAAGGATTAAATCAAATAATATTCTTTTTGAATCCAATATATATGTGTATATATATATATATATATATATATATATATATATATATATATATATATATATATGACTGCGTTTGTAATTGTAAACATTATAGATGAGGAATAGACATAAACAGAAAATTAAGTACAATTTCGTTTGTTGTTAACAATGTTTATGTACAAACAGTGAACGTATAGACTCAATAAGGATACGTTGGTTGCCAATTATTTGCAATTACAGAAACAGAGTAGCAGAGTGGTATTTCATCAACTCACCTGATGAAATTCTGAGTTATTCCCCGCTGCGTCGATAGTTCGTATCAAAGTTAATCGCGACTGGTGTTTAGACAAGCATCGCATACCTCCGCAAACATGCCGCAGGTTGTGCAGACTAATTTACTGCGATGGCTAATTGGTCAATTAATAAAGTGTACAGAATTAATATGGATTACATTTCGACACACAAGTGGGCGTGTGTATGTATACAGTTTTCGTTCTCGTTATACATCCGCTGCTGTGTTTTATTCAAAGCACGACGATACGAAAATAAAACGAATTTAATACAATTAAACGAGAGTTTAATGGATTGCTTATATATACATATATTTTTTATTATAAATGTATATATACATACATATATATATATATATATATATATATATATATATATTCCATCGTTGTTTATATTGTTGTTGTTGAGCTTCATGTAATTTCGGTTGAAATTTTATAGCGAAAAAATACAATTACTTTATTCAAATGTGAGGTACTCGTTTGATAATGCCTTTTAAATGGATCCGTTTTAAAGGCGTTCTGAATTTCCTTCTTACTCCGTAATGAATTTTAAAAATGATGAGATATGCATGTGTGTCTGCGTTACAGTGAAAATTGAATTAATTGAGCTTTTAATGAATTCAAATATTTCGTGTATCATATATACGCCTTTCTCTCACACACATATATGGATGTATTTATTTAAATTAGCATATTTGAAATATACAGAAGATGTAACTTTTTAGAACATTTTCAAAAAAATTAATATCCACAATAAAATAATCGAGAAATGTTTTTTCTAATTATATATTTTATGAAAAATATAATCCTTAAATTATATGATTATTACATATATATATATATATATATATATATATATATATACTGTATAAAATAAATTCCTAAAAGCCAAATGCAAAAGCTTTGCGTAAACTGTCAGATGCAGACAACCGTATTTTGAAAATAAGCTACCATGAATAAATACATATAGTACATAACATACATTATACACATGAATACTCCTATACTTATATGTATATATATATATATATATATATATATATATATAAATATGTATATAAGAAAATATGTACGTTAGATAGAGATAACAATATTTTTCAAAGAAAATATTATTTTTTTTATTTAAACACTCGAAATATGTTTATTAATGCTTCACACAAAATATAAAGCATATTGTTTCTACTAGCCTTTTCCCAAATGTCTTAACATATTTCTTATATATGTAATGTATTGTCTCTATTTGTATATTTATTCGAGATTTTATGGAACTTCAGATTTTTTTATAAATTTATATTTATATTATGGTCATGTATTTACAAAACTCGAATACTGAGATAGAATAGTACATGCAACTAAAGTATAAAAAAAGTAAAATAATGTAAAAAAATATTAAGTATTTTATTTATATTGATTTACAATCTTATTTTAATATAAAAATTAATAAAGAGATTTATTTGTATTAAAATATAACTAATTTAGAAATTGTTATAATCATGTTAAACGACTTTATCGACTTATTATAATAAAATAGATTAGTCGTAGAACTCATATTTTGTTCATAATAAAAACGTTAGTATAATCAAATATTTAAAACTTATTGTAGTTATTTTTTTGAAAGAAACATAATATTAAAACTGTACATTTGAACTTCATTACATTACATCGTTTTATTCTATATTTAGACCCATGGGAATATTTGAACTAAGAGCAACATGTTTTTATGATATTTTATATCTTGTTATTAAAATACTGTTTTACTCTTTTGAATTTTGTATAAATATAGAAACATAATACCTTCTTTTAAAAAAAACTACGTTTTAAATATTATTTACTAGATGGTATCTTAATAACTACATTATTGACATTTTTGTAGTTTATTTTAATTTATCTATCTACCTAATTGTGTGTCTATCTATCTACTTATATATATATATATATATATATATATATATATAATAAATAATTACATTTTAATATGCATATTTATTTCATTATTAATTAATATATTTTCAAATTTATTTCAATCTTTTCTAGAAAATCAGTGTGTTTTACATGCTTTTTTTTACATGACTGAGGACTTATTCTACTTTCATAGTAATTTTTGTTTTATTCTCAGGTGTTATGGAGAATTGATTAATTTTTTTTTATATTGTGAGTCGATAATATTGAGGATGTAATTGTTTTTCAAATAGCTATTCTGATATGAAAAAAATATAACAATTCGCTGTCTTGTCAATAAAAAAGATTAATATACACGTATTTTCTGCAACATTATTTAGTAGTTTGTGTTTTTTAAACGTTTCATTTTTTGATTATTTCGGGCATCCTATTACAATCGCTATTTGTTTCCATTTTGATTTTTATGGCGTATGGTACGTCTGAAAACTATTTCTTTAGAAATGATGTTGGATTTTTGTAGTACCCAGAACTTTGTTTATTTTTAAATATAAATAGGAGAGGTATTTATAAATACTTTTTCACTCCTCTATAAAGTAAAGTTTTAGATCAAAAAGTTCAATAACTGATAACTTATATTTTTTTATTGTTTATTTACATTTTGATGGCAATGCTACAAATCTTAGATCACTAACGTACAGAACAATCTTATATCTCAGTGAAAAATTCCTTTTTAAACATAAATTTAGCCACAGTTCAATAAACGATATTATAAAATAGAATTTTAGTAATGTGAAAATATTTGTTTAAATTTTATTTTCAATAAGTATTATATAACAATAATTGTTGGCATTATATATGAATCCAGTTTCACAAATTATTTTTCATTCGGCCACAAACTACAAAATATTTTTCTGGTCAAAAATATTCAATAATTAATAACTTATATCTTTATTATTGTTTATACGCAAATCAAAAACCATTCAATCATCTTCAGATAAATTATTGAACATTTTTGACCAGAAAGATATTTAATGGCTTGTGTGGAAGTGGAAAAACAAGTAAAAAAATGTTATGGTATCATTTTTTAAATAAATTGTTATAATACTTATTCTATTTTATAGAAACGTAGATTGATATTTTTATAATATTAATAATTCATACACCCTGAAAATACAAAACATAAAAAAAATACAAGCGTATTTAATTTTAAAAGGATAAATTGTACTGAAATAGAATTTGATTTTATAACTGGCATTTTTGAATATAAAAACAAATAAACATGAATAACTTTTACAAAAAATGACATTGTCCTGCGATAAAAATATAGACATTTGTAAAGAGTATATATCTATAAAAGAGGAAAAACGCATACATACATGAAGACAGATATGTATATTTGTATATATATATATATATATATATATATATATATATATATATATATATATGTACGTGTGTGTGTATGTATATGAATGTAAGCAAATATTTTTATTTTGATACCAATTTATATTCACCTGTATGAACAATACATAAACTCGTTAGATCATATATAAATGTATACATTGGAAATCCCTTACATTATAATTTCTCTGTCAAACGCAGATGAACGAAACCGCTACTTTTTCATCAGATTATGAAAAAAATGCAAGTAACTAAGATCAAAGAAACCAAATACATTGGTCCTAAAAGAATATTACATCTATTTACAATCGAGCGTGAACATATGTAGTAGACACTTTCTTTAAACACATGCAAACACGATATATATATATATATATATATATATATATATATATATATATAAAAATATATGATTATATGAAAATATATATGATTATTGATGCAGAAAATTATATTAAACTTGTATTGGAATGAAAATCTATATTTAGAATAATTATTTTTTTCATGAAAAGGTGTATTTAAAATCAAATTAATATAATAACATATATTTGGGCAGTTTTTTATATTCAACAAATAATTATATGGGTATAAAAATATTATTTATATCTATTGTTTCAGTTAAACGTATCTTTAATATTATAAAATATGGGTAATTTTATATGTATTTTTTTCAAATCATTTGTACATTCTTATGCTCAAATATAAGCGAAAGGAAAATATTATTCTTTTTCTCTTCCTCTCTCTCTATATATATTTGTATATATATATATATATATATATATATATATATATATATATTTATATATATATATTACATAAAAAAATAATTTCGAACGAATTTCAACCTTTTTTTTATTTTTCGAATAATTTTTCCTATATCTGACCTACTTTACTGGCAGAATTTTTGTATGAGATTGTAAAATAATATGAAAATGACAATTTTATACAATATAGTCAAATTAAAATATAGTAAATTAGAACATATTTATAATATTATTTAATATGATATAATTGTCAATAAATATTGCAGTCTAAAACGAAGCCTTTTGAGAAAAAACTTTGGCCATTAGAGTTCTCTCACCATAGAAAACTATATATAAAATATTTTAAAATTAATAACAATTTCAGAAATGAACTTCGTCAAAGTATTAGAACTAAATTATGATTAATAACAGTTTTATTATTTTTTTATTATAATTAAATGAAGAATAATCAATATTGAATTTGTTTTCGTGTGAAATAGATTTTCACTTAATCAACTATCAAATTTAATTGACAGTTAACTTCTTAATTAAAACACTTTTAAAAAAGGGAGTTGATTATATTACTTGCTGTAAGTTATTTTCAATATCATATATTAAATTAGAACATTTTTTCATTTCAATTGATTATTATTTATCTATCTATCTATCTATATATATATATATATATATATATATATATATATATATATATATATACATGTATATATGTATATCAGAAAATATTTCTATCAAATATCAATAATTGTGTAACAATTTTATTTTAATTATTAAAATTAAATAAATAACACATATGGAACTGAAACTTGGTTCAGTTCCATTGTTACATATAAAATAAAATAAAAAACAAATAAAAACAATAAAATAAAATAAATAGTTTATATTCATTTTAAATATATAACAAAATTATGAACTACTATTAATTTATAACTTTTATTACTTTATTTGAACAAGTTTTACTCTTTTATTTATTCGTTATTTCTTTATATGTTTTTGAGAAAAAATATTATCTTAATATTTAAAAATAATTTGTTGTATAAAATAATGGTTTACGATTTTTATAAATATATATATATATATATATATATATATAATTATACCAATAATATAACAATTTCTTTAATTAAAGTAAGCGCTGTAACATAAAACAAACAATTTTATTAAATCGTTTCTAATATAATAATTTATTCCACCAGACTGAATTTTATTAAAAGTCTTTCATTTTAATTAACAATTGTTTTAGTGAAGTCATAAAACGAGCTTCTTTGATTATTTATAAAACAACTGGTTGTTTTTTAAAGTGAAATAATTCATATTCGTGCAAAGTTTTCATTTATAAATATTGATGAATTTGTTTAAATGTATAGTCGCAAAATATTCAAATGATAAACATAAATATTTGTGTACATTCGGTTTACATGATTTTCGATTCCTATAAGTAAATATGGAAATAATTTATTTAAAACTTGTTTGCACATATTTACTTTCATATATTTTGCAAAAATATTTATAATGTATACAAAACTGTATAATAATTAATTGCGATTCTACAAATGTATGGTTAAACACGTTCAGCTAAAATTTATCGTGGATTATTTAAAATCTCTTTTTTCACTGAAAACGAATGCTTGAAAAAAAGTGCGGATGAAGCACCTATAAAGCATGTTTTGTTGTTTTTTTGCTGCAACATTTATAGCTTATCTACAATTTCACGTTGCGTTGATGCGTCCGTTTGACATTTCAATCCGTTGACATTTCAACGTAGTATTTTTTTTGCATCCACAATTTCACATTAGCAGTGTATTGATAACATATTTTTATACTATTGTCTATTTTTTTCTATTAAATAATTATATACATATATTAACAATTTTGTTTAATATAATTTTAAAAACTTATATAATAATCGTTTTTCTCTGTTTATTCCTCAATTAGATTATTTTTTAAAATAATAAAGTAAAATATTACAAATAGAAACTCTTCTGCATTAAAATTATTATTACTCTTCTTTGTAGTTTATATTAATAAAATACAATAACATATATATATATATATATATATATATATGTATATATATATATTTATGTGGATTATATTTAAGACGATTACTGACCTGTTGTGAAACATACGATTTTTTTATTGAAGTAACAATTATGTATTTCAATAATGCTTTACGCCTACTTTTAGTTTTCGAAAAATTTTTTGGTTAATTTCAAAAGAATTTTTAGTCAGTCTTGATTATTTAAATGACCAACAGTTTATTTTCGTTTTTCTCTCTTGTAGAGTTTTAATTCTGATGAATGAAAATTTTTATTATATCTGAATAATGAAAACTGAATTAATCTTTTTGAATAAAAAATAAAGAATCATTTTTTTGGTAAACGTTCAGAAATTATTCAAAATTTTATTATAGAAACATAAAGTACAAAATGTTATAACTAAGCATGTTAATAGCATAAACTTGATTTAATTCTTGTAGAATTTACCTGTTAATAAGAAAATAATTAATCTTTGAATGTTTAATCAAATCAAAAACACTTATACTATAACGCAAATTATAATATAAAATTAAATATTGAGATTAGATCGCCCCGATTTTTCTACAATGTATTATAAATTAGTCTTTTATATACAGATATTGTTCTAATGTCTGTATTGAAAGTAAATATTTCTTAATTGATTACTGCTTACGCCATGTATCCAATTTGAATACATGACACATTTGCCTATAAACAAATAATGGTATATCATAATTTCGAATCAGATCTAGACATAATACATTTTTTCCACAAACGACCGATTAGAAAATATTTCATGAATCTCTCACACAACTTACTTTAAAATTACTTAGTAAAATCTATAACTATTTAATCCTTGTTTACATACATAAATTGATATATATATATATATATATATATATATATATATATATATATATATATATATGTGTGTGTGTGTATGCTTATGTTTGTTTAGATATGAATGCATATTTGATATTCAAACGAGCAAAATTAACATTATTTTCGACATGTATGGTATGAATAATGTTCCTTTGAACAGTGATTTGTGCACATTTAATGTCAATGCGTTTACATTCATGCAAAATTTACAACAGGCTTTCTACAAATGTCAGAAACGGAGATGAGAACACACACTGTCTACTCATCAGATACATAGCGGGGATGTCCTCCGGCGTTTAGTTGAGGTGAACGACAGACAATCCCTCCCGACATACACATAAATACAACACACACTCATATAGTAGCACACGAAACCACCCCCGTCGAAAGCCACCCACACTACAGTCATTATAATTGCATTGTTAAACAGAACTGGCGTATGATAGGGCTACGGGCGACAGGTACCACATGTAGCCCCTTGTCTGCGTCGCTTTCATATCGCAGTTCGTATGTGCCGCACTCGTGTATTAAAGCACTGTATTATCCACACGCGACTACTGTTCGATTAATGGTAGATAATGTGTGGCTCGAGGGCCACATATGCAGTGACGACATGCAACGATACAGGATATTTCGTGTATAGATATATTATTAGGGATGCTGGTTCCGTTGTTGAGGTTCACGTCAATTTTGTAGGGATATTGTCGAAATTGATGGCGTATATGAAACTTTGTGTAAAATCAGTATGCGTTTTGTGTTCAACAATTTAATTATACGCTGGATTAAAATTCAACAATCAAAATTACTTTGATTATTCTACGAGAAAATAATATTTTAATTCGATAAAATACTCTAATTAAACACAATTACATAAATTAATTAACATTTTTAACATCAGTTTTACTGCGTGTATATTATAACAAATTTTGTATTATTTTCAAACGATCAAACGTAACGATTTTTTAAAAAAACGTAAATCGAGAAATTAAATAGAATTTATTTCAACTATTACATTATTTCAGTAACGTACACATACTTTATATTATAATTATTTTGTTTTTCGAGATATTTAATCTAAATATCTCGAACCTGTCACAACTAAAAATATGTTTAATTTATTGAAGAAATAATCAAAGTATTTACAAATATGGTATTTCCTATGATTATTAATTTGTATTCGAAAAACAAAAAAGCTTGTGTTTGTATTGATACAAAATATTTATATAATTTAATGTGGAACTTAATGTTCTTAGATAAAAAACACTACAAGTTGAATATTTAGAAATAAAAAATTTTCAAAAAATATATATTGTATATACATATTGTATATATATATATATATAGAGAGAGAGAGAGAGAGAATATTAGATATTTAGAAATGTAAGCAAATAGTTAGGAAGAAAAGAGGGACATAGATATTTAAGTAGATACATAGATAAATTCATAGAAAGCTAGATAGGTAAATAAGTAGATAGGTAGGTATGTAGATAAAGAGCTAGATTATTAATAAAATAAATAAATAAATTTGCAGATGGGAACATAGAGACGGAGACACAGGCAAGTACATAGAAAAGTAGACAGATAAATATGTAGATAGGTAGACAGAGAGGTAGATAAATAGTTAGAGAGATAGTAAAATAGATGGTTAGATAGGTAGATTGGTACTTAAATAGATAGGTAGAAATATAAATAGATAGGTTCATAATAGATAGACAGGTATATACTTATGTAAATAGGGAGGGAAATATTTAGATAGATATGTATACATGTAGATGAATATATAGATAGGATAATAGAAATGATGATGAGTAGGTAGATAGATAAAAAGTTTGTTAGATAGGTTTGGTGATATATGAATAAATTATCCTCTATATATAAGCGTACCGGGTGACCAGAACCGTGTTTTAAGAAATACCGAATTATATTGAAGCCTTTATTTTATGTTTCTTGCTCTAGATTAATTATTTTATATTCTATAACATTTTGTAATAAAGACTATTATTTATGATATAATATAAAACTTGTAGAAAAATAACATTTTTGCGAAGCCAATACATTATTGCTTATCTTACTTAAATCTAATGTATACTTTAAGATCAGATTCAAACTAACTCACTAGAAATCAACTCAGTATGCTGATACCAGCTAAATTGTGTTTTATGTTGTAATTTTTATATGATTATTTAATATTATTGCCTGTTTTCAAAGATCATTAATTATTAATATGTAAATAACCAGAATTTATTTGAAAATTTTGTATATTTATGACTATATATATATATATATATGAAGAAGGATCGTTCAATAATATCGTCGAACATTGTGTTCAGTGTTTCTTCGTAACAAATTCAAGAATACGTACTTCAACAAATTGAAAAAAACTGTAGCAGTAACCGAAACTCGTTGAGGAGTCAAATAATAACATACGAAAAAATATGATCGTAAAGTCCATTAATCAAACACCTTAAACCGAAAGTGTTGTTTCATGTTCTACGATTTATGAAATATTGAAAACCTAGTACATTAAATAATATGTTATTCAGCAAACTTGTAGCATATCTACCTGTCGTATTTCTGTGTAAAATGTCATTAAAAAAATTGATAATTTACAAATAATGTTTTTTTGATATCTGATCAGTCATTTGTAACCCGATACACGCCTATAATTGATTAAACAACAAAATAAAACAGAACCGGCGATTACTTCATTGAATTATTCAAACCAAACATTAGTTTTACATCAACGGTTAATGTACACAATAACAGAAATATGTTCAGTGCCAATTAAGTTAATTAAAAATAATCGTAAAAATTGATGTGTTTGCCCTTAATTTAAAATTTATTTTGAACAAAAATCCACAGTTTTCATCCATTACGAATAAAAATATTTACAGTTCATTTGTAATTCATTTTATATCATTATATATATTATAAAGCTAGTAAAAGCTATAAAGGTATGTAATCAATGTTTTTATACTTTATTATAATATCACATACTTTTTCATAAAACGTTAAATTTTTATATATTTATTTATTCATGTATGAATTAATGAAGTATTTTCTAGAGACTGGAAAACATAAAAGTAATAATTATATATTTTTTTATTCACAACATTTTTTTAAAAATAAACTACATATATTAAAACTTCGACTATTTAATAATACATAATTTCCAAATAAATAATTCTATATGAATTATAAATTTATTCTCCTACAGTTTCATAAATGTATATATGTTAAAAGATATAATTTTACTGGAAGCATTAAGAAGATTTCATGCTATATATTAAACGTAATATTAACGAATATATTCCCTTTTACTGTTACTTCATCATAGAGTATGTTGTTTCAATTATACCTATCTGTTATACCTGTATGGTAATTGATAGAATTGTGTGTGTCATACGTGCATTATTGAAACCCCATGTAGTCTGTCCAAGTCATTAACAGGATGAATGTTTTAAAATAGAACATTATATATATATATATATATATATATATATATATATATATGTAATGTGCATATGTACTTAAATAACCATTGATCATATATTATAAATGAATGAATTGAGTTTTGTTGTAACATATTTAATGTTTGATTTCTGTAGTTAGGAAACTCTATCTTTGATTAAATTTTAATTTGGTTTAAAACAAATATATTTTGTATGAAACTAAAATTTATTTTAATGAATAATTTGAAATTATCCAACACCGAGTAAAATAAAATAAAAAAACCTATTCATTTTTAGGATCAAAAATACTTTTTATTATGAAAGATGACATGCATTTAAGAAAAACTATTGTAAGTAGTAATACTCGAATTTTATACAAATACACATATTAATCTTTTTAAACTTGACAGTTTAATATAAACATAGATAGATAGATATAGATATAAATATAAATATACGAAATGTTCCACATTAGTCAAGACAATAGCTTTGAATATATTTTACTCATAATAAAAATTTTCAATAATGGTATAAAATTTATTAATTTTTTCATTATTTAGAATTCCTTATAATGTTACATTAACGCAGCGATGGGATTACAGAACTGGTTAGATACGAACATGCGAGCACGTCTATTCTTGAATCTTTATTTGTCAATTTGACAAAAGAAGAAATTGCTATCACTTGGTAAAATAAACTTGAAAATCCGAAATCATGCCAATTCTTTTACCTTTCCCGCTTTTACTTTGATTTAGAAATGATTTTTGGAGAGTGTAATAGTTATTAAAATCGTCAAGTACTTAGAAATATCAGTAGGTATACTTTCATAATTCTTATAATAATAATAAAAAAATATTTACATTCATATCCTTAAAAAAATCCAATGCTATTTTCTTTCAATTGAACTGATTTTAATTAAAAAAATTATTGATTTCACATCAAAATATTTACTGGGAACTTTTAATTTTATGATTATAAAATTAAAGAAAGAGAAATAATAAAAATATAGTTTATAGTCTAATATATGTTCTGACATGAAAATTAAATTTAAATATATTAAAAAAGCAATAATAGTAACTAAGCAGATTTAATATTAAATAAAGATATTTTCAGTTTTAATGTATTTATTCGATGGTTATATGCATACGTACTCACTTTTATAAATCAGAATGAAATATTTGTATAAAAAGTTATTCCAGGTTAATAAAAACATTTCCAAGGGTTAAAGTAAGTATACGTTATGATATGAATATGATTTCAGATATTTTCATACCGAAGAAAAATAAATGTTTTTGTTTACATTTAATGGCATCATAAAACTACATTATACATTTTACGGTTACTATATTATTTACTATACTATAATGAAACGATATAGGGGGTTTCACAATAAATTAGCTTTAAGCGTATTTATTTCAGTAATATGAAAACTCTCGGATGATGAACTACGATTAGAATATTCAAATAATAATATTATGATTTTAATTATATACATTATAATGTGATTTTAATATTAAAATTTAACAGTGTTTACGTAACATAAAGTTAATATTAATTTTCATGTTAGTTGAAAGTGAAAAATATTTATTTGAAAGTATTAAATATGTTATTTTTTAATATATAATTCTTTTTTTAAAAAAAAAACAAAAATCGATGATTATTTCTCACAATTTCTTCATAATTTCTTATATTATTTTAATAAATAATATATAATTTGTAAATTGATATATATATATATATACATGTATGTATGGGTATGTATGTGAGTGTGTATTATTTATTAAAGAAGATACTTTTTTATATTATCAATATTTCTTTGATTTTTTAATTATTGTATTGTCTTCTGTTATTTAAATTCGTTCTTATCTTATTTTTCTATTATTGAGAATATGAATATAGAGAATTTGTCGGTAAAATGATTTTTTAATTTATTTACTTATTTGTTAATTAGTATTTGGAGAATTAGACTCTATTCTCTCTCTCTCTTTATATATATATAATTAAATTATATAATAACAAATATATTAAAACACAAACAAGAAAAAATAAGAAACAATATAATTAGACAAACACATCAATATAAACCTCCAACTTTTTAAAAAAAGTTATAAAGTACTAAGCATTTTTTAAATGTTTGCAAACGTAATAAAAAAAATATTCGATTTCAATTCTTCGAAAGACAATGTTTCTTTAATATAATTTTTCAAAAAAATCATTTTTTCATCTGCGTGAAATTTATTAAGATCAGTTCGGGTCAAGTCTAATCAGGTCTAGTTTGGTCTGGTTATGTCTGATTAGGTGCGATTAGATCTTATCAAGTTAAGTCAAATCAAATGAAATTCGATCAAGTCTAGTCAGGTCTGAACAAATATGTTTAGGATTGATCAAGTCAGATATCTTGGTCAAGATATCTTTAAATTAGATTAAATTTTATTTAAACATATCTGACACACTGTTAATTCTGAAAATTTAAATTCAAATTTGATTTCCTTATTTAAAACTCGTTATTTAGTTTTCCTTTTAGAAACGCATACGATAATTTCTGCAGTAATTTACATAGAATTTTATACAATTCTTCTTATATTTTATAAATATCTAATTGTTTTTGATAGGTTCCTTTTATCATCTAATAATTTTTATGTGTCGCTTTAACATATACAAATCATTAACTGGGAAGTTCAGGCCAGTCTTCCTTCATTCTTTTTTTAAAGTCTAATTTTCAATTCTGTGTAGCACACTTATTAATTAAAACACTTGTAGTAATATTTTCATAGATTCAAAAGTATGGATATTGTTATTTAATAAAAAAAACCTATTTCGTATTAGATTGTCAACAGTAAATTCTATTTATTTATTTTTAAAAAAATGTTAGAATTAAAACTATGAGAAATATAAACAAAGAAACCTTAATCACTTGAATTGTATAGTTATGTTTGAATTTTATTATTTAATATTGAAAATAGATATATAAATATAAAATTACGTTAAATATCAAGACAATAAATCATAAATAACATGTTTTAGGTATATAAAAAAATTCATTTTTCATAAAGAAAATATAATAATTTTATTCTGTATTGAAATAATTTTGGTTTATAATTAATGATTCATCATTTCTAGTTTGAATACCAATCAATCATAAACAATTGATGAAACGTTAAAATTAACACCAACGTTCTCATTTTTCAATACAACATGTCTGTATATATAACTGACAGCATATGTTTATAAAAAACGAATATACACTGTAATCGATTATTACAAAAAAAAAAATGAACTGATAATTTGTAAAAAATGATATCGTTTTTTGAGATAATTGACATTTCAGAAATAGTACAAAAATTTAATGAGATCTCAAAGGGTATATATATATATATATATACATACATATATATATATATCACTAATATTTTTAAAAATTCAAATAATAATTTTGTGAAACTCAAAAATTGTGAAAAGTAATTAATTTATGTTCGAGGATAACAGAAATTTATTTTAACAAAAATTAATTATTTTAATAATTACATATTTATATTCAAATAAAAACTGCACACCTTTAGTATTAACACTATATATATATTTATATATATATATATATATATATATATATATATATATATTTATATATATATATGATTAAGTAAAAGGTTCTTCAGCGATGTAATATCAAGTTAAAGAGCTTTTTAGTGCCGAATATAAATTATCGCCGACCTACTAAAACTATTACTGCCACTAAAATAGAAATAAATATGTTATTACAAACTGATCGACATATAAATAAATAAAAGAAATGTTAATTTCTTTCGAATCGAGACATGAATGTGTCCCTTGTGGTTTGGAATTGACACAAGCGTCGTCTGACTGGGTGGGAAATGTAGAAAACATTGCGTGACAAACCGACATTACGCGACAAATGTGTGTGCCAGGGTTGATGTGTGCTTATTATATACATACATTTATATATATATATATATATATATATATATATATATGTATACGAATAAAGCGAAACGATGACGGTGTGTTTAAAAAGCAGACCAGAACTGCTCATTACGTTCAGACTTATTGGAGCTGTTGGCTATCTATAAATTTATGTGCGACAAAGCATTTACATTAATAATTTAGTTATAGTTTCGTGGACAAAATTTTCGTGAATGTAGTACACGACGAATCTTAAGAAAATTTCATTACGATTTGTCGAATATTTCATAGAAGTTTATGAAAATCGTCAGATATTTGACATTCATATGCATTTAAATGATTAAATTAACATCTCGGGGTTCGTTCGTTATGCTGAATTTCGTCGTAACTTGCATACCCCTCTTACTTTTTCCAATTTTAGTCATAAATCAAATATACTTCCAAAATACAAAATTACTTCCATATTTATGAATGACATTTAAAAGAATTCTTGTCATTTAAATATATCTTAGTAGTAAGCATAATTACCTACTGATCTATTTTTTGTCATATACTATTATTATTATATATATATATATATATATATATATATATATATATATATTTATATATGTAGTGAATGAATAATATTAAAAATATTATTATTAAAATATTTAATTTTAATTTAATACTTGCAACATTAAATGACTATTATTCTATATTTAAAAAGTATTAGTATGAATATATAATAATTAATCATAATTAATAAAACTCCTCTATGATTAGTATAATGCAAAAACAAATCAACTTAAAAATATAAAAATGCTCTTCATAATAAAGTTTTTAGCACTGTATCTAAATTCACATTCATAAATGATTTTTCCTTTCTTCTACAAATTACAAAAAAAATATTAATAAACAATGTTCATATCCTCACTACTCTAAAGTGTAGAAAAAAAATGTGTAATTTTTTTATGTCTCTGAAGAAAATTGTATCACAATCGTCAATCAAAAATAATCAATAATCAATTATGGGACATTTTTGATTGTATTTTTTTTAAAAAAAATACGATTTTGTTTTTAGTTAAACTTATTTCAAATACAATTAGTTGTTCGCTTGTTTTATAAATCATATATTATTATTAATAATATGAAGTATCAATTACAAATTTTATATTTAATCTCATATATAATTATAATACTACAGTGATTGTAAAAAATGAAGAAAAAGACTATAATGAATATAATGAGGTTGTTAATCAAGAACAAAAATTTAAAAAAAAAATCAGTGTACGTGCATGTATTAGTTCCTGAACAAACTCTGTCCTTTCAGTTTTTGGATCGATTATTTTTATATTTCTCTTATATTATTGAAGACATTATTAAGTTCTAATTTTTTTCAATCAGATTCAGCATTCGTTATCTTTCAATAAAGAGTTTGTACAAGAATGTAATATTTTAAATTAATGCAAATGAAATATCAGATTTTGAAAAAAGTTCAAACCGAAGTATTTTATAAAAAAAATCAAAAAACTGAGAACTCACAAAATCTGTTGAAAAGCAAATTTTTTTGATTTTCGATTAAGAAGTATTTTAATTTTTGTTAAAAAAATCTAAATGTTCTAATGTATGATAGTTAATAGAAAATAGATCTAAAAAAGTACATATTTCTATTTAATGATTAATTCGTCAATACTTGTGTGTGTAGACAATTTCTAGTTCTTTGTAATACTTTTCTCCCATAGTAGTTTCACCTGAATGGTAAGAAGTAGAAATAAATCACTTAAAACTTTTTTGATATAAATAACACATTACTCTTTATTTTTATGAGTATCCCGTCTTCCTCAAGCCATTATGCTGAACCTCTCCAAATATCAAATAAATTCATTACATACGATAATGCATTTCTAAAATGGATTGTTGCGGATAATGAAAAAAAGTACAAATTTAAACTTTATGCCCTCTATTTTTCGTCAATTCGCCACATCGACCATTCATTAACCAGTTATATGAAGCATTCATTAACTATTCTATTCCCAAATACTTGGTTAATGTAATCTGGGACATATACACATTACAGCCTAACAAAAAAATCAGAGTACATATTGTAAGAATGTATATTGTATTTGCATACACTTTGGAAAGGTAAAAGAATATTTAAGTTTATGATTTTACTCATCGAAAATTATTAAAATATAACAAAAATGACACTGACCTTTGATAAAAGAAAACTGACTTGTTTAATATTGTATTTTCAGTAATATAGAGCAGCAGTTACTAAGAAAGTTTAACCAGTTAAGTGGAACTCTCGATCGCTTCTCAGGTTTTGATAATTAGCTTTTCTA
This sequence comes from Acanthacorydalis orientalis, assembly GCA_034766995.1. Lineage (NCBI taxonomy): Eukaryota > Metazoa > Arthropoda > Insecta > Megaloptera > Corydalidae > Acanthacorydalis > Acanthacorydalis orientalis. The sequence goes on from CM068317.1 coordinate 37,527,663, forward strand.
AGACTTCTTATTCATATATCGGAAGCGCAAAATATATATTTATCTATGTACAATACTTTATGCTGTATATGTATTTTAATTTTTTAGTTACCATTAAGTTTTTTTAATTATATAAATTTATGGTCATTTATTTATTATGCCTTATTGAAAAAATATTTACTAAGAGATATCTGTGTAATACTATAACCATGATTAGAATTTTAATTGAATTTTTTTTAAAAAAAACAGCAATTTAATGAATTAATCGTGAATTTTATTCACAAAAACTTATAATAACAACTATATAAGATAGTTTAAGCCTTTATTTTCTCGAATATTTAAAAACTAATAATAAGAGCTACCATTCGTTTGTGTCTTTACAAAATTATAACTCTTTAAATAAATAGTACAATTTAAATTGTTAAAATGTTTTTTCCTCTATATTTTTCCCACACATCTATTATGTACTTTAAAATCTCTCTTTTTTCTTTTATTATAGACTCTTTTATACTACAAATATATCTTATTTTAAAGTTTACTCAAATTTATTTTTAATTTCTGTATTTTTTTGTCGTCAGTTGTTTAAAAAAATCACAAGTGATAAAAGTGAAATGACTTTTATACTATATAATTCTTAAATACTATATATTACTTATATAGTATTTAAGAATATATTTATACTACATAATTATTTATGTATACTATATAAATCTTCTAATATAATTCTTAATATTATACTAACTAAGACTTTGTTATTTATTTAATATTGTCTGTTTATATTATAATAAAAAATGCATCTCAACTAATAAAATATTCATACATGATTCAATAATGAACTTAATTTATATTCATCATCTATTTTATATGTGGTTTAGTACCATATGTGCATCTAAATTGATCGTTTTAATTTAATGATCAAAAAAGTGTATAAAAATATAATTTACTACTTTTTCAACTAAACATTTCGATTTACATATTTTTAGTTAAATATAATTATATGTTTTGCGATAACAGCTGTACATGAAATGAACGATGCATCGATGCATTTATTGACAGACACGTTTTAATATTGTTATCTATTAGATACACTAACGTCTGTATAAATAAAACGCATACAAAGCGTTGAATTATGTCCGAATTTCACCATTCTGAAACAATAAAAATTCTCCTTACCCTAAATATCAATTATATGATTGCTGTACGATACAAAACGCATAATGTTATTATAATATGGAAAGCTCGCTAGATAATTATTTGAAGTCCCAAAAGTGGACATACGTACGTGGTACGTTTTGTACATTATGACAATATAACATGCGAGCCGACATTTGTATGTATCGGTTAACGTGAATAATTTATAGATTAGATGTTAAACTTACCCCAAGCTTTTACCATGGAAACTTATTGTAATTGCTATGTTACTGTACAATAATTTCTCTCTCTTTATAATATTACAACCATAAAGTTAACGCCGACTGCCGTTATATAAGCAATTACACAAATTAATTTCGTTGCCCAAAAATTAAGTGTACGAACAATGTAGACTACGGTTCGATTTTTATCATTACAAAATGTATTACACTTAATAATTATAGAGTTAAGTTTTCTGTTGAAGGGAAAAACCTATATATTGATTAAAATGCAATTCACACACACATATACATACACACACACATATACATACACACACACATATATATATATATTAGGTTGGTGCAAAAATAATTGCGGTTTTATGTATCGAGTATAAAGACGCATATATCGGTTAAAAGTTATATTTATGAATCAAAATAAAGACCATTTGCCTGAACACATTTCTCCTAACGGGAAACAAGTTTGTTTATCACTACGAGATAGAATTTTGGAGTCCTGGAATTAACGAATTCATCGAAAGCACTTTGAGCTGATGCTTGCTTTTTGAAAACCTTCTTTTGTAGGAAATTACTCAAATGTTTAAAAAAATGATAATCTGTCGGAGACAGGTCCGAATAATAAGGTGGATGAGGTAAGGTTTCATAAGCCAGTTCATTTAATTTATTTAAAGTCATTTGTGAGACGTGCGATCGGGCGTTGTCATGAAGAGAATTAGTCCTTTTCGATTCAATAATGCTGGCCGTAAACGATGCGACTTCTCATGATTTTTTTCAATTTCTTGGAAATATTTTTCTGCTGTTATTGTTTCACTAGGATTTAAGAAGTTGTAGTGAATGATGCGACTTGACAATCACAAAACAGTGACCATACTCTTTTTTTCATGAAGCTTCGATTTAAGAAACTGTTTTGGTGCTTCTCCTCGCTCTAACCACTGTGATGAACGTTTCCAGTTATTGGAGAGAATCCACTTTTCATCACATGTTATAATGCGATCAAAAAAGGAATCATTTTTGTTATACAAAAGATGCACAGAGCAGACTTCGTGTCGTTGAATTACTTGATATTCGTTTAATTCATACGGCACGCATTTATACAGCCTTTTTGTTTTTCTAATTAGGCTCAAATTTCAAACAACTGTTGAATTATCAAAATTAAGTTCTTCTGCCACTTTTCAAGTTGTTTTACGTGGGTACGCTTCAATAATTTTTATTAAATCATCATTGTCTATAGCTGAAGAACGTCCACGACCCTCTTCATCATCAAGAATTTCGTTTCCATAACGAAATTTTTGGAACCAGTGTTGAGCTGTACGTTCTCTAATTGACTCTTAGACAAAAACCAATTTGATATTTCGAGCAGTTTCTCTTGCTTTACATCTCAATTTAAACACATACAACAAAATCGAACGAATTTGTTTTTTTCCATGACGAATTTAAGAAATTATATCCAACAATACTAAAGAATGAAAATAAAAGGCATAATATGAAATCAGTAGTGCTAATTCATTGTTTACAATGATGTATCACATGACTATAACAAAAGATAACAGTAACTAAAAAAACTTGCATCAAACTCAAAATGATAAAAACCGCAATTATTTTTGCATATACCTAATATATATATATACGAGTATATATATAATATTTATTGCTTTAAAATTAACAGGTTGGTCAGTTAATGAATTCAAATGTATTTCTAAGAAAAATTGCAGTCATTTTAATTAATAATATATCGATAGTTTGTCATCGTTTTACTGATAACTCTTTTGTTCAATTCATTTAAAACTATTCTTGGTTTATTTGAAATTATAAAACAAACCTCTTTCGATTTTTTTTAAAAAATATTATAAGTAATCTTAAAAAAAATCAAGTTTCCAATAATCATCCACAGAAATTAGAAAATTATCAAATCCTGTTTTTAAAATCTATTGCTTGTATTATCATATAAATAACAAGTAATAAAAATTCAAATTCGAACATCCGTCCGTCATTACTTATATTTTTTTCATTATCAAAGCACATGTTTTTTATTTCGTGATTGATTGTCACATTTTCTATGTTGTCCGTATATATTTTTCTTGTCGATGCTGTGATTTACGGTTATCAGAACTGAGATAGATTTTATATCGTGACATTTTACAGCCATCATTTTATAACATCGCGCATTTCTAGAGATTCACTTTTATTTAACTTTTCATCGATTCGATATTTTTTTTATCAAGTCAAACTCAATTCGGATTTTTTGTTAATATTGAAAAACAGGTTATTGAAAATCGAAAAAAATTGTAACAAGATAGATTAAACAAATAAAGAACAACATGAGATTTTTATGTGTTCTTAATAAAATTATGAGCGATATTTTCCTAACAAGGTTCCACATTATATTATTTGTTTTTGAATTAAATATCTTTTTTAATTTGTGTTAATACGTTTAGTTTAAATTACTTCTATTAGACACTATTGTATGATTTTCTCTGTTAGATGTTATTAAAAAGACTCAGAATAAATAATATCCGTATTTTTTTAAAAAAATATTCAAAAAAACCTAGTATTTAAAATCTGCTCTTATTAATGGCACTAAGTCTTTGGAATTAGTATAGTTGTTTAGATTACAATCAGACTAACGCTTTATTCATATTTTTAAATGCATAGTGAGTCCTTATTTAAAATTAGCAATCCAGTTATAACAATAAAAATATTTCTAATAATTAATAAGTGGATACACATTTTTCTTTGAAGGAATAATAAAAATTTCAGATTCATCAATCGAGAACACGGACATTTAAATCAATTTTTTCAATAATATCTTTATATGTCATAAAATGTACCATAAATGACTAAAATATATATCTTAGATACAAAATAGGACAAATAAAGCACATTATTATTTTAAAATTAAAATAGTATGGTTAATTTACTTGCGATCCAACTGATGTTCTGTCCTGATGGTATTCGTTTTATGAATTATCTGAGTATCTATTCTTCACTACTAATTTTGAAACGTGTGACATCTATAAGTAAATATTAGATACTCTTTTAAATAGGTTTTAGACATTCTAAATTCTCTAAAATTTTCCTGAATATTGTGTGAATAGTTGATAGTTGCAAAAACAGTCAAATGATCTAAAAAGACAAACACTGTCAGAACAACGAATTTTTATCTTCATTTTACACTTTCAGAAGTAATTTTGTAAAATTTGCCATTTTTTCGACAAAAACAATGAGTTTAAAATGGTGTCACAAGTAGACTATCAGTCATCTATAAATAATATAGCTATAAATAAATAAATTATTCCAGACATTTATATTGATTTTAAAAGCGTATATTTCAAATAAAGTAAATAATCTGTATGAGACTCCCCTCGAACAAAAAAATATGCTGTTTGAATACATAAGAATGATATAAACAAAAATGTTCGATTATAATTGAAAATTATAAAAAATGTATTCAGTTCTATTCTTAGAATTATTTGAAAAAATAATGTAACATGTCCGAAATACACAAAAAGCAAAATGAATAACATTGATTCAAATTAGTTAGTTGATGTATGAAAAACATTTTATATTAAAATACGTTTTACCTTCTTTTTTAATTTCGTATATTTTTTGTATATTAAATAGGTGTTTATATAACTTTATATATATATATATATATATATATATATATATATATATTACGAATATTTTTACCAGTTATCAAATATCATAATATTTTAGTTCTGATGAGTTATATTGTAAAATATAGAAATGTATTTTATTAAATTCTATATTACGAAAGTTATATATATATATATATATATATATATATATATATATATATATATATATATATATATATATATATATATATATATATGTTTCATTAAGATAATTTTAATGCTGACCACAAATTTAAACATATTTCCACGAGCATGAAACACGATAATGTTATGCAAACATTACATTAAAATAATCAGAATTTTCGTACAGAGAACAAAGTAGCGAAATAAAACAAGCAGTCAGAATTTAATGAAAATATCAAAATCAAGGTATTTTTCTTTGATGGTTATAAAAGAATCGTAGCGGATTTTACTTCGAAAAAATAAACAGTACGTAAAATTATACAGTAGATTTTATCAGACTGTCATGGGTTAAAAACGAAAAAATTAATTGTCTTATATACATACAGATATGTGTATATACATGCTTATATATATATATTTAAAAGCGTGTGTATGTGTGTTTGTACACGTCTGTAAATTCTTCATTTTATGAAATGAATTCTTTTGTGCTTTCTGAGAAACGCGGAAAATTAATTAATAAACGATCTTAAACAGATGCTATTTGTGTATGAGATATACAAAACATTTAGGTGAGCAAGGTACGCTTATGCCTTGCGGAGAGTACTCTCGTGCGGACGATGAAATCTTTACAAAGAGGGATGAAAATAACGTTTGTAATCTACTTTTCAAAAACAATAATCAGTCAGATACGTTTTTCTTCTGAAACATTTTTTTAGCTTTAATCTATTTTTTCAACTTGTTAGCAGTTTCATACTTTTTTTAATCTTACATATTATTTTTGTACACGTGCGTAGATCCAACTATATACATTATATATATATATATATATATATATATATATATATATATATATAAACATATATATCTCTCTTCGCCTTTATAAAACATTAAGTAACTATTCTACAGTAAAAAGATAATATAATTCATACTAATAAGTTTGATTTTCAACTAGATACTTCATAAAAAACTTCAAAATTATTACAAACTTATAAACAGCTTTATCAAAATTGATCAAAATATTGACATATTGACAAAAATTTCGTACCACTTATCTTTACAAAATCTGATAAAAAAATATCCCCTAATAGAATCATGGAGGCTATATTTTTTCTAGAGTTTTAAGAGTTGTTAATATTCTCATATATGTGACGTTTTAATTTTTTTCACAGTATTTACTGAGATTTATGCTTTTTTGCATGTACATATTTTAATATTTTACTTACATTTTTTATTCCTTTCTCTACCTTAAAATGATTTTCAGTGATTTATTTAAGTATGAAGACACAATATGTTATAAATTTGTTTATAGTATATTAGAGTCAATAAAGAATATTAATAGCGAATTTTAAAATGCATAATTATAAAAAATGATTATAAATCTGAAAGTAAAACAAATAAAAAAAAAGTTTAATAATTCATTTGTCCAACAATATGATTTGTTATCAATTTTCGAGTAAAAATAATATAACACATTTTCAAATCATCGTATTTATCCGATTCAATATCTGCAAATTTCTTTCTATTTCTAAGATTCAAAATATTCATAAATTAATTGTAATGTGACAAAACAGAGAGTATAAAAAAGAAACAATAAAAACTTTGATTACAATTTCGAAAAAAGACTAGAAAATTTGTTTTCAAAACTGGAAAAAATATTTACAGTGATGGATTTTCGCTAGAAGGGATTACTTATAAATTTTCAATTAATATTCAGTGTTTTATTCAACTTGACCAAATTTTTTTGATTACACCTTAATTTTACAATAGACATACTTTGAATTAGTTGACTATTTTTTTTATATTAAATGTTTAGATTATAAGATATAATACTACTGATGAAACTTTTCTAATTATCTCTAGTAAAAAAAAAATATTGATAATATATGTATATTAAATTGTTAATCACAATTTTTACTTTTCATGGCTGGAAGACGATATAGGAAATTCTAATTATTTTCATAAGTATTAAAAACATTATCATATTTACACTTATCTTCATTTTATGAATGACGTTAGTGTGTAATAAGAATAATGTAAATGTGAATAGAAAGAATAAAAAAATTCTCTATTGAAAAAACATTAAACATAATTTTTGAAAATTTTATACATTACAAAATGTGTCGATCTGGCACTCGATGTAAATTAAGAATATATTAAAATAGAAGCAATATATTTTATAATGTACTATATAATTAAAACAATAATACAAAACATGTTTTTGAAAAGGATGTGAATTACGAATTAATTAATATATTTGTAATTATAATAATTATTCTTAATCTTTTAATATACAAAAAAAATATTAATTATTATGCTTCCTTAATACAATAAATTTAGTCGTACAGATTTATTAGAAACAGTTTTTTTACACAAATTGGTTTTAATAATAAAAAATAAAATGTACATATTAATGTAATCAAATTTATTTATTAAACTCTTTTTTAATATTCTAAAATAGCCTGAATTGTTTTCTGTACTCTAAATGTATGTTAAAATACATATTTGATTGGAAATCGATATGGAACTTCCATAACGGGCAATTAATTCATCGAATGGATAGATTTTCCGGAAATAATTGTTACATTAGTCAGTTAGAAATTAATTCGATAAGTGGATAAGCGAAGAGAACTTGAACGATATACATTTTAATAATAACTACCTAAAATTCAATATCTCAATTTTTTACAATATTCAATTTCAGGAAATGAGTTATTTTGTTTTATTATTTATATATATATATAGAGAGAGAGAGAGAGAGAGAAATACAAAGAGATCAAGTATGCGAGAAAATGTAGTCTGAATTGAAAATTACTCATTGAACTTGATTTTAATACTCGTCGGTTATTAACTTTTTCATGAATTTATATCTTTTTGAATATAAAGTATTGAAATGTTTAAATGGAAACGTTTTTATTAACAACTTAATGATTTTGACATACGAATATAAATCAATCGAAATAGTAATAATTTTACAGAACGTTTATATGTATTCTATTCTTTATAAAATACTATAAACAGGTTTAATCAGGTTCCAGCTTAGTTTTAACCATGAAGACAGCATTAAAAAACAGAATACAGAGATAAGAAAACAAGATGATATCAATCATATATTTTGTTTTATTTATAATAACTTACACTCTAGTTTTTTAGAATTTTGCCTAAATGCACTTTCATAAATGTATCTTTGAGTCCCTCACAAAGAAAATGAGTTATGCCCTAACGATTTGAGGATGAGGAATTGATATTAAAATGAATATAACTAACAATCAATCTAAAATGATCAATAAGCAATTATTAGATATTTATAATTATCCATTTTGATGAATTATTAGAGACTGAAAATTTTAATTTGTGAGAAAAACTACTGAATAATTTCTCAACATGGGAATATTTTTTGTTACTATATATATATTTTTATATATATTTCTATAAATAAAAATTGGCTCTCCTTCTCTTCCGTGATTTTTATTCGTGTTCTAATTGGTTGATGCAGATCGTATGGTCTCTGTTATGATTGGTTGATATAAGCTACTTGATCAGTGTTCTGTCATAAGGACAGAGTTTTGACAAGATTGGTATAATTGTTAATTCTAAAGATACAGTTTTTACTAATGGACAATTGTATGTAGCTCTCTCACAGTATACAACGAGAGGTTGTACGATTTCAGTGTAAAACTGAAAAGAATTTTATTAAAAATATTGTATTTACTGAAATTAAAGTATTAAAAAATTACACATTGTATTTTGTTATGTTACTTTTTATAAACTTTTCCAATAAAAATTTTACAACTTATTTGTTTGTATGAATTGTTAATTTCTGTTATTTATTATGGGGAAGAGATAGTAGGTAAAGCCTCCCGGGGACTGTCGGGCTCACTAAACAGAAGGTAGAGTCCCCTATTAATTATAAAACATAGTTACTTAAATTAAGTATCCAAAAATGAATTTACTAGTGTACATCAAATATTTGTAATCAAAAAATTGTATAATTTTTAAATTAAAAGAAAAAATTATTAAATTAAAACATTCTAGTCCTGAACAAAATAATTTTCATATTAACACCTTATAAAATTTCACAAAAGGATTATAATTTCATACAAACTAATAATATTATTGTTATTTAAATCTGTATTTCTGTCTGCCTTTAGAATTGTATGTGATTTAATATTAATATTATTTTAAATTCGAATAAAAAAATACTTACAAAAAGTTTTATTTGTTTTTAATTTTATCATACTGTTTATTTTATCAAATACATATTTTTCTAATAAAAAATATGATCGTATACGATTTAAATCAAACAAAATTGAAGAAAAAAATATCTGACGAAAATGTATCAGACGCCTGTTATACAAAAAGAATAAATTATGAAAAGAAGTAAATAAAATATTAATATACCTGCTAATTATATACAACTACCGAATAATATACTATTTAAATATTAAATGTATTTCCAAACATGTTTTGATATATATTATTTGTATAAACATATATTAAACATAAAAACATATATTATTTGTATTCCTCATAAATATATATAATTTTTCCTCTACATTAATCCACGCGTATTTGTTTTTATTATGTAAACTTCTATTTATTTATTATTTATATTTCTGTATGAACGTATTTTTAAGAACTGAAAGTGAGCACCAAAAAAAAACAGATCTAAATTGCGAAAGTAAAAAAATATTCATAATTTTCATACTTAGTTTTATATTTATTCATTTACTTCAAATGAAATATGTAAATTAAAAAAAATAACTTATATATGATTATTTTAGATAGTTCAACATATATATATATATATATACATACTGATATTTTTTGTACGAATTTCTATTACATATGTATTTATACAAAAAAAAATAATTACTAATTAATAATTTACTGATGAATTTTCTTTATAGAATTATTAAAGTGTGAAGGATCAACAAATATATAAACAAACACAGACTGATTTATTAATTAGTACATTTCAGTTAATTATAAGCATTAAATATTATTCATTACACCTTGAAAATATGAAATATATATATATTACTTTTACTTCAAACAAAATATAATATTATAAGTCTCATATATTTCTACGTATTTTCTTTATTATTATTACATTTTTTAATTAACTCTGTTACATTCTCCTTAAAAAAAATATTTGTTTCATTTAAAATATCCAAAATTACAATTGTTTTTATTCCTGAATTTTCTTATGGAAACCTTCGTCATTCTAATTTTTGTCTTCTTTTACTAGTTTCAGCACGTGAATCATCTTTAGGTAGATTTAGATTACTTAATTTTCACAATATTTTTTAAAAAGAAATATAAAAATATATTTAAAATATTTTTGATTCATAAAATAATTTAGAAACATTATTAAATCTCTTATTTTTTTACAGAAATAAAAATTATTTTCTGTATTAAACTTTCTATAGAGTTGGTATATTTAGGTGCTTCCATTTGTTTCAATATGTTTATAATAGATTTTATATAATATATGAATTCATTAAATAATTATCAATTATTAAAAATTAATACATTTTACTTTATTATCCATACAAATCAAAATTATAGACTAAAATATTTAGGTTTTCTGATAAAACCCTTCAAATCATATAAATTTCAATGCACTGAGTTATGCAGGGTAAATATATTAATGAAATAATTGACAAAAAGTATAAAATTTGTTTTAAATAAATATTTTTAAGTATATTTTAACACATACATAGAAAAAATATCTTAAACAATTAATTGAGAAAAAATGATAGTGTTTGTTAAAAATTCATCTCTAATGACAACAAAATTATTTTTAATATATTTCAAAATTTCAAATAAATCATTTCGACTTATTATAAATTATTATTTATTTAAAAATAATGTTTTCATGATATTTTTCATTTAAAATTAGGAAATGTTTAAGCTTATTTAATAAATAAACTTAAATGGCGATAAACAAACCAATCTCAATTAATAAAAGTGCTATTTTACAATTGGTCACATAAAGGTCTGAAATAATTTTGAGTTAATGTATAAATTAATGTAATTTTGTCTTCAATATATTATCAATATATATATATATATTAAAATATTTTCCAATTAATTAACTAATTATTCGTGTACACAAATTAATACACCATACTTTTTGTCAAAATTTTCAGTAAATGATTATTGTCCATTTTAATATAATTTCATATCAAAATAAAAAATATCCCTTTATTGTATATTTTGATCAAAGATAATTTTGTAATATTTAGGGTGTTAATTCATTTGTATAAATGAATTTAGTCACTATGAATAGTTAACATTGTGTGTTATAAAATAATTAAAAATATTTTTAGAGAAATCCGTGAATATTGTTATACACTAAAATAAAAAAATATTTGTTTTCGTCGTTTTCAATGTAGATTATTCTACGAACTACTCTTTAAATCCACTTTTTATTGTAATATGTTGAAACAAAATTCACAATAAAATTAATTGTCAACATCAAAGTAAAATTAGTCCAGTGGATAACACAAAAATATTTACATATACAATAAAGTTTATTAAAAAAAACTTTTATTTGTTTGTAGATTAAGCAGATTTCTATTGTTTAGTAACATTTTTTAAATATATTTTTTCATTAAATAATAATTATTGACATAAATTGATGTATTATACTTTCAATTTTGTAAAAATTAAGAAATATATATATATATATATATATATATATATATATATATATTAATACCACGTGCATAGAGAAATTTGTTATATACTTTAGAACTCTTAGTATAACAGAATTTCCATTAAAGTATAAATAAAATAAAAATATTTTTGTTCAAACATTTTATATGAATGATAATTTAAAAATTTTTTTATGAAACATATCAAAGTTTAACAGATTTTTATTATTACTATTTATATTACTTTTATATTAATTACATTAAAATATTATAAATAAATATTATGCTAGATTTTCGAGTACATCTAGTTAAAACTAATTTTTTTTCATTTAGAAATATCAACAAGTTATGTGTTAGTAAATATTTCTAAAAAAATACTTTTTTTGATTGTATTAGATTGGTATGAAAATAATTCCAGAAATGTATATTAATTTAAAGGTCATAAATCGCAATTATTTTCCTACCAACCTAATATTTTATCGATTTTCATTATGAATTTCATTTCATTTTTTATTCCTCGTTTATGTTATAGTTCTCAAATATGTTATTAATTCATTTTTGAATTTTTTTGATTTATATTATAAAATACAGTTTGAGAACTGCAGCTAAACTCACTTTTACTTATTAACTTTTGATTCGCCTCATAAACTAGGAAAAATTTCTGATCATTTCGTTATCATTAATCAGCAATATGCAATTTACATACATTAAAATACATATTAACCTAATGTCACATATAATTTAAAAAATAATAAATTTACAATGTTCTGTATTAGAAAAACATAATAAAAATTCTATATATGAAACTTCTATCTGCATATGTCTTATTTTTTAAAATAATCGATCGTACCGAAAATAACTACTGGATTTTACTTATATACTTTAGACAAAACGATTTTTTTTCAATATTTTAATAGGATATTTATTTTGAAAATAGTTATACTACTTCTAATAAATTCATTAAAATTTAATACATATTTAGTTAAATATATTTAATATCAAATAGATTTATTTTTTACAAAAATACACTTGTGGGATCTATTGAACAATTTTTGGTATGTTTTTATAATTAAATTTTATAGAAAATTTTATATTATATATATTTACAATTTTATATATATATATATATATATATATATATATTCTATACATGTGTATGCGAACATATGTATGCACTTATAATTTCCATACTACATAAGTCAAATTTAAAGTTAAGTAGAAACTACTTTTTGAATTAAACGATAATTAAATTACAGTACTCTCTCCAAACGTTAAAAACATCTCATAAATCTCTATGTTAGTCTGAAAGGGCGTAAATAAACATCATTGTTATTTGGTTTAAACGTAAAAAAGAAATCGTTTAATTGGAATTCCAGGTTATTTCATATGTAAACCAAAAAAGTTAGTTATTTTTAACAATATATAAAATCAATCCTACTTTTAACAATAAACAAAAATTACTATGTAACTACATAAATAGTTAATTCATATGTTCCAATATACTTAATAGTGCTGGTTTAATCATCCTCATTAAAAAAGTGTAATAACATACAAGAAAATACTTAAAAATATATAAGACTTTTACAATATTATATATAGTGTGTTTGAAGTAAAAGGAATACATACTTTATATTTCCAAGGTGTAATGAAAAGTGTTCAGTCTTTATAAAGAAATGAAATGTAATAATTAATAAATCTATCTGTGTTTATTTATATATTTGTTGATCCTTCACACTTTAATACGTCTGTAAAGAAAATTCAACAGTAAATTATTAATTACTAATTAATTTTTTTATACAAATAAAAATGTAACAGAAATTCGTGCAAAAATTATTCATATATATATATATATATATATATATTGAACTATCTAAAATAATCAGATATAAGTATTTTTTTAAATTTCCATATTTCGATTCATTAGGTTAAATGTAAATCATTGAGGTGACTCTATTTTGTTAGATGTAGATAGTTTGCTTATAAAAATGTGATGTATTCCTTTTTAGAACATAACTTTTCATTTTTTCTACATGTACATCCTTGTAATAACTAACAGAATAATTTAGTTTACATATTCAAAGAATTTTGCATTTATTCATTTCAACTGAAAAGAATTTCCTAAAAATAAAATAAAATTAAAAATGACCTCTCAATGCAAGATAACAAGAATGTAAATTAGAAATACTGTTTAATTCAATAAAGATGATAGTCCAAAGAAAATGACTAGGACAATGCAAGTAGAGATATTACTGTATTTTAAATATTACATTTATTTAAAAAAATATATTTTACTTTACTTTATTAATCATTTGTAAGGAATTGAATAAATAAAATTAATCGAAAATAATTTTGAAATCGTCAATCACGAATTTTAAAATACACATTTTTGTCTTTTCGCTATTCTTGATCAATGCACATTAATTATAATTTACTTTTGAAAAAGTTACTGAATATTTAAATGTAATTTATAAGAGTTTAATTTGTTTAATAATTTAAACTAACGAATATAAATCATTCTTTCTAAAACAGCTCGGTTTCTGTTTTTAATACATTATTACATTTTGATAACTTTTATAATTTAAGTTTCCAAACGTTTTCGAGTGTAACATAATTGAGATAACGTTGTTATTCAAATGCGGAACCGAAAAAATAATTAAAAATATGTTTATAGAAGTAAAAAGCGCATGTCGAATATATTTGAAACATGAAGTGAAAGTAAGTGTAAAAACCTTATGATTTAATTTGATGCAACGCGGTGCCACGGTACACATGGATAATTATCTGTCGAAATTAATATACGCTCCTGAATGATGATATTCGCCTTTTAGCATCCGAGACCAACGTTTGTATCTTACCTGTGATTAGCATGAACGTTAACATCGCAGCCAGTGTAGATCGAGAATGGGGTAAAAGATGGTACCTAAAGAGAGGTAGACGGGCGAGAGATGCGCCAAAGATGGGATTGCCCGAGGAATGTTCGCAACAAATGAAATATTTGAAATTATTTCCTTTCGGTGTAATGTTTATTATAAGTTCTTTCATACTGACGAAATATTTGACGAGATACTGCCTCTGCCTTCTCGCCCGCTATCCACCCATTCGGCTGCTTGACTGCCTACTGCTGCCTGCTGCCTGCCTGCTGCCTGCCTGCCTGCCTGCCTAGCTGCCGTAGCTGTTTTATTTATTTCAGCGAGAATAATAATAATTCCAGTGTCAGGACTATGAATTATTATGAACTTTACGAATATTTGTTTCTTTGGATTATCTTTTTGATGTCTGTTTATATACGCAGATATGTCAAAAGTGATTTTCGTAAACAAACGCGTTTTGTTTTATGAAATTCAATGAACGTGATATTATTATTCTCTTGCAAATGTTATTGACTCATTTTTTACAACATAAAAATTTATTAATTTCAGAAAAATATCTCTAAGAGGAATAAACATTCTTTTCTGACATACCTACTAAATTTATACAATTTACTTTATCTACTTAAAGAAATAATAACTCCACTTTTAAGAGATGAATTTAACGCTTCATTTATGTAATAAACACAAATGAATCTAATTATTAAAATAAGGATTTGTGTAGAATATTAAATAATAATTGAATATTTTACTGTCACATGGTATAAAATTCTTTTATAATTTTAGTCTGCTCTATCATCATTCTATATTAATTGTTCTCTATTGATCGATAATAAATAAATATTGATCTCATACTTACAGAAAATAAAGATAAAAATTCAATTAGAAATTTAAATAAATAAAAGTAAATTATCTCAACATGCTTGTAACTGATAGTAATGTTTGTATGTGTTATATTTACAATCGACATTTATCTTCAATAAATTACATAAAAAGAATTAAATGCTTTTAATTTTTAATAAAAACAGTTTGAAAATATTTTGAATGAGCGATAAAAATTTGATAAATTATTTTAAATACAAATTGTATACTCTTCTTAATTCAACGTTTTTTAATTATTTATATTCAATCATATGATAATAGTCTTACTCTGTTTTCCCTTTTTTCATTTTTTCTATTTGTGGTTACACCCGTATCCAATCATTAAATTAAATGCCATTATTAATATTGCAATAATCTTTGGAACTGATATCACATTTATATGAGCATTAAGAATTTTTCTACTATGCTTTCAGTTTTTTTCAATTACTCACATTGCGACAAATGTGAAATTTTAGAATAATGATTTATTTTAAATTGTATTTTGAAAATCATTTCAAAATCATTCCACACAATATTGAATAATTTCAAAATTAAAGACTGACCATTAAAAATTACAATAATAACTTTGTTTCGTATAGATTGAATTACATTTTCATTTAAAACAGGAACAAGCTATTTTCTTTGATGATTTGTCGATCAATAATTGACAGACTGTTTCCAGTCACCAAGCGATTGTATCTCATCGACGGGATACAATCCAGTAACAATCAGTCGACGATCAGGATACAAAGCTTCTAGCAATGATTTTGTAGTTTGTACATCGTTTAATGTATACATAAAATAGAGTATGTAACCAATTAAACGTATGTCAATTGTTGAAACACGTTCTAAAATTTTAAAACGTGTCTTTTTTTAAATACTCATCTGACATTGTTTTAACAGGTTTAACAAAACTAAATTTTACTTCTGCTACGTCATTTCGTTTCGAATAAAAAATAATAATATGCCTTCTTGATATAAATCAACCCCATATTATATTATTTCAAAATAAAACAATTTTGTCTGTCATATATTCCCCATTTTAGCCTCTTTCTGAAGGCAAATACAGAAGAATGACGAAAGACAATATACTTCACTTTCACAAATAAATTATTTATTCATCCCACAAACTACAAAATACTTTTTTGTTTAAAAATGATTTTAATTCCATCATTCTCAAAGCGTTAAGGTAAAGAAAAATCAGATTTTTCTGTATCTAAAAGATCATGGTATCACCATCAAAATCAACTACTAAAAATGATCAATAATTATTTTTTTACCATTTTTGACCAGAAGCGTGTCTTAATAGTTATAATATGGGATGAAATATGAATATGGGATGAAAAAGAATTAATTCCTGAAAGTGAATTTAGTTACAGTCAAAACTGTATCGTGATTGTAAATAATTACAAGCTCTCTCTCCTGTACTGAAAAATAAAATATGTAATCGTAACTTTTCTCATATTTTCTACTTAATTTTATAATTATGATTGTTCTTAGTTATATAGGTTGAAATATACTATACAAACAATTAATTAAATGATATAATTGGAATAAACTCAGATTGAACATCGTAATTTATTAATCAGCAATTCAGTATAGACAGAAAATGCCTACCTACCTGCTGTATATATATATATAAATTTAATGTATTAAAATAAAAACACATTACATTTTAATAAATAAATTAATATCCTATATTTCATGGCAAAATATAAACAAAATGGAGAATAATTATTATGGAAATTTATTAATTCCGTTAATAATAAATTAGCTCAAATCAAACAAACAAGCTGCATACAGTTATAATATAATTAAAATTTACTCATATATATATATATATATATATATATATATATATATATATATATATATATGCATATATATGTAAATTAGCAATTATAAAATAAATAAGATTATATTAGAATTATACATCCGCTAATGTATATTTTTAATAAACTAAATAATTAATTAAATCATTATAAATTTTGATTCAAATTTATTATTAATATATTATAATATATTTATTAACAATTCCGTGTATTTACAATTCGAATTTTACGTACAAGTTGTTCATAGAATCTATGGTAAATTTTAACATTTATATTCTCATAAGAGAATTTAACGTTACTGTGAAATTCTAGAAATTAATAGTACATTAGTTAATCAGTTTTGATATATGCACCGTGTCACCTTTGAACTTGATGATGATTTAATAATATACGAATAATTCAGGTGTGTATTATTTATATTGTAAAATTAAGATAAGTTCTATTTTGAAATTGTTTATTTAAGAAATGTATTTATTGACAGTATATCTTAATAATTAAAATCATTTATAAATAATTACTATATAATATAAATAAATTACTGATATTTATTTCTAGTAAAATACATATGTAAAAATGATAATGAAATAAATCATTAGTTATTATTAATAAGATAGAAATAAAAAATAAATAAAATAATTTGTTATTTAAATCTGTGTAATTAAACTAACATTTTTGCTATACAAAAGAAAAATGTAATATTTGTAAAAGCACCTTAATAGACTTTAATAAGTATTCAAATTTGTACAGAAACTATAACAATATAGTCACAATCGCAAATATTTAGTAATTATGACAAATTATTATTTTTACTTTAAAATATTAACAAAATTAATAAAATGTTTCTCCATTATAAAAATATTTTCTAGATTTATTACTGAAATTATTTACTAAAATTTAAAATTATATTTATAAGAAAATATAATGTATAAATATTTTTTCCTTTTTTTACGCTTATTTCTAGAAAAGTTTTCCTATTTATCATATTTTTTAAATTTGCGGTTAAAATATTTTATTTTTTTTCTAAATAATAATTATTTGAACTTGAATACAAATTATTTGAAATATTTCTGAACTGAATGATTATTTAATTATTAATATATATATATATATATATATATATATATATATATATATATATATATATATATATATATATATATATATATATATATTCTAGTGAAGAATTTTCATACTACTAGTGTCATCAGCCCGAGAATACATCAATTAATTTTCCACCATTTTTATTTGGCATATTTGATGTCAAATATTTAAGAATAAAACTTAACAAAAATTCAAATTAAGAAAACAAAATTAGTTGAATATTTAAAATCAGTTACGCATTATATACAGAAATGATGTTAATTTCTATTAACATATAATTAAATATCTAGACAATATGAAATAAGTTTATATTTACATCTAGGAGTCAATGTTGAAAACTCGTTCAAGGTATGTGAAAAGTATAGACTTTTTTAAACAGATGGCGCTAGTTGTTATTTTTTGAACGTTGTGATAATTTATTTAAAGTTGTATTTAATAATATAAATCAGACATCAGATCTGTTTAATAATTATAATAATTTCATATATTTGAATACAACTTGTTAACGGAATGACAAAACTTATTATACATAAAATTAACATGATATAAAATTTAACCTACAAACATATGTTATGAAAAATGAATATGGATAATATAAGAAATAAACTTTTTAAAGCAATTCATCAGAATGATGTAAGTATTTTACAACAATTCAAATTAGATTACCCAGACAAACACTGGGATCAGTTCCGATTGCCTAAAACAGGAGACACGATCTTACATTTAGCTGCACAAGAAGGCAATTTAAGTATAATAGATTTTATTATTAATAACTTTACACCGAATAGAATTGATATAGGAAATAATGATTCGAAAACAGCATTACATGAAGCTGCACAGTTTAGGCAGTATAAAGTTGTTGAATATTTAATTCAAAACGGTGCGGCTGTAGATAGTCTGAAAAGAGCTGATTGGACTCCGTTGATGTTAGCATGCACGAAAACACAGAACGATGCACTGGAAACAATTAAGATTCTAATAAAGAATGGTGCATCGACTACATTTAAAAATAAAGATGGCTGGACAGCTGTTCATTTAGCTGTACGAAGTGGTGATAAAAATATCGTACAATATCTTGTAGCACAGAATACAGAATCGATTTTAATTCCTAGTAAAACGAAGCGAACTCTATTACATACTGCCTGCTTACATGGCCATTTCGAAATCATGCAATTAATTTCAGATTTAAATATAATTGATATTGATATTCGAGATAATTGTGGTAACATTCCCTTTCACGATGCAGTTATAAGTGGAAATATAAAATTAGTAAAGTTTCTTATAAAAGAGAAGAGCTCTAATAAAAGTGTTTTAAA
The DNA here is from genome assembly GCA_034766995.1 of Acanthacorydalis orientalis. Taxonomy (NCBI): domain Eukaryota; kingdom Metazoa; phylum Arthropoda; class Insecta; order Megaloptera; family Corydalidae; genus Acanthacorydalis; species Acanthacorydalis orientalis. Next base: position 37,547,433 of record CM068317.1, read on the forward strand.
TAATGTGGGTTTTAATGCTCTACACATGGCTGCCACAGCAGGGAGCATTGAAATGATTAAATATTTGATAAATGATTTAAAATTTGATCCAAATATAGTAAGTACTGGAATAACAGCAGCAACTCCCTTACATTGTGCAGCAAAATCAAAAAATTTAGATGTTATTTATATTTTGAAAGATTTTGGTGCTGATGGAAATATTTTAGATGGGCATGGGAGGACACCTGAAGAATATTTATAAATATATATATATATCCACATTATGATTATAATTTTAATACTATTGTAAAATTGTATATAAATTCTTATTAAATAATTGTTTATTTTTTATTACAGTTTGTATATTTTAATTCATAATAGAAAATTACTAATAAAATGTGCGTTGTTCTTAACGTAATATATTTATTTATATTTATTTTAAATATGAACTTGTATAGTATCTATTATAAAAATAATTTACTCATTTCACTATCTGAATATTGTCAGTTTCATATCTAAAAAAATCGTTTTATATGTGTTTATATAGAGAGAGAGAGAGAAGGGTGGGGCTAGAGGGGGTGAGAATATTTTGAACTTGTCAACTTTTCTGGAAATATGATGCTAATTATAATTATATTCAAAATAATTGATACAATAACTTCTCATACAATTTAATATTTCTTAGCTCAATTGATTTTCACGAATCTTACATTTTTCAGTGATTTTATTCTATTTGGTTGGTTGGAATATACTTGTGGTAATTTATATGAACCTGAAAATCATAAACTGCAATTATTTTTCTACCGATCTAATATTTTGTCACTAAAAGTAAATTCAGTACTTTTTCTGATTTCTGATTAGAAAATAGTGCTAAAAATTGAGTCAAATATGCACGTATATTGGACAAATGGTAATTAAAATTTAATTATTTGTAAATTAAAATATACAAAATAATAACATTTCAAGAAAATATATCATTAAATAATATATTTTATTCCCAAACTTATTAACTTTAAAATCTTGCCAAGTCGTATTTTATTCAAAGTCTCAGTTTGTAAAAACAATATCAATACAGTTCTGTAGTTAAATTCTGTTTCACAAATGAATTTGTGAAAGAGAATTTAATTCTCTGTATCTTAAAAAAAAAAACAAACTATTTAAATAAGTATTGTAACAAATAAGAAATAATATAAATAATTGTCTCTATGCCAACAATTCGCAAAAATCGTTAGTTAAAATGATATCAGAGACCCAGCTATTTTACATAATCTACATCCCGTTCCGCTCTTTTATCATTATGAATGCAGTGCAAGTAATAACAAACATATATCTGTAACATAAACAAAATAAAAATATAATCAATTAATACGTAGCATGATGTTTGTAAACTTACATGTTTTGTCATAATTGAAAATAGATTGAAAACTAAACAATTATCATATTGATTATCGTTAACATATTCAATGCTCCCAGTGATGCTGTACGCAACGATTTTGCACAATTTATTTTTAGATAAGCTTGTATACAGATTCAATTAGAGCGTTTATCTTTCATATAAAGTAAATATTAAACGTCTGATAAAGTTAATGCCTATTGTTCGTACTTATTTTATGAGATGTTCGTTTTCTTCCCTTATAAATTATTAAAATGTTTAGTTGAAGCCGAATTGCATATCTGATTAAATAAAAAAAATGCCATATTTTTAAAAAGAAGAACAGTTTTCTATGCTCATTATATTAGAAATAAAACAGAATACAATAGAAGTGAACTAATTGAAAGTCATTTACACGAACTGCAAAACGTTCAAGGACCATTATTTACATGTAAATGCATAATTTCAAATGCAGTATATATTAAATACTTTAAATCATTAAACTGAATTTCAAACTATTTTCCATACAGATGTTAATTCTATTTTTATTTATATTGAGTTGAACTTATAATTATTTGAATTTTCAGTAATTTATCTTGAAATTTAATAAGTATTTTTTTGATATAGGTGATTCAATTTAGGCTTCCACATGGAAGTACTAAAAGGGGGCGCAGGGGTTATGAAAAGTCATCTTATTTTTTATTTAGTATTTTAGTTTAATTCAATACTAAAATACAATTGAACTAAAACACTAAATGGGGGATAACATGATTTTTTTTTATTTTTGCGTTTTTTTAATACGTTCATGTAGAAGCCAAAATTGAATCGTCTTACGTATCTGCAAATTTAAAATTGATCAGAAATAAGATTTCAATAACAAATAAAATCTCATTGAATATTTTTTAATTCGTTTATTAAACCTAAAAATATAAACAGTTCGTATCATGTTTATCACTTTTTTCAAAAAATCTAGTCTGTAACTTATTGTTCTAAAAAATTATTATTTTTTTTAAAAAAAAATAGAATAATCATATTCAGATAGTTACATGTTAAAAATAATAGTCTTAAGAAAGAATAAAAAGGAAAATAATTAAAACATCTGTATAAACACAATTACAAATGAAACAAAACTTTTCAGTTTACTAACCATTGCACATACTGCAATGATCATATTTTTATATTTAATAAATATTTTTAAAATATATAATTATGTAAAAAAAAATAAAAACTATACAAAATTTTAATATTTTTTTAGTTTTAAAATGTTTTAAAAATATTTAATAATATTTTTCAGTATGATTGTACATGCAAATATCTAATCTTACTACGAGTATAAACACATATATTTTATAGATAAAATTAAAACGGTTATCAATATTAATATATAATTCACATATTTAAAACATTATACGATAAATTTATAATTAAATACAATTTAATACATTATTTTTTACTTTTGAACTGTCAATTAATAAATGAATTATTTGTCAGTTTATTATATTCAAGAAAAAATGCCTTTCTCCTTGTATAAATCTCCGAAACAGATTATATGAGTTTATTGATCTATAATTAATATATCGGTCAGTAGTTAAATTATATATTGTTATAATTAAAGAGATAATCCTGATTTATTTATAAATCATTTTATTGACGTTGTTGATACACAAATAGTTAGCTATTTAGTGATATCTTTAATATAATTTTTAAATTGCTTACTTGCTTGATTGCATTATTAATTATGTATGCTTGTATATGCACAATTTGCTGAAATTGTTATATCTTAGATTTAAATTTATCTGATTAGTTATTAATATCTTATAGTACTGTTAAACAAATACTACGATTTTCATATACTTCAAAGAAAACTAGAATGAAAAAATATTGAAACATAATAAAAAAAAATACTGTACCATTCGAAGAAGGGTTCATCAGTAAAAATTTCCTGTTAATATAGGATACTGTGAGATGAGATGAGCTGAAGTCAAAAATTCCTAGTAGACGTCTAGGATAACTCTCCGTAGATAAACTATTCGCTTGGATGTAGTCTTGTACATGGGCTCAATTGAGATATTGATGAAAGAAAAAAAAGAAAGGAACCATTGAATATTACCTTTAAAATGCTGTATTTATTTTTTTGACAACCAGCATTATTGTTGATACATTTTTGCTAAGAAGTAATAGATTTTTTTTATTCTGTTAAGAAATGAATTTGGTGGGTTTTTTTCTAGTCAGTTCTTCAATTAACTTAGTAATCCTAGTTCAAATGTTTGTCATTGAGGACACGTTTTAGTGCAGAGAATAACAAAATCAAATTGTATTCAGATTTTTACTATAAAAATGTTATGAAATTACATCATATTTGCTTCACTTCTGGGCTTGCTGGACGAATTTTCAAGTGTATGATTTCGCATTGTTATAATGAATCACATTTCGATCACAAATTAGTTAAGTCTGGAAAAACAAACATTAGAAGTTTTCTTGGATGGAACTGACACTGGTTATACGTCAATAAAAATGTAAGAAATAAAATGACAAATTAAAATGTAAATGTGATAAAAAAGGATTGAAAAACAATAGGTTTGAAATGTTATATTAAAAACTTTCGATCTTTTTTATTCCATCTCAATATCTTTAAACTGTTCAAGATTTATAAGCTTCTGTACAAAACTTTTCTGTTGCCACTTGTATTATTGCATAATTATTTTCGTCCGCTCTTAACAGTCTGAATTGCTGAAGTTTTTCGGCAATGGAAGTTTGATATTTTAAAAAAATCATACAATTCAAAACTCTCTCCTGTAAACTATAATTTTGTACTCTATAGATTTATCACAGATCAACCTGTGAAAAAAACAGCGCATATTTACCTTTATAACAGTTTATGTTTACCTTATCATTCAGTCGAAAACATTTTTTCTGAACATATATAAAGTTTTTTAATGTATATAGATTTAATGAAATGAGATACTAATAGAATATATGAAAAAAAATATTCATCTAAATGTTTTAATTCTTTCAAGATCATATTTAAAAATATATTATTAATACTTTCTGAATAATGTTAGCAAATATGAGAAAATGAAGAAAGTGTTATTTTTTTAAAGGTCATTCAAATAAAATCTATTATGTATTATTTGTTCTGTATAAAAATACTCTGATTATTTATTTTTATATCGATCTATTACTCCTGTTTTAAGATTTGTTAAAATATTTATTAAGTAATTAAATTACTTCAGCAATAATTCACTTATCTAAAATATTATCAAATGTACATTAATGTAAGTCGTAAAATATAAAGATAAAATTAATACCTTGATCGTCATACATATATATATATATATATATATATATATATATATATATATATATATATATATATATATAATATATATATGTATGCATATTAAATGATTCTGAAAATTGATATTAAAGATTAGATAGACCCCTTTATTGAATAAACATCATGTGCTTGTACTATAAATTAATAAAAATGATGATACGCTTATAGTTTCTTCTGAGTAAATTCTCTAGATATTTTATGCTGAACATTAAATTTTGAAAGTAACGATTTTTGTTAAACAGAGTATGTTTATCAGTAAATTCAATCAAGTATATCATTCATTATTCGGTGGAAATAATGCAATTTTTATTAAAACAGTTTTATATGCAAGCACGCTATTCTGTAGTTTGTACATACATACGTATGAATATATTTAATTTACTACATGAAAAATGAATATAAATAAACATTGTGTATTGCAATATACATTGCAAAAATTTTAAAATAATTTTATATTCGTGAACTCGATTAAAATTTTTAGTCTGTTATAGATTTTTCCTATCAATTATTAATTATTTTTACCTTATTCATCAATAGTTATTGTGGGCTGGATCTCAAATTACAAAAAGTATATTATTTAAATTTATAACCAGTTATAGAATAACATATAAAAGGTAACCCAAAGATACCAAAATGAGGATAATAATTGTCTGGTATTTTTATATTTTAATTCTGATATAAAGATATTACATTTATTACTTTGCGATAACTGCTCTCTTTCGTTCATATTTAGTGGAAGAAACTAGCATGACAGTTTATTTTAGACTGAGAAATAAATATACTTACATATATATGCGGGTAACTTAATCCTCCAATTAAAGTTAGTTTGTGGTTTATACAAGTTGGTTCTTATACATATATGTAATTCATTCCAAGAGTTATTTTTCTATTTTTTAAACAACATAAAATCATATAACGTCTTTTAAAAATTATATTTTTTAAAAAAATTAGTTGCTCTAGTAATTCATTATAGTCTGATACAAAGTCGTTTTGTATTATCTTAGATTTTTTGGTTATCTTTTAGAGTTGCTTTATCTACTCCATATATATATATATATACCTGATAAAATAAAAATTCATAATGTTATGTAACACTGTCGTTAAATTTTGTTCTAAAAATTACTTTTTCACTTTTCCTCGTAATCGAAAATTTTTTTTCGGTGAAAAAATGTTTAATAATTGATAATAGATCATTTTATTTGTTACTTATGTACATGTTGCAATGGCGGTGCCGTTACCTTCAGAGCGCTAAGAAACAGAAAATGGTCAATAAATTATTGAACATTTTAAATCAGAAAAAAATCTAGTTTATGGTGGAATGAAAAATTTATTCGTTAAAAATTAATAATGATATTCTTCCATTAACAAAAAGTACTTATATGGTATAAGGAATATTTTTTGAATATACTGTTTAATGTATCTATAAAAAAATGAAAAAGATTTGTTTATTAATGAAGATTTAATTTTATAGAGCTATGATCTTTATTGAAAATAAAAACATTTATGTTCTGTCTTCTTTATTAAACATTTTCTGTGCAATTTTGAATGTTTGCTATTCATCCAGACTTTATTATATATTTTTTTTATATAGACTTTATTATATAGACATTTTAATGGAAGTTGTTTATTCAATCAATTATTGTCCATGTGATAATAACAATTCAATGATTTGTTTTTTAATAAAAATCCACTCTATTTAGAAATATAATAATTTTAGTCTAAATTTATTTCTATTTAAAAAATACATTGACCTTTGTAAACGTAGACATTTCATGTATATGTTTAAGTATTTTAAACTATGTTCAATAGAGATGTATTTTCGAGGTAATTCGTGTTGGGTTGTATCAATAATGACAACTAATTTAAATTGATTTTTTTATAAATCACGATCAATTGTGTAAATTAAAAATTTAGTAAAATTAATTTGTATTAATTTTGTGTATTGTAGAATAAATTTATTAAAAGTTATAATAAATATTCTTTTTATTTTGTCAGACCTCCGGAAAATGTGCTTAAAAATTTATGTATTTTTCATTTATCTTTTTATCTAATTTATAATATATATAATTTTTTTCAACCAGTGAAGATCTTTTAAGAAACGTTGCTGATTTCAGTGATCAACAAGAATTTTTTTTATATATCTTCTCTTCAATTTCTTTATACAATAACTTCATGTATTTTCTAATTAGTCTTTTATGATACTTTATTTTGTTTTAGAAATATTTTTTAAGTATATCTGTTTATATTTTATTTTTAATAAGATTCCTGATCTGATTACCTATCGATTTTGTTAAAACTAAAGATGTTAAGGGTTAATATTATAAAAAAATTTTAATAGAAAATATGAAATATATCTATTTCATAAAAGATTTGAAAATATTACAATTATGATTCGTAATACTTTTTAAAATTTATGTTATTTATCAATAATAACATAAATTCTGTTATTTATCAATAATAGGATAATATAGCATATTTATTGGATTTTTTCTTAGTAGTTAGTTTAAGTACAGATTTTATATTTAAACAGTTAATATTTTCTAAATTATTATTAATAAGAGAGATTATAAAATATTACATGAAGAGACAAAAAACACGAAAAATGCTCAAATTAAATTAGAGTTAGAGAAATTATTTCATTTTTATATATTTTTATGTTTAAAATATTAGACACTATTAAGCTATATAAATTATTTAAAATCTTTTTTAGTTTTATTTATGTTTATTCCAAGAGAATATTTATAATTTAACATTTTATTACCTTATAAAAGATTGCCTGTTTTGTTACTTTGATGTTTTATAACATTGGTGAACTATAATAATATTAATGATCCAGCTGTTGTTTACCTATAAACACACACACACACACATACATACATAAATACATATATATATATATATATATATATATATATATATATATATATATATATATATATATATTTAAATAAATGATGCATATATTTTCTAACGATAACTGTACAGTTTGTCTCGAACATAATGAATGTCGTATGTGTAAAAAGTGAATTCTTTTTCAAAACACACATTCAAGTTTTTGTGTATATTGCATTCTCACGAAGAAAAGTATATGATTAAACGATATTCATGCAGAATATCAAGGTTAATTGTGAAATCATGTAAACTTTTTTGAAATGACATATTTTTTTGTCTAGTAATTGTTTCATTTGTGAACTCGTTTACTTCATTTTATTGTCATTTAATCATTAAATAAGTTACGTCAATTAATTTAGTTCCAAGTAAAGTTTCATTAAATATACCAATTTAAATTTTCTGTATTAATTATGTAATTGCAATGCGTGCACTGTTTTTACATTTTGCAAGTAATGTTTATGTTTGATAATTGTTTTAATTAATAAGTAAATTATATTTGAGACAAAAATGTTACTGTATAGAAATTATAAATGATTCATATTTTAGATCTTTAAATAGCAAATATAAAATAATTTGTATTAAACTTTTTAATTGTCATGTTTTTTTACTGCAATGGAAAATTTGAATGAAATAGTTAACAGTTTTTTATAAACGTTTTCTCTCTAAATAATTGAGAAAATATATATGATTTATTCTACCTAAGCAATTAGTTATTAATAAATCAATTTTGATATCAGTTTTAAATAATAATTCATTTTCTATAAAAAAAATTGTACATTAATGTTTATTAAACAGTAAATGATTTAATAAACAAATTGTTAAAGTTCACATGTTTCCAAATTTCATTTTATGTTTACTTCATATAGAGTGTATTTTCGAACAATGTTTTATCTTTACTAATTATAAAACAAACTTGGGAGCAGATTTTGTTTATTATAAAGCCATATTGTTTTAAAACATGGCGACAGATAATGAAATAATTAGGGTAAAGATTGATAATAAAACAAAATTAAACAGGGAAAATAAGAAGAGATGAAGATAATAAGAAAAAAATGTATTTAAAACTATAAGAACAAAGAAAATATAATTGAAAATCCGTTACTAAGTGAGAGATTATTTTGTTACACTATGGGTTACAGAGATTAAAATTTATTATAGATATAAAAACGAGATTAATTATTTATCGAAATTTATCATTTTTTCAATAAGATGTTGTATTAAAAATATGTGCTTTATATATATATATATATATATATATATATATATATATATATATATATATATAACAATAATAATAATGATTTAAGAGTCTTAATTAATTATTTTTAATAAGATCGAGATGCATTTTACAAATATATACAAATGTAGTAAGACACATTCTCAGACTGAACTTTTTTCCAACATGTATTAATTTTAATATTTTTTTTTGTTACGAGCCTGATATTAACTCTAAAACGTTACATTAATGTAATTTTTGTAATATTTTGAATCTATTAATAGTAAAAAATATGTAATTGACAATCGTAGTTTAGAATAGATCTAAAGTCATTTTTATAAATGAATATAATCTCAGCTGAGTTCTGTTCTACGCTACTAGTTTCAGCACGTATGCCATCTTCATCAAGAGTTTAGATACTGATTTTTAATTCTATTAGAGATTTATATATATATATATATATATATATATATACATATATATATATATATATATATATATATATATATATAAGTAGGAGTGTGGTTTACAATTCTAAGGTATAAATTATTACGCTGATATTTATTTCAAGGTTTTTTAGAATGCTTAATTGTATGTTTTTATTGTATTATTTCCATTATATTATTTATATTTTTAATATCAGGTCTCATTTCTAATCTAACTAACAAATATTGAATCATTTTTATTATACTTGGTCCAATTAATGTTTTATTTTATGGCGGAGAACTGGAATTCAGGTGATCAAAAAAAAAATTAAAATTATCAAGAAAACACAAAAGTATCACTGGTTTAAAAATAAATAATAATAATAATTTTGATAATTGTTTATTTTAATACGGTAATCCGATTTGAAGATGACATTACCACTGAAGTACATATTAGAGTATTAAAATATACCATAATTTTGAAAAAAATTCATATAAAGGAGTCTTAATTCATTTGTGGTAACATGTTTCAGATATATTTATAAAAAAATTGAATATATAATCATATTGATACTAATAACATGTGTAGCGATATTAATTTGTGCATGTTATATTTTTGAATATATTTATCAAGTTTGTATTTTTTAGATTTACTATATTTTGTGTTATTATTTTACTGATATATTTATTGAGATATTGTACATGTGTTTTCCAAATATTTTTATTTTAAAAATGCAGTGTACCTTTATAATATTTATTTCAAGCAATTTATATTACTTTTAGCTACTAGAATGTAAAATTTGCTTTTCTAGTTTAATTATTGATAGGCGTGTTAATCTTATCTATGATTCATATTTAGTGTTTTATTACGATATGAATACTTGGCATGAAACAGAGAATATGTGTATATAATATAACTAATGAAGAGGTGAAGTATTACGATAATAACAAGAGTTATTGTTATCTGTCTGTCTTTCATGTACCTTCGTTCAGAAGGCGAACTAGTCATTTGTGACAGGTAGGAGTAACACGATGTGTAGTGTACTGTATATTTGTTTCTGTCTTGCAGTGTATTAGCAGTGTTTTATTCTGTGTATTTTTAGGTTGTGTTTGGCATAGTATAATGTTAGTTAATAAACTGTTCGTATTGACCAGCTGTGAAAATTGTGTTATGGTTCATGTGACTCGATCAAAAATCTGTACAATGCTGTGTCGATGAATAAACAGGTGTGTGTGATGTGATTTTCACTTTCTGACAGTCACGCGTAAAAAGTTTTATCAACAATGGCCGACAGTACTGTTAATTCAGTAAATATGACACGAGTGTCATCTAGTGAACAGCAGAGTGTACGCGGAGCAAGGACGCGTACGTTGAATATAGACAATGTGATTTCTTCGCAACCAGAACTCGGACCCGCACCGCCAGATGGTGGTTATGGGTGGGTCATGCTCGCCGTATCTGCGTTTATGATGGTAGTTTATTAAATATATATATATTAATTATTTTCCTGTAATTTAAAAAATATAGTTAACATTTTATACATCTAGGCATACATTTTAAAAGCAATGGAACAGAGTACACTTTAAACATTTCATTTCCATTCAGAATAATATACGTTATCAGTTGATTTGCATATTAATATTTTTCTACAATTTATACTATTCTTATAATATTTACACGTATCTTATAATATTACACATAACATTGTATAAATTTTATTGTTTATTATAATATTTACAACATAAAAGTGTAAATACTTGATTATATTAAAAAAATAATAGTAATTGTAGTATAGTCACGTATATTACTTTATATATAGAACATTATGTTTTTTTGGCATTCGCAGAATTTTCATATATATTATGATTTATATTTGGCTTGAAATGTTTTGATTTATAGTGTGCCCCTCTGTTTTAACTTTATCATTTTATAAGTAAAGGAATAATTTTTTTAAATTCTTTTTGATTATCAAATAACTAATAGCATAAATTAAACAACTAAGTTCAAATTTTATTACACCATAAGTGTTCAATTTGATCAAATCTGATATCTTTCGAATCAGATTCGGTGTTAACATTTATGCAATAAGTTACAATAATTTATGAATAGTCGTTTTTTGTAAATTGTGACATCGTAGGTGTGTGAAAATGTGCATAAGTCGGAACCAGAATGAATAATAAGATAAATGTGTATTTGATGAGCTTAGGAGTTGGAGTTCCGGAAAAAAGTTTCAAAAAACAGGAGGAAAACATTAAATAGAAACGTTAATATATATATATATATATATATATATATATATATATATATATATATAAATAAAATGGTGTTAATGTCCTCAGGAAATCAAAAACATTCAACAAGATATTCTCTCAAACTAAATTATTATTCCCCAGATGATTCGTGCCCAATCTTTATACTAATATATCGTGATATTCATTTCAAACCTATCAAACTATCGAACTTTTTGTTTACTTAGTTTTCTAATTTCATTAGAAACTATTCTTTTTCTTGTCAAATGTTATTCTGTTAATTTAGGTCGTATATTGGAAAATATATATTTTAATTGATTTTCTAATGAGTACATCTTTGAATAGAGTATATATTTTATGATTAATTATATATATATATATATATATATATGTATGTATGTAAAATAACGTTCCTATTTAATACTTTCCTCCGGTTTTTTTAAACTTTTTTCCGGAACTCCAACTCCTAAGCTCACCAAACGCTCCGTACCATTAACCAGATTCCCGTTAAAACCAGCTTAAGAGCCATCAGCTAAGATCCTGGAATCCAAACTTCATTATCATTCAACGCACAGCTCCGCAGCGTTTTAATTTAATTCACAACAATAAAAGTATTTTTGATTTTATGTTACTGTTAGTATTAATTAGAACTGAAGGGGTTAAAATCATCGTTTTTGAATTATGAATCAACATATAAAAAAAGGAATACAAATTGATCATAGTTGAAGATTAACTGGTATTATACATTGAGATAAAATTGAATAAACATTATTGATAATGATTATTAAGTAAACTTATGAAGTAAATTCTAATTTTTTTTGTGCTTAACTGTTTTTGAGCAAATGTAATGACTCAAGATCAGTTAGGAAATACATAGTTTCATACAATTGCATGAAATGACAAGTATTTTTGTATATACATATATATATATATATATATATATATATATATATATATATATATATGTTTGTGTGTGTATATGTAGGTGTATTGTTTAAATATTTTATTGCTATAAACATTAATTTATTAGAGAAAATAGTTCAGTACTTTTTAAAAAAAATCATCAAGAAGAATTATTATATTCTTTCTCAAACTCAAATCAATTTATGTAAAAGAATCAAGTTGCAATGATTTTTTCGCATTTTTCATTTATCTTATCTATCTTTTCTCATTAAAATTGTATAAAAAGGGACTTCTTAAAAGTTGTATAATAAAAAAAGATTTTTACATTTCACAAAAACATTGTCGTTGTTTATAAGTATTTTTCCCATATAAAAGTAGTAAATGTATTTATGTCCATTCAATATAATAAAAAAAGAAATTTTAAATATTGTTATTTTATTAAATAGTGATTCGGCGATGTACATTTCTTTATGCTTTCATTCCTATCAATATTTATATAAAAATAAAATAACAAATAGAAGTTATAATTTAAATCTGAGAAAAAAGTCTGTTTATTTCTAAAAAGGTGTAATTTTAAATAGTAGAAATAATATTTTTTGTGTAGTTTGAATATTTTTATCAATTCAATGAAAGTGTTCCTAAGATGATTTTTAAATGATGTCTTGTATAAAACAATGTATTTTAAGTATTAATTGTAATAGTCATGATAGCAATATGCATATTTTAGGTATTTATACCAAGTATACAAGCAGCGTATGGATTTTTATTACTATTTTCAAGAACTGAAATATCAGATAGTGATAAGTCGTACGTTTGGGATTTTGAAATAGCATTTACAGCTATATTCTTTATTGCATTTTGGACATTAACAGGTATTTGTTTTTAATCCTAATAAAAATATTCTTTACTGAACGTACAGTATGATCTCAATTCTAGCAATTCTTTGATTTCGATAACAGTTATTAATTATTTAATTGTTTTCTACTTCTAATCTGTTCAATTTAGAGTAGTATATCTTATAATTTTCTATATGATGTGTGAACGGTAAATTTTAGTTTGCGTTAATAAAATAAGTAATAAATTATTCAACAAAAAAGTGAAGTTTAATTTAAAAAATACAAATTAACTAATTTTTAACTGTAATAAATTATTTTGTTTTAATATTATATGACTTGGTAAGTACACTTTTTCGATTAATAAAACATGCGTTGTTCTCTCTTAGATGCAAGAAATGAGACTGTACTTTATATATATATATATATATATATATATATATATATATATATATATACATATATATATATATATATATATATATATATATATATATATATACATATATATATATAAATAAATATATACTAAATTTTAATTGATAAAAAATATATGTGTTAATCTTCTCTTTTAAAAATACTAATTGTATTTTAATTACAAACTAATATTGTTTTTTATTTTAGCTAACACATTTGTGGTGTGTACTATATGGTAAAAAATATAAAAATATTTGTATGTATTGCTTCTATTGGAATTCTTTGTAATATATTAACAAGTGCAAATTTCAAATATTAATAAAAACTTTTGATTTAATTTTCAATTTCGAGTTTTTGTATTTAGAATTATAAGTTACTTTTTAAATTATATTTGCATGCAAACCTAGAAAATAAAATTGAACAACTATTATTAAAAATTAGTATTTAAAATACTCATTAGAAGATGTTGTTTGATGCTTTAATTGATAGATGTTTATCGCTAGTTTCAACTTGATTAAGTTCATTAAATCGTTTTAATAAATTTGTAATATCAGGTGTTAACATGAGCATACAACAGAGAGCATTATGTTTTGTAGCTTATTATATTTTTTATAATTAGAATTTTTAGTCATTTTCTTAGAAATAAGTTTACGTATATGTCTTGCTAATAGGAATATGTAAAAAATATACTTAGAATTTTTTTTCCTCTGAAATACACTACAAATTAAATGTAAATCAGAATAAAAGCACTTAAATCCAAAAAATGTATTTAGATTTTTACTTATTCAAAACTTTATATATATATATTGTTTTAAAAAAGTGTTTTAAAAATCGTCAAAATGAATAACTCTTCAGCCAGAGATATATTATTGTTGTAATTTGCTTGTCTGATAGAAAATGTTAGAATAATATTAGGTGTACAAATTAATTCGGTGCCTTTAAATTGAATCAAACATAACTGTGTTTTAAATTAAAATATTTTCTCCTCATTTGAGGATTTTGAAGTGCTAATCTTAACATTTAAAAACACTGTATTACTTTGCCAAGTAGTTGGCATAACCTCACAAACAGCAGTGAATACGATGGCGTTCGAAAATCAATATATTAGGAATTGCATACTGTTCATATTCCAGATAAAAAAATGACACCCAAGCCGCGGGAGTGATCTGTTCAGCTTTTGGGGAAGATATTGTGACGCATAAAACATGCAAAAAATGCTAAAACAGTGGAACAGATTCCAAAATACATTGCAGCTTCATCGACTCAAATCCACCATATTTTTTTCGACAAGGGATTTGTAAGTTATCGGATAGATTGAACAAAATTATACAAAATAATGGGGGATATTTCGACGATTGAAATATATTCCAATTTTCCATAAATACTCATTTTCTAAAAAAGGCACCGAATTAATTTGTATACCTAATAGAATATATTATTGTATCGATGTATTTTTAATGTTTTTTTCAGTAATTTGTATTGTACATATACATTTGTTTCTGTATATAAAAGTAGAACATTTCTCTTTTCTGTACAGATCCTTGGAGTGAAACGGTGATACAAGTAAATCAGTGGCCTAGATTTTTGTCATTATCTGCAGTATCTCTGTTCTGCTGTGGAATATTTGTACTGTACTGTGCTAAAATGTCAAATCATCATATGGGCGCTTATATGTTTGCAGGAGCATTATCAGGTAAAAGAAATACGATAAAAGCAATAAGATATTTATTAATTTATATCAAAATGTAAATATTCGGATTATACGTTTTTTGGTAAATTATTATCGTGTAGATAATTATGTGATTATAGTTGATAATACAAATGTTAGAAAAGAATTTAATGTGTTATCAAATGTTGTAATTTAAAAAAATATTTGTGTAGTAACTATGTTTTTAGTAAAAAAATGTATGATATTAATATATATATATATATATATATATATATATATATATATATATGAATATTTATCTGTTATAAATTCCAAATAATCAATCAAGAAATATATTTTAGGAATAGGAGCATCGTTCGCAATACAACAAGTAGTAACTCTGATAGATAAATATTTTCTCAGGAAAATTCGAATAGCCAAATTTGTATTACATGTAGCTAACATGATGGGTTTTATGTTGATACCACAACTGATTGAACATTTTGCTATGAAATCAGGCATCGCTACGAGTATTCTTGATTATATGTTCATGACAATTGCAATGCTCTTAGCGGCGATTTTATTTGAAAACCCTAAATATACAACAGAAAATACGTTACCGTCTCCTTACACTTTACTAGAGGTATTTATCTGTTAATTATATTCGCTGAATTTATTCCAAGTATTTATTTGATTGCCATTATTTCAAATTGAACACATTAGAAAAGTATGATGTTTATTTCTCCATCCATTCCTTCACAGAAACGTGGTTGTTAGAGTCAAAATTCATATCTTTGAGATCACGTTTTAATGTTGAGAATAAGTTGAAATCAGATGATATCAATTCTAGGCTTGTAAAATTCGGGATATGGAATAGAAGGAAAAGTTAATTTTTTTTTTGAATGAAAGTAATAAAATTGATTGTTCTAACTAAATGTTAAAGAACTGGGATGGATGAGTTTAGTAAAAAAAGACAGCTTGTAATATCAGTTTACTCTATATTTAACTCAGTTAGTAAATGTCATAGTATAGGACGAATTTCATTAAAGATTTTTTACATCATGATGCATTTATTGACACATTGACTGCCCAGCCAATTTTGCAAATGTTCACTAAGAGGCTATCATGATTTTTTTTATAATTTGTGTTTTTTTAAACATAAAACTATATACGTAACAGATATCATTTTTCATTCATGGCTTGAGGAGTGAAAATACGTGGATATCGTATTTGATAGCCATATCCCCCAGGCAAACATCATTGGCTATCAGAAATAATAACCATGGCAGTCAATGTGTTAAATTGATCATAAATAGAAAGAATGTGGGTAGATATATTATTTTCGACAGAGACTTGAAAATCTGGAATGAATTGCAATCTTGTATTTTAGAATCGTTCTTTTTTTCTGTCTATTTGTAGAAAAATAATATAACTAATAATTTGTGATAAATAATATTTTTATTTGTAAGTAAACCTCTGGTGCTGAATTAATATAATCAATTTGGCATAGTGTATTTTTTAACAAATGTTTATTTATTACATTCGTTTTATTTTCATATATCAAAAATGTTAATACTTATAAGTAGATTATTTATTGTAAAAATAACTGATTATGTAACACAACTGATATTATTCTAAATTTGAATATATTTAATTTTTATAAATGAAATATGCAATATTTTCTAAGAAATTCTAGTAATAATTTAATTTTATTTTGTTTGTTTTTTTAAAAAAAAATGATACACAACTAATTTTAACCTGTTAGCTGTGTCGCCCTATTTTAAAAGTGTATACCTACACTGTGTCGGAAAAATGAAGTTATGGCGAGAATACTCGTCAAACACAGAGTATATACAGCTGCTGTAAAGTTGAATTAAATTGTAACGAAATAGTATTTTATTTTGTTGAAAAATCAATAATTTTATTGCTCATGTTCATCTTCATGATGAGTATATTCATCATACGCATCTAATAGGTTTAAAAAAATTATTAAAAACTGTTTAATTTTATAACAAATTAAAATGTCCAAATATTTACGGTTGTGTATTTATTTAATGTGCAGACTAATGCAGAAGATGAAGAAAATATTTTTGATAAAAACCATGTTTCAATTTCTCCTTCAAACGAAATCCAAGAACCTATTGCATCTTCAACAAATGATCCATTTGACAATCAAGCCGCTGCTAGGGAACATTGGATCACTTTCTCAGATATTCAGAGTGATATTGAAACTCAACTACCAAATAATACCTTAGTGAATGTTGAATGTCATCCAGAACCTGAACAGCCGAATTCGAATAATAATATTATATCAAATGAAATAGCTGTGAATAACGAACCGATGAGTCAAAGTGAAGCAAGAACGAAAATTCAATCCGCGTTTCAGGATTTAACGAATGATATGGAACGAGTGATTGAACATATTGATACACCAAGACCGTTGTTTAACAATGCTGAACAATTACGTGAAAATTCTACATTTTCTTATGACAACAATCAAGTATATAATTCGATATCGGAAACGATAACTAGTGTTCCGGGTTCCTCAGAAACAAGTGGATTTAAAGAACTGAAATTTTTATTAGTTCCTACCTTCTATAAGTCTTTATTTACTGTGCTGATCAATAAATTGTCGTTGATTGTTTTTTGGACGTTATTTCCTACCTACATATATAATCAAGTGACGTTTTTAAACGCACAACACACTGTACATTGCGTTATGATTGTTATAGTGCTTGGAGGAATTTTAGGAATGATGCCGACGTTCTTCGTGATACCGAGAGATAAAATCAATTTTGTGTTGTCTATGACGTTTTTCTTAGGAGCCTTAGGTTTTGATAGTGAGTTAAATACGCTTTATTAATTTTATTGCTTTTCAGTATGCAAGATATCTTGTATGATCTATTTTATTATATAGTATTTCATATGTTAATTCAAATAAAATTTCTAGTTATTACGATATCTTATTCAAGAAATTGGGTAATCCTAGGCGGTGTCTTATCCATGACTTCATTATTGACTGGAACATATATGTGTGAGATATTGATCCATGAACATTCTCCAACCAAGACTAAATTTAAAACGTTACTAAAAACATTAGTTGGAATTTTAATAATAGTGATAATGGTTCCTTCAAGTAAGTAATCATAAATTATTTTAAAAAATAATAATTTATTTTTAAACTCTTTAACACGCAATGTAATTTATAGTTGAGCACAAGTTTATTTTATTTTTGTTAAGAAAATGCAATTCTTACTAAATGAAAGTTATTATTGAAATTTATTTTTTTTACTTGAATTGAAAGGACAAATTCAATTTGAAAGAATTTCATATTTCAAAAATATATTTTTATCTCTTCTTTATATTCGAAATATATTTATTCTTTTTATTGATTTCAGATATGGAATACAAATTTTGCTATCGAACAATTTCCCTTTTACAATTTCTAATGGGAAGTGTTTGGTTGTCGAATATTGTATTTAAAAAAATAAAAGCACGGTTCATTAGGTAATTAATAAATTAAATGTATAATGTAATGTTATTATTTTTATTAAAATATATATATTTTGTTTAATAGTTAATTAAAATTCCTGTAATTTATTTTTTTATTAATAATCAGATTAGCGAAATAAATGTTTAACGGCTTTTTGTCCTGTTTCAAATAACAGTGTATTTTTTTTTGTTTCTATTAGATCGTGTATTCTTACCTCATTTTAATTAGTACATTTATGAGTTTTTCTTCAAAATAATCTCATTTATTCAAATTTATAAAGGTAATATTTGAGATTATTGCTTATTGAAAATTTAATTTTTTACTATAGTGGGTATTAAAATTCGATGGATAGATTCAAGACCAAGATTTTATTGAATAGATAAACTATTTTTTTTGTATTTATGCCGATAATTACTAAAAAAGAAGAATTGATTTTTATCGTATTTTGAAATATTAGTTTGGTGATATTTAATCAGTGAAAATTCGATTCTAAGTCAAGTGAATTGAAATCGTTATTAGATGTTTTCCGTGATTTAAGACTACGATTACATATTGTTACATATTTACATATTTTATATACTGTAGAACTTTGAGAATGTTGGAATCGTCACCCAAATACGTATAAATACTAATCAAATAGGGAATATTATTATTTTTTTTTGGTGGGGCTAGAAAAAAATCATTCCTGAAAATATATTGTGGTAAGGGTAAGAATTATTTTATATTTTCGATATAAATTCAACTTAAACGTCACAGTTTCTATCACGTAAAACACTTACTGAATAATGTAATATTGATTTGTATTAAAATGAGCATCACTTAACATATTTTCATGACTCTTATAGAAAAAAAATATTAAATGTATATTTATATAAACCTCGTTCAAAAACAAATAACCAACGCATTTGCTGTAAAAAATCCGTTAGCTAATGGATGTTAAATGATATATTCACTTGTTAAATGTTACATAAGTTTATTTTTATTTTTATCTATGAATAATAATTCAGTACTGTGCACGAGTAATGCCTGTATGTAAAAGAGTGTATATTTGTTAAAGTAAGAAACGTTTTACAACACAATTGAGGGTAATAAAAAAGGATGTTTTTCTTTAAACGCATACGGACTGATGTATATTAAAATATGTGTTTGTTTGTCGAACGTGATTTCAACTATTTGAATGTAAACAATGACGAAAGTGAACTATGATGTTTGAGTGATAAGTTATTTCCAAATTAAGGTTAGTTTCTTTTTATTATATTCATATAAATAAATTATATAGAACATAACTACAAATATAAGATTTGCGAAATAATTTATAATTATATATAATATAATATATATAGATATATATCGATTTTACAAAAAATCTACAAATTATAAATGTATCTACTGTACAATATATTTTAAACTTTATTTTTACTCATTAATTTAAACATATTTTATGGTAATAACAAATTGTTCACACTGGACGCTTCAGAATTTATTGGATTAAATTTTTTAATTAGTGAACATAAATCATATATATATATATATATATATATATATATATATATATATATATATATATATGTGCGCTTTATTTGAATATGAAATATAAATACGCATCTAATGTAAACAACGTTTTATAATGATGATTTATGTTTTTATAATATATTGACAATGCTATAAAAGTACATGCAATACATTTATTATTTAATTAGTACTGATCAATACGGTAACTGCTAATTTTCTCTTTTTCTTTATTGATCAGTTGTATTTATAAAAGTTTAAAACAGCGATTCAGTAATAATAAATTATAATGTTATTATCTTTTTCGATAAGTATTAGTTCAGATCGTTTATTTTTTTATAAAAATGTGTTAACATTTTTATTTACATTATGAATCTGCAAAAAAATATATCTTCATTTTTAACCTTTTCTAAATTAGATCTGATAAAAGATAGAACTAGAAATTTCAAATTCTTAAACCATGTACCCCCACTGGAAATAAAAATTATCAACTGTGTAATTATTTATATAAATTTAAAATAGTGTAAAGAATTTGTGAAGAATTTTTTACTTTTAAATAAATTTGAATATTTTTTCTACAATTAATAATTTTTAATCAAAGATGTTTAATTTTTCTAAAAGTTATTTCGATTTATTGGAAATATTTGTTAATATTTTAACTAAAATAGCATAGATACTGAAATAGTTCGTTTCAGAAATCAGTTTTTACTTTCTAACAAACTATACGAACTTATTGTTATTAACAATGTTCTATAAATAATTATTGATCATTTTGATTGTTTCTTTTGCCAGTGGCACGTTATCCTATGAGCAAAAATGGCAAGTCCTTTGGACCCCCAGTAACAGAGAGGCCCCAAACCAATCTTTTATAAACTCATTATTTTAATAAAACACTCTACATGGGGTCCCCTAATTAAAATTTGCTTGGGTTCATGAAGCTATAACGCACCACTGGCTTATGCTAAAAATCAATGGCGATACCATTATCGTCAGAGTACAAGGTACTGAACAATCTATAGTAAAATAATAACTATTTCAGTATTACAAATCTAAATAAATATTTTTATTATAAAAACAAATTTATAAAGTGTATTAATAATTACCAGAATATAAATAATAATTGTTAATTAGTTACTAATTCTTATAAAACACAAATATTGTCTGTATATTTGATTAAGAAAGAAATTATTTACAATCATGAAATTTATTTAGAGTTAGGAAGTAATTTTTATATAAGATTTATATTTTACGGTTTAATCGATTTTAAAATTCACAAGAAAATATGAAGGTTATTTGTTATTGGGTACATGACTTAAGAATTAAGTACTAAACTAAAATATTTTTTTGTATTTTTAGAACAAAAACAAAAAAAATATTTCAGTCATTAATCATTTGAAGAAATAAATAACAACATAATGATTTAATCATACTTGATGTTACAGTAAAATTTTCTTTATGTGTGATTAAAATTATTTACGAATCGCTAGTTTTAAATATTTTGAATTTGGCACGAATTTCAATAAAAATCTATTTTATATTATTAGAAACGAATTATTCGAAACAAATAAATTTATATTCTATAATCATAAATAGCTATACATTCGAACGTATGAAGTTGAACTTGTGATTATTTTTATTTAAATCACTATCAAGGATTTGGGATAATACTTTTTAGTAACCAACAGAAATGAATACCATTAAATTAAGATGTTGATAAGGATATTTTTTGAATTTGACTCAATTTTTAATGAGTTATACTTCCGTGGTTTGAGAGGCATTATTTTGCGAATTTTTAGTACTGAAAATTATAACATAAAAACGATTTTTTGAGTATTTATTGTTATTCGAATACAGAATAAAACTTGTTGATCTGTTTAAAATATGTTAACATGTTTAAAATTTAATAAATGTTATTAAAAAATAATTGTAATAAATTTTTTTCAAGTTTCAATTTACATTTTCGTTTCCACTTGAATGTCTACTAGTTTCGAGATTCCACTAGTTATATAAAATCTTATTTTTAGTAATTATAATTCGTCTTAAAATTGATTAAATTGAAAGTACTAATTGAAAATGTTTTTTATCGAAAGAGTAAAAAAGTAATTTAATTAATTTATGGTGAAAATTAATCAGTCACATTATCAATTATTTCATGCCATTCATTTGTAATAAGAGTAATAGAACTCAAAAAACTGTATAAAGTTTTCGATAGAGTAATTTTAAAATTGCTACTTTACTAAAAAGTTAATAATGATCCTATAATTTTTCCTAATTAAATTCGGCTTTTCATGTACATTGATTAAAGATTACATGCTGTATATTAACGAATAATGTAAAAAATTATTAATATTATTTTTTAAAGTCCTGATTTGCTGCTTTTATATTGAGTAACGGTGTTTTTTAGTGAAAAAATATAGTTGTATTTTTATTTGTAATAAAATAGAAAACCAAATAACTAGAAATAAAAAATGTATTTATAAAAACTATACTAAATTACCTAAAAATTAAGATTACAAAAGTAGAAGAAATATTTTATAAAATATGAATTTTATATGTAAACGATAATTTAGTAAAAATCGTTTACACAAAGAATGATGTATAAAATTATGGAATAAGTTTATATTAAAAAAATGGAAATAAATGCTGTTAAACTGTGTAAAAATCATAAGCAAAAAGCATTTTATTCCGAGATTTCTAGAACTATTGAAATGTTGTCAATGTTACAGATAAAAATAGTAAAGTAAAGAAATATATCTGTAATTTGATGGAAGAAGAATAAATTTACAAATATTTTATTGTTTATGATAAAAATGCATTATTTTCAGAATATATATTTGTTATAATCTCAAAATGCAAAATTGTTGAGTTATGTTACTCTAATCTCAAATGATTGATAATATGTTACATTTAATGAATAGTTGAGATTCTATATTGAAATAATATTACACCATAAAAAGAATTATAAATAAATTATTTACTTTTGGAAAATATCTTGAAATTTTCAGTACATTTTTCCGACTTACCCTCTTATTAATTTTCTTATAAATGAAGAAATGTTTTATTATTAGATAAAAGACAAGGAAGATTAAACTAGGATGACTATACGATTTGCAAATTAGTTAATTTAAGTTTTTACCTATTAAAATGTGCCTTTTCCATGTTATTTTTATGATAAAACTCATTAATATGATTTAATAAAGTGGTAACTCAATAAACATGAATTAAAAATGAATTTTCTTCATGGCAGTTTTTGGCGTATGTAAAATAATTTTAAATACATGATTAATTTAAATATACTTTTTGGAAGAATACGTTAATTATTTTCTTTCTTTATATTTTAATATATCATACTGTAAAGATACTAAAACATATAATATATATGTAAATCTTTCCTATTTTATAATACACAAATTCTTTTAAGAAAATATGCGTACAAATCCTTGATAGATCTTTAAAACTATTCAGAAATGCTTCGTATATTTTATATTAATCATTTTATTGACATATCATTTTCATTTCTTATGAAATTTCCATTTTGTTTCGTTTCATAAAGTCGAGCTACATTTTGGACCCAGTTCCGACACTAGATTTATATAAAATGAATAAAATGATCTATTCATATTGTCTAACAGAATTATTTAGTATGTAAACTGTATAACGGTTTCAAACTCAATACTCCCGTAATTTCGTAAAATGCCTAACTACAGATTTTGTTTTTCGAGGAAACTAAATAATTAGAGCTCCTTTTAAACACTAATGGGAACATTTGCATATCGGAATTATTATATATTGGATATTCTTCTGAATTCGGTACATAAGGTAATTCTAAAATATAGAATAAAAAAGAGCTTACTTTAATTCCAGTTATATGTTTATATGCTAAACTGTAGTTAGGACATTTGTGAAAATTGCGATAATATATTATTTGCATAGAATAAAAAGATCTCTTGCATAAAACAGTTGAATGATTCATCAGGTGATGATTAAAATTTCATAACAAATGCATCTTTATATAAATTTTAAATGTTTTAATATTTAATTAATTGAATTATTATTTTAGAAATGTGTAGATACATAAATCTAGATCAGAAATATTTATGTAAGTGAAGAATGATGATTATAATTTCGATATTGAGTTATATCTTATAAATGTTAATTGATTAAAACAAAAAATGTATATATATATATTTTATTTTTTTTTTGTAAAATATAATTAATTGTATTTTATTTAATTAAGTTTTGAAATCATGGTCTTTGCATAATAATTTTCAAATTATTTCCTATGATATATAATCGAATAACGAAAAGGTTTATAAAATATATACTTGTTAGGCCTGATCTAGATATTATGTATACATTGTTTTCAATGATTATGGACAATGCATTTAGTATATGGAATTATTAATTTCTTAAATATTTTTTTCAAGCGTATTCTTCGTCCCTGTTTATGACAATGTGTATTCGAACACTGGCAATATTTTTGTTTACCTTGGTCTATGACTGGAAAGCCAACAACCCTGGTTACACATTCGTAAATTGGCAAATGATCAATTAAATCGTTTTGTCAATTCTTAAGAATAAATGCAGTTTGTAGTCTGTATAGTTAATGTATTGTTTCTAAATAAAACCTAAGCTACACTTAGTAATTCATTTTTTAAAAAAAATTTAACGAAATGAAAACTTTAAAAATATTTAAATAATTTAAAAATGTTTTTTTTTAGTTTGTAATTGCAGAAAGTTGATGAAATTTCATGGACAATAATGATTAATTGTAGTATTTTTATATTTCATACATACATACATATATATATATATATATGTATATATTATATATTATATCTTTGTTAATAAATAACGTACTATAAAATAAGTAATTTTAGTATTAATACCATTGTTTTATTTTGAAATAGAATAGAAATAGCTAAAAAGATTTTTAATATATTTAATGAACTACTTAGAGAATTCAGTTATAATTTTAAATAGTATTTTTTTAAATATGTTTCGAAAAAAATTGGAGATACTTGAATATTTTAAATTACTTTTGTTGACAATAATTAATTTTCTGAAAATTACTTATAAACATTATTGAATTTTGTTAAAAGATGTATAAGTAAATTATTTTTTTCATGAAATTTTCAGTATTTAAAAAATGTTATTTTTCTAAACGTTTCTTTCTAAATCGTGATTTTTTCATAAGATTGTATTTTTTAAATATTTTTTATGTATTAGATAATGTTTTTGCATATGATTATATAATAAATGTAAAACGACACTAACGTTTTATTTTTCAAATAACGAATTAGTTGAAATGATGAAAACGTTTCATACCGTATTGCTCATTAGATTTGTAATTTATAAATTTCTTTTTGTATTCTTTTATAATAAAACTAAACTAAGAAATAAACTCTGAAGTAGTTCACAAATTTGAAACTGTTGAACATTTCTGGTATTCTTAAATCATTACAAAGTAGATATTCGGTTTTACATAAAATGTATATTGTTTCAAACTTTAATTTTGGCTGTTTTTAAAAATGATTTTGACTATTTTTTCAGTGTTATTAGTAATTATCATGTTAAAATATTTTAGTTTCGACTTAAATTACTTAGTTATAGTTAGTGATACTTTAACAAAGATACGATGTAATAGATGATGTTGTATCTTGAAGTTGCTTATTTCAATGCCAAGAGATGTATTTTATAATTTTCGAATGATAAAATAATTTTAAAAATGTTAAAGAGAATTATTGAAGAATGTTTCAGAGTGATTTTGTTACTATTAAGAATTCTCTACAATATATAATATTTAATTTTAAATATATATTTTTTTCTTTAAAAATATATTCTATAATCTGAGTTCAATCAAAATAATTGAGAAGAGAAAATGCATTCTAATAAATTCTTACTTAATATAGTATTTGGATATTTTATCAATTTATCACGATATCAACAGTGACCAGTAACACATGACTAGATTTTTGACTGAAGTTAAAAAATCGTAAAATAAATAATATCCCATCGAGAGTATCTAAAAAAAGAACATGTTGTCTGTACTAAGAAACACTTTTTCGTAATACGGTTTATTTACACACTACTTTCACCTCTTCCCACTTTTGTTATCGGATAAATATACTTTTTTCTTCTTACATAACTAGGAGATGTTTTTTCTACACTACTGTTTAAACCACTCAATAGAGGAAGAGATTCGTTTTTAGAGAAACACTGTTCATTATCCGTTTCTTTTTTAGCACGTAACAGCAGTTTCGAGCTACTGTCATCTTTTTGTGATTTTTTCGGGCTTCGTTTGGGAAGTAAATACCATTTATCTGATTTTTTATTCTTTTTATCATATGTACAGTTATCGTAGTTTAACGTATTTTTCGGATCACTTTTTGGTTTCGGGTCAACATTTTTTATGTCGAATTGCGTTTCTTTCGGAAAATAAACTATATTTTTATAGGAATACGAAGGATCCGCATAAATATGATCTGTTGCAGTTTCCTTCATAATTGACTTAAGATCGTTTGTACTAGAGACACTGGGTTCGTGAAATCCTTTCTGTACCAAACTTGGATCAATATTAATTATTTGTGGACTAAAACTGACCGTTTTAGTCTCTGAAGGCGTTTTGCAAATGCTTCCAGAATCGATAGAAGAACTACCTTTCGGTTCAGGAGGTTTCGTCGATGCTGTAAGCGTATAATGCAGTATCGTACGATTCTCTGGTTCCATGTTTAAGTCTATCGCAAAGTTTGAAATAATATCCGGATCGATTTCTGGCGTTGCCGGCGATAAAATCTGCGGTGAAAATATTTGTAGTTTCGTATCTTGTTTTCCGGGGCTTTCAAGACTTTGCGTACAGCTGATCGACGAAGGAATAAAGTGAGATTCTATTTTACCAGGACTTGGTAAGGTAGGACTAAGAAAAGTTGTACCGGACGTTTCAGGAGTTTGATTATTTTTTGGATGTCTCTGTTGTGTGGTGGTTTTGAGAGCAATCTTTAAATTCTGTGGGGATCTTTTCATAGGTTCCGGACACTTTGACGGAGTGTTAGTTTCACATGTAAAAAAGTCGTCATCGAAATGAGTTTCCAAGTATTTTGGTTTATTTTCAATGTGTGGATAAAGAATTTCCGTTTTTAAGTTTTTAATTTCTGGAGTTGATTTTGAACTTTGATACAGTTCGCTGGAAGTGGATATACTTTTCTCTTTCGTTTGAAACACACATTCGGCGTGATCATAATTTGGACAACACTTTTTATTTTCTTGATTCATAAATGTTCTCCTTCGAAGCATTTCCATCTTACCCTGTATTTCCAAATTATTGTCAGAACTATATTTACAAGGACAGTTTGGACATCCACTAGTACAATCTTTCGATATTTTATCATCGCTGTTCTTCGTTTCGCTTAATATATTTTCAGCGGATTGGTAACTTTCTGTTTCAGTACTTGTATTAGTGTTATTGGAATCCATTTTCTTTTTAAGGACGTTATTTAAAAATTTATTTTCTAAATGAGTACGGTCTATTCCTTTATTATTTGCTTCCATTAGTTCGTTTTTGGAACAACATCTGCTAATATTAACACTCGTAGCTGATTCGTAGCTTAAATCGCCGCTCGAATTCGTACGAGAAGACCCATTTTGGGATGAACACCTTAAGAAAGTAGAATTTCTTCCTAATTTTTGAAAGTATCTCACACTTTTAATATCGTCAGCACAAGTAGACAGATTACCAGGTATTTTCGGCGTTCTTCTCATAACTTTAGGAGTGTGCAATTCGTAACTAGTACTTAACACTTCAGTTAAATTAGTTCGTTCGTAGTGTAATCCAAAACTTGCTCTAGAACTAATACTAGATACTTCACTTAAGCTTTCTGGACTTGCAAGCGGTGCTAATCCAAACCAGTCGTCATGGATTAAATCTACTTTTTTGCATATGTCGAGACTGAAATTTTTCGGACGCATTTTAAATTGCTCGGCTTTAGTTTTGGCATCGAATGTTGTCATACTATAACTGGATCTGAATCGCTGCGGGCTGGATTCACTTTTATTTGGAGGACGAATATTATTTTTAGTATTAGTTTGATAATTAGTACATCGGAGCATAACGTCGCTAGGAATAGAACTCTTTCGTTGAATACTTTCATGAGCTGATGGAAATCCAGTAATCTCGTGTCCGTTATTCGAAGAATTATTAGACTTAGTCGAAGAACCATTTTGCATAAAGTGATGGTTCCAATTTAAACTTTGTGGACTTGTAATATTTGAAGAATAACCCCCGATGAATTGCGATACTTGATGTTGCCAACTTGGCGATCTACTATGTATGTCTGGGTACAAAATTGAACTTAACTGTATTGGGGATATTTTAGACGGATAAAAGCTTCCGGTTAGCGATGAATTTAAGCTGGAATCGTTGTTGTGATGATTGTATATTTCAATTGTCGGACTTTGAAGACTCGTGAAACTGGTTTCAAGACAAAGTCGATGAGGTGCAGGTGGTGACGTTTTCGAAGGACTGTCCAACCCGGTTGATATTTCGTGGGAAGCGCCCAGTGCGTTCGCCGCAGCAACCAACAAATGACATTGTTCTTCCGGATCGATTCGATCAGCAGATGTAATTGAACTCGATGTACGTTGTGGTTTCCGAGGTCCGAATGTTGTTACAACCTTTGACATGATTTTTTCAAAACCATTATTATTTTTCATTAAGTTTTCTTTTAGACGATTATATGTATGTGTATATATATTTATGTAAACAGATAAAACAACGTATTTTATATACGTGCTATATGCTTTTTCAGTTAAATATTCACAACATATTAATTATTTAGAATAAGTAAGAAAGCGTATTAAGTATTTAAAGATAATATTAATAAGTAAACATTCAGTTATGCCATGCGCTAATGATACTGTGCAAATATAAATTTGATGTGCAAATAGAACGTGCTTTGCTCTGATGCATGCTGTTATATGTATAATATATGCAGATACTTGCACGAGAATTTGGAGATTCACAGAATGGTTCTACAAAATTATTTTATTTCAGTTTTATATATAAAAATTAGTTTGTTGTTTGAACAGGAATTGACTTGGAATACCTGAAATTTTCAATTAAATCGCGTACTGTATTATTTACAACAGAAACATTAATTAAATAAAAAGAATAATATTTTATTTATAAACGTACTATCAACAATTAGAATAGAATTTAAATTGAAAGAATAATTCATCATAATAAACTATGTTTTTCCTTTCCTAATATATAAATTTGTAAAACCTTATTGCTGTTAGAATAAAAATGTCTCATTTTTGTTTTGTTTAGTTGAGAAATCGTAAGAATATATAATCGTTATTCTTGGATATAAATTTTAAATTACAAATATAAATGAAGCTATAAAGAGAACAATTTTTGTCGTAACAGTGTAATAAAACGTTTAATTTGAGTGTATACCTAATTAGTAACGAAAGTGTTTATTTTCGAACAATTATATTCGGTTTTAATTCGAAATTCAAGTTAATATGCACTTTTCCTTTTTTTGTGTATTTAAATGAATTCCGAAATTATAATTAAGTATATATTTCATTACAATAATGACTGCAGCTAAGTTTTTGATTGTGGAATTTTTGAAAATCTGTAATTTATATTTTCATTTCTTAGAGTAAATATAAGAGTAAAATTGCAACATATTTTTTATTAGAATATATACAATTTGTAAACAAAAATATTAAATAATGTTATTTATAATTGCGTCAATTTACTGACGAAAAAATTGAAAAAATATTGAGTATAACTGAAATCAGAACATCGGCACAACTAAACATGTAAGCGTTGCAAAGCAATCGTAGGCAAATTGAATCTGATATAATATTTAAAGAATAAAAGTATAATTTCAGATATTCCTCATCGAGACAAAACTAATAATAAAAAACATAAACGGTTAAAATAAAAAGCAAAATTCAACAAAACTCACTTCAAAACAACATCTCATTTGTACCTAAATATGTAAATAATCGGAACACTAGCAGATAGAGCTACCCCATACTGAAACAGGTAAACAGGGTTGGTTGAAGGAGGTTCTGTTTAGTACCTGGTGTCGCGTGGGGCCTCGGGGAGGGGCGAGGAGGTGGGGCCCACCTCTCTCACGTGTTCTTTCCATTGCACTACCTATCATCACACAACAAGTCATTTAACTTTACAACATTCAATTCGTGTAATAGTGTGGTAAAAAGGAATTAAATAAAAACGTGAGCGATTACGTGTTGAGATTGTCAAAATATTTTTTATCTATACATTTGTATTCTGTTTTATTTTTATTTCTGTTTGAATTATATAATGTTATATTTTAAAACATTTATATAGTTTAAACATGTATGGTTTAGCAAGTTGTTTATTAGATTAGTATGATTAATAGTTTTTTTTTTTTGTTATGTATAAGGTGAAATTCTGGTTATAATACATTGAATGCAAAACCTTTAATTGTCAAACTTTATTAAACATTTTTACAAACTTTGTTGAATACAAAAGCACTTTATTTTTCAAATCTATAAAATCCTATATATTTCATTGTTTGATAACCATGTTTCACATACAAAATGATTTAAATCTCGAATGAAATAAATAAAATCTGAGAGAGATTGTTTTTGAATCTTTGAATGTCGAATCTGATTGAAAAATAAATTAATTAGTTTGAATGATTCAACAAATATATGAATTTATAATAAATGTAAATTTCATAAAACTGTAATAATATATAACTGTAAATAAAATCAGTCTTTTCCAAAACTCGATTCAGAAAGTCGTCTTTTTATTTAGATAGATAAAATATCACTATATAATTATGTTAGACTTTTTCAATTCTTATCATTTCTAAATCTACAGAAATCACTTGTCAAGATTCACTTCTAAAAATATTTTATAAATTAATGTTTAGCATATCTTCCTGTGAAAATATTTTACAGTAGAATTGCAGTAGTTTGATCTATAATTTGAGGTATCTGTCAGTACTTTAGACGTTGTTTTAATTTGATTTTGTTTTTTTAAAGTTTCAATTCTACACCAAGTAGTTTAACAACATATATAAACTTTATTTTAATTAGCAAAGTAAACTATAAGTCTCGACAAAAATATATGCCATATTTAAAATGTGTGTGAATGTATTTAAAAAAATAATTATATATATTGTCATTTTCTGTGTATTCTTATTTTTTTTGTTTTATTTTTCATGACTTTCGAAGTAGGAAAACTAATATGCTGTTTTTTAAAAAAATATTGTTTTTGAAAGTAAACATTCTTCAATTTATTTAACTTGTACATACATATTCGTACTTGTATATATATATATGTATATATATATATATGTATATATATATATATATATATATATATATATATATATATATATATATATATGTATATATATATATATGTATATATATATATATATATATATATATATTCATAAATCACTTCGTTAGTTATCTGCTATGAATAATTTCAGCTTCTGAGTCATTATCAGATAATATGTTAAATTATTACTATAAGGGTTGAAATATGGTGCTGTAGTTCAGATTCAGATACAGATAATATATCAAATTAGACCGAGTGGACTGAATATGACAAGCGAATTATCTTCACTGTATGCTATTCTGATTAGTCGTAGATAAGGAATATATCTTGATATTATCTTTGGTTTGAATTTATGATCTTTTAGCTACTTAAATCTAAATATAAATCTGAATCTAAACAATTACAGTATATTTTTACCTAAACAGTATAAATAAGGTACCTGAGGATGGCCCAAGAGTTAAAACTAATTATAAACTAGTGCCTACTTCAGTGATTCATCAGATCTAAAACCATCAGAACATTTTTGTAAATTATTTTACATTTATGTGTAAATAATAAAACGAATAAACTGAACATAAATAAATAAAAAATTGAATACGTTTTCGTATCTCTTTATTTTAAAATATTTTTAGTTTGACAATTCTGGTGGAATTAAAATACCAAATCAAGTTATAAATTATCAAGAAAATTAATGTATCGGTTTCAATTTTTATAACAGATTGGTTTTAAAGCTAATTTTATTTATATACTTCATAAATTCTCTCTATAAAAAATGTAAAATTCGATAAATATAAGTTCTATTTCTTTTAAAATATTTAAAAAAATGACTTAATTTTTTTTCTGATATTAATAAACTATTTTTTAGCACATTAAACATATAAAAACCTAATGTACCAATTTTAATATTTTTTTCAATAAAATACTGTTTTATTTACTCCTTTGAATTTGCTACTTTTTATTTATATTTTACAATTTCATAGTAGAATCAATATTTTACTATGTCAACAGTTATATTCATAATAAAATAAATATATTGTATTTTTAACAATAAATATCAAACAATTAATTGAAATTAACTCTTTATAATAAAGGAGTTACTTACTTATATTAATCAACTTTGAATTCAGGTTTTTTCTATATTAAATACAATAACTGGTTAACCATGTATTTTCTATGACTTTCATCTACGAATTTTATTTAACGACTTCTGTATAATTATTACAGTTTCATGAAATTTAAGAATTAATTCAATAATAATAAATTATGTATTCGGTTTTAACAACCCTCTAATGTAAATAAAAAATTTACGATGAATTTTATATTATTGTTTAAAAATATGAACAGTTTAATAATATTTACATTAATTGGTATGTTTATGTATAAACGTTGTTATACAGTGTCAATTAAATCGTTTTAATTTCGTGCCTGTTTTGATAATCGTGAAAATGTGAAAAATAACTGTAATGAATTGAAACTAATGAATATTCATATTTAGTCTAGATTATAGCACCGTGTGTTGTTTGAAAAATGTACTTTTATGTAAATGTTTCGTACTGAACATCATTGATAAAAAACAACAGTAAAAATGTTATATAGATAAATATATCAGTAGTGAACTAGTTTGAATGTTTGACTTGTTAAAGGTTTAGCATTTATAACAATAATATAAATAATACATCTAACCGTACAATAATAAACAAAGAATAAATAAATTGTCAATACATTGAATTAAGGATTTAATAAGCTTTGTAGTATATGTATTTTTAATAGCTGTTTCTTTTTATATTTGTATATACTTCTAATCTGTATTATTTTTATTTCCTATAAAACATAGAATAAATATTGCTATTTATACAAAAAGCACATTAAAATAAATAAAAATAACACATAAAAATAAATGAAAATAATAGAAAATAAAAACATAAAATTTATTATAAATTAAAAAAAAATCACATTGAGCTGGAGCACAGCGTATTTATAAAAAAATTACACAAATTACATTTTATAAAGTACGTGTCAGTTATGCAAAACAATACAAAGGTTATTTTGAATAATGTATTCAACTATTTTTATAAATACATTAATAGTTTAACAAATAGGTCATTGTAGTACATTTTTAAAATGTAATTAGACTAGTTAGATTCTGTATTTGATATATTTAAAAGATTTCATTATATAAATAGTTTGTTTTAAAAATTAAAACTTGTTCTAATTTAAATATCACATTTTTAATATGAATTATTTATTTGGAACATTCTGAATACATTATTTTATGTTATTTTAAAATCTAATTCTAAAAATGTTTACTAGGATTCAAGTACGAAGTACAAAATACACTAAAAAGCAATTGTAAACGTTTTATTTATTTTTTATTCCAATTCTACTAAATTTATTGGTTTAAAATAATAACTAGTGTATTTGGTAATGTGAAATTGTATTTTGTACCATCATAACATGCACATTTGCAAGAATTATATGGATACAAAATCAAATGCAAACTATTCTACATATTTAACTAAATGTGCTTCTTTCAAACACTTGAATAATATATAATATTTAAATAATTATATTGTATATGTATATTTAATTAATATATACAGACATTTAACACACTTTACATTATCATGCAAATATATTTAATGTACAAAAAAAATCAAATAAAAATAAATAATTAAGAAATTATAAAATTGACATCGTGTGACAATTTTTCTGGCACATTTTATTTCACTATCTGGGTATTGGTTTTACAGTTAGTTTATACATATAATACTTTGAAATATTGAGTATAAAACACCATAGAGGGTTTTTTGTTAGTTTATTTATTAATTTGTGATATTATAATTATTAAAAAGCATTAGTAAGGTTTTCTTATTCGATGAAAATATGGAAAAAAACAAGTCAATCGATGAGAGTAAAAATAACAATTCAGCAATATCGTGAAATTGAATATGAAGCTGTTTCTTATTAATGCAAAACACGTAGATGTTTACTTACTCTGAATGCAAATTTTACATGAATCAAGGTTATATTTGTATTTTAGATTGAACGTTACAAATATTGATGAGTCCAAAAATCACATGAGAGTCATTGACAGAAGTTCTGTTTGTTCTGATTTAAAGAAATAAATTTTTTCGTTTGATTTTCAGTTATTAAGCTCAGTGTCTTTATTGACTGCTACAGCCATTTCACTGTTCATAAGATTAATAATTTCTGTTTTTGTGTTCTGTTTTTCTGTTTTTCTGTTTTTGTGTTTTGTGTATTTCAAAATATCAAATATTAGTCGTGTTTCAAGCGTTTACAGGTTGATCTTTTGAAAGATCAATTTTTAAGTCATTTTTTTATAAAATTCGTTTCTCCGAAACTATAATTTTTTGAAAACTTTTTTAGTGTGGCAACTTAATTTGATTAAATTTGACTATAGCTGACTAGACTTAAAGGGAGAATCCATAAAATTTTGGTTAGAGAACTGAATGCATTTAATAAATATACAATATATACTTAAAATTTGTTTAACATTTTAAGGATCTATTGAATTAATAATATTTATAATATATATATAAATTTAGATATTTCAATATTTATAATAATGTTTTAATTATTAAAAATTAATTTTTCATACAATCCACTAATTATAGAAAAAAATATATTGGATAGTGATGCCCCATCATCCTCAGAGAACAAAAATATAGAAAAATCTCATTACAGAAAATTAGAACATACTTTTATGGTTTCATCACCTAAAAAAAATTTTTTTTGAGTAATCACTATCGTGTCCCACGTGTTTAATCTGCTTCTATCTGATTTTACTTGATTTGATCCAACTAGATATGATCAGATTTCAAGGTTGATCTAATCAAACCTGACCGTTAACTATATGCAAATGAAAAAAGTTTTTCGAAAAATTACATTTTCACAGAATTATTTGATCAGTATTCTGGCAAGTAAACATAGTGTCAATCAATCTATTAAAAATAAGTATTCAGATAATTATAATGAAATAAAATTCGCAATTTTTCATTTAAAAATTAGAAAAGGAATATTGACAAAGATTAGAAAAATTAGCTATTTTTTTGTCAATTCTCATCTATTAATATTAATCAAATTATAACAAACAAAAATGATTTCAATAGTAATAAATTTATATATAATATTGTATAGGTTGGTATATGAATACAATTACTTTTTTTTTAATTATAATTAATTCATAAAATGGACAATGTAACAGATTTTAGTGATTCAAAATATTCTTTAATATTTTCAAAATGTTTATATTATTGTCAATTAGTATAAAAGGATATTTTATTAAGTATAAGAAATTTGCTTTTGATGTATCTATATTTATTTATAATATATAAATATTTATGATGTTTTATACTCAATTAAGATGGTAACGATGTATAGACATAAAATAATTAAATATTTGGCTGAATTTTAAAATATGTCTAGTAAAATCTAATTATATTCGTTTTTCATAAGTAAATAATAAAATTAAGTGATATAAATATAATATTTTGATCACAAAGTCTATAAGAAAGTATGTTTAAATTATTTAAACATAAACAATTCATAAGTCTTTTTATAAATTAAAATTTGGCTTTATAAATACTAGTTTAAATGCACTTGGAAATAATTATTATTTAAAATTAAATTTAATAATACTCAAATATCTATCTACAAATTATTTTAAGTCTTGGCAAATGTTAAACATTTCATAATATTTAACTTGTGTATAACTGAAATATAAACTTTTTTAATTCTTATAAGTAATGAAATTAAAAACAAAAAACATAAATGGTTTCTAAAATATCATTGCATTATTTATAACTACACTACTTTTTATTCTTTTGCTTATTTATTAATTTTATTTAAATTTTATTCGTTTATTATCGTGTTTTAAATATTCAGTATAATAGTTTATTGAACATTGATTAAGCGTAATGAATACAAGGAAGTACGTATAAAAACATAACAGAGTAGTAAATTAGAATCTATTTTATAATAAATATTATTATAAACAAAAAAATATAAAGTAGATTATAAGGAAAGAAAAAAGTAATATATTCTATTTTTACGTATATTTTTAAAAGATTCAGAAGATAGAAAATGAGTGATTGAAAATTAAAAGTTTAAGTAAATAATATTGTGTATGATATATATATATATATATATATATATATATATATATATATATATATAATAGTGTTTAAGTTATAGAAAAGTAATCAGTTGTTGATAAGAAATCAATTTTCAGTAAAATATATTTTTCGAATAACAAGAATGATATCAATTTTTCACAAATTTAAATAAAGTTTGAGTAGATTCTATAAAATATTATTGAAACCTGTATCTGTTTTTTTTTTATTTAAATATTAATCAATTATCTGTTTCTAAAAGATCATAATTGAAATAAAATTGTAGTATTAAGGAAATATACTATTTTGAAGGAATCTAATTGTATATTGGGGATCGTTTTATTATTTTTTTGATTAATGTATGATTATAAATATGTTTAGTACGAAGTTAAAAAGCTCTTTTTATTTAAAACAATAAATTTTATTGAACTACAATTGAATAATTGAAGATTAAAACTGGTAAACGCTTACTTGTGATTGAAATTATTAAAAACTAATATATAATCGAATTAAATTACAAACATTATTGAATTTATTTTTGAAATTAGAACAATTTAAGAGATTTATTTGTTCTGTTATTCATACAATTATAACAATATTTTTATCGATATAAATATTTTCTTTTGTTACTCACAAGTCTACTTTATATCTCCATACAACAAAAAAAATTTTTTTTAATTAAAATACTCAATAATTGTTAATTATTTACTTTTATTATATTTTATGCGCATTAAATGAAAATTCGATCATATTTAGTGTTGGCCCACAATTAAAAAGACTAATATTCAGTTATTTAACATTGTAACTTGTAAAGAAATATTTTTGATTTGTTGAGAGAATTACTGTCTCTGCAATGACACTTGATTATCAATCTTGTTTGATTTTAGAGCAGTCAAGTTTCGAAAGATAGTCGGAGTATCATTTAACTGATAAAAATAATATTTATGAATTTTATTATATTATTATTTTTCTTAAGTTATTCGAAATAAATACTAGTCTTCAAATCAAGCAATTCTAAAAAATAGTTATCGAAAAATTTATTACGGACAGCTTTACTGTTGAATTAATTAACTGGATTCACATTTCATCACAATAATAATTATGTTTCAGTCTTATATTACAGAATATTTATTTTTTCACTTAATTAGCAATTCTCGAAAGGATTTAAATTGATGATTGCGTCAACATGTCATTCTTCAATCTACAACTACTAAAACAAACTCAAGAAACATATATGTTCTATTATTAATTAACGGCAGGAAAATGTAGTAACATCAACACTGTACATTATTTTAAATTATGTACCAATTTAAATTTTGATTCACTCAATTAAAATATATTTTTAACTCTCTGGCTGAATTTACTTTCATGAGTGAATTTTTCACTCCACACCCACATCACAAAAAAATCTTCAGCAAAAATATTCTCTAATTAATTATTGTTTATTTTTGATTCTTGCTGAATTCGTATTTATATGGCAATACCTTCATCCTCAAAGTATTAAAATTCAGAAAAAACAAAATTTTATATATAATTACTTTAAGATTGAAGAAATCTCTATCAAAATACACATAAAAAGCAATCAAAGACAATCAATAAGCAATTTTTGAATATTTTTGATGAAGAAATTTTCTGTATTTTGTGGGGTGAGTGAATAATTAATTTTTGAAAACTGTACAGTTAATTTTATCATTCGAATTGATGACTGACTCATTTTTATCCACAAATAATTTTACAACTATATATATATATATATATATATATATATATATATATATATATATATATATATATAACGCTATAAGCAGACTTGTTAGATGCAGACTGTTATTTTTCTTTTGAAATTTAAAAAATGTTCAACCATTTTAGAGAATAATACTAAAAGTTTTGAAAAAGTTTCACAATTTAATAAGAAGAAAATATACTTAATGAAAATAGTATAAAAAGATAGATTAGTTGAAGTATTAGAATATTATATTCATTTTTGTTATAACTAAAATTTCGGTACAGAATTCAATTTTTAATAATTGAATTTTCATAAATAAAACTAAGACAAATTAATGTCATTTGTGTTTGAAATTTAAGGTTGATAGTTTTTCATGATGGGTATTTTTATAATAAATTACAGTGAACGTATTTTGTATGTGATGGCATTTTGTAATTAAAAAAAAATAATTGATTACTTTTCTATACTTTTTTGATATCTATACTAATATCAGTGATACGAAATTTTGAGCATTGCAATTTTCATCAAATAACAATAACAATAAAAACTAGATTTTTGGATAAAACTCATATATTCAAACTGAGATTATCGACACTCAATATAGGATTAACATAATATTCATCCAACATTTTGTCATCATATCTACTATCACTGACTAGATTCAACGTCGAATCGTTTTTACTATTACTTGAACTAGAAGTGAGTGTCGTTGTAGTAGCTGAACGAGACTCGAGTTCTGTATTGTGATGTTCATTTTCAATAATCACATCGACAGTCACATCTGTCATAGAATCAAAATGATCATCGTTTCGTTTTAAATACGTATCACTGATTATAGATATATCGTCACGTTTCACATAAGGGATATCTTTTCCGAGCTTACGGTTATGACGCAAATCGAGTACGCTACCTGACGCGACAGGAGCCGTCGTCGTTATCATGTTTGTGTCCAGTAACGTGTGGTGTAAACGTACCTTGTTCAATGCATCCAATACTTTGTCAGGCATGTGATCTTGTATCATTACTGGTGATATTAACACTTCATCGAAATCTGTATTGTCTGCCCATACGGCTTGATAAACGGGTTCGTTTTTCGAAAGCGCTTGTCTGAAAATCGAATAATCGCTGTTTTATCACATTTTAATATATTAAAATTTACAAATAGTTTTAGAAAGAAAAAAATGATCATTCAGTTACCACATTTGGAAAAATGAATAAGTATAAACTGTTTCTAAAAAATCAACAATCCTTACAAATATAAAACTTAAGTATATTTTTTTATATTATTTATTTTTGTTTATTTTTCTTAATAGTTTTTTAATTGTCATATACAGTAAAACCTTAATTTAATGGTTAACTGTGAGAAATTAAATACAAGTACTCATTAAAAGGGATTTATATAAAACTTAAAATTCGTTAAATAAAAAATTATATATTTTAAGACACACTGAATCGATATTTATGTGAAAAACGACAATATTCGATATATGTTTTACATAATCATGCATTACAAAACAAATTATTTTTCTTCTTTTAATAAGAAAAAACACCTAATTCAGAGAGTCCCTTTAGAAGAACAATCATTTTACTGCCCTTAATGTTTATTATCAGTCTTGATAGTAGATTAACATATTTTCTGCAAAAATGCTAAGTACAGGAAGATATATTGTGGGTGGCTAATTTCCTGGAAAAAATAATCCCTTTCCAACTATGTTTTAGAGATTTCATTCTTACAAATAATGTCTTTGAATGAGAGTAATATTGTTGAATTCGAGTAATAAACGATGAGTCTATAAACGCAATCAAATCTTTGAGATAAGATTTTAATTCATACAACTCGCTTTTGGAAAAGAGTAATCCTTCTTGTCACCATGGATATCGTTTTCTTCGTCGAACTTACCAAAAACTATAACTTTTTTTAGATATCGCTCTCAGATGATATCTCGGATGATCATTAGATGATATCTCGAACCTCTCTCGTCTTCTTTTGAACACTGCATGATAATGTTTTCACTATTACATAGAACGACTGGTCTATCAATAGAAGAATTAGAGCGAAACACCGAAAAATATTTATTTAAATATGAAATCCGTTAAATTGAGGAATTACTGTATTTTACATTAATATTTTTCATTATTAATTATTATTATTAAATAATATTAATCATTTGATAATTTTTAATTTCGTTCAGTTTCAACAATGCAGAATTTCATTCATTTATGATATTAATTATTTAAAACGATAACAAATCATTATTATGGTGGATCATCTGATTATTTCTGTGAGGTATTCAGATGATTTAAAAGGACAAAGACTATCAAAACAATTTATCAACGGGATCACAAGTATAAACACAATTATAATGTTGATAAACAACCAATTAATAATCAAATTAATCCTTCAAACTTCAAGCTGTTCACTATAGGAAAACCATGCGTCTGAGATTAACAAAATATTTTTTACCACCTTAAAAAATGTTTATTTTTAATACGAAAACAAAAAAATCTCACAGGGTTACTACTTCCCTTGTTAGATGACTAAAATATAAGTTACCTTGTAAAAATCAAACTATAAAAAAAATATTTTTTAGTTATATAACCTTTCTTTCTTAGACCATTTTCTTAGGTTATAAAGTTTAAAGGATTAATATCAACCTTTTTAATAAAATCAAATACTAATATTTAAGTAACTATTAATTTATCACATAATATGAAATAGAATAGAAGAATAAATATAAATTAAATATTTATTTTACTTTAATTTCATTTTTTTTTTGTATTTAAAAGGAATTATACTTTACTTTTCTTTGATATCTTTCGTTTAAAATTATTTTTTGACAAATCAATAAATTTTTTAATTTATTTTACTTGATATCAAATTTTATTTAAATTTAATTCTCTTTTGTATCTGTTATCATCATGTAGTAGTCGCTATTATTTAAAAAATATATATTTATTGACCAAAAAACATTTAAATAATTCTGTTAAGTTTTTGATACAAAATTATATAAAATGAAATTATTGATTAAGCTTATGTTTTAGATTTTTATTATACGAATATTAAATATTCAATAAAATAATATAAATTAATAATTAATTATTCTAAACGTTGTTTATTTTAACGAAAGATTTCTGTAATTACTGTATTCTGTAATATTAATTATATGAGATTTGAATCTATTAATTACTAAAGAAAAGTTCGTATAATTATCTTTTTTTAATTTTCAGAAATTATTCTTTTTTATTACAGTAACTCAATAATGATTTATATCAAAGTTTTAAACATGTGAAACACTAACAAACTTACTACTTAAAATCATTTTTAAAAATCCATAAAGTGACTGGAGATTTATTATTTTCTTTAAAAAAATGTTTCATTATAAATGAACACATTTTGAATATTCAATCTATTTTTTAAAGATGTGTTATTACACTTTAGATTTCTTCAAAATATAGCTTTTATCATAATGACTAAATGCATTTCCACAAATTAAATTTTAAATTTTTCACAAACCATACTTTTTTTGATCAAAATATTCAATAAGTGCTAATTGATCGTTTTTTATTGTGGCTTATACGCATTTCGAATGCGATACCATTTTTCTCATTGGGAAGAGATATAGAAAAATCTAATTCTTTTGTACCCTGGATCATAATTATCAGACTTTCTTGTACCATGCTCTAAGAATGATGTAATCTCGATAAGAAACTATAAAAAATGATCACTTATCAATTATTAAACATTTAAAATTACAAAAAAATGTCTTGTGAAGTGAATAAAAAACAATTGAATTGTTTATTAAAAATGTTAATTTTCAATTGATATTTTAGTGAAAATAATAAGAGAATCAAATTTAATTAATATAAAATATTTATTCTTATATAGATAGCTCTAATGAAAGTAAGTTATCAAAATCAGATTAAAAATATTATCATATCTTTTTTATAAGTTTTTATCTATTATCGATTGAGGAGCTGTATTATTTTGAATCTGCAAAATTATTATAACTTTAAAATTATAATGTTTGTAAAAAACTGGAAATTTGATTTAAAATTCACTTACAATGATTCACTCTTGCTTCATCTACTTATTCTATTTATATTTTAATTAAGTAATTACATTAATATTCAAGTTTGACCAATGATAGTTTCACTTTTTATATGTATAATATTTCATAGTAGGAACGTATTTAATGATCAGCACATTTCATTATCTATTCTGAAGCAATCTATCTACAATTTCTTGTACACATATAACAATTTTAATCAATAATATTGAAAGGTATAGTTTTTATATTATTATCAACAAAATATTATGACAGTATAAATATACAAAGATGTACATTTAAAACACACATAGAAACAATGCTTCTACAACTATTTATAATATGTTGACACCAATATATTTTATTACACATCGAAGTAAATTAATACTATTTCATAACTGGCTGTAAACTCGAATTTATTAACACGTTAAGTGAAATGGTTTTTTTTTTTTGGATCTACTAATTGTTAGATTGTTGTTTTAATAATCGTCTGTGTTAAAAGTTGATTACTGAATGACCTCATTCTTATATTTACAACTTGCATGTCTTAAATATGAATTGTGGATTGACTTGTCGTTATAGGTGTATATATATATATATATATATATATATATATATATATATATATATACAATTTGTTTTATTTAACTAATAAATAATGTAACCTATTCTTTTATAAATTTGATAAATTGATTTGTATTTAACTTGGAAATGATTTCAAAGAGAAAACGAAAAATTTATGTTATTGAAAAAAGAATCTAAAAATAATTTTTACTAACAAAATTTGTTTACACTTAACATGTTAACAAAAAGCAAAATAAATATTTTCTAGAATGTATTTATTTTCATATACTTTTCAAAAAAAATGTTTTTAATATTTTCAAAGTAACAAATAAATTTGCAAACTCCCACTTTGAATTTATAAAAAAAAATGAAAAATATATATAAAAACCTAGATATTCTATGACATTCATGCAAAAAGTCGACTAATTTGATTTTAAAAT
Source organism: Acanthacorydalis orientalis (assembly GCA_034766995.1). NCBI lineage: Eukaryota > Metazoa > Arthropoda > Insecta > Megaloptera > Corydalidae > Acanthacorydalis > Acanthacorydalis orientalis. Next base: position 37,590,965 of record CM068317.1, read on the forward strand.
CTACATTGCATTCCACTCCATGCTCTGTGTTGTACAAGGACATAATAAATAAGTAACATGTATAATTTAATACATTTCACAATAATAAATTGGATTGATATTTCGAACTAAAAAAAAATGTTAACAGACATTATTTAACGTAACAGACATTATTCATATTTTCGAACATACCTCCATCTATTTTCATATTTTTTCCTGTAAAAATGTGTTCAGTCAGTTTAACAATTTTTATTATTTTAATATAGATATAATTGTATTTTTTATAAAAAATCACATAAATTAAGACCATGAATTCAGTATACTTTTTGTAATAAATAACTAAAATTTATATTGATTTCTTTACTAGAATTTTCAAAGTATTAAAATGTAACTAAAACTAATACTAAAAGATCTGTAAAATTTTAACTTTGGAAAAATCGAAATAAATTAAAATAAATATCATTTTTGTGATAAAAAATTATACTATTTGTAAGGTTGTTATTAAAAAATAAACTTACTCTGTTCCACTTGGATGATGTCTGACAACGTGGATAATTTTTCCTGGCGGATATAAAGGTCTATGGAGTGTAAGAGCGATGCTTGAATCGGATGGATGGACGGCAGCTCCGCATCTTGCCGCTCCTTTTGCTAACGAATATGCATCTATACCACTATTATCCTTTTGAAGTGTTGCCACAGATGTAGGAGTTGATCCTGCACAGCAGGTACAACAACATACTACGCTGCATGTAATGGTTTTCCACTGAAACAAATTAAATATATATATATTTAATTTGTGCCCAAAAATATTATTTAAATTTGAATTTTTGTTTAATTTATTATTATTTTTTCTATTAAGTTATATATTTTATTGTATTTTAGAACGAGTAAAATATTTTAAGATGTATTTAATACTCTGTATTTCTTCAGTAAAGCATCATGTATTTTTAGTAAAATATTAATTAGTAATTAGTTTTTTCATACCAATAAGGTTTTCTAAAAAATATTCATTTTTCAATATTTAATCAAGTTCAATGAGTCTGAATCTTTAAAAAAGTATGTATGATATTTAATTAAATTTTATTGTTTAACCGTAGATAATATTCAATCAATCACACCCACTTCATTTAATTTATATTTTTATAAGGGATTTAAATCATAAATACAGGATTTAAAAAATATAATAATCGATTAATTTTAAATATATTTCAATTATTAATTTATAAAATATTTATATGGTAAAAAAACAAATTAATTTAAATAAACTATTTTTTATTTAAAACCAAAATATAGGCTAAATGAAAAATCAGACTTAAGAAAAAATCCTTATACAACTGAACCAAATATTATAGTTCTAACTTTAAATAAATAAAATTATCGTTCACATACCAATAAAAAATTGTAACTCCAGTAATAAAAAAATGTAATTTAAAAATGTTCATGTGCAATGAATAAATGAAACTTTTTCATATTCATGGCGGTTATATATTTTTTTACTTTCACTATATGGATGTTTAATAATAAAACTTCTTTCGTGGGAACAATTTCTTTTGAAATATTGTAATAGGATATATTCACAATTCAGGGGAAAGAGTATTCGTAGAAATGTTGACTGGAAAAGATGTCTCAAGTCTTATAAATTTTATGAATCGGTTCACTATGTAATAAATATATGAAAATTATTGGAATATATTTGGTAGAATTATCACTTTGAAATAATTCCATATTTAGCTGTCAGTTTGACATTTACAAGAGTAATTTAAATAAAACACATTTATTATATTTCTTGTTTATGTAATTATTTTATTATTATTTTAATTTGAATTACTATTTTTTAGTCCTAAATAATAATCTGTACATTTTCATTAACATATACCCATACTTTTATTTATTTATTTTTTATTATTAGTTTGTATTTTAATTAAATTATGCACAGAATTTTAAACTTTTTCATTGTTATAATGAAATGTAATTATATAATTTATTAAAATGTACTTATTCTCGTGTCGACAAAATTAACTGTTATACCAATAAAGAAACAAAAAGCATAATATAATTTGCGTTCCCCTACCTTCGGATCCACACTTCGTTTAATTGCATTGATTAAATCAGCTCGTAAGGCTTCCATTTGATGAAGTCCTATTCTCGGCACGACGTCTTTACCCACAACGACGGATATTATGAACTCTTTACTATATTCTACAGCTGGTAAACTGAAACATCAATAATATGCTTACATTATAAATATATCAAAAATCTGTATACATCATGTTTGTAAAATTTCATTATAAGTAAATAATATAAAAAAACAGCATACCTTAACAAACCACCAGGAGGTGCATAACTATAACATTTTAAATCAGGATAATCCTGCCTTAACAATATTGCTAAAATACTGGCAGTGCCTGCTCCTAATGAATGACCAACTAATACCAAACCAAAATCCTGCGTTCCTTTCTCAGGATTATGATTGAACGCCTGTTCGAGTAAACCTTCTTTCATGATTTTATCTTTGATATAAACGGCGGCTAGGACCATTCCTTTGTGACCTAACCAATCTTCACGCGGTGGATTTAGCGGTAGAGGTTCTGAATCCGCGTTCAGATCAGTTATTACGTCCTATAAGTATTTTAAATTTTATTTAAATGTTTGTATTTTTCTTATAATAAGAATTTTGTCATTGACTCATTGATTATTGTTACTGGCTTTAGATTTAATGTTTATCAATATCTCTTTTAATTGTATATGAGTTTGGATTCATTTTTTAAAATCATATGACAAAATATTTAATATACATTTGTAGGATTTATAAGAATATTTTATATAATTAAAATTAAATTTTAATTATATAAAATAACCTTTTAATCATTAAAATCGAGGAGAAATAATTTATTAAATTATTAAAAAAAGTTTATTTTTGAATAAAGTTTGCATATTTTTCTAAATTAATATTACCTTCATACTCAAAGTTCCTCGAACACAAATAACAATTTTTCGTTTTCCGTAATCGACAGCAATAAAAAATGGTGTTTCACCAATATCTACATGGAATGTAGCGTGAATCACATCGACATCGCCAACCCTAACTATCTGTTGTAATGCTGCGAAATTACATTGACAACAGTTGTCTTCAACAACCATTGAAATATCCAACGGTCTGCCAAAACATGGAAGACAGGCGCATCTGTAGAAATACAAAACATCACGTTTTATGTTAAACTTCTGTTTCAAAAAATTAAATCAGTTGTTTTTTTTATTATTTGTTTCTTAATTGAGTAGTTTTTTTTATTTATTAAATGGACTGTTTCGTTTCACGAAATTAGATATTTTAATAAATATAAAATTATGAAACTTATAGAATACAAATTGTCTGAATTTTTTTCAATAACTCTTTTATTAAACTTACCGTAACTTAGTACATAGTTGACAAATTTCAGTAGCAGCATAAGACATAAGATAAACCGGCCAACCGTATGCTGCTAAAGCGTAATGCATGTAATGAATGACGGTTTGGAATAACTCCAAATCGTGCGGGTCATTAAGCCGCAAAAATTGCGTACGGGGCGTGACTGCAACTCCAGATAGAAACTCGTACGTGTCGTTTTTGCGCTGGGGAAACAAGCAGTAAGCGAATAAAATGAAGACATCAAATGATGAAAATACGTTCTTCCTTCTTCTTATACATACATACATATATATATATATATATATATATATATATATTCACTAAGAAGAAAGGTCAGATAAGCATATTACAATTTTATATACTTTTTTAAATCATTAAAAATGTTCATTATAAAATTTACTTTTATATGTGAATTTATTCAATTTTTTTAATTGAAAACACTTTTATATAATTATTTAGTTTTCTTTTCGTTTCTCTTATTTTTTATTTAAAAGAGCAAGTGATTTGTTTTGTAATCACAATTGAAAAATGAATTAATCAAATAGTGGGAAATGGAAGAATAAGAAAATTGTTTAAATATTTATCAGAGTTTGTAATTTACAGCTTCTTGTATTTCATTATTTAGTTATTCTAATCATTAGCATTTGTTCCTTCATGAATAAATTAATATAATTTGTGCTTTAATTTAAATAAATACTACAAATGAAATGTTATATTTTAAAAATGTTATGTATTGTTTGTTTATGTTAGAATATATTTAACGATAGTATTTTTTCTTTATATAAAATAATGAAAAAAAAATTAGTTTTATTTTTATGTGTTTACTATTTTACAGAAAGAAAACATTGCTGTACTTTCAAACTAGTTAAGTTATGTCTGAAATATTCTAGTTTTAATTTGCGAAATTTTTAACCCATTTCAAAAACGTAACTTTTTATAAAACCTTTCATATTATAAACGCATCATTTATTTTGAGTTAATTAAAAATTAATTTCGAACTCTGTTCATTTCGTTAAATTAATTTCTTTCAATCAAATAAATATATTTACTATTGTCTTATTAAACTACCAATAGAAAAAAATAATATCTAACTCCAGCAGTTTTTTATATAATAATATCAGTAATAATGGTCAAGATTTGAATTATACTTTAATTTAAATTAAATTGTATTTTAAATCAATGAAAATTTAAAATACCTTGAAGTTTGGTTTCAGAGTAGAAAAAATATAGTTGTTAGTTTTTAACAAGTTAATTATTTTCTTAAATAATAATTAAATACAGTTCTTAATGAGATTATCTGCATATAAATCGAATATTTTGAAATATTTGTTTCAAAAATAAATGAAGTATGAAATACAACATGAAAATATATCTGAATGTATATATATATATATATATATATATATATATATATATATATATATATAAATATATATATATATAAATATCAATATCTTGGGAAGTTGTACTATTTTACACATTTGAAAATCTTAAAGGTAACAAACCTCTTTCACAATTGCTTCCCGTTCGATTTTCTGAAATTTTCGTAACAGTACAAGTCCAGCTACTACATCTGAAGGTACAACATCGAGATCCCTGAAGAAATCACTGAGTAATTTAGCAATATCTGCGAAGCTGTTCCTGTTTCGATCTGATCCTCGCATACAGCAGAATAATAAACGACATCTTTGGTCCCAACTGTCCTGGTACGCACGGATTACTTTCCTGAGAATCATATGGAAAATTTTATTAATCATGCACGAAGTCAAATGACATTCCTTTGCGATGAAATTGTATGCTAAAATTTTCATATGAAATTATTATATGTGCTCAGTTTTGAAGAAACCTCATAATGTGTATGGCTGCTCTACACATATGCTTTTCTCTCTCTCTTTCTCTCTCTCTCTCTATATATATATATATTATATATATATATATATATGTTTATATATATATATATATATATATATATATATATATATGTATATGTATGCATGTGTACGAACATGAAGAAAATAGGTTTTTAGTACTAATAAGTGTTATATTAATATCGAAATTAATACATAATCTAACAAGATTTATAATATCTATAAAATTAAATAATATATATATATATATAATTTATGGATATTAATTTTGTTCTTTAGAATGAAAAAGTCATATTTCTATTTTTTTATGAAACACCAAGTAGATTTACTCATCATTATTGTAAAAATATGCTGATTATTATGTTTTAAGTACAGGTTAACTTGTAGTTAAACGACTGATGTGTCGTTAATGATTATAAATCTCATAAATTATTATAAAGGTAGAATTACATTAGACTTACTTTCATGACTACTAAATAATAATAAAATTATAACATGCGAATTCGATGACAGGATTTAATTTTTTTGTAAAATTTGCAGTTCAGTTATGAATTGGTAATATCATTATTATTATCATCAATGTTTCAAAAGGATTGAATATTTATTGTTTAGTTTACGTAGAGAGCAGATATCTAGTATTTTTTATATTTTTGAAAATTACCTTTGTCTCCAATTTCTATTTGTGTTACCACTGCGTTTATATTGAAATCTTGATTCTGATTCACGCATTGAACGTTGATACTGTTTCATTTTTACCCAAGATCGTCCAGCAGCATCCCATGTACACCATACAGTCATTAGTACACTTAATAGTATACACCAATTGCAAATAATCATTCCTGAAATGAAAATACAGACTTCAAGTATATATATATATATATATATATATATATATATATATATATATATATATATAAATATATTGTAAAAAGAGAGATGGTTGAATATACTATTACTTTATAGATTTATGTATTGTACATTGTATATGCCAACCAGAACTTACGAATAAATTATTCTAAAAGTGTATGTTTTTATTACTTTGTGTTTCTTTTGATGTATTGTCTTGATTATCGTCCTTTTCAATCATTTGTGTTTCTGTCTCCATTACTAGTTTTGACACGTGTGACATTTTCCAGATAAATATTAAAGATTATTGTGTCTACCTCATCTTTAATATCTACTAAATGAAATTAGAATGGATGAAAGAAACAAAGATAATCTAAAAGGACGAAGATTATCAGGACAATGAAAAATATACTCTATTAAAAATCGTTAGGTTTAAACATTAATTGAAAGTATGTTCTTAAAATTGTGTGTAATAATTTAAATATGTGTTTTATAAATATATTCACAATAAAACGTATTCTTAATTACTCTAAACAAGTATTTGCTACCAACCAAAAAAATTATATGAATAAATGTTAAGATTTTTACAAATTAATTTTTCTTTCCTTTATAAAACATTTTTTTTGTATCTTATTACTTTAAGGATGATGGTATCGCTTTTGAAATGCGTACAAGGAACAATGAAAAATGATCCATAATCAATTATTAACGATTTTATATTTAGATTTCTTTTTGAGATTTGCGAGGGGAGAAAAAATAATTTTCGAAAGTGAATTTAACCACAGTGTTAAAAACTATATTGAAGATGATTTTCAGAACTAATACTCTTAGCACATAAATATGTTCAGTTATTTATGAATATTTTACAAAAAATAACCTGAGTTTTTTGATTTATTTCTTCTTTTATCTCTTTCTCTACATGTATTCTATATATATATATATATATATATATAAAGATAGGTAAAGAGAGAGATAGATATTATTAATAAAATATACAGTAATTTAAGAAATTGTATACTAATTTAGCCTGTAATAGCTGTAAATTGTTATTAAGAATATAATATAATTTTTCATAATTAAAATACTTCAGATAATAAAATTATTACAATTATAAATGTTATTATTAATTAAAAATTAAATTTATATATTCTACTTTCTATAAAGTTAATGATTTAGATATTTTTAAATAAATTTCTTTTTCAGTCCATTTAATTTACAAATCAGATTACTTACAATAATACTTATTTAGTGTCACACAAAAAATTAATAAGTAAAAGAAACATTATAATATATTAATTAACATATTACATTTTAGAAACAAAAAATTTAAATTTATTATGTAAGATCCTTTAAATATTAAATAAAAGTACTAGTTATATTATCTGATTAAATATTTTAATACTTATTTTATTATTAAATTTTAAATTATGAAAATATTAAATACAAATATCCTGATTGGAATTACTGATTGGAAAATGATTTTATATGCTTATTTTTACTGATAGTTAATGATTGTTGATTTGCCACTACAGACGTAGGATATTTTTGTGTCGAGGTTAACTACTTTTAAAGGTTTGTATGCAAAAATTGAAGATAGAAGTTAAATATTATTTTTTTTATATTATTTCTTTTTACTTAATTATACTTTTGATTTATATATATATATATATAATTAAAACGAGTTTTAAACATTTTTGAAATCAAAAATAATTTTTCAAAGATTTCTACTTATTTTTTGAATAAATTTAGATCAACTTTAGATGAAACAAATATTTTACTAAAAATTATTTTTGATACTTTTAACATTCCATCTTATATATTTTTAAAAATATAAACATAAACAATATATCTTAAAATATCATTTTGCAATAAATTATTTAATGGCTCACAACAATATTCAAATCGAAGAATCTGAGACGTGTATTAAATATCTTCAAGGTTTATCAGATAATTTAATATTAGCAAGGTCATTATACGGCTGTACGACAGAATTTATTCGATTTTTGTTTCGTTAAAGAATTTTGTTACCTGTATGAGACTTTTTTGCAGTCAACCTGATTTCTTAATGGGTTGTGTAGTTGTTATAAGGTACTTTTATTTATAGTTTTGGTTTTATTAGTGCAGACATCTAAGAAAAAAGTTAATCATGTATTATTTTTTATGGATAGATATGGAAACATATGTACAGAATTTTATTTATTATAAAATAATAATATTATAATAGAATTTTTTAAATCTCTTTCAATATTAATAATATATATTTATATAATTATCTGCGTAGTCTAAAAACGTATATTTTCATTATTTGATTATAGAAATAAAGTTTATAGAAAATAAATTCCAATAAACATTTAATTTTTTTACAAATAAATTTTCATTCTTTATATATCACAAATTTTTTCTGATCAAAATGTTCTTTTTGAGAACAGTCTCATTATCCTTAAACCATTAACCCCTTAAATGGGTGATCTGCGTGAATAATAAGTGGGCAACACAGATATATCTGTCATACCGAGTTAAGGGGTTAAGGTATAAAATAATCTGATATTTCTGTACCTTAATTCTTTGAAAATAATTGTATTATCCTCAAAAAAAGAATAAGCAATAACCAAAAATGATCAATAAACAATTATTGAACATTTTTCATCAAAAAAATCTTGTGATTTGTGGAGTAAATGCTACAATCGTTTATGAAAGCGAATTTAGCCTCATTGTCAGTGCTAAAATTACATAAGTGTGAAATATTTTTTATTTTTATTTGATTAATTATTTGATAAAATTTTATGAAGATTTTTGTCTGATAGATTAGATTTTTTTGTCGGATAGAATTCTGTTTAAATGGTGCTTTTTCAGTAAGTTTGATAAGAAAAATGTATTATTCTTTTAAGAAACAATTAGTATCTGTACTAAAGAAAAATATGTAAAGTAAATTCATATACAATTTATTTTATATACTTTCGTACATAATTTCAATAATCGATTAATAATTGTTGACAGAAAATACTTTTTCTGATCTACTTTCTTGGAGATATTTTTTATATATAAATAATTTGTTCATAAGTTATAGAAAAAAACATTTAAAATAATATTAATAATATAGACTAGTTAAACAATTCAAAAATTGAGTCAAATTTAACTGTATTGATGATTAAAACTAATTATATTTTATTGAATTAATTATCAATCTAACTGCAGATGTGATTATGTCCTGATATATCGTTATCGAATCATTTCAAACCCATATTACTCTTGTTCACAGAAAGAATTTTGTTATGCATGCAACCCTTGTAGTAGTAAACATGAATGTGGTTAGGTATGCGGTTTATACAATTGCTAAATAGTACCTTAGTCGGTTGCTCTGCTTTGTTCTGTCTATACGTGACGTATTGGATCATCAAACTGATTTAAAATTCACCGTAACCTACTGATTCACAAATCAGTCATTATATATACGAGTACAGGTATACAATTTACATATGCATATAAAATTAGAATACATTAGTAGTTGCATTAAAGTATTTAACATTATTGTTGTTGGTAATGTCTGTAGTTTTTAATACTTTTAGAATTTTTAGTAGTGTACACAATTTTTAATTTTTAGTTCTAGTAATAAAATGTTTTAAATATTTCAATTTAATGAGAATGTGTACAGATAATTAGCTAGTACATTCATTGATAAATACGGTACGAAATTGAAATTACTTTTTTGGTTAAAGTTTTTATTAAAAAGGTGATTGTATTAAGAAGTTATGTTAATAATAAATAATAAAAGAGTGGTGAGCTTATAGTGTACTGAAAAGAGCATGTAGAAAAATATCAAGTATGCAAATTAGAAAAAAGTGGAATTTGTAAGAGATATATTTATTCATACAAATATTAAATGAGTTTATTAATATAAGTAATAACACATATTAAAACACGACAAAAATATTAATCCCCTTACAACACCTCGATATTTTGCTTGTTTAATTTAATAAACGAAGACCAATGGCGTAGCCAAAGAAGGTGTTTTTATGTATACACACCCTTCAGTTGAAAGAAAACTTGCAAGTACTCGGGTCGACAAAGAATGTTGATAGGAGGGAGTCGTAAAAAAATCTAATCGAGGTTGATTGTGGTTTCAGTAGCATAAATTTAATAATGTATATGTGTTTATAATTTTTGTTAGAAATAAAGAATTATCGGATTTTTAAACTTTGTTCAAATAGTAGTTCCTCCTGCGAAAAATTATGTCTACGCTATTGATAAAAACAATATTATTAGGCTGGTAGAAAAATAACTGCGATTTATGACATTCAAATTCATGTACAAATTGTTCATATACAATACATTTTTCAATTTAAGTGATTTTAAGTGATTTAGAACTGTTGATTGACTAACGCCTAACTTTAGTGCAGGCTCTCAAATTGTTGTGCATGGTTCTGATTCAACTAACACCTTCAGTTGATTGTTATAAACTGAAGAAGGGCGCCTGCGACTTTTCCATATTTAATTCAATAGCCCAATTTGAAGTAAAATTAATAATAAAACCAAAATCGATGTTACCAAAATACAGACCGAAAAATACACTTTAAAATGATATTAACATTACGAAATGACACGACGAAAGCATGACGAAAGGACATATTCACTGAAAAAAATTAAGGTTATAATTCAGAAAATAAAAATCGAAATTATTTTCCTACCAACCTAATATTATACAGGATTATTATAAGGTTGTTTGAATATTTGTAAACTGTCAACATTGTGTTTAAACGGCGATTAGTAATATTTTATTTTTTTAATCAGTGATATTAGTAAATAATAGAATATTTTATTTCAATATTTTTGTACACTTCAGCAATATGTATATGTATGATCAATTTTCATATAAAAAAAATTCACGGCCGTATGAATACATTTGATGATGAATTTGTTGTTCAACTTTTTACTCTGTTGTTCTAGTATGAATTGTAGAAGTATTTAATTGAATTGTATTTTAAAATTTATTTCACAGACCCTTTAATATCGTCAATGTCAGAATAATTCTTTTTACTTTTGAATAATAGAAACATTCAGACATCAATTAGTTTCAGTAATCCATTACTGTGATGTATTTTTTTTACTAAAAAGTCGAATGATCGAATTGAAAAATCATCCGTGGAGTTTTGTGATAAGAATCTTTATGTGATATCTCCACAATTTATTTCTTTAATCCTGTTAGAGTCAAATAGTCTATTAAGCACTATTATACACTATTATACACAGAAGTTTATTCTAGAGATTTTTTTTGGATCACTTCAGTTTTGTTTGTCACTAGTAGTTTCGGCACGTATGGACTCTTTAGTTAGATAACTCAGAATTTATCTAAAATCTACCAAAAAAATTCATACGTGATCTAAAAAAAACACCAGGATAACGCATCAGAGGTAAAAAAGCAAATAAGTTTTATATCAAATTTGATTGACATTTGACCCTCCAAGCACAAATTTATTATGAATGATACCTTGATTCTCAAAAAAAAAACATATGATTAACATTACTTTGATCTTACATTCTAATATTTGTTGTTTTTTGATCTGGAGAAATATTACGTTCTTTATTCTACACATAGATGTGTCGTTTTAAGATTGTATTCAACATTTCTAAAATATTACGTCATGCTTTCTTAATCATAACATAAAATGTTATATTTATTCTTTGATCAATCGTACGGTCCATTTTCAAACCACAACTAATAAAACGACACCCACAACTTTAACGAACTGCCACTCAGAGAATATTGAACGTATCTTGTATAGATTTGCTGCGCGTGATCTGTATTGCATCATGTGTTGCCAAATTACCCACTATGAAGTAAAAAAAGGTCGAAATTTATTTTTCTGGTTTTATATAGGATTATTGAAACTTTGTATTAAAATAGTTCCTTGCCCCTAAAATATACATTCTGTTTTTTATATTTTTAATTATATTAAAAAAATGAAAAAAGAATTATCTGCTTTACAATCTTTCTTTAAATCGATTTGTTCCATATATGTTCAAGTTAACAACACTTATATTTTCTTATCTTTTATAATTCATTTTTATTGATTTTTTTCTAAGAATTTTACTCCATGAACTATTTTCTTATGCGTGCTATATTTCTAGACAAGAATCTAATATTTTCTCCAACGTTTATTGCTTTATTTTACTGCATTCTCTTTCTTCACAAATTTCTTCTTCCAGCAAGTTGTATAAAAATCTCATTCCAGTTTATATATATATATATATATTGTTAACATAGCATGTTCTATAAATTATGTCAACTCATTGTGTAATATTTATTTCATATTTAACAGACAGGGTATGACGTACAATAAAACATATTTTCTACTCGTGCAATTGTAATTTTCATCGCATTTCTCGCTAATCATTAATCTTCGGTTGGAGCCTTTAAACGCGTTTCTCGCGAAAGAAATAGGCCATTCTTTTCAAAGCGACTGTCGTTCGTGTGATAGATGCGAGCATTTGTACAGCTCGTTGAAATCCGACGCCCATCCATTTCTAGAGGGAAAAACATCCTGGAGTAGAGGTATGCACGAATGTAACATATGTTGAGGTGTGTATATGATATCTAGGTGTTTTTTTTATTCTTCTCTGTATTAAAGTTCTGACAGTTCGAAAATATGTTACCGTAAGTACATGATGTATACTTGTTTCTTTTACTTTCTGATTGTATTGAGGTCAGTTGAACGTGAATTTTTTTTAGAAGAAAAACAAATAAGTTTCTTTTTAGTAAATTGACATTGATCAGTATTTTTATATTTGCAAATATGGCGTACAGAAAAAACAGTAACATGAACTCTTTGTTAGAAAAATATTTTGATTAAATTTGTTTTCATTTTATTCAATTTTTCAACAATTGTTTCTAGTTAAGAATGTATATTATTTTTCTCCAAAATATATCGAGAGTGTATATATATATATATGTCTGTGTGTGTGTAATTTTATGATGTAAGAATAAATTAATATAGTAACAAATTTAATACAAATTTTAAAATATTCATTAAAAACACATAAAAAAGTTGAAAATTGTATAAATTTGTATAAAATAAATTAAAATTCGAATACAAAAAGTTCGATCAAAGTGGCACAAAGGAGTTATTTAATGAAAAACCGAGCCTTGAATTCTTATCATCATGAACGAATTGCGTACGAAATGAAGTAGTATGTCCGTGTGAATTTAAAACGCACTCGAAACTTTCCTCACCGTGAAAAATGGACAGTTTGAATTAATTGCGCCGTTAAAAAGAAGCTGTGTGCGGAGTGTGATGCTTTCATAAACTGCAGTATTGTATTTGAACGATCATTTTCATTTATGATTTATGAGAAAATTGTTCGTTATAACCTCATTTCGCTTCGATCGATATTTATGATTAATTATTTTTATGAACTTTTTTTACTTCAGTTGTTCCATCTCACTGTAGAAAGTTACCTGTTCGCTTGAAAACTCATTAATCTCGTTTAATTATAGCCTCATAATCGATTATTCTTCTTATGGATATAGTATACACAGGAACACTCACAAATTATATATATATATATATATATATATATATATATATATATATATATATAATGTAACAAAAAATTAAACAATGACTCTTTATAAATAATTAAAATTGAAAGAAAATATGTATAAATACTTTTTTCCTTTCGCACCTGTATTTCTTTCATAATTATTGTTATACTTATACATTTTAATTTTTTATGAACGTAAATGTGAATATATTTTATTTTCCTATGAAGTTAAAAATGATGTTTTATTATAGTATTTAATGTCATTTTAAATCAATAAACATTATCAGATATAATTATTTTATATATTACTCATCATTGTCCTGGTGATCTTCATATTTTTGTTTCATCTGAGTATTTATTCTCCATAACTAGTTTCAGTACATATACTATCTTTAAGTAGATATTTAAGACTATATAATCAACTAATCTTTAACATAAATTTGAAGATAGTACACGTTCTGAAATTACTAATAGAGAACAGACACTCCAAATGATCGAATAATAATAAAGACTAATAAGATAACTTATAATTTGGAATTATAAGAATCAAAACACACAATTATAATTTTTGATTATATTTATTTTCATTGCGAATTATGAAGGCTACATATTATTTCGTTTTTTCTACAACCAGTTTTGACTGGTCGTTATTCGTTACCTTCAATGATCAAAATATATCTGAAGATTACAAAAGCGAAACCAGTTGTATAAAATATACACGTACAAGTAATATCCTCCAGGATTTGTAGCGATCAATTTTATTTATTATTAAATATGATTTTTAATTGACTGATATTTTATTATATAAAAACAAATTATTCTTTTAAGATATATTTTTAGACACAATATTATTAATAAATGTAATATCGAGTTATATCTTCCTGTATTTTGTTTTTTAACAAATAGAGCAAAAAGGAAATAGTAAAATGTAATTTGAAATATGCTGTACTCTTTCGAATGGCAAATGTATTCATGATAATGATATTTTCTTGCAGTATCTAAATATAATATGCACATATAAATACACACATACACAAATATATATATATATATATATATATATATATATATATATATATATATATATATATATATATATATATACATGCATTTATATGTCTGCTTTGAAAATGTATCTATTTATAGAAGTTGCAGTCTAGACATTGAAGATGCAACAGTTTAAATTAGTAATACAAACCGTAGAAACTTTGTGAATAAAGTATACGAGTAGTACATGCAGTAATATTAACTTTTTATTAATATCTTCTGGCGTTTCTTCTCAGATAGCTTTTAAAATGACATTTTCAACATATAAATACTAATACAAACTATTATTTAAATATATAAAAGTAAATTTAATTATACGTGGATCGTTTGATAAAAAGAATAAAAGAGTAAGTTAAACACCGGAAAGAAAATGAGAGAAATAAAATGATTTTTTGGAAAAAAAACATTTTATTTCTCAACATAATCTCCACTGAGGGCTGTACACTTGGTCCAGCGAGTCTTCAAAATATGCATTGACGGCGGCGATAACATTCTCATTGGACAGAAATTTCTTCCAACCGAACCAAATTTTCAAGCTTGGGAAGAGAAAGAAGCCTTATGGAGCCAATTCCGGAGATTAGGGTGGATAAGGAGTCAATTCGAAGCCTAATTCGTGCAATTTTGCTCATGCGACGGTTAATTTGTGGGACGGCGCGTTGTCCTGGTGAAAAGCACTATTGTGTGCTCCAATCTTGACTGTTTTTGTTTCAGCTCTTCTTTCAAACGATCCAATAATGTTGCATAATAGGCTCCTGTTATTTTTTTCCCTTAGTTAAGTAGTCGATCAGGATGATTTATTGGGACTCACAAAAACAGTGGCCATCGTTTCCCCAGCCGATAAAACAGTTTTCACTGTCTTCGGCGCACTTTCACCAGTCGTTGTCCACTGCCTTGACTGCTCTTCCGACTCAGATATATAGTGGTGGGGATCTGTGTTTCATCCACGGTGAGGAATCAGCACAAAAAAGCCTCATTTTTTCCATTCTTGCTGAAACTGCTACAATGCTCGCTTCAAACACCTGTAGAACGTGAACAAGGCGTCGTCTCTGGCTGAAATTTCGCTAATGCTAGTTTGAAGTGACATTTGATAGCACTGACGTTACCAAATGAATGGTGGCACCACATCATAGAAATTTACAAAACTTATCAAACGATCCACGTATATAAGACTAGTTCGTTATGTAGAAATTATAATAATTAAAAAGAATAATTATCATTTTGTATTAAAAAAATAAAAACTTACCTAGTACAGTTTCTTTAGCACGATCTATGTCACAAACTGTATAGTAATAGACGACCCAGACGATTCCAAGAATCAACCAACCCATTTCTATAAGCATGACAGCTGCAGAAATAAAATGATTTGTAAGTTGTATTTTTAAATAATTATTATTTTCTATCTTATAATTAAATATATAAGTATAAATTTTAACTAGTTTATAAGTATTTGTAGTAAGTAAACTAAAAATCTTTATATAAGATTTAATATATTTTCACGGTACTTTACATCCATTTTTTAAACAAGAATATGATTTTATAAAATAGTGTATATATTTTCAAGATATATTAACGTTTCATTCAAACAAAAAAAAATAGTAT
>CM068317.1:37612248-37997248 GCA_034766995.1 Acanthacorydalis orientalis
CACTTTCCAACTATTTACTTTATATTTCTTATGATTCTGTAAAACTTGTGTTTGAAATTCAAAATATTCTTTTTTCTTCACTTATTTTTAGGTGTTATAGATGTGATAAATTTAAACAGATAATTTTATGTATAAGTTCTAATATATTTTTTAAAATAGAAATTTAAACAAGAGCAAAATACACTTTACGTTTCGTGTACTCCGTTTAGAATATAATATGCTGCCAATATATATATATATATATATATATAAACGATTCATTGTAAAAAAACAATTTTATAGATTTTTATTAATTAGTGTTTCATCTTTTTTTAAATAATTTCTATATAAATACTTTGATTTGCAATAAAAATTGAATAAATGCAAATTATTGACTTAGACAGAAACCTAGATTTGATTTTCAAAGAAATGACAAATATTTATCTCGCTCATCAAATAAAATTTATATCTGATAAAATTATTTTTTTAAGGACTTTAGAAAATTAAAAAATAATAAATTTGTTTGTATCTACCTTTCATGTAACAAAATGTTTTTCAATAAAATGATGAGAATAGTTAATTATTCACAAGAATTATATTTCATTCTACCATGTTTGTTGTACTTGTTTAAACTCTAAAGGCTATATCCAATAAATATCTGCATCACTCTTCTATTGGAAATTTTTAAGTGCAATTATCACTAAATTTATGTAATAAAATAAATCTTATTACAAATATAACGAATTGAAAAATCACTGAAAGATGTTATCTACTCTTATGACAATAAAATGTATATCTTCATTTAAAACTACACTTTATTCCTGAAAATCTTAACTTTTAAATAGTTAATAATTATTAAATAGGTAAACTTCGATAATTAGCTAAAGTAATTAAGTATCTAGTGACATAAATATACATCACACGCTAGAGAGAACGTAACACTATCATAACTCATATAAAGCAGTCTGGGGATACAAGAGAACATTATGTATGTATGATATATAAATATTAACTATTATAGGATGTATGTAGTCCTAGAGATCCCATAACGGTATATCTCTTTCACCTTTATGTGAATCGTGTCAATAAAACAATATCGACTTTTTTAAACGAACGGTAATGGACACATTTTCATGGCAGAGTAATTTTATTTTGAAATTGAAAAGGAAGTAATGTTCGTTTAATTAACAAAGTACTTGACATTTTCAACGAAAAACGTGTCATGTGGAAATGAAATTCAAATTTTTATTTTTTATTATAAGTACACGTGTTATTATACAGATCTGTACACGCACGTATAATACACATACACACACACACACACACACACACACACACACACACATATATATATATATATATATATATATATATATATATATATATATTCACAGATAAGTAGATAGATAACCAGATTAAATATAAATTAATTAGAGTAATCATATAAGCAGGTCAATAATATATTGATTTCTTAACAGATACTCGTATTATTAGCAATTGTCTACTTATATTTAAGTAATGATAATGTATTGCTTATTATAAATAAAGTGTATTTCTATCAGCAATTATATCCGAACGTCATAAAAATAAACAAATCAAACGGTTCTTCCTACTTATCGATAAGAAAATTAAGTATTTAATAAAGGAATTATCTACAAACAAGTTCAGTTCTGTATTACGATCTTTAAAATATAAATTTAGAATATTTTCGATAATTTATTAATAATTTTGATTAAGAAATATATATATATATATATATATATATATATATATATATATATATATATTATTTATTTATATCGATTTCTGTTTTTAAATGATTTCAAAACGTTCTATAATGTTTGTTTTGTTGACAGAGATAATTTATAACTTGGTAATTAGTGAAATAAAAAAAATGTTTTTTTGATGATTTTATTTGTAATAAAAATTATTCGTATAAAAAGTATGAAGTAAAGTTCCTTGGTTAATGTAAAAGTATTATCGTTACTTAATCAAATATTGAAGAGTACCTTACTCACTCGCACAGTCAGTTAGTTATTCACTCATACTCAGTCACTCAGGTAAGAAATCCCAGCTGATATTCTCACTTCACTCAGTAGGAACTGAGTCAATTTCTAGGAAGTGAAATTTGAATACTCACTGAAAATTAGTAACTGAGTAGGCTATCAGAGAAACACTCTTTAATATGTGACAGCAATCTTAAGACAATTGCTGCATATTGTTGAGAATCTATTTGTTAACTCAAGAGTGAAGCGTGCTGTAACGGTGTTTATTATTGTTGATTTTTAGTATTTTTTAAATTTTTTACTGTTTATTTTATTTTAAGTTTTTCTTCTTTCAATCAAATGAGAACAGCTGCTATAAGTTTAAATTGGATGACTAAGTTTAAGTGATAAACTATAAGATATTTAAAATGACCAAAAATTAGTTTTATATCTTAAAATAATTAGATTGTTTAATATAAATGGATTATAATTTTCAAACAAATATCCTAGTATTAAATTAAAACATTAATACATGTTGACCAGTTATGTTATAAAATTTATTTCAACTTTTTTGAAATAAAGAGATGTTGAATTTGTCATATTTTTCATCACAACTATAATTTTTCGTTAAATTACTTTCACAAAATAATTTCCCATTACAAACTGCTTCTAATTTTCTTCGAATATTTTCATTAATTCAGTACTGGTTATTTTTTTATAAATATTTTAATGAAAATGTTACAGTCGGAATTCGATAAAGAAGAAATATATAAATCAAAAATCAAAATAATAGAACAGTAATTAATTATTAAATATTTTGATAAGAAAATTTTTTGTATGATTTGTGATAAATGGAAATTTATTTGTTAAACGTTATTTTAATACTACATAACTAGTTTATATTTTTGCAACAGTTCTGTTGTCATTTGATGATTTTATTCAAGTTTATTTCAATATAGTTACAAAATTCCTATTTTAAAATTTATTACTTTAGTTAATTTATTTTCTAGTGGTATATATATATATATATATATACATACATACAAACATAAATACAGTCTTTATTACTTTAGATATTTACATGGTATTTAAATTTACAAAACAGGTAAATTTGAAATGAACATTTATTATGACATTATAAACGTTAGTAAGTTTATATTACAGAATTTCACCCACTGTCTCTCTCATTCTCTCTTTCTCATATATGTGTGTGTGTGTGTGTGTATGAGTATGTTTTTATGTATGTAAGTGTATGCGTATGCGTATCTGTTTGTGAACAAACTGAGAAAACGTAAACAAAATAAGTCATATTGATAAATGATGAAAGTTTCAAAAGTTTGTCGTGTCATAGAGATTTTGCAACACCACCTCAAAATGGTATTTGTACACAGCACATCACTTTGTATGTAGTATTTGCTTCGTATATCGCTTAAAATTACGACTTGAACTGATTAAAATTTAGAACAGAGATAAATAATGCACGTAATTTACATATGGACCCTTGTCAGCTCATTGTTAAAGCTCGTCGGTTAGAAATCTCATCCTTCCACTATATCCTGGATTCAAGTCTGGCCCAGTGTCTCGTATATTCATACAAAACGCTTTTCTGTAGACAGAAGTACTTTCTACTATTGTGCATACTATACTATACTCACCGCCGACATACTTACAGTTGAAATAAACTAAGGAAGATGAATCTTTACAATTGTATTATACTTACTTACAGTTCATTTTTCAAATTTTACATGCTTCAGTTGAGACTCAATTAAATATTATCAGCCTTTACCGTACAGTAAATTTTCATATATAATAGTTATTCATTGAAAACTGTTAACTTAATTTTATAGTAAATATTAGAAAAAATAAAAGAAGGAATAATTTTAAATATTTTCTTACAGATAAATTGATTCCAAGAATTCCTTCTTACCAAGAATAAGATAAGATTGATAGAACATAGAGATATTTTTTTCTATACAAGATTATATCTGTAATTGTAATATAAAAAAGTAAATTTAAATTTTTTAATCATTTCTTATCAAATGAATTGCAATATCAAATTTATAATTATTTGTTAATACTAGTAATATGATAATATGTTAACATTTTTATACGAATTGAAATGAATTATTAGGTGTAAAAATCAATAATGTTTATTTAAATTGAGCCAATCGTAACTCGTTTTTAAATTAAAATATTTTCTCGTCATTTTTGGATTTTCAAATGCCAACCTTAACATTTAAAAGCATTATATATCTTGGTCAAATAGTTGGCATAACTTACAAAACAATAGTGAACAGGATGCCGTCCGAAAAGCAGCAAATTAGGAATTGCATACTTTTCGCATTCCAACTGAAAAAAAATCTGATGAAGCCATTATAATGATTTCATTAGCTCTGGGCGAGGTGTTGTGATGCATAAAATATGCAAAAAATACTAAAAAAATGAAAGAGATTCGAAAATGCATTACGAATTCATTGTCTAAAAGTTATCATCTTTTTTTCGACAATAAATTTGTCAGTTACACAATAAATAAAATTATACAAAATAATGTGGCCTATTTTGTGGATTGAAATGTTTTCCACTGTTTCATAAACATTCATTTTCTATAAAAAAAGTATCGAATTAATTTGTACGCCTAATAAAAGCAACAGATCCTGTTTATATTGTAACTGGGTGCAAATATATAATTAAATAAACTTATTAATTTTATAAGAGCTTATAGAAAATCTACATACATAATTATATGCACACATATGTGCGCACACACACACATACATAAATACATATATATATATATATATATATATATATATGTAAACATAAAATTTTATTCAATTGTAAGTAACGGTGGTAGGTAAATAAAATTTGTGTTTCTTTGTCACTACGGACACATTTTCACAGCTGTGTTTTATAGAATATTGACGAAGAAATCTTATTACAGTTCTATCTTTCATTGTATGCTCAGACAACAAAGCGTCGTCCCTTTATGACTTCAACGTAGACAGTATTCTTGAATTTAATATTATTTTTATCTCAAGTCCATTAATATTCTCTGAGCAACTTACTATCAACATTTTATTCTATTTAAAATTAATCTGAAAGATTTATATTTGTATAAGAAAAAAATTCTTAAGAAAAACACAGAACCAGATACAGTAGCCAAAATTTCTTAATAATATTTCAAAATTAAATTTTGATATAATTTGGATGGATTACAAGAGCTATAAAATACATGGAAGATAAAAATATGACAATAAATTATTTATGAAATTAAAGTCACAATACATAAAATTTAAAAACGTTTTATTTCATAATATCTTTAAGTGCACTCTATTATTTTTACAGCTCTTAAAAAACTGACATATAATTATTCGTAAGAGAGACAGGAATTTCTTCAATCTAAGCCAACAAAATTACTGGTTGTCCTTGAGCTTATTACTCCTTATTGCAAAGCTTAACAGGAAATTGCATTTTTAAATCTAAATGTAAATGCTGTAGATTTTATACGGCTTCTTGGGAGATTTTGAATTTTAAGATAAGATTTTGTATTATTTTTTCGTACTGCAACTCACAGGGGTTTAAATTTTGAAAGTATTGTATTTTTGGAACAGTTTTAGTTAGAAAATTAAAATTATAGGAAATAAAATCGACATCAATCGAAATTTAGATCATTTTAGAAAATATAAAAATAGAACTTGGCATTTAAATATTATTTCAAGAATATTTAAAGATTTCAGCTATTGAAATGTCGATAGTGTTATGTATGGCATAAAAGATTAGCATACATTCTACTTTATTTATATAAAATATTATTTATTTTCTATTTAAAAACGGTATTCGTTGAATCGTTTTAGTACCACGCAGCGCGATCGCGTTCATAAGTTATACCGAAAAGTGACAATAAATCAAGTCGAGATGCTCAATTGATGGTGGGTTCGGATGCTGTTGTAGCGCGTCACGGTCAGAAGCGCGTTCGCGCCGATTGGAACTTGTCGAGATTATATTAAATAAGCGCTATTGCACCGTATAGAATTATTAGGTAAGATTTTTGGACCTCTGGTACTCAAATCGTTAATATCAATATTTATTTATTGAAACGTTGTTATTTTTAATATAAACAATTTTTTCGTGCACAAATAATAAATAGCTACTAGAAAAGAAAACTCATTGTTCAAAAAATACGATTTATGAATTAATTTGGTTAAATATTCCTCATATTTCTTGAAATTTCTGCGTAAAAATTCAACCAAGCAATATTTTACAATTGTAAAAAATCAATTCAATAAAATTATTAAGAAAATTTAATGGTAGCAAAGAATAAAATTTCATTACTTCCTCTCATGAAAACATTTTAATTTTCAATTTCAAAATTACAATTTCTACTTTTTTTGTACATCAAAAATTTATTATTGTTCACAGTTAATTAATATATAATAAAATAGAAATTAATTTCAGATACATTTGCTTTAAGATTGATTTGAAATACATAATTTAATTTAGGAAAAAGATAATGAATCAAAATAATGAATAAAGAGAAACATACGTTCTAATATTTTACATATATTTTCCAGTGGATGAAATTATCTCTAGAATGAAATTTATTAAAAAAGAGTATAAAATAATATGAAAACTTTTCCTTAAAAACGTATTTTTCCTCTGAATATATTACATTTTTAATAAAATAAATATTAAAGTTAAACATACATCATGAATTATAGAAAAGCACACTACATTTATGTATAAAAAACACATTATTACGAATTATAACATCACGAAATACTAGCACACCTTTAATAAATTTGTATTAATTAACACTCTAACACAGGCGTAAAATTAACATAAATTTTTATGTAGTATAATATTAAATTATTAAAATAAATGAGACTTTAGGGCGATGCATGTGTGAGTAAGGATGATAAAACTGGTGTATATAAATGTATTTTAATGAATCAAACACGATATATCTGACACGGACCCACACCATTTCGTTAAAGTCATACGTTCGTTAAGTCGTAAGTTCAAATATTTATAGACCGCCGACACTTGGAAGTTCCAGATACTACCCTGAAGACGGTTAAATCCTATAAGACCTACCCCAAAAGAGATTTCGCGTAAGTTGCATGCACTATACTCGAGATTATTCACCCCAAGCGATGAGAAAACCGTCCCCCTTCGACTCGGACCATCCATTTCCACTCTGTCTGTATGAAATATTGTTGCGGGCAACCGGCTCAACCCACTTACGTTTGAGCAAGATAATTGTATTTGTTGAATGTTACAGTGTCATTTTTCATCTTTATTTTATGGATTTTGTCGTTGTTTACAATTTTATTTTACACGAGTTTTCAGTGTAATTCGTTTTTTGCGGCTTAATGTTTTTTTTTCTTGTTTCGTTTACGATTTTTCTATATTTTGTACGTGTTTCAAATATATATTTTCAAGCTTGTTTTTGCATGTATCCTCTTATTTATGGTTATGATGGTTATTTTTTTCCATCGGTTTCCGTTTCTAGTTCGTTGTATTCTGTTCCTTAGATCAAAAGTATATAATAATATATTAAAAAGTTTACTGTTACTCATACAATTACACATATAATGTTTCATTTATTCAATTAAAATATACTGATCGATATGTAACAGCAGTTTAAAATCAACAGTTTTGAATTGTAAATTACAGACCCGCATATTTTTTCAGAACAAATACGTTGTTGTTGAACTTCATCAATTATCTAGTCCAATATTTGTATCTGGCACCCTTTTTGTTAATTCATGTTAGTATATACGATTATTGGGATACGAATTGTAGGTCTTTAGTATATATTACTTTAATCAAATTTATATTTACAGTAATATTTTGACATGACAAATGAATATTAATGTAGTTATTAACGATATGTTGCAAGGTCTATAATTATCTCTTATCTTGCAATATTTTAACCCAATAAGAAGTATTTTAAAATAAAAAATGACATTTATCACATTGAATAACCAGTTTCCTGTTAAATTTATACAATAATTAAAGATAATTAGTCTTTATTGTATATTTACTTAATTTAAATGGAAATTATTTTTCCTTAATTTTGATAATTTGTTCATCTGCACACAGTAACAGATGAATTTTTCATTCTCTTATAAAACACAAACATTTTTTTCTGTGCCTTAGCGCTTGTGTATGATAGAATCTTTATCGAAACGTAGAAAAAGTGTATTATAAACAAACGTCTTGCTCTTGGGAAATCATTCGATTTTTTGTTTGCTACGATCAGTTTTAGTTTTCAAGCCAACTCAAGTAACTTACAGGTAAATCCTACTACTAATGTATCTGTAAATGACTTGAGGATATTTTAAGTCCCGAAAATCATCGTTATGTACATATTAAGAGGCTTTTCCACCTGCTCGCTGCACTCACTAAACTCCGGACTCAGTGCGCTCTCCTACTTGTCAATTATACGCCGGTCCATGGCTAGAATGAAACAATGAACTTATTTTTAAAACTTTTTATGTTTATATAATTATTATCACAGATATATCGCAACATAGTTGTTATATATGTTATATATATATATATATATATATATATATATATATATATATATATATATATATGTATATATCTCGAAATATATATATATATATATATATATATATATTCGAAGGATTCGACATAATCAAGACAATCCAACAACAGGATCATACTCTGATAGTTATAATTCACACAAGAGACCTCACTAATTCTACAAACCAAAAGAACTATAAAACACAGATTTTTATACATAATAGCACTGAGGATGATGTCATCGTCATCAAAATTTGCATAGAAAGCAATTAAAAATATTCAACAATCGTTTATTGTACATTTTTGATTTCAAGAAGATGTTTGGGTTGTAGAATGAGTGAAAAATACGTTTGTGAATGTGAATCTAGCTTCAATTCCAGAACTATTTTAACAATTTTATATATTATGGTAATTATAATTTATTCGAAAACTGTTTGATAATTTTCATGTTACCAATTTTCTTTTCTGAATAATAATCTTAATTGTTTCATTGTGTAACATCCTCATCTAATGTTAGTTTTTGAGAAAGTTATGAAAATAAATAACATATTTTTATATATTCATGTGGGTGTAAAATAAATAAATTTTCAAGATGTATGATTTTTGTGGATGAAAAGTAAACATTCGGTGACACAGTATGAAAAGAAAATAAACTTGAACGGTGCCGTAATTTTTTTCAAAATAAATAAATGGATTATATTTTGTTATTCTGTGCAGTCATATAACTTTCATATTTTATTCCACAGGAAAGATATTGCTAGTGTGTTTTATTTACATTCGAATTGTATCGAAAGGACTACATAAACAAATGTGTTATATTTTAATTACCTACAGTTGATTAAAATTCAACATTCATTAAATACATTTTCTTATAAATGTTCAAACATAAATGTACAACTATTACAGTCTGAAAATATTTCGAGTAAGAATCGTCCGAGCACGAAACTCGTAGATATGTATAAATTCGAACTTATAAATATTCTATCAGGTTGTGTTGAGCAAGGGACCCTCAGACAAAAATACATTATCGGATCAGCCGGTTTTCAATTTGAACGCGTCACACATACGCTAGGAAAAATACATGTCAAACGAGAAAATACGCACCGACGCTCTGTTTCGCAATAACTCACACTTTTCGCACAACGCTACTTACTGCTTATATAACGACGTCGAGATGTGGACATTTTAAGTGTAACGTATTTATTTAACCTTTCGGATCACGTATTATTATTTATCGATCGAACGGATGTTCTTTCACAGATGATGGAGAACAACGAAAACTACTCTACGACGTTTAAATTTTTAAAATTAATTTTTATCAGTGATATAAACATTTATACACACACACATACACATACACACACACACACATATATATATATATATATATATATATATATATATATATTAGTATCAACTTATCATTAATAAATTATTGAATAAAAAAATATTATAAAGCACTGAATTTAGAGTAGAGTTTTCAAATTATGAGCGAAAAAATGTAACTTTATAACACAGATCCTAACAAAAAACATAAACTAATGTTAATATAAAAAAATAAATTATATCAGTAATATTCTAAATAATTATAATCATAACTAATTAGACCAATGAAATTTAATAAAAAATATTTTCTTAATAGTAGTGTTTCTAGTATTAAATTTATTGTTGAAGCTACTCTTTTATCCTCAATTGCTCCTCTCTAAAATATAAATATACTATGACGTCAAGAGTAAAATTCTTCTATAATGACAGTATTATTTATCAAGTATGATTTATTCTAATTTTATAACAGTTGATATACATTTTTATTTAGAGATGACTTGAAATTCTATATCAATAGATAAAGAACTACAAAAATTATTTCAAGAGATTTTATTATTAAAAGAAAATTTAATCAATTGTAATTAGAAATTAACTGTACAAAATATTAAAATACATCTTTTTTAAAATTTATTTTTATATAAAATAAATTTTAAGATCGGTTGGTTATTGGGATTTTAGGGCGCTTCGACAGCTCATTAGTGCCCGGATAAATTTAAAGAAAGCAAATATATATATATATATATATATTATGGAAAAAAATAAATTTAAAAGATGTATAATTTTTAAAATGTAATAAATAACGGGAGCATAATCTTTGAGTTGAAAAAGGTAAAGTTCAAAGCTTGTAGTAACAAAACGATTCAACATTGATAGAACTTGAGTAGAAAGTTTGTAGTATTTAATTCAATTTTAACAAATTAATAAATGCTTGTAAATTTAATGGCATATATATATATATATATATATATATATATATATATATATATATATATATATATGTGCGCATATATACATATACAATACATTAAGTAGTAAAATGAAATTTGAAACTGTAAGAAGTTAGTACCATTTGATGAAAATGTAAAACTTGCTTAAAATATATATTATTACTAATTTAAATTTAAATACTTATGACAATTATTAAGATTTTGTGTTATATTTCAAAAATACATTACTGTTAATAGAAATTAAATTTAAAAATGATAATATTTGATACAGACAGTTCACTTGAATAAATATAATAAAAGGAATATTTTTTATTACCGTAAGTAATAGTAATAGTGCCGTACACGATAATTTTTATTAAAATGTGTACCATCTGCGTGAAAGCTAAATTGTAAGTAAACAATTAATCAAAGCCCCTCTTCGTTTTGTATAATTAAAATAACAAATTCAACGTAAAATATAAAATCTTAATAGATTACGTTACGAAAAAAGTACACAGTGTGTCCATCTTTGTTTACTACAAGTCATTTCCATTTAAATAGCAACGTATTCGCAAATGATGTGTAGGGGTAGAAAATATATAGGTAAGGGTATGGTCGGAAGGTTGCCTCGAGGGAGCAATAACGTGTGTAATATTCTGAAGAGAGCGGCTTGTAATTGTCATCACAGCTGAGAAAGATCAATCTCGTTTCTTTTATATGACTAAAACCTACAGTGTACACATGACAGATAAAATCGTACATTTTGTCTTCATATTTCATGAGTTTTAAATTATTGTAATGAGTATACTTATACATTTTTAGTCAAAATTTTTTATTCTATTATGTCTTCTTATGTCTCAAACTTATACCTATTTTAGTACCTATTGTGTTCTTCTATCCCTTCTTAATATTCTTATATATACCTTTCCATGATTCTCTGTGTTATTTTTGATATTATATATATATATATATATATATATATATATATATATATATATATATATATATATATATGAATGTATATATGCACAATTCCATTGAGTAGCTTTTAATCACAGAAATCGTAACAGATTGTACTACAATTTGTATTACATTATCAAACAACTGTAGGTTTGAATATATGTATACATGAATGTATATTTATTTTACATAGTGCAATAAATATTGTACTAACAGCTGACTTGAGAAATTGCATTTAATTCCAATGTAATTATATATCTATCTATCTATCTATCTATATATATATATATATATATATATATGTGTGTGTGTGTGTGTGTATGTATATATATATATATATATGTATATATATATATATATATATATATATATATATATATATATGTATGTATGATTATATATATATATATATATATTCATGATAACAAATAATTACTGAACAATTCACTTTGCACATCCTTTTTGTTTACTACAATAAGAAAGCAAATATAATAAATTATGATATGTTTTCCTAACAAACACGTTTTATTTTAATTATTTGAGAATAGTGTAAATATTTATGCTCATTTCTTAATTAAGATAGTTGATTTCGTACAAAAAGATGATGCTTAAAAACTTGAATTTAAAGTCAGATATATTAAATACTGTCAGAGTGGTTAGTGAGTTAATTATCAGCAAGAGATAAGAGCTATCACTTTCAAGTATGACTGAATAGTATAGGACTATTCAATCACATGATAAAAATAATATTAAAATTGGTTTCTTGTTTATATTTGATTTTTCTGTACTTTATTTTTAATAAGCATTTCTAAATAAAATACATATGGTTTATCGGGCGCGTGGTAAACTTATAGTAAAAGAAAAAGGAGATTTTTATAAGGTTTAAAATAAGGGGGTAGGGTTAGTAATCCAAATATTTAATTTCATTTGAGTTATGAATAATAAATATATGAAATATATTTAAATTTTTAATAACTAACAAGTTTTATAGTTAAATTTAAAATGGAATAGTTATGAAAACTAGTTTCGTCGTGTGGAGCTCAAAATGGAAATATTATTCAAATATGTAAATAATTTTTAATTTTTTTATATTTAAAGTTCTCATATATATATATATATATATATATATATATATATATATATATATATATATACATATATATATACAAAAAAACAATCATAGATTTATTAAAAACCAATAAGGTGTTAATATAAATACATTGTTGAAATTAACTTATATATTTGATAAAGTATCATATAATTCTGAATTTATTGTTTATAAAAATATCAATGTGGAACCTGACGAAACTGGCAAAAAGTTTTAGCTGGGATTGATAAGTCATGCGGAAAACTCTTATTTCGAATCCCATACACGCATAAAGTGTTACAAAGCCACGCACGAATCTCAAGTAGTGTTCTCTGGCGATGAAAAGCGACACTACACGTTCCATAATGGCGGACGGAACGTGTAATATGTAGCTGTACTATTGTACTCACCGGTTCCTTCACATATATATCTTCATTTTGTCGGTGTGAAGAAACAAATAAATAAAAGTAAAGTAGAATTTTTCACATTTTCCGTTTTGTCTGGACGTGAAAAGAAAGACTTGTTATAGTATACAAGAAACTTTCTCAACTGAAGATTTTTCGTTTTTTTCCACCCGGATGGTTTAATATATATTGAGTGTTCGAATAAATTTAACGCTATTGTTTCACAAAAGTTTCTTTTTTTACAAACGAGGTAAAATGAACGTACTTTGTTTTAAAGTTTGGTAATTACTTTTATTCGTTTTAAATACACTTGTTTATACAATTTGGAAATACTTTTCATTTCTAAGATATCTTTTTAAATATTTATCACGTTTTTAGAGCTTTGTTAGTTTTATTTTAATACATTAATGTTGACATAATATTAACCCATACATTCATACGATTGTAATAGTTTTTCTATTAAGTGAATTAATTATCATTTCAGTTAATGCTCTCTACTTTGATACTTTCTATTTAATATTTCCCATAAGATATCAAAGGATTCCACAGTTCATAGATCTATTCTTTATCTTCAATCTAACTTATATTCATAACTTTTCTAAATTATAACATTTTAATTTAGAGAACACAAATGTATTTACATACATTTTTAGCTTGCTTGTCCTTCAAATTCTAATATATATATATATATATAATAATATATATATATATATATATAATAATAATATATATATAATATATATTATTATTATATATATATATATATATATATATATATATATATATATATATTCTAATATATATATATATATATATATATACATATGATTTATAATTTATTTATAAAATAACTAAAAGTAGAGAGTTTAAAATCGAAATTGGAGAGATATATTAAAAGAAAAACAATTGACTGACGACAGAAATTACTACCTAAAAAGGAAATGTATATAAAGGATTAGAAATTAATTTGTAGACGAACAGAATTAAAAAAATTAATAATATCGTAAATGAAATAAAATCGGATCTCTAAGAAAAAGCAAAAAATGGTTTATTGAAAATAGAAGAATATGGAAAACAAAGAATGAAAATGGTGAGATGAGATAATAAATGTTTATTCAAGTTATAGAGCAATATTACTTATTTACTGATTAATTTTCATTCATTAATAAAGGATTTAATCCTAGTGTATACAAAGACGATTTAACATATTAAATAATTATTATTTTTTGTTAAGAATAAAGAGTCAGTGATTTTGTATGTTTATATAAATTGCAAGTATTTTTTTTCTATAAAAGACACAATTAAAAATGACATGATAATATTATTCTTTCCAACACCATTACGTGAAAGTATACTAGAGTACGAAAAAATTCAAATGCCACGAACAGAACAATTCACGAGATTGCGAAGTACTTCGTTGTTTTACTTTGTACGTTCATCTTGTGCGCGACTAAATTATCTTCTTTTTGGTCATTTAAAAAAACGAGTTTCGTAGTAAACACTTTTGAGTTGCTGACATCTAAAGAAAAGTAGTCAGGATATAGCTTTGTGTAACTCTGCAGATTTTTAAATAGTCAAAGCTTTTGTTGGTAAAGTGTAATTATTTACAACACGAGAATTAAATGAACTATGAACAGAATGTTTTATGTTTGTGTACATTGCTTTATATTCATATCATTTATTTCCTTTTATAATTTTTTCTTAATATATACATATATTAATTTGAGTAAAAAATTAATTTCATCATCATCTATCTTTTTTAATATTATTAATGATTCATTATATTTTCCCAACTAATTATGCCTTTATATGAAAAGTTAATATCTATATATCTATCTATCTCTCTATCTATCTATCTATATATATACATATATATATATATATATATATATATATATATATATATATATAAATAAGTATGCACTTACACATGTGTGAAATGTATTTATAATTTCATCCCTTTATATAATCATTTTAGATATTCAAATTTATATGCTAATAAAAAGTTTGAATCGATCCTCTTGACAATTTATATTTATCAATTTGCATTTAATAATTCATGAATTAATTTTATTCATATTAATTCATTATTAATCCTTCTCTCTCTCTCTCTATATATATATATATATGAATAAGAAAACAGAAGTTTAGAAGAAAGATTTTTTTATATATTTAAGTAAGAGCAAAAGTTATTCTTCATACTTTTGTTTAAATCGTGATAGATTTATATATAATTATTTACCTCAGCACATCTATTTAAGAAATAGATGTGCTTTTAATTTCTAAAATAGATGGGTCCTTTTTAATCTACATATTTATTGATGTGCAAAATGCAACAATTAATAAATAGAGCAGCAAAATATTTACATTTTAAAGTAATTCCTTATAAAAAAACAATGAATATAAAAGAAAACCTAACCATAAAATAACGGAATAGTTTTGGTTCTAAATCATAAATATTCAGTTTATTTTATCTATAAAATATTTAGTTCAAAATATGTATTTATTTACAATAGAATTTATTATTAAACATGCTATACAAATTACATTAATATTTATCTTAGATTTTTCCAGGTCGCTTATTTTTATGATAGTAATAGCATATTTATACATAAATTATTATTTTATCAAATGGTTCATTTTTCTCATTCACTTTGACTAAGTACTAAAACTAAATGTATTTGTTTTTAAAAAATTAAATGATGAACATTTTAAACATAAAAAAATGCTTTTGTAAAAATAATAACTGAGAAAATGAAGAAAACTTTTATCAAAAAAATAAATGGAAGATAATATCTGCATATATATATATATATATATATATATATATATATATATATATATATATATATATATATGTACCACATAAAATATCTTACATTTTAAATATTCAAATAGTAAATGATATTTTGATGTTCAGTTCCACTATCTACAGAATAAGCAATTGAAAAATATTCAAGCAGCGAATCTCATTCTATATAAGCAGTAAAGAAGTTGAATATTAATGAACTTATTCAATGAACTGAATATAAATTTTTATCAAATAATAATAATACATTTTAGATATTTATTACGATTATTTACTCTTGCAGCGCCCTATATATATATATATATATATATATATATATATATATATATATATATATATATATATATATATAAGTATTTAATACCGTAAGTAACTACATAGTAATTTTAAAAATGTATCAACTGAATTTTTTTATCGAATGAAATTTTCATAACAAGTACACTCTTGATGCATCATGAAGTACTTTAATATATGAACAGACACTTGACCTATGCATGCAATACATGGCACTTCACGAGAATTTCTCTAGCATTCAAGACGAGTTTTACATATAAGCTTCAGTAAAGGATATAAGAAAGTTCAGAATACTTCTTTTACAAAAAAGTATTCGTTGAACGAGAATATAACATTTTATTCAAGCATAAACACCACGATATACAAATTGTAGCACATAAATCTGGGTGCATGTAGAAAATTCGTTTTATAAAAGTTGAATGAATAACTCAAATACCATATACCATAATTAATAAATACTTTGCGTTTGTTATTGATTTATATATATATATATATAACCAAAAATATTTTTTATGGAAAATAGCTACTTTGAAGTAAAAAAATATAATTATTAAAATAACGACAGCTAGTAAAGAGTTTTTCATTGTTCTTTTACTGAGGTTAAAGTACACTGAATGTTTATAATACAGAATTAATTGTCTGCAAATGTTTTTATTTTTGTATGCATAATTATTGCAGAATTTTTTTGAAAGAAGTTATGACAGCTGTAAAAAATATTGCGAGACGAATTTGTTTTAACTGTTTTATACATGAAATAAACTTTATTTTTTTTAAAGATCAGAATAAACAGTGTAATGTTCAATTAAAATTTTATATATTTTTTTGTTTTGTTTAATGAAATCTGATACTGAAAATGGAATATTTTACAATTAGTATTTTTTGAATTAATATACAAGATATATAGATGAAAATTGAGTTGTTTTAATTTATTTCTAAGTATATTTCATATATATATATATATATATATATATATATGTAAAATTCAGAAGAAAAGAGATCACAAAAATAATTATTTTATGTAATATTTTTTGACAAGGATTATATTAATAAAACATAAAGATAACAATAGCTACCCTTATTCGATATTAAAAAAAGATCATATCGAAATCCTTGTTCAACTTAAAAATAGCACGATTCTTATTGAAAGGTGATTTCTCGAACAGATTTACTCTGACGGAATGGATTAGAGGAAGCTGCGTTTGATAGCGATTGCTTTTAGAGATGTTGCACTAGTGATCGAATACGAAGTTTGGGGCCGAGGGATCGTTATGTGCAAGTCACAGTCGGCTGAAAACTTTTTGCGGTGGGGGAAACAAGTGGGGATATGGAATACTGACACGTCCTTGGCATCAAGTCGCGACGAGTTTGGGGTGGTGGGAAGTAAATCGGAGCTCACTTTGATTTTCCCGTGTCAAAGATGGTATACGTTTGAGATATCAGGTTCATGATATGAATACGTTTATAAGGTTAAATCTTGTTCGTGGTTGATTTTTTTCATATTTGATTTCGTTTATATTGAGGTGGAATGTTCGCACCTTTGATAGTTGTTGTTGTGTATTCACACTATTCGGAAGTTGGAAATAAAGTTTATTTTTCATATTTCTTTTTGTCACTGCTTGATTTGATTTCGATTCAATGTCGGCGTTCGTTTTTTCCAAATGCACTGTTTATTACACTGTATTCAAAAACATCACGGTTGATTCAGAAATATAGAATTTTCTATTTGATTAAGCTTGCATATGTATCTTTTTTGACATATTTTGATTTATTTTCATATTTATTTGAAGTAATAGCTTAGGAAGTTGCTATTATGACTCCACCCTTCTCTCTTATTTAATAAAAAATGCAATACCCTTTTTGTAATATTTGTAAGTACATTGAAATTTATTATGCTCGATATATCTTTTTTGAGATTAGAATGTACAATTTAGTTTTAAAAAATAATATATATATATATATATACATATTAATATAGAACTTATTTTTTTATCTATTACTAAACTACTATAACCTTTTCTATCTAAGAAAATTTGTTTATTTAAATGAAATACATATCTATTTATATTTGTAAATTATTAACTTTCTTAAATGGTTTATATACATCATCATTCAAGAGCTGTTGCTGGATATCTTTTTTTCTTAATTTTCTGTTTTCTATATCCATCATTTAATTGGATTCCTTCTGAAGATTTTTTTATTTCTTATTTGCTATAGTTTATGTATAATTTTTATTTAAGCATCAATGCGTGTCAATAATTTATCTATAAGAAAATTCAAAATTTAAAAAATAATTTTCTGTCATTGACTTAAAAAACACTTTTAAACAATCTAATATCTATATCTATTTAAGGATTGGAAATTAATTTATTTTGTTATGAAATATTTGGAACATATCTGGTAAAATTAAATAAAATGTTGTCTCGATAGGTTTATTGTATATAATGAGAAAGGTAATCAAAAAATTCTCTACTTTCATTTTTTGGAATGAAAATAAATGATCTTTGTTTAAGGTATATATATATATATATATATATACTTACTAACATAGATGCGTACTCTTTAAATCCAAGCTAGAATCCTAGAAAATATGGTTGTAAAGTAAATGATTTTGTTACAATGTATGTTTATTTTTTATTATTTTTATCCATTCCAGTGCTTTTGAAAATCATATTTTTGTTGTCTATATATGAGATAATATAAGTAGAAAACAAGAAAAATCAATGTTTTTTTAAAAATAAAATTGAGTATGAAAAAAAATAATTATATTAACAAGTAGTTTCAAAATTAGATCTTTTTAACTTACGGTATATAGATTTATTGTCATTATAATTATTATTTATATGGTATTAAAAATGAATTCTTCAAATACCTAACAGTATTTTTAATATAGATCAGAAAACAAAAAAAATAATTTTATAAAAAAAATAGTATTTATGATATTTGCATAACCTTTTAATTTTATTATCAGTTGTAAAAAATATCAATCAGAAATTACAAATAATTAAAGGACAATTTCAAATTAGTTATTCATTAAAGTAGGATTTATAACTATGGAACTTAATTGAAAAACAGGAATACCGAAAATCGGGATATTTATGTTATAGTTAATAATAAAAACTCTTTGTGATTTTTTCTATACCTATGTAGTATAACTGGTTCTTGAAAATATGGTAAAAACAAATATTTTTGGAAAAAAGTAACACGATATCAATTATTGATGAAAGAAAATTATAATTTTATATCTAAGTTTTAAAAATAGTTTCTGTAAAGTACGATTTTCGTTATTACTTTTTATGAAAGTAAACGTACTTTTCAACACTGAAATATGTATCCATTAACATATAAATTACTTTTCTTATATCAAGTTTAAAAATGATAGATTTTTATTTATACGAGTCGTATGTGTGTATGTATGTACATTGTGTAATATATTAAGGAATAAAATCGATAAATATACTTAACTAGTAATTTACTTTGACCTTAACGTTCACGAAAAGGTTTATATATATATATATATATATATATATATATATATATATATATATATATATATATATAAATATATATATATATATATATATAATGTGTGTGTGTGCAGTAATTGTCGCAATATTGTTTTTATCAGTGAGAGATTCATTTGTGTAAGGTAATTGTGACATAAATGAAGATAAATAGTAAACTTAAACTATTTAATATTTGCAACAAATAAATTATATAAACTACATAATAATTTAGGTTATATATAAAAGACTATTATTTGAGAAACACTAAACATTACCGTAAAAGAAAAAGCTACTTAAATTTAATCTCGTAAAAATAAATCATAAAACACACATCTGGAAACATAATTTTATTTATTTTCTTTATCTTTATGTGTAATATATATGTAAGTATATATATATATATATATATATATATATATATATATATATATATATATATATATATATATACATATAAATCTTAAAATTATTAGCTACACAGATATTTACTACCTCAACCATTAAGAGCACAGTAGGCTATGTATGTTTACTGAAAACATTTGCCTCGGTTGCCGTAGAAACCGTACTATTCAGCTGGGATCAGCAGTTATATCGGCGGCAAAAATGTTTTTACGACAGAGATACAAACTGTATTGTTTTGTGCAACTTCACATATAATCGTGATATTATCTTACTCTACGAGCACTATTTATTCTTTTGTAATGAGTGTGACATTCTCTACATCATATATCTGTATAAAGTTTGATCGTTTTCATCAGTTATAAAAGCTTTCGTTCTCGAAGTTCCTATTTTTTTATGCTTTCTTCGTCGAACGTTCTTTTGTTCGGATATCTTATACGAATATTCTATGTTTCTTCATTTATATGAAAATGTTCATCTGTCTTTTGTGAAAATGTATAAAAAATACATAACCGCCATTCAAGAGAAATTTATTAGATTTATTTAGGACAGAGAAGAGTTCAACGACATGATTTTTAAGATAAATGAAAAAGTTCATATAATAAAGAAGATATATATATATATATATATATATATGTAAATACATACACACACACACACACATATATATATATATTTATATATATATATATATATATATATATATATATTATTTTCATGTCATTGTAAATACACTTGAATTTAAAACTCCAAATTTAAAATGAATTTAATCTTGAAATCAATGATAATAGCGAGATTTAATTTATAAAAAAATTGAAAATGTAAATGAGATAACAGCGAAAATAAAAATATTTGGAAGGAGAATATGTTGACATGTTTATGTTTCCATTAAAATACTTATTATATTCTGTTTTTATAAATTGATCATATTTTTTTAACTAAATTTATTTTCTTTATTCAAGACATTTACTTTTTTTTAATATTGTTTCTCTATTCAAGACAGTTCTTATATTATTAACATTTTTTTTTGAAAAAAATTATATGTAAGAAATAAACTGATTTTTAATAGGAAAATGTTTGAATTAATCCTCTATTTTTATAATTATGTGCACGATAATTTAATTTTTAGTGTTTTTTTAAATACAATTTATTTAATGATACATTATTTTAATTAGTTAGATTTCATTTTGTATGAAACTCGATTGATAATTTACAAATCTACAAATTTATTTAGATACATTCTAATTTCTTTATAAATTTAACAAATTACAATAAGTTTTTTTCTAAAATCACTTCTCAAATTACTTTGTTAATTTTTATAAATATTTACTGTTTGATGTATATTTGAGTGGATGAAAATTTTAGTTATTTTGATTTTATAGCACAAATAACAGTTGATATTCCTCTTCCACAAAATAAAAATAATTATTTAATCAATTTTTGCAATATATTCCTATTGTGGTTATTTACACCACTCATTGGTCATGTGCAGTGGATTATCAGTTCCAATGTTTAGATTTAATGTTTAAATTTAATTGATGACATCTGTACTGTATAAACAAATAGATATTAATGTATACTAAATGGTATTAAATGATTTATGATGTAAACTAAATTAAATAACAACAGTAAGGAATTAATGAAATATGCTAAAAGTAGAAAAACATTACTAATGTATGGTTAGTGTAACTGTGTAAAATTGTTTTGAATTGTTATTGATTTCACATTTAATATACACTTTTAAATTAATGTATGAGATACAGACTGATAAAAAATTGATGTTGAAATGTACAAATATCGGTCTTGTAATGACAACTTGTTTTTTTTAATATTTTAATTTAAAAATATCAACGACGACCCACTAAAAAATTTGAGTTAGAAGTGTATGACTTAAATATTTTAAGAAGTAGGGACGAAATAAATAATAGAATGAAATCCTACAAAATAATTTTTCAAATGAAGTATTTATTTTTCAACACAATCATCATCATTGTCAATATATTTAATCACTAGTAACGAATCAAATTCTTTTTCAGAGTATCACTGAAAAAAAAGAAAGCATTTCATCAATTTCAAACTCGCAAGGGTACAATGTAGTATTCGTTGTGGTTAAATTCATTTTTACAAACAAATTTTTCTTTCTTCTCATAAACCATGAAACGTTTTTTTATAAAAATAGTCAATAATTGATTATTGATCGATTTTTATTGTTCTTTACACACATTTTGATGGAAATACCATTATTTTTAGAGTGGTAAGGTACAAAAAAAGTATAAAAAAATATTTTCTGTACCTTGTAATTTTCAGGATGATGACATCGTCATCGAAATGTACATAAAAACATAATCAAAAATAAGCAATAATTATTTACTAAACATTTTTGAGTAGAAACATTTTGGAGTTCCTGGGGTAAGAGAAACTTGGATTCTTGAAAGCTTAGTGGTACTTTAAGACATTGAGGATGTTTGTAAAGTGTTTTTGTCACAAATTTAGATCACTATGACTGAGCTGTCCTTCATATTTACAATGCGAGATCACACAATTCAAGAATCTCAACAAACCCTGAAACGGAACAAAGTTAATGTTGTACCTTTGTATCTTCCTTGAAGCTTAGATCTAAAACTATCTGACTTCCACTTATTCTTACCTCTAAAGCGTGATCTCAAAAAATATTCATTTTGATTCTGGTAATTAATTAAAGTTGCTCTTAAGCATTGTCCCTTATAAAAGAACAAATCGCTCCCATTATAATACAAATCGATTATTCTAATTACTAATACCTGAATAGGTATAACAATCCTGCTTGTTATAACATTTTTATTTTATCAAGATCTACAATATTAAGATTTTTGGAGAATTTAACATTTTTCGAATTTTTAATCGTGTATCATATTGTAGAATATAAAATAAAATAATTGTCGAATGAAATAAAAACATAGTTTTTCATACAACAAATATTTTTTGATAAAAAAAGATATTTTTAACTACAAATCCACTTTTTCTAGTTTTTTAAAGTAAACTTATCAATTTTCTTATTATTTAATATTTTCTTATTAAAAATGTATTTTAACAGCAAGAATAATTTAATTTTTCAATTTTTATG
Organism: Acanthacorydalis orientalis; assembly: GCA_034766995.1. NCBI lineage: Eukaryota > Metazoa > Arthropoda > Insecta > Megaloptera > Corydalidae > Acanthacorydalis > Acanthacorydalis orientalis. The sequence continues at coordinate 37,635,579 of CM068317.1, forward strand.
CTTCATATCAATTATTATAAGATATTTATTTATTTATATCAATAATAGATTTTCTATATTAATAAATATACTCTGTTGTAGAAATTAAATGCTTAAAAATAAAATTCAATTTTCTTTTTAAGTTTTTATTGACTCAGATTATTCTATTCTTGCATAATACATAATATTCATACTAGATCAATCAATTTTTGAAATAACTATTTATAAAAAGTTCAAAAACCTCCGAATAAATATGTACATAATCGCAATCATTATCTTTATTATATTTCAATTGAAACAAGCCACAAACAATATAAAATTCAATCGTTCACAATAGAGCTTCGTGATTGATATTTGAAAGCGTACGTTCATCTTAAAGAATAACCCCTAATATTATTCATCTGTTGTTTTCAACTGCAAGATTCCATTTAGTAAAAAAGTCGTATATCAATGTAACGATAACACAAACACGCACCCGTCCACATGTATAGCACGTCTCCACACTGTCTACTGCCGAGCTTATCATTAATTTCCCACGAATTGACACTGTGCCAACATAACGATGTTCGTTTTGTCGCGGTAAATTCAGCAATGTAATATATCTCTTATTATCATATGTATTTCGTTTCAAACTGAACGGACATCAAAATGAATCAAAACGGACTGAATTTCAAAATGAATTCAGAATTTGAAAAGCACTAATTAATTACCCGATCGATTTCAGTATTTACGGAATGGTTTATAATACAACTGTATATTTTTTATAAGATTATCTACTTTTCAAAATGCAACCACTGTTTTTTATGTGAGTTGACGTTTGGCTTCGCATGATAAAATCAAATCGATCAAGTGAATAGAAACGTCGATTCAATCAAGTTCAATGATATGACTATACTAGAGAATATTGGAAAAGGAAGATGTTCTAGTTTAATAAAATTGATACACTTGCATAAAATGAAACCTTCAGTTTTTGATAGAATAAACATTGTTGTACTCGTATATAGATGACTCGTATATAGAATAAGTAAACATTTAATAAATAATATTTTTATATTAATGATAAATACAATATCAAATCATATTTATAATGTTATATATATATATATATATATATATCTTCATTTCTGTTTTAGTTATGTATTTGTATGTATCCGAAAAAATTTGCATTTTTATTTAATTTATAACAATCCATCTTCGTTTCCGGTGTAACTGTCTATAAGTTCCAACAAGGCTTTACCAGCCAGTATCAATATTTTTGCTCACAATGGATGTCAGAGATATAATCGATCGATCTCTAAGGAATAATCTGTCAATTTATTAAATGTAATTAAATGTATAGTTTTCTACAGGAACAAATTCATTTATCTATCTCTGTCTTTATTTGTTCAAGAATATATATATATATATATATATATATATAAGAATATATATATATATATATATATATATATCTAATTTTATATATTTTATATTTTTAATTTTATAATAACTATTTTTTTGCATTATTAAAAGTTTTATATTTATTTTTCTAAATTTCATTTGTAAAAAAATAAAAGTAAGACAATTTAGCAGGAGATATAAATATAAACCTCAATTCCCAATACTATGAACGAATGAAAAATAATTATTTGATAAAACATTTTAGTACATTAAAATCTATTTGTCTTCTATTTATTTTTACACGAAATGGATTTCTAAAACAAAGTCTAATCTCTTAAAAGTATTATCCTAGCGCATATTTTTTATCTGACAGTAGAAAAATAATGGTAAAATATGCGTTAAAGTACTCAGTAATCTTTTAATCTCTGTGTATTGTGTGTTGAAAATAAAATATCAAATCGATGACTTTCCAAAAAAATAAAATAATGCTGATATACACTAAACAGTTGACTTGGTAACTATTTGAGGTTTATTTTGATTTTTTGTTCGTGTTTGGTATTATTTGGTTCATTAGTTTTTTTAGTATTATTGATTGATTACTCATTATTTATAAATAATTGTTTACGTCAGTTTATACCGTTAACTATGATTTTATGCGAACAATTATTTGCTCTAACAAGTTTGTAATCATTCAAAGAACAACAAATCTGTTATCAATAATGGAAGTGGTTACAGTGAACGCTTAAAGGATTCCAGTGGTGAATCTGTGTTCATTATAACCACTCCTATTGTAAACTAAAACTTGCTTTGTTCGGACAAATAACAATTCATGCGAAAATGCTGGTAGTAAAATTGTAATATTTTTATGCCTGTATTTAAAACGAACACGTACAAATGATGCGTCTGATAATTTTGAAAGATATTTGTTAATTTTAACACGATTGTTTTCACAGGAAAGGAAATTAAAGGTATAATCATTTATATTTGATTGGTAATATAACCATAATTATTATAAAATGAAATTATAGTGTAAATAATTCACGTTTGTATAATTACTTTTTACAATTTGAGGATTTTAAAACACAAAATCTCATTTAAACATTATTAATTTTGAGATAATATCGAATCTGTACAGAAAAAGTACTTTTTTAATAACTGAGGCGGATATTCTGTCTTTTTTTCAAACTGTGTTAAATATAATTATAAACGATAGAAAATGTATATGACTATAAAATTAATGTTTTGTTATCTCTTCTCAAAAAATTAAAATATAGATAATATTTTCTTTAAACCCTCAAATCTTTTTTAAACAGACAATATCATTTAATTAATGTATGTAAAATAATACGTTTTTATTGAATTTAATCTTTGATATCCTTTTAATGACATCAATTATAAAATAGTAACTGAAATTTTAATCACTTATTATGGAAACAATCTACCTTATATAAAAAATATTTTTGTTATTTTTACATCAAACACGGTTTTATATTTTGATACAAACTAAAGCTTCAAATTTATTAAATTTTAAATAAAATAACAACTTTAATAGATAATTATACGTTTGTTTAAATTTTCTTTCTGGAATATGAAGAATTTTAAATTAAATTAAAATAAAATTGATATATAATTCTATTCACTCCCAAACATTTAAAATGAAAAACATATTTTATTTTTTTATTCGAAGATATTTAATATATGAAAGTTATAAATTGAATAAATCATTTTAATATATATATATATATATATGTACATTTTTATGTTGTATGTAATAGAAAAAGTTTCTAGTTCTTTTCGAAAAGGATACAGACCGTAAATTTAAATTCATACATATATTAATGCTTTGGATTTCGTCTTTTTGATGGGAGAAATCCAATTAGCTTTCTATGAATACGTTAGTATTCAAAGGAGAGTAATGAAATTCTCCACACGAACTAACATATGTATATATATATATATATATATATATATATATATATATATATATATATATATGTTTGTATGTATGTATGTATGTAATATATTATTCATTTTTTTAATGTCTTTTATAAGTTTATTTATTATTAATGCACGAAACAATTTTTGAATGTTCTAATAATTTTTCTATTATTTGATTAAAAATCAACTGTCAGCTGAAAAAGGTAATAAATTTTAATAATTCTACCGTGAAAAAACTTTTACGTTCATGTAAACCAAATCAAATATTCGAGCTGGTAATAAATAAATATTTTCGTCGGAATACGAATTGACAAAAAGCTTTAAATAAATCAAAATATCTCATTAAACAAGTACGTACGAAACGAAACGAAAAATACATATTAATTCGTGGAAAAAGCACCGGTACACTAATTAAACAGGAAACACGAATCCGACAAACTAACGGCATCCAAAGAAATTCTCTCTTTCATAGTAGAGAGCGTTTCGCAAAATATAATAAATTCACCGTGACCTAATTTAAAAGCTTCCCCCAAAACGACTATTTCGACCGATGTGCGCGAATGAAGCTTATTAATAATCCGACCTTTTGTGAAGCACTACAAACGCAATGCAAAATAGACGAGGACGCGTTGTGAGTTATAAAAAGGGAGAGAGATGGCTACACGTGGCGGGCGCTAAATCGATACTGGTCCACCGACGTTCCAGTGTATAGCCCTATTCACATGAACCTCATATCATAAGATGATTCAGTTTGATACGTTACAGCTCGACGTCTAAGTATCGAAATGACAGTGTAACGTTATTATTCATGTTTTATGTGTAACACCGAACGACGTTAAAACGGATGTCTTCTTCTTCTTCTTTAAAAAAGAAAACTTTAGAATTTTCAAATAAATACCTGGAATTCATGTTGATCAATAATTTAAAATTTAACCTCTCTAGTAAAACACAACTGTATTTTATTCATGACCAGCTGATGGTCAATAATTTTAAAATTATTCATCATTTTATAATCTATGTTATATTTGACTGAAAGAAAATATAAATTTATACTAAGCAATTCAACATCATCATAACAAGGACTTTTTATATTTTAATAAGTTATAGTTCATTTTTAACCATTAGAACTCATTATTAAATTAATCTCATTAATAAACTTCAAAAAACATCTTTTGAAATGAACTTTATTGAAAACATATTACATTATTCACAACGAAATTGTTTGTTCGAAAAAAATTAAAATAAAAAAACAGTAATCAATTGAGTTGCGAGGTATGTTTATTTCAGCCAAATTATTAAGAAGGAAGAAGTATTCATTGACGAAGTTGACAGAAGAATAAAAGTGAAAAAAGAATTATTGAAGAAAAATATTTGTTTGGAAAAAATATTTCATTTTAAATTAAAAAAAAATAATAAATTTGTTAAACAAAAATTCGATTATTCTATGTATCTTTATCTGTGTACTAAATAAAAAAAAATAATAAAAAAATGAAATGAAAACTAAAACAAATAGATTTTATATACATCAGGACAAAACTAAAGAGTTTGAAATGAAAATGGGTTTTAATTACAAGAAGAAAAAAGAACTTAGATTACAGCATGGAATTCAAGAAGTATAAAAAGTTTTATAACAAAGCAAAAGTATAAAAGTAAAATAAAAGCAACAGATAATAAATATTGGAGTCAGTGAAAGGGTTTGCTTGACTAAATTACAATAAGAATCGTTTTGTTTAAATAGTTTAAAGGAAATCTATAATAGAAAAATTTGTCAAAAACTGTTTATTCCCATTTTTGTAAGTAAAAATGATAATAGATACTAAATCTAAACGAAAAAATAAAGAAAAGATATGCATACATATTTTAATTTTAATACAAGAGTGAACACGTAGAAAAAAATGAATTTTTTATTTTGAAACCAACCGTTTCTTCTCTGTCTGCATTTAAAGTTAACTAAATTGTGAAATATGTGACACAGGATATATTTTTGTTCTAGAGGAAATTCTTATTATCGTATTATTTATTCTAAGCAAGTGTACTATTATAATTATTTATCCAGTAAAAATAAAAATTAATGAATTAAACAAATGGGCAGATCATTTAGAAAGAATTTCAGATAAAAGGATATCAAAATAGGTTCTTGAGTATAAATATAAAGGACGCTGACACCAAGAATTACTAGAGAAAAGATAAAATGAAAGAACAGGATTCAACCTGATCTATAAAATAACAATAAAAGAAAAACTTTTTATAAATATATAGGAATTTTGTATGTATCAGAAATACTGTATTGTTATATTTTAAAATTTTTAAAAGATGCACTTGCTTCAAATTACCAAAAAAGAGAATTAATATTTATATTTTTTACTTAATTTATTTGTTTTTCAATTACAATTTTTCAATATATATATATATATATATATATATATATATATCTCCTTTTTAAATCAGACAATTATATAAAAAGGATAAAGTTGATTTAATATTTCCTTGGCATATGTTTTAAATATTTTCATTTAGTACTCATAGCAAAACAAATAATATCCTATATAAAATTCATAAAAAATCATACCAAAAAATACAAAATATTTTTTGAAGCCTATTTTACACATTTCGCATAAAATGTATAAAAAAAATATTGATCAACATAATATTTTGAAATTATTGTTTTTGACAATAACTCAATTCAGATTCAAAATTATTTTTCCTCTCTTCTAATTAAAAAAAGTGAATAATAGATTATTAACTATTTTGATATCAAAATGTTGAATTAAATTGCAAATATTTTATACCTAATAAATTATTTGCACTTGTTATGAGAATTTGAAGTTTTTATTTTCTTGTACCGTATTTCTATTCTAAAAATATAAGAAAGAAAGGTAGAAAGAGAAATTATTAATATAAATTTACTGTATCTGTTAAATAAAAAGACACAATTTGAAAGAAAAATTAAATATTAAAAGATTACAAAATATAACAAATAATTAAAGAAAAGAATGATTAATTTATTAATTATAAAATTAATACTAGTTTCGAATTATATTAATATTAATTGTATAATCGGAATTTTAAAAATTATCATAGAAATATATATTGAAAATGAAAAAAAATAACACTTTCATTCTAAATGATCATATATTGAAAAATGAAACTTTCAATTTTAATTATAATAGTACAAGAATCATAAATAAATCCATTACGACGGTCGTATAATTGAAATTAATGAAATGAATGATCGCTTCTGTAATCATACTATCTGATATATTTATCACAAATTAGGATAGATGTATTAGACATAATCAGAATTACAGATATTCAAGCATATCAGAGCAAATGCCTGTGTATAATTTATATTAAAACCTACTGATGATTAAATGTATGAATTATTACAGCCGTTAATGAATGCTTTAATGTACAGTCCTGGAACTTATGGTCGTTGCTGGATGATAACGATCCCGGAATATATGTGTTCAATATACATATATACATATATATATATATATAAACATAGAGTAACTAATTTTGTTTACTAGATGTTTCTTTGTAGATAATATTTCATAACATGAATATAATAATTAAAATTGAAAGGAAGTAACACAACTTATTTAATATTAGATTCTAATAACTTAATTTAAAAAAGGAAAATATTTATTTAGAGAAGAAGTATTTAAGTATTATAATAAATATATATATATATATATATATTATAATATTTTAGTACTATATATTTATATATACATGTACATAGAGTAACTAATTTTGTTTACTAGATATTTCTTTGTAGATAATATTTTATAACATGAATATAATAATTAAAATTGAAAAGAATTGACAATTTATTTAATATAAGATTCTAATAACTGAATTTAAAAAAAAAGATAATATTTATTTAGAGAAGAAGATATATATATATATATATATATTATACTATAATACTTTAGTACTACATTTATGTATATATATATATATATATAATACTAATACATTGTTATTTATATAAAAAATAATAACATTCTTTTATACTTATTAATCAATTGTCGTATTTTATTACAATTTTTTGAAAAAAATTGTATTGTTTTAGATTTTTAACTACTGTGTAATGTAATATAATATTATATATATATATATATATATATATATATATATATATATATATGATTATAGATAAGTTTCTAAATATTGTATAATGATGTATAAAATTCCCATTACTTCTTCATAAAAATGACTTCCACGTTTTTATTCGATACGTTCTGTAATATTTTACTGATATATTTCACACATACATATTTATAGAGTATACATATCCTGTATTATATATATATATATATATATATATATATATATATAAATTATACTACAACTTAAAATGAGAAATGTTACAAAAGAAAAAAATAAGAGCAATAAATATAAAGGGCAGAATGTGTAATAAAATAAAAACGTAAAAAAGTGAAATACATTTTTTATTACACAATCTTTGTCCATATATTCCAGATGCAGCCGTTTTCTCGATGATTATAGATGGGATACATACGAAAGGAATTTAAGTTAACCCAAATTCTTCAGAATGCTGCATGAACTGATATTTCTTTGATATGACTGAAATATGCATTAGATTTCTATAAGCTGAAATCCATATTTTTTTGTATATTGTGTACATACACACATAACATATACCCTTATTATATATGTGTATATATATATATATATATATATATATATATATATGTATTCTAAAATTTTTGAAGTGAAATTTTATTTTAAAATTATATAGAATCATTTTTTTTTAAATACTATTTTTTGTTTTCTTTTATACAGTTATTCTGAAGTATAATTTTAAACATTTTATTATATTCAATACTTTAAGATGGTCTAATTAAAAAAAGAAACAAAACGTTGAAAAAATATTGTTTTCTCTAACAGTTTATGGAAGTTATTTTATTTCTCTAAAATAATTACTATTTCTATCATCATATAAATAAAAGTAAATTTACTTCTATCCGCCAATAATTCTATGAGACCTTTAACTCCCCAAACATGCTACGTAGATGAATACAAGTTAACATACATGTTTAACATAGCCCGAGAATGTGCTTATTGATTTTTATTATTTTCAAAACGATCCGCATTTTTATTCCTGAAGTTTTGTTTTCAGTTTCGTATCTTAAACATCAAAAAAATTACTAAAGTTTTAAATAAATAGCAATTTTTGACTTAACTTTTGTTTTTGTTTCGTTTTAAATATTTTTCATCCATTAATATGGCTAATTTGCAATAAAGTTTTTATTTTTAAAATTTATAGTAAGTTCCATATACTACAGCCAGTATTATAATAAAACTTGATGAACTTGTTTTTAATAGCTTAATAATTCAATTATATATGATAATTCTGCCAACACCCAATTTTATTAAATTATATCACATTACTGACACAAATTACGTTTTTCTCCTCATTTTATGTTTAAAATACATCTTCTTAATGACCTCAGATATCGATTCGTCATTAAATCCCAAAAAACAACCAACATTTTGTAAGCTCTTTATTTCTTATCAGTTGTTTGAATATACATGCTTCAATATATTTTCTGATAATTAAAATAATTTTATACATTTCTAATTCTAATATTATATAAAGACTACATTTCCATAATATTGTATACAGCAGATATTATCCAGATATGAAAAACAAATATTTCTAAGTAATGAATACACATTTACATAAATTAAAAAAAAATAATGTAAATATTTTCTTACTAAGTTACTTTTATATATAACATGACTTTAAATTTTATTATTCTTTGATTTTTTTGTATGGAAATTAATTTATAACTATTAGTGTAAAATAGCATAAATATTAGTTTGAAAATAATCATCGAAATGAAAATTATATAACCCTTTTTATTTTAATCTACCGGTATTCAGCTCTCATTTTATCCAATTATAGTCCTGTCGTTTATAATTTTAATCTCGTTAAAAAGTTTAAGTATAATGTCATTTAATTTAATATTCTATCAAACTTTGAAACAAATATTAATTAAAATGTACGAAACAAATATATTATTTCCTTACAGAAATACAATAAAAATGTTCTTTTAAAAAGTTACTTCGATATATACCGGTCTGTAATAAACTAGTGTAGTTTATTGAATGCACTCGTACCGAAAAATAACGAGAAACCGAGTGCATCGTAGTGAAATTTTCATATTAAGCATATTAATGAGAGTATACCGGGTACGAACTTTGACATCTGAAATATTTCTATAACGGGAGTGGATTCAGAGAAGTATTATCTGTATTTTGTATACTTACAATAAGGGTTGTTAAATTGGTTACGCTCTAACTGTGACAAAGTTGAATTGAACTTGTTATGAGGTTACTGGAACTAGGTTGAAATACAAGTATAAAACGATGATATTAAGAAAATCTATATGTTACTATTTGAAATGTTCATGTATTACAATGTAATTATATTATTAAATTATTTCATTAAATTTTTTATTATCTTTAATTTATTATTATTACAAACCAATTATCATTTTTTATTAGTTAAAATAAATTCTTATTCATTTCTATTGTTCTAATATCTGAATAATATAGTTTAATATAAACCAGTAATTACTTTAAAGAAATTCAGATTTTTATATCACTATTAATTTATTACTTTGAAGATTTAATTTCTAATAATTTACTTTTTATTTCAAATACTTGTTATAAGTATATACTTTTATATAAAAATTTCATTATGCAAAAGCAAGTATTTAAGTGTTTTTCGAGCGATCTAATTTTCTGGCTGATAAAAGAAATGATAGTTTTATGTTACCGATTAGAGATAAATATCTTTATTTAAAATTTTTTGTAGAAATATTTTATAGACATTTGAGATTTTTTCATATTCTATTGTACTTTAGCAGTCTGAAATTGATAATTTCGTCATTGAAAGGCGCATACATAACAATCAAAAATAATCAATAATTGATTTATAAACTTTTTGATAAGAAAAATGTTTTATGTTTTCCGGAGCTAACTAAAAATTTATTGGTAAAAGTGTTAGATTATATTTCTATTTTTATTGGATAAAAAAACAATTCTGAATTGTAATGATTTAAAAAATTATCAAAGTAATTTAACATCCTTAACAAACCGTAATATCTATACAAAAATGTACACTTAATCAAAATCTAGAAGAAAGAAATCCTTGTCACCCAATTATTTACTCTATCCTTATCAATATTTTTGAATCGACATCTATTACTTCTCTGTCTTTAAATAATTAACCGATATTTTAAAATTTCAAAAATTCAATTTCAACTTCATTTCATCTCACCAGATAAGTTTTTAAAATTTAATTGATTTTTTGACTAAAAAAGAATGATTTTAAGTGATTTGTAATTGAAATACATGTAATCGAAAATGGTACTGTCAATTGAAAACTCTAATCAATTACTTAATATAATTAAAAATTTTATCTTCATAAATAAGCAAAAATAATGAATCAGTAATCGTTTTATACTAGTATTGTAATAAAATTCTTTTTTTATATTCAAATTTATAATAAAAAAAACTTTTTTATATTCAACATACAGGAACGAAAAACAATATATTATTCAAATAAATAATTATGTCTAAATAATTATTTCTAATAAATATTTATTATTGTTCGAAAATAGTCAGATTTATTAACTATGACATAAATTTTGTTTTTGGTATATAAATGTATAACATTTATTTTAATAACAAACACACATGTTAGATAGTTAATTTAAAAAAAATCTGTTAAAAATATTATAAAGACTGTTTTAATACACTTAATTTCTTTACTCATTCATTTATTCAAATTTTGAAATTAAAAAAGCATATATTCCTCTACACAGACCAGTATATAAATTACAAAAAAATGTATTCGCCGGTCAAAAATGCAAAACCCATTTTTAGTGGCTAAACAATTACAATTTAATCTACCCCGAAACATGCATACAGAAAAAAGATTAATGGAGAGAAAAGAAAAATTGAACATGTTTGCTATTGTCGACGACGTAATTTATAACCAACGTATGAATATAATAACGCATCATTTAGAACCATTCATGATGTATGTGCTTCATTTTTTTTATGGCTATCGGATTCAATAGAATACATATCGATTATAACACAGTATAGTTATCTACGATCAAAAGCACGTTTGGTGATATGAATCTCTGTGAGTTATTGTTAATTTGGTTTGATTCGTTAATAAAAAAGTATTTATATATAAATTTAAAATGTATTTGAATACATGGTATGATTCTATAAATAATTTCGAGTATATAAAATCTCTGACCACTTAACATTTTGTTGTAAATCATAAGTAAACAGACAAGAATAAAACTGCAAATTTCGTAACGTCCGGTAAAAAAATACAGACACATGCATAAAAATATAAACAAATAACATTGTGGTTTTTAAATTCGAGCACATAACATCACAAGATAATAAATATTTATTCGGTTCAAAATTATCACATCAAGGATATTAGTGAATCATGGAAATGTCATCGTTGAATGTTCATGAAGCGCGTTAATCAAGAATCTATTTTCGGATGTAATCTATTATTTCGAGCTATTAAATCGCGTGCACCTTTCGAATCAATACAACTAGTAGGTGTATACACCCTAATTATATATCTTCTATTCAGTTCATCCCTTATTCCCACGCAACAGTCTAATAATAGATGTACCATGGCTGGTACGGACGCTGTGTTCGATTTCATGAATAATTTCAAGAAATGGGCTATACTGTGTATCAGAAAATATATAACAATAAAAAAAAAAAACGAAACACATAAAACATTCGTTTTATATGATATGTCTGTCATGCGGAATGATTTTTTCCAGGCGACCAATACATTGTGATAGAGAATGCTTTCGAATTGATTCTGGCAATTTGCCATGTATTTTTTTTGTTTATTGTATGAAATTTGTTCAGATCTCTCAGAAGTTTTTGACATGAATTCTAAGATGATATAGATTAACGATTTGAAGCGTTGGAACAAATAAATTTAACTACTACTTTCGTTAAATTAATTTCTTCTTCTAACGAGTTTAGTCTCAGAACAAATATTTCTATCATTTTTATGCACACAGACACACGCATAAATATTCATTTATAGAAAATGACACATTTAAAATAAACAGTTGATTCGTTAAAAAGTTGCTATGTCTCTTTCAAACTACAACTATAATTTAATTTCAACAAAAATCTGTCGTCTGGGAATAACCGATAAGACTTGCGCAGATAATAAAAATGTAATTAATTAAAAGCTTCGCACTAAAATTTTCGAGCGTATATAACTTTTGATATTACTAAACTTTATATTGAAAGTTACTATTAATTTCAAACTAATAAATTTAAACAATTTAAAAATATTTTTATACTAATCTTTTTTTAAAGAAAATAACAATCATAAATTATTTCATAAGATAGTTACTGATATATTACTTAGAAGGAAAATAATAACAATTATTAATACTTTTTAAAAAAATACTCTAGTAAATATGAGGACATGCAAAATGTAAAGAATACTTCCTAAACAAACTCATTTTTATTATAACCTTCATGAGATTTTCCTTCGTTTAACATTAATATGAATACAATTAAATTAATATAAATTAAACAACTAAGATTATCATAAATTCATTGCTAAACTTTATGACAAAAATTTAAAAATAAATCAATATAGATTAAAATGAATATCATTTTTTCTAGAAGTCTTTTATTGACTTTTCTTTCTCTACTATTTCTATTTCCTTTTTTAACCTACATTGTACTTTTCATTGAATGACTAATATTATATATTTTTATTAGTTAATATAGTTCAAATTAAATTTTAGAAACATTTTTTTAATAATTTCATTTTTCACATGACAATAATATTGAAAAATAAACTAAATAAATTTACAAACTGGTACAACAGATTTCAACATTATTTTATTTAAATTTGGATTATTTTTTATTACTGTCGTGCTTGTTGAATATTTTTAAATAAAACTATTTTTTTTAAAGAAGGAAGAATTATTTTCAAGGTTTTATTTTTTCGTATTGTCTTATTTTGTTAAGTACTTGTTTTTTTATGACACTTCTGTGTTAATCTTGGAAGCTACATATCAGTTTGCTTCTTCTGTGACCGGTTTTGAGTTTTATCTGTACAAAGTGATTTTAAATGGTTTAAAATCTACTTTAAAATTACTAAAGTTGAAACCAATCATAGAAAAAGCAAAAAAATTGTTTTTTTTTGTATAACATAGTTTAGTTCCTTGTCATTATACTTGATATGATTACAAAATAAACTAATATTCAATACAATTATATTTTATAAAAAAATATGTAAATAAATGTAAATATATTCGATTAATTCAACTTTATATACTCTTTCTTTATTTAATCTATTTACTGACATATTTTGTTTCCCTCACAAAAATATATTTACCGAAACATATATATATATATATATATATGTATGTATGTATATATGTGTATATATATATATATATATATATATGTGTGTATTTATATGCATAAAAGTCATCATTGAATAAAAGCTTTTATACATTATCCCTTGTTTTGTTAATATTCTGTTTTAATTTCACTTTAACGAGGTTTTGTTATTTTACTAGTACAGATATACTTTTTTATTGCAATGAAATAAATGTTCAGGCTATATATTGTTGATTTATTGTCTCACCTAATACATTGCTATGCTTTTACTTGAACTTTACGGAAACCGCCATTATTCGGATTTGGGTCAGAACATTATATCCTGAATATGCAAAGTTATACATTCGACATATATATATATATATATATATATATATATATATATATATATATATAAATATTAAATGTAAAAAGTTGTTGGTATTTGCAATTTTGTATAATAGGATTTATCGATTAGAAAAATTAGTTATTAGTAAAATACATATAACAAATATATAAAATAACATAAACATGGTTTCATATTTACAGTTTAATTGTAACACTGTACGAAAACTGAGTTTATTACTTCGCATAAAATGTTATGTTGCAGTATTTCAGTGTATAATGTTTTAAATGAATTAAAGCTCTGTTGACATTTGACATTTTACTCCATATTATTAATGCTTCAGTAACTATTTTTAATACTACTTTTTTCTATGAACGATATATATATATATATATATAATAAATTTTAGCTCCAAATTCTCGGAACATTTTTATTATAATATAAATGTTCTAATAACTTTTTTATATCCTACTTTAATTTTAAAAAACAACATTTTCTAATGGAATTTAATGAAGTTTTTAACAAATATATATATATATATATTAATATATTCTAGTAAAAATAAATTCAGAACACTTTGAATAACTGCTTTTCTATATATATATATATATTCGAAAAAAATCGTATGTGAGTTTTTATTACATAAACCTTACATAAGATTATACTAAAATACTTCTATTAAAACAGAATCTATGAAACAGTGAATTATGTATATACAACAGTGTAAACATTTTTGAAAACAACAAATTTTCATTATCGAAAAATTTATAAAAGCACTACTCACTGAATACAGTTAATTATTATAATAAAAAAAGTGTGTTTTGAGGATAATTAAATATTTTTCCTTACTATCTTTGAAGTAGTAAGAGGGAATCTCTATTTAGACACTGCCCTGAAGCTAACTGATTCACTATCTGACACAACCCTACTGAATATCTTTAAAAATATTCAACCCTTTGTAAGGATTACTGAGGCATAACCAATCAGTTACTACATGAGTCATGAGTCTAATAGTTGGATATCCAAGGAATAGTGAGAATAAATCAGAAAATGTTTTCAATTATTTGTTTTTAGAAAAATAAGCAATTTAAGAATAGAGTTAAAAAAATTAAAAAGATTATATACAACTTCTTTTGATTTCGTTTCAAGGTATCAAGAGTTTTGGAGTCAGTTGTATCAAATAAATAGTTTTATTCCAAATCAAAGGAGAAGAAGTACTTTAGTGCTTTTAATTGATAGCATCGCCATCTAAATGCGTATCAGCAACAATCAAAAACGGTCAATAATCAATAAATGAACAGTTTTGATCTTATATTTTTTATGGTTTAAGTGAAAACAAATAATTTTTGAGAAAAAAAGATGTAGTTTCTGAACTATTGATTAATTTATGAAAATAAAAAAGATCTAATAGAATACAAATATAATTATGGAAAATTTAGATTAAAACAATCTGACAATCATATATTTGTAAAGTTTATAATAATTATACATTGGTATTACTAATATTTATGCCATCAGTTATATTCACAAAGGTTTACACCTCCAAACTTTTCTCTAAATGCTTTTTGTTAAATATACGAGTAAACATGCTGTTTGAAATCAGAAGAAAATACTATGTATCATCATGATACACATATATTTATAAATTATATATTTTTTATATAAAATATAATTATATATTTTTATATATTATCTTACATATATAAAAATATATACCTATAATATGTATATGATGTTTTATTGAAAATTTCTAAAAATATATTTAAACAAACTGAACGACTTACCCATTTACAAACGAATAATATTGAAAAAAGTACTCACCTGAAATAAAACAAAAAAAAATAATCAATATTTATTCAACAAACAAATGTATTAATAATATTTCATATCAGTACAAAATTTTAGTAATGGCACAAAAAACAGAATTATTAAAATGTGGAATTATGTACTAAATATTTCAATATCAGAGACAATTCAATTCAATTGAATGCTACAAATGAAATATGTTACATCGAAATATGTACCAGTTAACATGTTCAAATATTAAATACAATTTTGATAAATTACATGTATAATTGATAAAAAGAATTATACATCATTGATATGTACATCAGTTAAAAATAACTCATTAAACATACATTTTGATTTGAAAATGAATCGTATGATTCATATTGTTGTTTTTGACTGAAATTTAAATTCTCTCATTAAATGAAGTGGTTAGAATTTCATAGGAAAAAGCAATATATGAAAGAGATTATTTATATATATATATATATGTATATATATATATATATATATATATATATATATATATATATATATATATATCGATTTTAATGCCAACTATAAACATTATCTCGGAAAGTTTGCATTTCCATCGCTTTTAAATGTTATAAAAAGCGGTCATAACACAACACAGACTGTAGGCGACAGATAACAGTAAAGTTGCGCTATTCCGTAAAGTGATTTCATCCCCAAAATCTCATAAAAATTGCACATGTCTCCTTGTTATAGTAGGACTCTAAATAATTTATTACAAAACTACAATGAACGTTGAAGTGAATACCTGAAGCGCATATCTGCAATTTTAATGAAGTAAATCTTCCTCTGTCAGAGTGCGTAACATTTTCATCTGCGGAAAAGCGGTTGTGTTTTTCACGTTTTTCAATGCTTTTTAAAGTGGATTAAGGAAAAAAGTGAAGTACGTTTACGTGCAGTCACATTTAATATTTATTTTATTGCGAATTATATGTATACGTACTTATATTCAGACGGACTTTTTTAAATACACATTTTGTTTATTTATAATACTTTTCGATGGTTCGGTAAAATTTTCATATCAATGTATTATTTTACTTTGATCTTACAAATATACTATTGATAACAATCATACTGTCATAGGTTTAAAATTTCATATTTAATTTGTTATTGCTTTATCAAAATATTTAAATATTAAAAATTTTAATTAATTTAAATTAATTAAAATATAATTCTAACTAATATTTTAATTGAAAGTAAAGAAATATGAGTATATATAATATATGTATATATATATATATATATAATTTATCTTGATTAATTACAGCATCAATTAGTGTGCGTATAACAGTAACACAAGTAATTGATTTGTTCAAACATATATTGTTTTATCGATTTTTTTCAAGTCTGATGTTAGCAAATGTGAGTTCCTATTAAATGTGTAATTTCGAAGCTTCATATGACCTTTTCTGAAATGCTAATAGTAATAATGGGGTCAAAAAGATAATACACACCCAATGATTAATGTACTGTTAGCATGCAATCCACTCTTCGGTCTGTAATCAACAATTAATCTTAACTCCTGATTTTCAAGTCATACACACACACACACACAAACACACACACATATATATATATATATATATATATATATATATATATATAACAATACAATCTATATATATATATATATATATATAAATTCAATATTTTTCAAAATTTTCATAAATACAACCAATAGGCTTTTTGTTATAAAACGTGCTTTAAAATGTATTTATCAATGAAGAAGATATATTTTATATGAATTATCCATACTATATATTGATTACATTATTGAAAAAAGTAGTAGTTAAAGAATGTAACGTTTTTTTTATCGAAATAATCAATAATTATCGATTAATTTTAAAATTTGTAAAAGATATGAAACGAAATAATTTTATAAATCCAAGTAATTTTTTTAGGAGAAAAATTGGAAAATAAAGCGTTATTTAAATGAATAATATATATATATATATATATATATATATATATATATATTCTAATAATTTATATATTCACCGCACAATCCTCAAACATTTTCTATTTCTATTTCTGATTTATGTTTGTGAACTGTTTTAAAATACTTCACTTAATTTTATTTCTTCTAAGTTATGAACCGCAACTTAATATTTTATATTAAGATATACCTAATGGATTACAAATCAATTTAATGAACAATGTGTCTGAGTCGGAATTAAAGTTTCTGACATAAACCATTCTTCAGTAAAAATCAATTATCGAGACCGTTTGATCTAGACAGCTTTTTAAAATAATCTAAATAAACAAACTTAAAAATCTATATTTGAATCGTCTATTTTGGTCAATTCAAATTTAATTTACATAATTACTTTCAAATATGTCTACTAAAATTTATTAAGATATATATATATATTTATATATACATAAATAAAATTGAGACTTTTTTAGTTTTAAATCAAAAAAAATCTATTACTATATATATATATATATATATAAAGAGAGAGAGAAAGAGGTTCTTGTTATGGTAAACAATACGAAATCATATAATAAATGAGAGATATTCATTAGTTTACATTTGAAAAATATATAATATTACTGTTTTTAATCTCTTGTATTGAGTTGTTTTTTGTATGTTTTTTCTTAATTGAAAAACACTTTAGGAGTCTGGAATGAATAAAATCTAAGTTTTATATTTAATTTTGTGCGAAGCACAGTTTGTATGAACAGAATTCCGGTACTTCAAGAAGTTTTACTATTAATTTGCAAAATATTATATGAAAAATGCTGGTGTTCTCCCGTCGAATTATTAATAAGTTGTTTTCTTTTTAAAAAAACATTTAATTAAAATTTATTTATCTATTAATGTATTTCCAGATTTATTAGAAAATATGAACCTTTAATTATAAATTATTAGTCTAGATAATCTCTATTAAACGTATATGTACCAAATGGGAAATTTGTTTGTTTATAAAATATCGAACCACAAAATATATAAAAAAATTAATATTATATCTATATATAAAGTAACTACGCTAATTTCTGTGTTTATTTATTTGAAATAAATTTGTAATGCATGAAAAAGTGAAATTCAAACTTTAAAGTCACGAAATAAATCATTTTTTATTATCGTGACACTGAATTTATTTCATAAATCGAATGTGATCCCATTAGATAATGTTAATTTATAGAAATAATATAGTTTATTATTAAATACAAGCAATTTTAAATATAAGATTGAAAATAGTTCTATATTTAAAATTTAAATAAATACAACTTCGATAAAATTACAGACTTAAGAGATTTTTATAATAAACTTGTAAAGACACAAAATAAAATAAGAACTTTAAACGTAGTTGTCTGTAAATTTGGATCAAAAAACATTTAATATTCTTTCACTTAGAAAATTTAGGAAATTTACATGAATAAGTCGAAAGTTCAATTTGAAAAGTGAACTTTTTGTTCTTTAAAGTAAGTTAGGAACTTATATATATATATATATATATATATATATATATATATATATATATATATATATATATATATATAACAGTACATCTTTGTATGTTTAAGTTAAGTAATTCATATCAATAAAACGCTTTAAGAATAATTTCTTACAACAATCCAAGTAAGAGATTAAACCTCTAACAATACTTTATATGAAACCCTTACAGTGTTAAAATAACCTTGTGTTCTCTAACGACACGTATCAACTTTACGGTACGCTGGAGAAGACATAACAGGGTGACAAATAGAGCAATTTAACGTAAAACGCTTCCCAGTGCCAATCTGCTTGTGTATGCAAAAACAATATGTCGCATTCATTCGTTGTACAAAAGGTTGATGTCGATGTATAAGACATATAATAGTGTATAAACGTGATTATTACATTGTTGCAATTATAGGTGTTCTTGTAAATGACATTTTTCATTTTCATATTATTCAAATGTCTGGTACGTGGGAAGAAGTTTTTGTTGAATTTTCAATGTTTTAATAACGAAATGGATGTCAATTATATCGTATTTTTTTTAAATATAATAAATATTATATATATATATATATATATATATGTATATATATATATATATATATTGATTATTTATTTAGTATGTTATAAGGAGTTTTTCTTCAGAGAACAAAAAATAATTATACAAAAAATGTTTCTTTTTAAATTTCTAATTAATGAATTCATACAAGTTTAACTTATGATTTAGAACACAGTTCAGTAATGAACACTTATTAAGAACCCAGGTGTACGAACATAGTTAATCATTTACACAATGTTGGACAGAAGTTGAAAACATATAACATACGAAGAAACCGAGAGCATCTGACAATCAAACGAATATTATACAAACCGGCCATATTATTCAAAGCAACTGCTGCATCACGTTTCATGAATTAGTTGAAACTGTAGCTGTAAGAGATGGAGGTGTTGAAACAATAATTCATGATAAATTGAACTGCACATTTTGGTTCTAAAGCTGTTAACCGATGAACAAAAGGATTCAACTCTTAGACCGTTACAAAAGAGAACATGGTTCATTCTTGCATACAACAGACAAATGTGATGAGACATGGGTATATTATTTTATGTTTAAGCTTAAAATAATAAAATATAAACTGATGAAAGGGTATTTCCGACTCAAATATTTCTGATTTTTATTCAAATATAAATCTGTAAAAAATTATATTTATAAAATGATATCGGCTTTTAAAAATCACAATACAGTTTAGGTAATGTGGCGCAATTTACTTCCACAAGTACTTTTTTTCACCTCGCAAATCTAAAAAAATATCTAGATGCTTTGATAATTATAGAAACCATCAAATTTCATATAAATAACAATCAAAAATAAATAATAGTGATTTACTGAAAAAAAGTTATCAAAAAATATTTATGAAATTCGTGAAGTGGAATAAATTATTTCTGAAAATCCAGAAAAAGTATGTATAACTATTATATCAGTTTTATCAAAAATATGTTTATACAAGTATTTATTACACACTATAATTTTGTATTCATAATCATGATAACAATTTTTTGACAATAATAGTAACAAGTATGATATTATTGATATTCAATTTTCATGATAAAATCGAATGGTTTTCACTTAAAACTCAATAAAAATAGTCATTTTTAAAACAGAATTCAAACTTTAATATATAAAACACGAAAGTAGTTTAAAAATAAACATTTTTTATAAAAAAAAGTTATATTTATTTCACAAGTAGAAAAACTGAACAAGTTTTCATTTTCTATGTAGTGATATTTGATTTCACTATATGGATAACTTGCTTAATGGATTTTCAATAACTCCTTCGGAAGGAAAAAAGTCATGTATTTAATCGATTTTACAATATTATAATTACTTATGGGCTGTACTTTTTTTCCTTGGCGATATTAAACCATCGCATGTTTAAGCATCTTGTGATTTGGTTCACTCTGATTCATTAACTTTTCATAGAGTTCCTTTTAACGATTTTCGAGTTATCTACATTATTTCTACATTTTTTTATCACATAGAAAAGTATGAATTAGTTGATATTAAAATTGGATTAATTATTAATCTTTTACAAGAAAATAAATATATATTTTTTGTAATTTTTATACAAATATAAAATATAGACATACTTTTATTTCAAATACTGCCCAGTTTAAATACTGTACTATAATTATTGATGCCTTCATTATTAATGAATACTTTTCAGTATTTAATATCATAGTAATATATAATAACTTAAATTCTATTAATGCCTTTTACAAAATTTTGTTTATATTTCGAATAAGAACATTTTATATCTGATAAAATTACCAGAACCCTTATAATAATTAATTTTCATCCATTTGGAAGTTCGTATTGATCTTCCAATTTGAACGGATGAAATAATTTATAATTTGAACTTTTGACCTATCCGTCAATAGTTTCGCTTGTAACTATGCATTGATACTCAATGTAGTACAACACAGCATACAATCAGTTATACATCTTCCGTAGCAACTACTAATAAAGTTCGAAATTGTTAGTGTAGTTAAAGTTGTGAAATATACAATAGTTAATGCTCTATAATTAATAGTTTGGAAATGAACAATGTAGACGAGATCAGTTTACTTGATAATCTAAATATGTATTTATAGAATACTAATAAGCAATACTTGAAATTGCAAGGCTTTGTACATACATAAATATAAAGTACATTTTTGCAAGTAAATTTGATAAGAAAAAATCATATTACTTAATCAAAAAGCAGTCATATATTCATTTGAAACAACACAATGATTTCATATTTAAAATTATAATTCTTTGTTTTTATACCTATGATCCCATTGGTGTATTATTTTGATAATCTTGTTTCCATTATGTAAAATATTTGCTACAGTTTCGACTCTGCTGTCATCCTCAAATTATTTACTGTAAACTCTATGAATACACATCAAACTACTTGAAGGTGGTCCATAAGTAAAAAATGATTTTCTCTCTTGCAAACCATAAAATATATTTGACAAACAATGTTCAATAAATGACAATTAATCATTTTTTTAGTTGCTGTGCGAATTTAGATGACAAAACAATTATCGTTAGAGCGTCGAAGTGCAGAAAAACGGGTAATATTTTCTATTTAAATTAAATTTCAAAGATTTCAATCATAGTATTTTCGTAATTTAAAGTTAAGAATATAACTATTTGAATAAATTTTTTTTAAATAAAAATCAGTTTGAAATTATGTATAATACTTTTCTTTCAATTATAAGTATTGTACTTCCTTGTTTTCAACGCTACATTTGGCACTGAATTTATTATAATCGATACCGTTTTGGTTTCAGTAGTAAATTTTATATTAAATCTAATATATAATTTATTATAAATCAAAACCAAAGGGATTGAGGTAAACCGATAATAGTAACTCCGCCTGCAATTGTGCGGATGGATTGAGTAGTCGGATGCAATATATTGCCAGTCTTAATCCCGGATAAAGGAGTAAAGTAAGAAGGAAAGGTTAGCACCCTATCTTCTGTAAAAATAGAAAAATTCTCATAGAAATTGTAAGATGCCTCGGAACAGGAATGATCACGTGGATAGGATGGGAGAATGACTTGCCCGTATTTGCAAAAATGGACGACCTTCAGAAAAGAGATTACCTGGACAACAGCCCAAGAGATGAGCATAAAGCTGGTAATCCTCATCTACCGAGCTCCAGTGAGAGGTAAACTAACAGGAAAATGCTTCTAGCTTAATAAAAAGAAGAAGAAGAACGCAATAGTATGAGTAGAGTTTTTCATATGTACCTGTTTGTTTAAGACATGATTTATATATTTTTTTAAATATTTCTATTAAAGGTTTATCTTAAAAATATTATAATAAAATTTTTAAAAAGATTGTATATTTTATTTAAAACATTTTAAAACAAACTGCTGCGATATTACTTGTAAAACATATTTACCAAATAAGTAAAATTAGTCATAGATGCCACATAAGTACAATCGTTTTGTAAGTCATATTTCATAGTGTATTGATTTGTGACAACTAGCGTTGAAAGGGATAAATTTAATTTTTCATGTATTAAATAATAAAATAGGTATAAAAAGTCGAATACGATTTTTAATACTGTTTTTATCATTTATATGACCAATTCACATATCATGTTCTTATTGCAATTAACCACTCTTTTCTCTATAAACAAGTTTCCTTTTGTATTTAGAATTTGTGGTGTACGAATATGTAAAGAGATGAAAACAGTATAAAAATGCAGTCATTACAATACAAATTAAAATCAATCAATGATCATTATCTGCATACAATTTACATTCATATGTAATGAAATAAAAAAGCAATTAAACAATTGTAAGATATGATTAATTGAAAATTAATTATAGAGTTCGGACTCATAAATCATGGGAAGAGTACGAATGAAGTAATTACAACATCGAAAAGAAAAAAAATGTATGTATAAAGCCAGCCTAGCAACAGGAGTATTCAGTTACTACCTGCTGCGCAGAGAGAATTTTCAATTCAGTGGCAAATGGGGGCTTTTAAATGATGAAATGATTAAATTTACTGGGATTAGTTAAACAGACGAGTAGGTTGAATTTCATCGGTTCGCTCCTACAATACAAATTTAATTTGATTTCAATATGCTGAGAATTGTAGAATATTGTAATTATTAAGTACGATGTATTGAAACATGTATGTAGTGTTTGTGTAGTGTATTATTAAGTTTATAATAAATTAAATATCATAACAGCAATATATGTTTACGTATGAAATGTGAAAATATTGACATTGTAGGAAAATGAGTTTACTTTGATGTTAAACATAACATCAATAAGATTAGGTTTATACAATATTTATATTATTAATCTGCCTTGAAAATGTATAACTATATGAAGAGATAAACTGAATTATTCAATATATAGTTCGAATTATTTCTATTTAACACTTTATTAAAAAAATATTATATTTTAATACCAATTTAAAAACTATATACTACAAGTATCATATTTATAAAATATTTTTCCTCATTTAAAAATAATTAAAAAAGTCGGAAATAATGTACAATATTTGTAATATATTGATATGTAATTAAATTAAAAAATTATAATCCAATTTCAAATATTTTAATCGATATTTGATGTTGAAAAAGTATTAACACTTATTTTAAAAAAATCACTGAAAATAATTTTAAATATTTACAATACAAATATTGATTTAAACATTAATATATATATATATATATATATATATATATATATATATATATATATATATATAATATTTTTAATTCAACTTATAATTAAACAGAAAATGTAAATAAATTGATATTAATTTGTTATAAATGAGAATGGTAACATAAACTTAAGAAAGGTACAATTTTATTTCGACGAATTCCAGAAAGACAATTTTAATTTTAAGGTTTAGACACGTACAGGTCAATTGAATGTAGTTAATGACAACGAACTAAAGTGACTGGTAAAACCTAATCCAAGCACAATTACATCCCTGAGAGTTGAGATCAAGCTAAATGTAAGCCAGAAGAATTCACAATTACTTTGAAAATCTTGTAAAGGTTCAAAAACTCATTGTTTCAATTCAGTAGAGGTCATTTAAAAATTTGCGAATAGAAAATAGAGTATATAAAAATAATTTCAGTCTTTATGATTTTTATAATCGTATAAAAATATTATTATATGAATATATTGTTTGATTATTAATTGTATTTTCTTGTGAAATTATTTTATTTAATTAAATGATGAATAATTTAAAGTGATTTGAAATTTGTATTAATAAGTTCTATAATTAAATAAAAAAACATTACTTTTGTTAATATGTAATATTTACATTATATGTTATAAAAGATTATTTTTCTTCTTAAATATAAGCAAAGAAAAAAAATATTATAACCCACGTCTGAAACTTTCAAAGTTAAATAAAAAAAAAACTGGTATAAAAGTAAAACTTTCCTTATAAACATCTGTCATAACATAATATGAAGAAATAATATTTTGTTATTATGCACAAACACAATTGCTGACTATGACGATTTCAAAGTGTTAAGCTCTTTTCGAGTTTCATGTTTTTATAAAACACAAAAGATATTCTATTGAGTTGAGTAGAGCTTTTTGAACAATACGTTCGAAAAATGTAACAATACATGTTTGTTATTCGATGACATGAGGGTTGTCGTGTTGGAAAAACAATATTTAATATCAGCTTTCAATATATACGGTGTTTACTTCGGATTTTTTCCAAACTTACTTTTTTTTCGTTCGTCGTATGAATTTATTTATATTTGATTTGGTCAATATTAGATTTTTTCTATATTTTATAAAAAGGAAACATTATATAAAAACATTTTTTATTTACCTTTACTTACTTTTATTTATCTTACTTTAACGTTTTTAAACAATGGATTGTATTATTCAATTTTTCTTATATTATTTGATGATTGAAAATGATAGTATAACAAATATTAAATACTATATTCCTGACATATATATATATATATATATATATATATATATATATATATATATACAAGAAAATATATAATAACTAATATATATCCTATCAAAATTGACTGGGAAATAGAAATAAATATAGAAAGACGAAACTGTTTATTGGTTTTTACAACACAGTATATTTAACAATAAAAAATAGCTAAAAATGAAATTTAATGAATTAAACTTGAAACTTATCCACTGTGAAAATTTCCTTATACACCACTTCGCTAGCGGCCACTTTGTAGACTAAGTGACGAGAAATGTGAGTTTTTATAATTAAGAGAAGATTAAAATCTGTAAATTTTGAAATAAATATTATTAATCTATTAATCTTAAAAAATGTTTCTAAAAAAATTCTTCCCAAATTAAATATCGATTTATAATTTTTTTTCGTTTATGTATTACACAAGGGGGGTCCTTCCTCTACTAGTTACACTTGCTAACTCCCGGGGAGCTCCGTCCCAACTCCCTTCTTTTACTCTCGTTAAGTGTTAACACTTTTGAAATGGAAATGATTAACGTGCTACTTAAGAGTGTAGCGGGGGAACGACGTTGTGACGAGGTGGTCTATACGAAAAAAGTGTTTTATGGAAATTTTCCGATGGAATTATTTTTTTATATATAGAAATATATTACTGTTTATATTTCTTTTCTAAATAATATAATCGATATAATTTTTTTCAAATAAACCAGGATGTCACAAAAATCAACGCGTAATAAAATCAATTATAATTTACGTATCTTCTCTCTGTAGACAAACTGAGTTACAGACAACAATACCAGAGAACCAGACAAACCAACAATACCAGAACGTCCATATACTATTTACCTACAAATATTTTTTTCTTTTTTTCTGATTAAATGAAACACTCAAAACACTTCATCTAACTTAATTTATTTCATTCAAACTTTTTATATGTTTCTATCTCCTGTTCTTGAGTAGTTATGAACGAAATTATCATGTAGATTAAAAATCATACCTTTGATCTAAACCTGAAGATGTCATTAATATAATTCTGTATTAAAAATAGTAACAAAAAATAAATATTGAAATCCTAATGCTTATTTACATGTAACTTTGAGACTTTGAACCTTATTTATGAAAAAAATTGCAAAAAATAAGAAAAATAATTTCTATCAGGAAGTATATACACTGTTCATGTGACACCTCTCTCTCTCTTTATATATATATATATATATATATATATATATATATATATATATATAAAACTAACTGTAGATAAGAATAAAAATTAATAGTGCAAGTACATTTACTTTCTGACAAATTACAAAAGCTTTTTATATTGTTGATAGATGAAAAGCTTTAAAATGTTCATTAGGTTGTTTGTTGTTATTTATTGAAGTTATTTAGCTCTACTATTGTCATTTGATACGACAGTACCTTAATGAATGCCGCATCACTAATTTCGAATTGAAAACACGTGCCCGTGAATAATTAGAAAACGTGGTTGAATTAAAAATTCAATTTTACTAATTCCACTTGTCCACACTTAACGTGAAAATTACATTCCAAACCAGTAATAGAATAGCCACTTCTCGCTAAAGTCAATTAAATGAATCAGTATGAATGCCCGTATTTTTCGCATAAAAATAGGTTAAAAAGAAAAATGTAGATAAAGTACGACTTATGCACTGTATGTGTAAACAGAACGCAATAGCTTTTTTTAATGTTAGATCGATTCACAGATGTGGTGTGCATGCAAGTCAGCATATAACAAAGCATGAAGCTCATAATACGGTCGTTGGTTTGTTTTCTATTCATTGACATAGGTTTTGAATCTTAATACGTGAGATATTTTAATGTCGATATTATGGATAAGTTAAGGTCTCGGACCTATTTTAACACGGTATTATTATTGTACGACATTTCGAAATGTCAGTAGAGCAGTGTACTTTCTAAAAGTGTGAAAAGTTTATTCCTATTATAATACATTTATTATGTTTATTAAATTCAATCTCTTTCATATTTAGATTGTTACATATCTGAATATACATTATTTCTTATTACAGCTGTACTGATTGAAATATATGAAAAATCATGTAAAGTGTTTTTTTATCAAGTTATCAAAATATTATTTTATTTTTGTCAAACTGAATTAAAATTCTGTTAGCTATAATTTTTAAATGCGATTCCTACAAAAATACACCTACAGTTTGTATGTTCTGAATCCTTTTCAAAGGATCAAAATCGGATAATATTTTCAAAGAGTATTGTTTATTTTAATGATCAAAAATATGTTTACAGTTAATTATGAAACGATGGAACTACGATTCTATTCAAATGACCAATCATGTTTGATGGTTGTTGTTGATTTAGGATGACGATTCGATGAATTTCGTTTGATTGTAGTCGCTTTGTAATTATATTCATTAAATTTAGTAAATAATACACGTTATTTGATGTTTACAATTCGTGTTTATGTAATATTATACATTGACAAGATCAATACGAAGAGGATCACTAGCTTAAATTAAGTAAACAGCAGTTATTTCTGAAAAGCATGTTTCCTAAACACCAAAAATACATAATACATACATATATATATATATATATATATATATATATATATATATATATATATATATACAGAGAGAGAAGGAGAGAGATTGAAAAAGAGTTTCTTTTATTAACAAAAAACACAATTTCACAATTAAATATAGAAAAATAAAATTCACAAAAATTATATTTACAAATAAACATATAATTATATCTACTTTTCTGTAAAAGTCGTTGAAAATGGTTAATCAATTGATTGTTAACCTTTATTAATTATTAATTAATACAATTTTTCTATAAATTTATATAAACTCATAGTACGTTTTACCAATAAAATGACACAAAACTTTCAAACAATTCAAGAATAATATTTTAGATTGATTTATAAGGACAAAAAATAAATTACTTAATAAATAAATAAACGTATCAAATATTAAACAGTACAGAAACATTGAAATATATTTGAGAATGTTATATTTCTTCATAAAAATGACAGAAATAATAGAAAAAATTATTATAAATGTTAATATAATACATATCGTTCGTATTCTTCGAATCTGTTGCAAATAAAATATCTTAGAAACCTTTTACAGATTTATTAATCATACTTATCTATAGAAAAGTGACATTTTATTTTTATAGTTCTATTTATACGGCTAATATGATCAGATTTACATTTTCTGTACATTTATGCTGATATTATAAAATTAACATAAAACTGAACCATGATAACCAAATATTAGACGATATTTTAATCGATTTATTATACATTTAAATTATATATATATATATATATATATATATATATATATATATATATATTATTGTCAATATAATGTTCTTCTGGCAGCTACGAGTATTTCTTAAGAATAATATCTTTTTTTATTTTAAATTACAGCATGAAGGTACTTTTTTCAAATTATGTATTAAAAAAGTTATAAATGTACTTATTGATCAACATTTGTGATACTTTAATAGACAAAACAGTTTTAGTTTCCTTAATTCTTAGAATAAATCCATTCTCCAGTCTTAGAAATAAACATACCGACACTAATTGTCTCAAAACTCTAATATACTGTGCTCAATTGCATGTGGAGGTTTATTTACAATTAATTTTATTAAGACGATCCGATGAGCTCGTATGGTTACGATAGAAAATAACATTTAAATTTAATTTCATCCTTATTATCTTAAACAAAGAATTATATTGGATATTGAGTTATATAAGTGCATATTTTATCACTTATCTAATTTTGGAAAGGTGATATATATCTTTCCATTTTTTCCCAGTACCATATAATTTTTTTTAGACGTGAGCTCAATATTTTGAAGTTGCTTACTATACTCAGTTGAATGATGTTTTTAACTAATTGATCTGTTATTTTGTCTTCTAGAATAATGCTATAATTTTGTACCTGCTACATGTGTTGCTTTACTGTTAAATTTAATATTGTAGTATATCTGAGAAAATGATAATAATTTGATTAATAGCGGTGTTGTTGAATAATAAATATGATCTGGATATGATTAATGTTATTCATAAAATATTAATTTTAAATACTGAAATTTAACTGCCATAAATATTAGTATTTGAAAGCATTCTCAATTTTCTAATATATAATTTTGCCAGATTACCATTTTCTTAAAAATATTATGTAAATAATATATAATTGATATAATATATATATATATATATATATATATATATATATATATATTTATATACTAATATTTTATAAATAACATTAATGGATAGTTTAATTTTTATAGAAAAATAATTTAAAATATATTCTTGAAAAATACACGAAAAAAAAATTAATTTAATTTGAAAGAGAAAAATATTTATATCCATGTTAGTTATACATATTTTTTATAAAATAATACATCGGAAAAAAAGTAATACCCAAATCAATGTACTTCGATGACAACATATTTGTGACTTGAAATTAGTAAGATAAAGCAGCAGGAAAGCATCGAGCTTAAATGCAATTAGTTTACCGGTAATCTATAGTAATTCTATCACTGAAATCCATTAATATTGCACTTGGAATTATTGTGTTGATGTACGATAATTAGTTTAAAGGAAACTCTACTTAATAGAAATGGCTTCTTTTTAATGCTTGCTCATATGTGTGTGCATGTATATATATATATGTATATATATATATATATATATGTATACATATATACATATATGTATATAGATATATACATTATATATATATATATAATAGTACATACAGTTAACAAGTTTTTCATGAATTAAAAACAATTCAAACGTACATAAATCAAAATTACGATCAGTACAATCAGTACTGACAAAAGATTTTTTTTGCAAAAACAACCGTATACATGTATCTTCTTTATCCCTAAGAGAACAACAAGATTTACAGGTTCATAAATTTTCTTGCACTGACTTGACCACTGTAGGGTAACCTTTTGATTTGACCTAAATACTTTTTTGTAATACATCAGCACAATCCTCTCTTCATTCGTTTTACCATAGATTGTTTCGTAAAGTTTAAATACATAC
This sequence comes from Acanthacorydalis orientalis, assembly GCA_034766995.1. Classification (NCBI taxonomy): domain Eukaryota; kingdom Metazoa; phylum Arthropoda; class Insecta; order Megaloptera; family Corydalidae; genus Acanthacorydalis; species Acanthacorydalis orientalis. Next base: position 37,666,489 of record CM068317.1, read on the forward strand.
GAGAATATATAGATGTAGAAATTAATTCGGTGCCTTTTTTTATAGAAAATGAATGTTAACGGAAAAATTGAATGTATTTATATATTCAAAATATCTCCCATTATTTTATACAACTTTGCTTCATCTGTCGTAAGCAGCCGTAAGTCGATATGCGCGATTTCATCATTCATGGTTAATTTATTTTCGATCGGTGATAATTATAAAATCAGCCTTACTTTCAAAATTCGCTCCGTTCATATATTGACCATCTCTTTCTCCCTATATATATATATATATATATATATATATATATATATATATATATATAATATGTAGCATATATATATGTAGATATATATGTACAATATAAAGGTTTGAATTATTATGTACATATATATATATATATATATATATATATATATATATATATATATATATATGTGTATATATAAGCTTCTATTACAATCACTCCATTTAATCAATAATTCTAAAATAAATTGAAAAAAATATAGTAAACTATTTTAACATATATTTAAATTACTGAGTGAATTATCAACATTATGACTGTATATTATATTCAAACACTCACTAATACACAGCCACAATATTTATATTTTACTCAGAAATTTAAATTTATGTAAAAAAATGTTAAAGTAAAATCATAAAATGAGAAGATATATTATTTTAAAACAGAGGTACGATTGATTCAATTTAAAGGCACCAAATTAATCTTAACAGATTATATATATATATATATATATATATATATATATATATATATATATATATATATATATGTATATATATAATGACTGAATATTTTTTTAAAACTATAAAAAAATACAATTCTCATTTTCAGTTTATAGATATTTTCTGTTTTGATTTATGAGACTTTTTTTTCATTCTAGACAAAATAAAAACTTTCATATACTTTATCCAAGAATATGACTTAATGATTGGTGAAATGGTATTTTAAAAAGTTGCATTGAATTCAAAAATTTATCATTAATGTAATTGATTAATAATATCAGTCAACGTTTACTAATATATTAATATTTTCAGACAATGTGCTTAAAGTGAGTATAAACAGTACAATCACAAATGAGATGAAATTAATTTCTTGTATATATATATATATAGTTTTGTAAAAAAAAAATAGTAAGAAAAACTAAATAAAACGACATTTTGGATAACGTCAATGTGAACAACATACGAGAGTAAAAACATCTTGTTAGAAGGATATGGATACAATAATGTCACATATCCTTTAGTTCGTAACACGAAGTTAGAAGCAGCTTCTTTCACCCTCTTGGCGACAACGTTCTGATAGAACTCATTGCTGTATAGATCGCCAGCAAACCCTTATATATTTGGTCACACATTTCACCCTCTTATTGAACGCTTTTTCTTATCAAACCTCATTCAGTATTTCTTGCATCGTATACAGTGACTGAATGATTTTAAACATTTAATTCTAAACCGTACTGAAAATACAAAAATTACATAAAACCTATTCAAATATAATTCGATTAATTTCTTTTTTTGTATGAGTGACGTATGTTTATTTAAAAAGTCATTTATAAAATCTACTTGAATGCTGTTATTAAAATGCAAACGTTTTTCATTTAATGCATACGTTTTGGATGTTTTAAAAATATGACAGCCACTTGAGGGTTAAAAAGCGATATGAAAGTGTGTAGTATTACTTGAAAATGAAACAGACTAATTGTGTACACAGCTGCGTGAATACTATGAAAACATTTTCATTTTGAATAAAACCATAGATGTTTCAGCAACAAACTAGTAATAACTTCAGTGAAAATATGTGATACTTGTATATAGAAAAATAGTATAAATGAAACATTATTTAATATTTTAATACTAGTATTTTAAGACTATTATATTTTAATTGATCCTATTTTAATACTTTCGTTATTATTTTTTACTTACATAAAAGATATGATTGGTAAGAAAAATATTTTTTGAAAATGTTTTCTTTTTTAAACTGTTCATTAATTAGTCAGATTTGAAATATCTGGTTTAAATAAACGAACCTGAACTTATTTATAATTTCAGTGTAAAAATTCGAACAAATCTGAACCTTAGAACAAAAAGAAATATTTACTAGTAACAACCAGACAATATTTACTAGTAACAACAGAAACTTTACTTGTATGTATAACCTCGAACCTACAGGAAAGAGAGTTTTATTTAGTAAGATAAATGGTGGAAATTGCACCTCACTATAAGCCCGGATATACGTCATATATCAAACATAAAAATTTACTGTCGACACTAGCCGAGCAAACATGGACTTAAGATGAAACCACTATCGTACAATGATTATCTGTCTAGGTTGTAAGATAGTCGCGGAACCAGAACGACCCGAAACTATTACTATACATCCGTCTTCTATCTCATATCGAATCGTCGACGAACAGAAAAAAGAATATAACAAAGAAACGAAATAGAGATATCTGTGTTAGGTCATGTCCATATGTACTTGACGACCGAACGACACACGGTCTTTGGTGTTGGAATGATAAAATTTGTCACTTTCATATGAATGTGTTTTATTAAATTGAACATATTACATAGAAACTTATATATATATATATATATATATATATATATATATACATATATATATATATATATATATATATATATATATATATATATATATATATATATATATATATATATGATTCAACTGAGGCTTCCACATGAAAGTATTAAACAAAATCACAAAAATTAAACAAATTATGATATTATTTAATTTTTGCGCTTTTTTTAAATTTTCATGTGGAATCCTAAATTTTCTCTTCTCCTTCTCACCTCTCTCTCTCTTTCTCTCTCTCTATATATACATATACATATATATATATATATATATATATATATATATATATATATATATATAGTACGAATACATATGATTCATTCACTATACACACATTATCAAGAGCTCTCTTAATATTAATATTAAATTATTCTCTTAATATTAAAGAGATTAATCAATTTCCAAATCCTCCAATTATAATAGGTATAACTATAAGAAAAATTATAACACATGAATGAGCTGTGACGATTACATTATAAATTTGATCATCACCAATTAATGAACCAGGTTGACCTAATTCTGCTCGAATTAATAAACTTAAAGAACTACCAACTATTCCAGATCACGTTTCCAATAAGAAGTATAATGTTCCAATGTCTTTATGGTTTGTAGAAAATAATCATTTTCGCGGTAAAATGGCTGTTAATAGACGATAGATATTTATATTCATAACTATGAGAAAAAAAGTAGCGAATCCCTAAAAGATATGGTATTCCTTTTTTATTATAATATTCATTTATGTATTTTACAATTTTTTTAATTATTGAATTTTGTTCTTCAGTTATAATGACTTGTTTAGTCATTTTAATTAACTGTTACTGACTTTAGTTTTAGAATAAATATTGTAAGTGGTTTTTGTTGATTTCTCACATCATTGAATACATTTTTTCAGTGATTTAAAATATTTATAAAAATGTGTAAAAATCTTAAACATAAAACAAAAAAAATGATTTCTTAAAATCATTTCTATACATATTCTAACTTTTATTGTTGGATGAAATATAATATGTATAATAATATAGAAATACGTATTAATACTCACAATATAGTTTTATCACTGAAGCTAAATTCACATTCACAAATAATTGTTTCTTCACAGATTTGATAAAAATGTTAAACATATTTAGCATTAACATAAGTCAAGTAAAAAGCTTTAAGTAAACATAGGATTGATATGAATATATTTTTAAAATATAATTTTATATTTTTATATCTGAGTTTCCATCCATGCGTTGTTCTAATAATCTGTCCTTTTGAATTATCTGAGTGTTTTTTTTTCACTACTACTCAGCATCGATGTCATTTGTAAGTATATTACAGTGATTTTACAGATTATGAGTCTATAAAATGTATCTTAAAATGGTATAACTATAGCCATTAATTGCTTGCTTTATAAAAGTTCATTCGTGTATTATTAATAACCATTCTTGTAATGACTTGCAAGAATTAATTATAAAATGTTCTAATGAAGTTTTATAAAAATTAATAATTTAAGTATATTTTTAGTTATATATATATATATATATATATATATATATATATATAAACCACTAATTTCATTATTAGGATCTAATTTTTCAAAATACAATTTTAATAAACAGTTTGAATAACATTTAAATTTAGCAATATTTTTAAAAAAGTTTTAAATAAGAAAACAGATTAATTATCAAAAAATTGTAAGTATATAATTGTTTATTCAGATTTTATACGCTTTTATTTAAAAAGTTAACATTTAAATGTTTCTTAATAACTTGACGACAATAAAAATTGCAAATCATAGAAAATATTTAGATAAAATCAAAACCGAATAGTTCAAACTTCTGAAGTGGATTTTGTGAACAGTGAAAGTTTTCAAGTGGGCTCAAATAAACGTAGAGAGAATTCACGTTTATTTTAGCATCAATAAAAGCTTCCAAAGTACTTTTAATCGTTTTAATGATATGGACGTAGAAAAAAATTATGATAATTATCGTCTGCAAAGTTTGATATTTATCAAGGTTTCATGTTATTTATTGGTTTTGATTTTATTATAAACATTTTTTTCTTTGAATTACTAACAAATCATCGGGCGGTTATGACCTTAGCTGTCGAAGCGCCCTCAAACCCCAATAACCAACCAACTAATAAATCAGTTTATTCGTTGTCAAAAAGATATTTCACTGAAAGAATGATGTAGTTATTCTCTAAAAAAATATTTTTATTTTAGATACATGCCTTTAATATGAATAAGAATAAAGTGAAGAATAGAAAATATTTTTTAATTCTTATTTGTATTATTTAAGTAAATATTTTCTATACTGAAACTTCTATGAATTATGATGTAAAAAAAACATAATAATGATCATAACTGTAACAGAGAATATATTTGTAATAAAAATATATTAAAATAACTGATAAACTGTAAAGAAAAACACGGAAAGTTAAATTAATGAAATTAAGAAAAGTTTTAAAAGATCAACATACTTTATTTACTCAGTCTCGAGCGACGCAGAGGCTCCATTCAAGTTATGTAATTAGTAAAATTCTTAGCAAGATGTTTGAACTCATTTTCGTAGAGTTGCAGTAAAATATATGTTTAAATGAATGCTCACATTAAAAAATCCTTTTAAAATATTTATAATTTAACAAAGCGAAAAAAATAATATTAATATGTACTTAATTTATACTTGTTTTATGTGAATTAAATGTATTCAATCTTTCTAATTTATATGACGGTTCTGAAATATAGAATATATTTTTCTAACAATTAAAGACAATTTATAAATGTTATTAAATAGACATATCCATGTGTGCATATATATATATATATATATATATATATATATATATATATAATTGAGTATAAATAATGGTTATTTTTTAAGAAAATTATTCAAAATAATGAAATCAATTAAAGTTATATTTGTGTTACTTTAAAAAATAGTTATTTTAATTTTTTTACCACAAGTTAACAGAAAATTAATTCACATATTCACGTATATATATATATATATATATATATATATATATATATATATTTATATATATATATATATATATATATATATATATATTTGTATGAATGTATGTACGTATGTATACAGATACTTATGAAATTCACACCGTATCTAAAAATAATATCTTAAAAGCAGATATTCAAAGGTAAATAGTGAAAAGCATACTTCTCATTTCATCGCTTTTAATGCCACCACTTACCCTAGATAAAATACTTTCTACCGCCATTCAATCTGCCACCCTCTCACTCAAGTAGTAAGTATTGAACGTGCACAGCTCGTTCGTCGATTTTATTGTACACTTTTTCCAATCATGGAATCTACGCCCATAAAGATTCTCTTTATTTTTATGAAGTATATATCGAATATGCTTTTTCTTCCTTTTCGTGTTGATTTTGTTTGCAGTAATAGCTTCATTCCTGTACGAAAAATTGGCTCTATTGAGATGTAAATGTAATCAAAAAAGTTGTTTAACAGATTGTACGAGGTTCTTGTTTCAACGTTCGATGGAAGAACTTTTAGAGTAAGATGAAGTTTAAAAGCGGATTGGTTAGGTATTGTTTTTCGCATATTTATTATTGACATAAATTATTCATAGATGTTTAATAAACAAATTTTAGAAATAGAGTGACTGAATTATGCAGCAACAAATTTACATACTCTTAAATATTACATTGAGTTTAAAAAATATATGTAGAAAAAGAGATTAAGAGAAAATAAAAGAGAAAAGATTGTTCCTTTATAAAATCTAATAATACTTTGCATATATATATATATATATATATATATATTCGATTTATTAGTAAATACACTTTTTCCTTTAAAACATATTTCATTATATATATATATATATATATATATATATATATATTCGATTTATTAGTAAATACACTTTTTCCTTTAAAACATATTTCAAAAAGAATTATTTTGTTTCACAAATGAATTCTTTTTTTATCCCACAAATAACGAAAAAGCGATTTTTCGGTACCTTAATGCTTTGTACATAACAGTATCGCCATCGAAATGTGCAAAAGAAACATGAATAATGATCTATTGAGCATTTCTAATTACAAAAAAAGTTTGTGGTTTGTAAGATGAAAAAGAAATCATTTTTAGATGTGATTTTAGTCATTGTCAAAACTTGTTATGAATGAATTTGTATACAAAAATTCAGTATTGTAATTTTTCTTAAAATATATAAAACTTGACAAAAACAATTATTGTTACAATAGAGCATTAAAGTTTCTAATTATTAAAAAAAAACAATATTAACGTTGAGTTTAAAGGTAATTCAATTTTTTTTAATAATTTTATGCCTTTTAAAAAATACATTAAAATTTCATGATAAACGAAATGTATCATTTTAGAAGTTAATTTTATTTTCCATCTCTAAATATTAATGCACATTTTTTGTGTTCATTCACATATCGTTAATAATTTTTGAATCCTTTGGAAATGGTGTCATCTTAAACTAATTGTAGTTAATTTTTTTAAATAAAAGTTTGAAATAATTTTCTTATCAGATTTTAATCGACAAAATTGTACTTATAAGTAATTAAGATACAATAAAAGCATCTCTTTTTAATTTGATTATACAAAAATATTGTTTATAATCAAGTCAAACTATATTGTGTTTGCAATTTTTGCATAATAAATTATATAATCTTCAAATATTGCAGAAAAATAACAAATATCTCTTTAACAGTAGTTATTTTATACATTTATATTTTTTATATTACAATAAATTCGTGTTTTCAGAATAAAGAATTTGTTAATAAGATAATTTTAATAGTATTTATTACTAATATATACATACATATATATATATATATAACACTAATATAAAGAATATGTATATTTATATATATATATATATATATATATATATATAGAATATATATATAAAGAATATATATAATATAAAGAATATGTATATTTATATATATATATTTATATATATATATTTATATATATATATAATTTATCTCGTGCCTTCTATTTATCTTTAAAAAAAACACATCAAACTTTATCACGATTTAAAGAATTTGCTCAAGTATTTATGAATTTCTTTTTGCAACATCAAACGTTATCTAATTTTTCTGATTATACTTTTAAGTAGTTCGTATGTTTTTCGGATACTTTCAAAGAAAAATAATAAAAATCTTAAATCGATAATAGAAGTTCTCAGTTTCTATTAAAACGTAATCTACTCGATGGAGTAAAAAGTTATCAACTGCGTTCTAAACTTATCTTTACAACTAATATTTTTCATAATTGATTCCATATCATTGATATGAAACGAAAGTAAACGAGTTATATTTATATATATATATATATAATATGCCATAATACGGTAAATTCAATAATAATTTCCTTTATAGCAGTATAACAATACGAATAAAATTGAAATTCTAATCTGACCACTTCAATTATTTAAAGGGATATATATATATATATATATATATATAATATTTATTCATGTATGAATATATTGTGTTAATTGAAAACAGTGTTGAATATTAACGCCTTTAAGTATTGGAACATATACAACAATTCAGCATATGACAGTTTATGTTTAATTTTAGATTAGAATGTCAAATTTAGACGTGTATATCATTAACAGGAAAGGTCACCAAATAAGTGATATACGCATGTTTGTATATATGAATGCGTGTGTACATATATATATATATATATATATATATATATATATATATATATATATATATATATATATATGTATATGTACATGTACATATTTGTGTATTATCCATACTCGAGATTCTGGTTTCTCATCGATTTACATATTTCATTGCCTGACTTATAAATAATATTAGATTAATTTGTACGAATGGTTGGATGTAATTCGAACTGCTTTATTTCATTATTATATTATAAATATGATAAACTTAATATTTAAACTGAAATTTCGACAAAAAAAGATGTAAAATAAACACCACTCTGTATTTTATTTATGAAATATTATAGATTCTTGCTTATATATTTTTTTAATTACTAATAAAACCATACAAATAATTCGTGTGTAAAAATGGAAAAGTGGAAGGAATATATACTAAAAGAGACCTAATGACCAGTAAATAATAAATAATAACAGGAAAATAGACAAAGACTAGATAGAATTTTGAGAATAAATAAAATACCGTCAAATATCGTGGTATTAACTGAATTAAGAAAACTAGAAAGAGTGAATTACGCTAAGAAATTGGAAAAATCATATTAACTTAAAGGAGCATACTGGATAATAGAGGTATCATTAAAAAGTGGCCATTTAAAAAATAAGGGTTTTCTGAAACTTTATTTTTTAAATAAGAAATGAAAATATATTTTAAGTATGATAAAGCCAATAAAATGTTAAACCAAAGCAAATAAAACTGGAATTCATGTAAAAAATAGAAGTGAATAAAAACTGCTTATGGAAATATATTATTAATTTTTTTAGAATGTTTATAGTAATATACCAAAAAGAGGAAAGATAGAATATACAGCAATGTTCAAAATAATCGTATGGAAACGATTCAAATATTTATAAATAAAAGAAACATTAGAAAAAAATGAAGAATATAGTTTTACGATTGTCATTAACGCTTCCATCCCGGTGCCTTTTTAAGACTCTCCGGTGCAGTAAACTCAGTTTACTGCTAATATTTTTCATGAAAATTATGATTTATAAAGGAATAGGATTTTTAATTAGTTTGAACATCTAGGTCAATCCTTATACAAGCGATTAGCATCAACAGAACGTGTATACTACAAGAAAATAAAAAAATTAATTAAAAATATCATGCCAGATATATTTGCAAATAAAAACACGTTGTGCATCAAAACGGGAGAGTTAAATTCACTTTCACGAATAAATTTTTCACTCAAAACTAGAACAAAATTTTTTGTTCAAAAATCTTCAGTAATTGATCATTGATCACTTTTTTTGTGATTTGTGGGATAACTGAAACAATCATTTGTAAAAATAAAAAATACCTACTGAACAATTTTAAGTCAATAAATAAAAAAGAAGAGAACTTTCGGTTAAAGAAAAAGATTCGGACATCTTCGGATTAGAAAATAATGCAAAATTGAATTTCTTCAAATACAAGTAAAATATATTTTTGGTATACATATATATATATATAAATATATGTTTTTGAATCATCATTGAACCTTAACTCCATTTGATTCCTCACTAAGTCTACTACAAAATTAAAACCCACAACTTCCTATTGCGTGACCTCATTACATTGTGAATCACGTATAAAAGAAAAAAATTCTAATTGATGAGCTCCTCGGTGAAATTAATTAGAGTAGTAGTATATGTGTTCTTTTAAAAGTAATACATGCTACAGATATCTTTTATGTGTATAGCAAATGCGTGATTTATTTGATTTTGTTGATTCAGTTTCTTAAAGTTTATTTGCATTTGAATGTGTATTACTTAGTTATTCTTGAAACTTGTACTTAATTTTAATCCTATATATATATATATATATATATATATATATATATATATGTGTGTGTGTGTGTGTGTATATTGAAATTAAAAGAAAAAATAAACTTTAGAAGATATTTATTTGTACTGGAACGAAAGTTAATTTTAAATTCAAATGATGAAAATTAAATTTATTTCCGTTTTAGTTAACGAAGATATCGTTTTCGTAGAATTTTCATTATAAAGTTTTATGTTTCATAGATAATTACTTTCGATATTATTTCCTCTAGTATTTTTTTTACAAATCGAAATGTTAGACATCTTAAATGAATTTTCATAAGTTTCGTCTGTAATTATACATTAATCTGTTGAGAATGAATTTATCAGAAATGAAATTTTAAACAATTTTAATTAAAAAATGTTTAACAACTATGTATGTATATATATATATATATATACATATACATATATATATATATATATATGTATTAAAAAAGGTTCGTCTTCTGTGAAATTTATTTATTTAACTGGAAAATTCACTGTACAGTTAGTTTCATTCTTTGTCATTTTTTAAATTTTATTGATATTTTTTATAGATCTAGTATTTACGTTATGAATATATGAACCTTTTTTTAAGAAAAGATAAATAATAATTATTACTCCATTATAAGTCGGCTAATAATAAACTATTTTATATTAAAAACACATTTTTTCACCTGTTCGTTTTTCCCAATCGTTTTGCTTGTAGTTCGGTTTATATTTATACTTAATGATTATGTAGCTTTAAATTGATTCAATATATGAAAATAAATACATACGTTTAAATTTCTTTTTTAAATTAGATTATTTTCCTTTTTTTCCTTCTTCTTTCATATTTGAAATTGAGAATATGAAATAACAAATAATTAAATAATTATAAATAAAATATTTTAATAAAAATCAACAAAAAACCAAATATTATATACGAATAATTTCTATAAACTTATATTATCTCGATAATTTAATTTTTAAAATAAATTTTAACTATCTGATATTTACTAACATATACATTAGATATATATATATATATATATATATATATATATATATATATATATATATATAGTATATACTTTTAGAAAATTATGGACTAGTTGAAAGTAATGTAATTTGTTTTGCAGCTTTACTTTTAGTTCTTTGATAAATAATTTATATTTAAATAAATTATAATTGCATGAAAATTAAATATTGTTACTATTATTTTAAATTAACCAGCAAACATTTTTGTACTAAGTTTTTAATCAAATATAATTTGTGGTATTAAAGGTTTTTTTGAAAAAAAAACATTTTCAAAGTATTTGGGAAAAAAATATTTCATTTTAATTATACCGTTTGGTTATAATTTACATATTACTTTAATAGTATTTTTAAAAATATATAAATTGGGTAATAATTATAAAAAAAATATGAACAAATCATAATCTACATGACGTATACGATTGTAATTATCATGATTGAAAGAGACGATATTAAATTAATCGTAAAAATAAGTCTAACTAATAAATCTCTTTAATACTGTGCTTAATAATGAACCATATTCCACAACTGATGTAAAAGCATTGATATGAATGAATACAGAGTTGACAATGTTATACCAAAAGGGTCGTTTGTAGTCTGCTGGACACGATTTGTGTGCATCGATGCATTATAACATTGACGGTCTTACAACATTCAAGATTTACCCTTCTTCTAATGAAAAGTGATAGAGCTCGAATAAGATTCGACACCTTCATCCTATTAGTCACTGTTAGTCAATAGTCCAATAGATAACTACCAGACAACTGGGGCTTTGTTATTAGTTTGAACTAGACATTAAGTGCCGTAACAAATCAGTATCATTCAAACTATTACTTGATTTAACCTTTTATGATACACACACACACACATACATATATATATATATATATATATATATATATATATACACATCTAATGAAAACAGTATCTCTTTTTCTGCTTCATACATTAATTGTATAATAAATCCCATTATTCAAATAACTTTTTACAAAAATGAAAAAAAAATACTCTCTGATTTTATCAAAACACAGTTAAATTGAAACCTGGAAAGGGTCGATAAACAAATCTAATATAATAAAATACAATCAAGTTTTGGCGATTAGCATAAGCTAACTTTTCATACTGTAAAATATATTATTTCGAACAGGTTTTATCTAGAGATAGGGGGATAAATAATGAGCTGAACAAAATTAATCTGATCTAATTTATTGCATACTCATTGATCATTGTTGGCAGTTACAACGATCGAAAAATGTACTTATTACAATATTACAAACACGAAACATTTACTGCAGTACATTTTTACATTAAATTATCTGTTGCTCACTCGTCAATATTAGTGTGTGTATGTGTTTATATTTAGAAAATTTGAATGTGTGCATTCATAATTAAAATATTTTTAACAAAACAGTTATTTTTTAATAATCATTGTTTAAAGTTTAATATTTTTATAAAATATTAATTGCTAGTTCTTATAAAAATGGTCTTTCTATTCAATTAAAAGATTTAAAAACAATACTTAAGTATTAGGTTGGTAGAAAAATAATTGTGGTTTATGACATTCAAATACTTTTTTAATAATTTTGTTGTGCGTGGTTCTAATTCAACAAACGCCTTCAGTTGATCGTTATGAACTGAAGAAGGATGCACGCGACCGTCTTCATCTTCAAGGTTCTCATCCCCAGCACAAAATTTTTGGAACCACCATTGCTCCATATGTTCCTTAGTAGAACCCATACCAAAAGCATAGTTTAGTTAACGAGCAATTCTGCTGCTTTACGACCCGGTTTGAGCTCATCCAAAAAATCCTCTTATTTGCTTCTTTTCCATCTTTGGTTCTATAGCCTAATTTGAAGCAAAATTAGTAATAAAACCAAAGTTGATATTACTAAAATACAATCCGAAAAAAGCACTTTAAAACGATATTAACATGAACACGATGAAATTACCCTTTCATTCAAAAAAAAATAAGGTTAGAATTCAGAAAACACAAACCACAATAATTTTCCTACCAACCTTATAGTTTTTACTAATATATTAGTTTAAAATTGTTTTTTTATAAAATTTTAATTTATACAAAAACATAAATAAAGTAGTAAATATATATGTACATATATCATATCATATATATATATATATATATGTCAGATTTAATTTCCTTTCTAATTTACTTTCTTCTTTCCATAATATTTATTTTATTGCACTGTGTTATGGTTTTTGCTTCCGATCAGTGTAAACGCTGCTTCATTTTAATAGAAAAACATCAAATGATATGAATTCTGGCAACATCTACGCACATCTAAAATAAATAATAGCAATAAATCATAATTCATATCGAAGAGAAATATTGTAAATGCGTATTATTGATTTCATGTCGGAATGGATTTACAACGAGATAATCTAATATTTTCCAAATACGCAACATTCAGCTCACTTTAAGCAGGTTTAAAATTCGAAACGGAAAAAATTATTCCAAGAGCGCCTGAAGACTTGTCGCGTTCCTATCAAAATAATATCGGCATATAAAGATATTCCGGCTGCTTCTATTTCATTTCGATAAGTATCTCAACGAGTACTTATCTCTGTTCTTTCGTGACACTCAACAGCTTATGTTCGTGACCTGTCCTGTTCAACCCTCATTTCTTTAGTAATATATCACCACATTTTCGCATAAAATGTCTATAGTGACATGGGCGGATTAAGTTTAATTTCTTACATTCTTTTCATTTAACACAAAATACATGGATAAACTTCAGTTATATTTTTGACACGTTCATGAAATTGATTTAATTTTAATTGAATTTCAGTTTGAAGAACATATTCAGTGCTTAAGTACTGAACAATGTTTAATAAAAAAATTATCTAATGATGTTCAAGAATAAAATATCGAATTATATTTGTATAATGAAAACAGTAATTATATTTTATGAGAAATATCTATCTGATTACTATTTCCATTTATCTTAAAAAATATGTACACAATTAAACTTTTTAAAAAATTAAACTTAGAGATAAAAAAAATGACAAATTATATAAAAATGTACTAGTGTATTGTCTACAATTTAATTCAAAAAATGTTTTAAATTATTTGTTTATCCATTTCTTTAAAAGTTACTTCTACTTATCTTAAATTAAAATAAAAATGAAAACAATAAATTATTAATGAAAAAAACGTTTATAAAACAAAAAGTTTAGAACCATCATCGAATAAATAAATAAAAATACATTACTTTAAACCAGTGCTCTTCGAAACCAGTGGTTTCGTGCAATCTCTTCAGAGGTTCCGCTAATCAAAGTCAAAATTCGAAAGAATTTTCGAAGAAAAAACTCGAAAAGGTAAAAATTCAAAATAGTTAATTTATAATAATTTCTTTTACTTCTATAAATACCTATTATTATGCAGTAAAACTGTATTTACATCTATTATGTAGTAAAACTGTATTTATAAGTACACGTTACGACCCCGCTCAATCAGATGTAAATAATAAAATTTGTTCATGTAAGGCTGATTTTTAAAACTTGTGGGGTACGCATCTTAAATTTTCTGTGGATGGTAGCGGTCGTGTAGAAAAAAATATAATCTTAAAGGTTCCATGAGTCGCCAAAGTTTGAAGACCATTGCTTTCAACTATGATTTTAATCAAAATATTACTTCTGAGCAAGAAAATTATAATAAAGTAAAATATATTAGAAAGAATATTTTTGTTTTCAAAAGTATAGATTATTAAGTTCTTTATTCGTTAGTTTTCCCTTGTAATTTTTTTCTTTGTTAATTTTAATTTAATTCTAATATCGAATTTTGTGTTTAAAAAAGATTTTTTTCCAGATTATTTTCTATATAATATAATAAAATAAAACATTAAATAGGTTATATAAATAAGTTGCATAAACTATGTACAATATTTTTTTGAAAGCACTTATTAACTCAAATTATTAAGTAGTCTAAAAAAATAGATTTGAAAATATATTCTGAAACATGTTGAGAAACCTTGTGATGACTCCTCTAAACATTAAGTACACTCTCTGGCGGACGAAATAAAAACTATTCTAGTCAGTTATTTCGTTTGTCAGTGAGTGTATTTTGGATTCGATAAACAGTTGAATTTTAGTGAATTAAGGCCGTTTCTTTAAGAAAATATAAACTTAAAGAATTTGGTTGTGTTTATTGCCTTGTGAGTCTGTGAATGTTTCATTTTTATTTAGTACTCTTATTTCAAATGTGAAGTTTAAATACAAAAAGCTGAAAGTAAACATAACCACATCTAGCTCATTCTTCACGTTTCTACAAGTAAGGGGTCAATCATTTTTTTATTAAGATTTTCTGTTGTTCTATTATGTTTAACCGAACTTCCAGATTTATTATACAAATATTACTCTTTTTGAATAATTGTGTTTCAAATTTTCTTTTAAGTAAAAATCTCATTTAAATGGGAAAAATAACTCATTTTAGACTATCATTTTAATGTTAACCTATGTTAACCTACTTATTTAAGTTTCTTTTTTCGCAAAATATAAGTTACACCCTCATTAAGATTTATTTTTTTTTTAAAAAAATATAGTCTATTATTGTTTTTTTTAAAAAAAAACTTAATATAAGATCATTTGTATCTATGTTTTTCCTTGGTTAAAAATTATATAATTTCTTAATAAATTAAAAATATAATTAGCATTTCTAATTTATTTTTATTTGTTTCAGTATAAATGTTATCAAGTCAACATCATCTGCTGAGTTTGTTAAAGGTAAATGTTAATATATTATCAATTATTTAAACATGATTCTTCAATTTTCATTAAAAATATTCGTTTTGACGCTATTATTTATTGCTGAATTGTTAGTTGTCATCATCAATTTCATATATTGATAGTATGTACATTTTTTACTTAGAATTGTTGTAAACAATACAATAGAACTCTTTTTTAATACACTTAGAACAATCATTACGTGTTAATTCCAAATATATATATATATATATATATATATATATATATATATATATATATATATATATATATATATATATATATATATTTATATACATACAATAATACACGCTCTTTATATTCAAATATTCACACGAGCAAATGTACTTCGGTAAAAATATTTTTAAATTTTATTACCGTGTTTTATATGAAACATGATATAAATCCTCTCATACGACCAAACCTCCCATGTCTCAAAATATTTCTACTGGAGGAAAAAAGCTAAGCACATAACTATATGTTTATCTCTCACCCTTCATTGCTTCATGTAAGCATCTCCGTTTTTATATTGTGCATTTGTTATTATTCTAAAGCTGTAAAATGCGTAGCATAAAAAAATGTGTCAATGATTTTTGATATAGGAGAATATATATATATATATATATATATATATATATATATATATTTGAAAAAAGGATTAATAACAAAACAACGTGACACACATTGTTAAAAATTAAATATTATTATTTAAATATTAGATAATAGATATAGTATTTAAATATTATGTAATAGAAATAATTATATAGATTAACACATTAGATAAAATGTATGTTCGATAATCTGGTTTTTATCTTATAGTTATATTTCATATAGTTACCTAACAAAATGTTTTGATTTTTGTTTACACTGAAAAAAATTATTAGAGATGTTTTATATCACATGTTATATTTGATTAAAATACTGTAGAGTTTTGAAACTATTTTAGTGTTTGTTTCTTTTTAATTTCATTGGATAATATGCAATCTCTGTTTCCACTGAATAAAATGTTAGTAATAAGAAAGAATTTTTTTCTTGGCTTATTTAAATTATGCATTAATATATAACATTGATTACATATTTCATTATTAAAATAACGCAATAATATTCATAACAATACCATATTGATAAGAATATTAAAAGTACTCTCATATTAGATAGTTTTCTAACTTTTTAATTTTATATTTTAATTTTAAAAAGTTGTTTATTTATTTTCTAAATAATTAAACAAGTATTTTTTCTTTGATTTATTTTTTTTGAACTAAGAACATTACAAATCAAATTAAGTGAATAAAATATGATTAGAGATTTTTCTAATCTTTCACCCGAATTCTTTTCCGATTTTCTTAATATTTTCAAGTTTAAACTTACCCAATTAACACTAAAAATTAGAAATGAAACAAATCTAAAAAAACGATCTTTCATAAAGAAAATTTTACTTTCCATACATCAGAACAAAATTTCTAACCAAAATGTTCAATGATTTATTGTAGGTCATTTGAATCATGGTTATTTTGATGATATATACGACATCCTATAATAGATCAAGAAGAATCTATAAAAACCTATAATTGTGATGTATTCAAAAATCTGGAATAAACTGCATTTTCCTTCCCCTATATTCTTGTTTCATGTTTTAAAATTATGAAATTAAAATCTTAGTACTTGCAGACTATTTATTATTTAAGGTAGATACATTTTCATGTGTTGAAAATGCCATTTTATGGATTGATATGTAGTTTTCAGATATTTTTATAAAACAAATTGTTTCCTTTATCGATAACTTAAGTAAAATGTCTATTTACGTGTATATTTATGAGTAAATGATTATATTATTAAGAATATTTATATTAGTGTACAATTTGTTACTATTTACTAATACTATATTTTTCTTGGTTTAAAAATAAATTCTCTAGTTGTTCTCCTGTTATAATTTTGTATAAATATTCTTGATTTAAGTTAAGTGTATTTTAAAAAAACATAACCTCATATACAAAAGTATTATATATATATATATATATATATATATATATATATATATATATATACATACTGGTTATCTATGTACATTTAAAACGACTTATAGTTCGGCTCTGTGCGTGTTTTTGTATAAATACTGTGTCGAGTTATATAATCAAATGCACGTTAGTAGCAGGTGTTTATGATGCTCTTACTTCACACCGTATCGTTATGTTCATGACCATATGCATATACCTTTTCCATCGATTCTTCATATCCACCATCTACTCGGCCACTTACTGTGAAAATCCTATAACGATTTATACTTGCGACGTTTATATATTAACCACGTGGCTATTTATTGATTCCACTACTATTTCTACACGAATTGTAGGTGCTTTTTTTATTATTCCGTGATCAATACAGTTTGCGTGAATTTATTCAATGTATATGGACTGTATAATTGCTTACAATGAACCTGTCTGCGTACGTTAACATAGTGTGTGGATATAAACAGAAAGCAATTCATTGTTTGTTTTGACGCTTTTGGTTTATTTTTGTTCAGTAGTTTGAGACTAGCTTATTTTTTTACTCGTATCGATGAAATTTATTTGATTTTCTTAATAAATATTGATGCAATTATTCAGTCAATTCAAATTTAGTATGTAAAAGATTCACAAATTTAACTTCATAACAATTTAGAAAGTAGAGTATTTTTTAGATATTTTTAATACTCTTTATAAATAAATCATTTGTAACATATTTAATTTGTAAGTAAATTTTTTACTATATTCAATTTATTTGTATTATTGAAAATTAAATAAAAATACAGATACTTTTTCTATCTTATTATTCATTCTTGTTAAAAGAACAAATAAAATCGCGCCATCATAAAATTTGCAAAGACAACAATGACAGAAATATTTAATTAATCATAAGTTCATTTGAAAATAATATGAAGGCATTTTTTCTTACAAATTGGTCAGAATACCATTTTATTACTTGTATTCACGACATCGATTCGAACGTTTATTATAAAATATGCCAATAAAATACCGATCGATTCTTTTAAGCAAACAGTAAACTATCAAAACAAAGGAGATAAGTTATTTGTTTGTCTAATATTTATGTCACCTTTTTACTCATCATTCATTTTAAGAATTGTGAAAATCAAGTGAATTTTTTTAGTGTTACTGAAGAGGTTACACAACTTGATTGATGGGCTTTTATATGGAACACATAGACTATTTGACAATATCTTCTGGAATATAGATATTATCTATATCTACATACACTATATATATATATATATATATATATATATATATATATTATATTAACAAACGTATGTACATAACATTTCTTCAGTTCTCTTAGGATGTAGATAGGGTGGTTGTTTGTTCAATACATAAACGTAGCTTTGACAAAAAATATTTGTGCTTTCACAAGCTTTTCAACGCGTGCTGATAAAATGTATTTTTGCAAGTGAAAATACACAAAAAAAATATTACGTGCAGTGAATGATGATTTTTGTACGCTTTGTCAATGATGGTATTCGAGATAATTCAAATGAAATATATTCACGAGTTATTTTGCTACTAAACTTTATATATATATAATATTAATAATATTGAATAGTAAATATTATGAAGAAATACATACACACACACATACAAAGAAGTCATATAAGACTCTTTTCACGTATACGATAGTGTATAAATAAGGAAGGAATTGTATTATTTTTTTACATTTTCAGAGAAGAATATTAAAGTTTTTAAAATTAGATAATAGAAACATCAGAGCTTTAAATGTTATTTCTTAAAGAAATCTGAGAAGAATTATTGAAAAATTATATTTTTATATAAAAAAACAATGTACAGAATTTTATAAACATCCGAAATTATTTCTACATATATATATATATATATATATATATATATATATAAACAAACACGAGTTTAGAGAAAAAAAATATTGTCCTCTTCTCTAAAAAAAAAACACTGTTGTCTGACATTGAAACAATGATTTATATATTTTTGGACGTTATAAACATAAAGAAATCCGTTTATATATATATATATATATATATATATATATATATATATATATATATAGTATTTATCCACAAAAAACTAAAAGGTTGCAAAAAATAATACTACTTCCATGTTTTTATAGACAAAACATACAAGCACACACACGCATACATATTATATATATATATATATATATATATATATATATATATATATATAATTACGTTGCTATATATCTGATAATAATTATATAGACATAATGAGCTTTAAAAAATACGTTTGTTGTTTCATTCGGTTGCATGTACAGACTTATAATTGAGAAGTGGGCGAGCGCAAGAGCCGGGGAGTTGGTGAGCGAAGCGAGCAGAGGGCGAAGCCCCGTAGTATAGATAGATAGATAATACAAATGAAAAAATTCTTAGAAACTAGACTAATAAACTTCTAATTTAGCAAACATATATATATATATATATATATATATATATATATATATATATATATATATATATATATATATATATATATATATATATATATATATATATATATATATATATATATATATATATATATATATATATATATATATATATCAAAAAGACAATACACGGAAAATGTATCGATTTGAAATGAATTTTAAATATTTCTTAAAGTTATAATTGAGAGAAGTATATTGCTTCCTTTATATTTATATGTATATATTGTCTGATAAACCTCTACAAATTATTTTCACGTTACTTAAATATAAATGTTTTATATTTTATCTAATTAATCAGATTTATTGAAAGTAATCCCTTTTATTTAACTTACTATATTTTTAGTTTGACCTTATGTTACTATTATAACTTTTGTCCGATTGTAATCTATTTTTTTAAATAGAATTTGCTAATATAAACTAATGTGTAAATAATGTACCTTTAATCTATCCTGTACAAATATAAAACTCTCTTTCGTAAATATTATAATGTTTTTGAATAATTGGATGAAATAGTTTCTTCAAGAATCTACAATAGCAATTTTGACTGTTTTAAATTTATTTAATGCACGAATGTTATATTAAAGAATATTACTTTAAAAATTAAAAACAAAATCAAAAAAAAGAAAAATGTTATATATATATATATATATATATATATATATATATATATATATTATTCTTATTTATTTATAACTCTAAATTAAAAAAATATGTTAAATTCCTTTTAATATGTCTTATGAGTAGAAGTGTACAACATCGGTGTTCACAAATGGATAGGAAATACTTGAAATTGAGTAGTTGACGAATCTGTTAGAAATATAATTTGGCCTTGCGGCACATATCATCTTTCATAAAGAACATGATAGTTTCTAATGCTGTATATGTTTTGATAATGACATCGTTTTATAGTTATTTCGTTATTGTTTATACTCATACATATATGTACGTTGGTATATATATATATATATATATATATATATATATATATATATATATATATATATATATATATATATATCACATCAATGCAATATATTGTTCTTTAAAAGGACAAAATGTATAATATTCCCTTATTTTGGAAATTTAATTTTATTTTAGAAATATGTTCAACTTTTATTTTATTTAACTTAAGGCACACTTTTAAATGATATTGTAAGAATTCTATTTCTTTTCTCTCCGAGTCTCCCGATACCACAATCCCTTTTAAAAGGACAATAGACATATATTTTATTACATCATATTAATCATATTTGTTAAACCATCAATCATTCAGAAGCAATTCGTAGTCTAAAATCGTGTAACGTATTTTAAGTATTATCATATGTAAACATTTAAACGTTTTACTACTACTATATAATGCATAAGCCTATTAGACAATAAATATATACAGAAGTAACGAAAAAGTCTGTGTTTTCTTTGAGCCAAAAAAGCATTTTTTTTCAAACCTTTTTAAATAAAGGAATGAAATTGTATCTTTTTTTAAGAATCTTGTACAATTATAACTTATAATTTTCAATCTATATCCAATATTCAAGAATCATTTTTAAATTATTTTTCATCATTTGAATGTTCTAAATGACATACACGCAATAAAAAAATAATAAATTTCATTGATAATATAACAATATATACATATATATATATATATATATATATATATATATATATAGAGAGAGAGAGAGAGAGAGAGAGAAGAATATATTATTAGGTGTATAAATTAATACTGTTCCTTTTTTATATAAAATTAATGATTGAGAAAAAATGGAATACATTTCAGTCCTCAAAATATCACCCATTATTTTGTATAACTTTGTTTCATTCGCCGGATAACTGACGAATCCTTTGTCAGAAAAACGATGGCGCATGAAGTTATAATGAATTGTAATGCATCTCTTCCACTATTTTAGTATTTTTTTGCTTTTTTTACGCATCACATCTTCTCTCAAATCCGACCAAATCATTCCTATGGCTGTAGCAGCATTTTTTTCAACTGAAATGTGGAAAAATATGTAATATCTAATATATTGTTTGTCGGACACCACCGTGTTCACTACTGTTTTGTGAGGTTATACCAACTGTTTGGTCAAGATACAGTATATAGTCTTTTTGAATGTTAAGGTTGACACTTCAAAATCCTAAAACGACAAGGAAATGTTTTCATTCATGTAAAGGCATCGAATTAATTATGTAATAGTTGGTCATTTATAACATTTGTATGTGTTGTATTTATCATAAATATCAAATGTCCATTTGAAATTACAATCTACAGATTGTATGGCGTGTTCACCGCACATCCATCAATCATATTTACTTCCTCAGTTGCATGATCTCATTGATTCTAAAAATATTTATCAGTTTAATATCTTTTATTATTATCTGTATTTTTTTATAATACTTGAAATAGTATTTTTATAATATTAAAACATTGTAATATTACACATACATAAAGTAAAAATTTACCTAAAAAAATAATGATATACATTTAAGAACGAGTATTTATATATTCATAGATAAATTTATAATTGTTTTAGATAATAATATTTAATTATAGTTTTCTTCTCGAGACAAAAATATTTTTTTAAATTTCTATTTATATGCCTTTATGGGAAAATGTATTAATAAGTTTTATTAAACACTCAACTATTTAAAAAAAAAACAAATCAAAGGCATTGAAAACATTTTTAACATTTAAATTATTTACCTGGTGACTGAAAAAATGATATTTTGAAATCTAGAAAAAAGATAATTTAATAAGAATTTAATTATTCACAAAAAAGAACGAAATCTCAAATAAATTAAATCTAAATAATTACTAATCTCGATTTAGGTTAAAATATGTCATAAATTTCACTGATCTTTTTGCATTTTATAAAATAATCTTCGTTTCAGTTCGTTTAGATTTTATTGTATATATATATATATAAAATTATATCATGTTAGTCACTTTTATTTTTTCTTAAAAAAATAATGTATTATAAATAATAAGGTAAGTTGACCTATGAAACCACGTTTCCATAATGAAAACAATCTAATGAGATATTTTTAACGATGTGTTATTTTATCCTTGTATTCCAGGGATGTACCTATTACGTTAAAATAGATTAATTGGCCTATATATATATATATATACTCGTATATGTATACATAGATATATACATATATAATGTTAGTGGTATCTGATTGGTTATCTATAACGATCTACTAAGCAATGTGTCACGAGTCGAAGGTCAAGTTATTAGCTACATCATATTTCAAAAATAAAGCTTTTATCTTGATTATATAATAAGCTTTAGTAATGATAGCTTGACTTATAAGTTATAAAGACTTATTGTTAACTAAATTCAAAATTAAAGTGTAATACAGAATGAGAAATGTAGATTAGGTTATTTCGTTCAAAATGAAAAGGAGTTGAAAATAATCCAACATAATTATTAGAATATTATCATTGATTTTCCGAATTTCGAATAAGTAATGTAGATAATGAATTTTTTTTGTAAAAAAATAAGTTCTAACACTTTTTGGTGTTACAGAGATAATTCATTATGAAGATATTTAATAAATAAATAATACCCAATATTCCCTAAATATACTGCCAACATATAAAAATTTCATTACATAATTATTATTTGGATTGAAAAAAATATTTATTAAATTTAAAATAAATTACATAAATATTTTGTGCTTTTCGAAAATTCAATTATTTCATTTACATTTCTACAAAATAATTTACACACTTAAGTAAATTGAATTATTCAAAACATGTAGAATCTACAACATTTCAGAACATTTATATCTTTAACATTTTTGATATGGTAAAAATAATAAAAATTAAACCAGATGCATAAGAATTTAGACCTATTTTAAATATAAAAGAATAAACTTAATCAAATAAATTAACTCTTTAAAGAAACAAAAAGATCATGCATTGAATTACATTTTAGTAGTATAAACCTTTATTTAAAACAAATATAAAAGTAAATAAATGTAGTTCTTTTTTAATATTTAACTGAAATATTTTCACATATAAAACTAAATGAAATTATTTTTCAATATTTACAATTTATTTAGGATTAGACATTAAAATTATTCTTGCCTTTGTAATTTATCTATTTTAATAACTTAAGCACACTTTATATATATATATATATATATATATATATATATATATATATATATATAATCTGTAAGACATGTGTATAGACTTTGCTTTTAAATATACATGTTATTGAATTAATCCCACTGAATCTTATCTTTTAATATCCTTAATAGTGATCTTTTCTAAAATTCATTTAGTTTATCATAATTTCTCCATTTAATACTATAGAAAAGCAGTCTAAATTATATTATTGTACAGGCATTGTATTGAATATTGTATTTAACCTATTTCATAAATCATTGTGGATACATAGTAGCAAAGCCATTTCCAGCCTCTTTCAATGTACGCTGACGCAGGTGGTAACCTCAACGAGTTTAAAATATGGATATATTAGATATATGTAATGTTTTTGTTTCGGCTCATTTTCTTACAAAATAGTACTTTATAATCATGAATTTTATAATCATTATTTAGATTCATTTATTAATATGATAATCATACACACTAACAAGTAATAAATTATCAAATTCAAAGTTTGTAAAAGAATCTATGTTTAGGAAAGAAGAATAAAAAGGTTCTTATAATTTTTAAGTAAAATAATAAGAAATTATATATATATATATATATATATATACATCATAATTATTCAATTATATTACTTTAATATTTAATACTTTTGTACACTGCAATCTTCTGTATATTGTAGTATTCATTTTACATAAATGAATTATTATTATAGTATCACATACTACTGACTCTTAAGAATATTTTTTTTTATTATTGTCAATATTTTGTATATAAGAAAGTGTATATCATATTTAAGAAGTTACATTCTTCGTAACTGTACAGTCATTTGATACGAATTCAGAATAATTATCTAAATAATTAAATACTAATTACAATTAAAAAAAAAACAAATAATTTTTTTAGGTATTTTAAATTGAACAATTTTTATAATACATTGATCTTCTTACGTTATTCTGAAATTAGGGTCTCCTGTAGTAGTTTTCAAAATAGTTTAAAACGAGTTAGGAAAAAAATTGTGAATAGAATATTAAGTTTTTTTTAAACAAATTCTTGTTTTGATTTTTATATGAAAACGAATTTTTTATTTTATTTTACTGTAACTCGATATAAAATTGCGTATTTCATCTAAATATTTCATCTGATGAGAAATAATTTGAGTGAAAACTCATTCAGTTGACTGATATAAAGCTGATGTATAACATATTTCAGTATTCGTTGACATCAGTCAATCCGATTTCACTATATCTCGGCATTTTCAGTGACCCTTGTAATTAAGCATATATAAATAAAAGCCTCTAAAACATACGCAGTATGTCAATTTGGGGTGATTATCCTTTCGGACGTTTCATAAACTAATAAGCGCGATACAATGTGCTAAAATCGTCGACAATTTTGAAAACACTGTAACTGACTGATACCACGAACTTGTTCCACCTACATAATATTATATAACAGAACGATATGAGTCACAGTTAGAACGAATCGTTGTCAGATAAAAAGGGAGTAAAACACAGTAGTCGCCGAATAGGGTAGATAGTGCACGCACCGTTTTCACCCTCTTTAATTCAACCACCCATTCTTTTCCACCCACCTTGTACATAGTACACATACCACCCATAAATAAGTACAAATACCATTACACTAATCTGCGTATATGTATTTGGCTCTCTGTCGTATCCATTACATTTTATCTTGTATCTCAACGACTTACATCTCCAGTTAATATTTCTTTTTCCTACACAATTACTGAAGCTAATTTATGCAATATCATAAAGAAACGTACATATATTATTTTTTAGGGCAAATTAAAAATGTTACTTATTTAAAGTATACGTGTGAGTGTTACTTTTTTTCATTTATACGTTAAAGTACACCTACATGCGTGCGTTTAGTTGATTTCGATACGTGAAAATTTGTCTGCCATAAAATTCTCTCTAACGGAAATTAATTAAGAAAGAAAGGGAACATGGCTTTTATAGAATTTTAAGGGAACGTTTTGAAAGAAGGGTGGTTTACTTTTATAGCCGTTTTAGATTAGTGACCGATACGGCTTCAATAACACATTTTGAAAATATTCTAAAACCTATAAAGTCCGATATTATACGGAATTTAATTTGTTCGGCACTTAAAGCAAAAATTAATAAAATAGTTAAAATTAATGATTGCATTCTTTAGATTATAACAAACATTTCTATTTTATATATATAATTTTTTGTATTTTTTTATTTTAAAAAATGTAGACTGTTTCAAAAAAATTTAAATAAATTAGAAATTCATATTTTAAATTTTCTATAGAAACAGATCATTTAAAAATTTAATTCCATACGAATATAATATTTAAAAAAATAATATAAACATCACATATAACTAATATTCAGGATTTTCTGCTTCATATTTTAATATTACAACTATGAAGAAATGAAAATATTTGTTTCTTAATTCAAAAGTGCTATAAACCAATAATATATCTCAAATATATCTCGTTTTAAATATTAATAAATTTTCTGCCCAAAAAATGATAATTTCTGTAAAGATAATCTAAAAAAAAGAAAACCAGTATTGAAACTAAAATCAAATTCTTAATTTTATAATAAATATATTAAATTAACATTTATTAAATATTATTGATTAAAAATTAACATTTATTAAAAATTCAACGGATATATAGAAAGAGAGGAAGAGCGAATGAGAATCATTTTTATTTTTATACTAATATTTCTTATTTTAAATGTCAAGTTAATAATAACTTCAAGATATTGATTTAAAACAAAACTGACATTTAATTTTTAAAAAAATGTTAATATAAAATTAATTTTTACTATTTATAAATGTCAGCACACACACAGAACCTTAATTAAATAACAGATTAAACTAATGTCCAGCCTGATATGGGTTTGAATTTATTCATGCAATATAAGTAATTTTCTTTCAAAGTCCTCATTTCTAGATATAAAAATATTGATGAATTTTTATAAGTAATTAAAATCTACACATTTTACTGTCTAAAACTTCTTCATGTCTAAAGTCTTGTTTTTTTATCAAATTACTTGGTACCACAATTTAGTTTGACAGTGTCGCTAACAAATTGACAAACAAATTGGTTTCCTCACACTAGAAAAAGTTTCCTTTATATAAAAAAAATGTTCTGTCTCCACGGACTAAAGATGATATCATCGTCAGCCATAATCAAAATGAAAAATTATTTTTTTAATATTTTGATAACATTTTTTCGTGTTTATAGAGAGTGATTATAAAAGGAAATTATTTCAGAAGTCTACTAAAAATATACAAGATAATATTTTTTGAATCAATACAATATATTTCATAATATCTGATTGTTTTTTAAGATAATTAGTAGTACATGTAATTAATTCAAGAAAGATTATCTACAATTGCTTAGTCTGTTTTGAAATTTTGTGAAAATATAAATCCACTGTTTCAGATAATCACTTTTTATCGAATTTGTAAAAATAGAAAAATTAAGCACACTTATGAATAGCCTAACATAGTGATGACATTAACATGATTAAAGCGTATTATTGCTCAATTCATAGATAAATTACTAGAAAATAATTGTAAATATCATAAAGAAATATTTATAAAAAGTATTTTTTCGAAATGCCTTTAATAATCCTAGATTTCAAAGGAAAATTTTGTTTCTACTCACGTCAAATATATGTTATATATATATATATATATATATATATATATATATATACATATATATTATATATATATATATAGATATATATGAATTGCACGTAGTTTAAAAAAATTAAATTTAAATTATTATATTTTTTAAATTTATATTTATTAATTTAAAATTTTCTATTTTGGACCATTTAAATCATGTCGTATCTGTTATTTCTGAAATAAGACCATAAACTTTAAATGCCTACTGAATATCAGCTTGACCTGGATGTATTGCAAACAATGGAACCATTCAAACATTGACATGATCAGCTGAACTCATTACTTTGACACATGAAATTGGTGGAGAAGGTTTTGATACCTTTATCCAGAATGATGTCGATGAATTGCTTGTTGATAAAGCCTTAATATGATAATGATATTATTGGCATAACTTTAGATATCGTAGAAGATCCATGAAACGATAGTGCAAAGGAAGAAAAACTAGCCCCTTCACTGTAAATATAATTCGAGGAGATCTTGAACTTTACAATAGATTGGAAAGTCATTTTCTTGTTCATGAGACAAATTCTGAACGAGCCTTGAAATTCCAATATGAGTTGAAGAATTATATGTCTGAATATCGCAAATGGTTTAAAAAATTAGTTAATCATTATCACAAAATTTAATCACTGATTACATTGTCAGATCAAAAAAATCAACACAGATCGAGGGTGAAGTTGACGCTAATTCTGTCTGTGAAGAACCATTGTCTTTACCATACAAATCTGATGCACTGACTATCTCTTCTAATGATGAAAGTTAGTTCGCACCAGTTCTGAATAGGCGCCGAACATTGTCAGATACTGACGATAATTCTGATGAAAATATGTAAAAAGAACTGTTACTTTTCAATAAAATTAAATCCATAAAGTTTTAAAACAAACTTATTTTAAGTTTTATATCAATTTCTTTCGGACTTTTGAACGAATTTTTTAAACATTCTTATTTTCCTGAATTTTCATAAACTTTTTTTATGCGATTTTGTGTATATTTTAACTCATTGCTTTTGTTTTATGCGCTTTTAAAAAAAATATGGAACGCATCTCTAATTTTTCAACGTAATTTATTTTTTATACGATTTTTTAATATGCGGTTTTCGTACGGAATGTATCTACCGCATGAAGAGACTTGACTGTATGTAAGTATGCATGTATGCATATACTTATATATATATATATATGTATATACAATCAAGTCTCTCTCTTATACATATATATATATATATATATATATATATATAGAGAGAGAGAGAGAGAGAGAGAGACAGAGAGAGAGTAATATATTGTGTGTAATGTAAACTGATGTGTGTATAACGATAAAGCACATTTTTACTCCGTAATCTATAAATAAACTATGAGTAATGGATGATATTCCGTACGTTGTATTCTCTTTGCAGGTACAGTTTGTAAACAGTGCCGAATTAATTGAAGAGTAAGAAAAATATTTAACTTAAAAAACACGCAGTTATTTCCACACACCCATTAAATGATTGTACATAGCGTTCGTTTTATATTCGCATATTTTTAAATCTGTCCGTAATTAATTAACCTGAACGAATCCTTTTTTTTCATCTGGTGCAGTTCTATTCAAACAAACATACACACGATCCAATAACATCCGGGTAGTTTAAACGATAAACAAACAGTATAAATACACCGCTTCTGTTTATACATCAGTAGCCATATAACATTAGGATTACGTGTTTCAAAACATCGAAATCCTGCTCGAGATATAATTCTGACCTGAAATGAACGACGGTTGACCTCGCTCTTCCTTATCCGACACATGCCCGTTCGTATTTCGAAGTTGGCGTAATGTACTATAATACGCATCGGATAATATGAAATAGTTGCCATTTTTATAACAATTTGGATATTTTATATATTGCGGATATAGCGGATATTGAGGATATGGCGGATATTGCGGATATGGTTTATTTTCTTGATACGTAGGATATTGTGGTAACTAGTTAATACTGGTCGATTCGTCTTTTAATGCTTTATGTATATTTCTAGACAAAATTAATATCTGTCCGTAATAAATGTCGGAAATATCAAAAAAAACGCAAAAAATCCGCAAAAATTACCGTTTTTCCTTCATAAAATATCCAAAATGTTATAAAACTAGCAACTATTTCATACTCTTCGATGCGTTATTTAATGTTCTATTTCATACTTGAGTCAAAATTGCATCGGTTTTTAATAGATACCGAAAAAGTCACAAAAACCGCGAAAAATTCACAAAAATAAAGGTTTTTCATACCTAAAATATCCAAAATGTTATAAAAATGGTAACTATTTTATACTATCCGATGCGTATTTTAATTTACCATATCATATATGAGTCAAAATTAACATCGGTTCATAATAGATACCAAAAAAGTCACAAAAACCGCGAAAAATTCGCGAAAATAAAGGTTTTTCATGCCTAAAATATCCAAAATGTTACAAAAGTGGCAACTATTTCATACTATCCGATGCCTATTTTAATGTTCTATATAATAAATGAGACAAAAATAACATCGGTTCATAATGGATACCGAAAAAGTTAGAAAAACCGCGAAATATCCGCAAAATATCCGCAAAAATAAACGTTTTTCTTGCTAAAAATATCCAAAATGTAAAAAAAATGACAAAAATTTCATACTGTTCGATGCGTATTCTCATGTTCTATATCATAAGATAATAATAAATACCAAAAACAACTCAAAAACCCCCAAAAATCGCATTTTTTTGGATTTTGCGGATATGGCGGATACGCGGATATGGCGGATATCATATCCGCGGCGGATATCATATCCGCGGCGGATATCATATCCGCGGCGGATATCATATCCGCGGCGGATATCATATCCGCCGCGGATATGATATCCGCATATCCGCAAAATCCAAAAAAATGCGATTTTTGGGGGTTTTTGAGTTATTTTTGGTATTTATTATTATCTTATGATATAGAACATGAGAATACGCATCGAACAGTATGAAATTTTTGTCATTTTTTTTACATTTTGGATATTTTAAGCAAGAAAAACGTTTATTTTTGCGTATCCGCCATATCCGCATATCCGCAAAATCCAAAGAAATGCGATTTTGGGGGGTTTTTGAGTTATTTTTGGTATTTATTATTATCTTATGATATAGAACATGAGAATACGCATCGAACAGTATGAAATTTTTGTAATTTTTTTTACATTTTGGATAAGTTAAGCAAGAAAAACGTTTTTTTTTGCGGATATTTTGCGGATATTTCGCGGTTTTTGTAACTTTTTCGGTATCCATTATGAACCGATGTTATTTTTGTGTAATTTATGATACAGAACATCAAAATAGGCATCGGATAGTATGAAATAGTTGCCACTTTTTTAACATTTTGGATATTTTAGGCATGAAAAACCTTAAATTTCGCGAATTTTTCGCGGTTTTTGTGACTTTTTTGGTATCTATTATGAACCGATGTTAATTTTGACTCATGTATGATATAGTATATTAAAATACGCATCGGACAGTATGAAATAGTTGCCATTTTTATAGCATTTTGGATCTTTTAGCCATGAAAAACCTTTATTTTTGTTAATTTTTCGCGGTTTTTGTGACTTTTTCGGTATCTATTATAAACCGATGTCAATTTTGACTCAAGTATGAAATAGAACATTAAATAACGCATAGAACAGTATGAAATAGTTGCTAGTTTTATAACATTTTGGGTATTTTATGAAGGAAAAACTGTAATTTTTGCTGATTTTTTGCGGTTTTTATGATATTTCCGACATTTATTAAGGACAGATATTAATTTAGTCTAGAAATATACATAAAGCATAAAAGACGAATCGACCAGTATTAATTAGTTGCCAAATTATCCTACATATCCACAAAATAAGCAAT
Source organism: Acanthacorydalis orientalis (assembly GCA_034766995.1). Taxonomy (NCBI): domain Eukaryota; kingdom Metazoa; phylum Arthropoda; class Insecta; order Megaloptera; family Corydalidae; genus Acanthacorydalis; species Acanthacorydalis orientalis. The sequence goes on from CM068317.1 coordinate 37,698,485, forward strand.
ATCCGTAATATCCACCATATACGAAATATCCGCATTATCCGCAATATCAAAAAAATGTGATTTTTTGCTGTTTTTTTGATATTTCCTACATTTTTTATGGACTGATATTAATTTTAAATAAGATATCATATAGAACAATTATATACGCATCGACCGGTATGAAATAGTTACCATTTTTAAAACAATTTGGATATTTTATATATTGCGGATATGGCGGATATTGAGGATATGGCGGATATGGTTTATTTTGTTGATATGTAGGATATTTTGGTAACTAGTTAATACTGGTCGATTCGTCTTTTAATGCTTTATGTATATTTCTAGACAAAATTAACGTCGGTCCATAATAAATGTCGGAAATATCAAAAAAACCGCAAAATATCTGCAAAAATTTTCGTTATTCCTTCATAAAATATGCAAAATGTTATAAAACTAGCAACTATTTCATACCGTTCGATGCGTATTCTCATGTTCTATATCGTAAGAGACAAAATTAACATAGGTTCATAATTGATACCGAAAAAGTGACAAAAACCGCGAAATATCCGCAAAACATCCGCAAAAATAAACGTTTTTCTTGCTTAAAATATCCAAAATGTAAAAAAAATGACAAAAATTTCATACTGTTCGATGCGTATTCTCATGTTCTATATCATAAGATAATAATAAATACCAAAAATAACTCAAAAACCCCCCAAAATCGCATTTATTTGGATTTTGCGGATATGCGGATATGGCGGATACGCAAAAATAAACGTTTTTCTTGCTTAAAATAGCCAAAATGTAAAAAAAATGACAAAAATTTCATACTGTTCGATGCGTATTCTCATGTTCTATATCATAAGATAATAATAAATACTAAAAATAACTCAAAAACCCCCCAAAATCGCATTTCTTTGGATTTTGCGGATATGCGGATATGGCGGATACGAATAAATAAACGTTTTTCTTGCTTAAAATAGCCAAAATGTAAAAAAAATGACAAAAATTTCATACTGTTCGATGCGTATTCTCATGTTCTATATCATAAGATAATAATAAATACCAAAAATAACTCAAAACCCCCCAAAAATCGCATTTTTTTGGATTTTGCGGATATGCGGATATGGCGGATACGCGGATATGGCGGATATCATATCCGCGGCGGATATATATCCGCGGCGGATATCATATCCGCGGCGGATATCATATCCGCGGCGGATATCATATCCGCCGCGGATATGATATCCGCATATCCGCAAAATCCAAAAAAATGCGATTTTTGGGGGTTTTTGAGTTATTTTTGGTATTTATTATTATCTTATGATATAGAACATGAGAATACGCATCGAACAGTATGAAATTTTTGTCATTTTTTTTACATTTTGGCTATTTTAAGCAAGAAAAACGTTTATTTTTTCGTATCCGCCATATCCGCATATCCGCAAAATCCAAAGAAATGCGATTTTGGGGGGTTTTTGAGTTATTTTTGGTATTTATTATTATCTTATGATATAGAACATGAGAATACGCATCGAACAGTATGAAATTTTTGTCATTTTTTTTACATTTTGGCTATTTTAAGCAAGAAAAACGTTTATTTGTGCGTATCCGCCATATCCGCATATCCGCAAAATCCAAAGAAATACGATTTTGGGGGGTTTTTGAATTATTTTTGGTATTTATTATTATCTTATGATATAGAACATGAGAATACGCATCGAACAGTATGAAATTTTTGTCATTTTTTTTACATTTTGGATATTTTAAGCAAGAAAAACGTTTATTTTTGCGTATCCGCCATATCCGCATATCCGCAAAATCCAAAGAAATGCGATTTTGGGGTGTTTTTGAGTTATTTTTGGTATTTATTATTATCTTATGATATAGAACATGAGAATACGCATCGAACAGTATGAAATTTTTGTAATTTTTTTTACATTTTGGATATTTTAAGCAAGAAAAACGTTTTTTTTTGCGGATATTTTGCGGATATTTCGCGGTTTTTGTAACTTTTTCGGTATCCATTATGAACCGATGTTATTTTTGTGTCATTTATGATACAGAACATCAAAATAGGCATCGGATAGTATGAAATAGTTGCCACTTTTTTAACATTTTGGATATTTTAGGCATGAAAAACCTTAAATTTCGCGAATTTTTCGCGGTTTTTGTGACTTTTTTGGTATCTATTATGAACCGATGTTAATTTTGACTCATGTATGATATAGTATATTAAAATACGCATCGGACAGTATGAAATAGTTGCCATTTTTATAGCATTTTGGATCTTTTAGTCATGAAAAACCTTTATTTTTGTTAATTTTTCGCGGTTTTTGTGACTTTTTCGGTATCTATTATAAACCGATGTCAATTTTGACTCAAGTATGAAATAGAACATTAAATAACGCATAGAACAGTATGAAATAGTTGCTAGTTTTATAACATTTTGGGTATTTCATGAAGGAAAAACTGTAATTTTTGCTGATTTTTTGCGGTTTTTATGATATTTCCGACATTTATTAAGGACAGATATTAATTTAGTCTAGAAATATACATAAAGCATAAAAGACGAATCGACCAGTATTAATTAGTTGCCAAATTATCCTACATATCCACAAAATAAGCAATATCCGTAATATCCACCATATACGAAATATCCGCATTATCCGCAATATCAAAAAAATGTGATTTTTTGCTGTTTTTTTGATATTTCCTACATTTTTTATGGACTGATATTAATTTTAAATAAGATATCATATAGAACAATTATATACGCATCGACCGGTATGAAATAGTTACCATTTTTAAAACAATTTGGATATTTTATATATTGCGGATATGGCGGATATTGAGGATATGGCGGATATGGTTTATTTTGTTAATATGTAGGATATTTTGGTAACTAGTTAATACTGGTCGATTCGTCTTTTAATGCTTTATGTATATTTCTAGACAAAATTAACGTCGGTCTATAATAAATGTCGGAAATATCAAAAAAACCGCAAAATATCTGCAAAAATTTCCGTTATTCCTTCATAAAATATGCAAAATGTTATAAAACTAGCAACTATTTCATACCGTTCGATGCGTATTCTCATGTTCTATATCGTAAAAGAGACAAAATTAACATAGGTTCATAATTGATACCGAAAAAGTGACAAAAACCGCGAAATATCCGCAAAACATCCGCAAAAATAAACGTTTTTCTTGCTTAAAATATCCAAAATGTAAAAAAAAATGACAAAAATTTCATACTGTTCGATGCGTATTCTCATGTTCTATATCATAAGATAATAATAAATACCAAAAATAACTCAAAAACCCCCCAAAATCGCATTTATTTGGATTTTGCGGATATGCGGATATGGCGGATACGCAAAAATAAACGTTTTTCTTGCTTAAAATATCCAAAATGTAAAAAAAATGACAAAAATTTCATACTGTTCGATGCGTATTCTCATGTTCTATATCATAAGATAATAATAAATACCAAAAATAACTCAAAAACCCCCCAAAATCGTATTTCTTTGGATTTTGCGGATATGCGGATATGGCGGATACGCACAAATAAACGTTTTTCTTGCTTAAAATAGCCAAAATGTAAAAAAAATGACAAAAATTTCATACTGTTCGATGCGTATTCTCATGTTCTATATCATAAGATAATAATAAATACCAAAAATAACTCAAAACCCCCCAAAAATCGCATTTTTTTGGATTTTGCGGATATGCGGATATGGCGGATACGCGGATATGGCGGATATCATATCCGCGGCGGATATATATCCGCGGCGGATATCATATCCGCGGCGGATATCATATCCGCGGCGGATATAATTTCCGCCGCGGATATGATATCCGCATATCCGCAAAATCCAAAAAAATGCGATTTTTGGGGGTTTTTGAGTTATTTTTGGTATTTATTATTATCTTATGATATAGAACATGAGAATACGCATCGAACAGTATGAAATTTTTGTCATTTTTTTTACATTTTGGCTATTTTAAGCAAGAAAAACGTTTATTTTTTCGTATCCGCCATATCCGCATATCCGCAAAATCCAAAGAAATGCGATTTTGGGGGGTTTTTGAGTTATTTTTGGTATTTATTATTATCTTATGATATAGAACATGAGAATACGCATCGAACAGTATGAAATTTTTGTCATTTTTTTTACATTTTGGCTATTTTAAGCAAGAAAAACGTTTATTTGTGCGTATCCGCCATATCCGCATATCCGCAAAATCCAAAGAAATACGATTTTGGGGGGTTTTTGAGTTATTTTTGGTATTTATTATTATCTTATGATATAGAACATGAGAATACGCATCGAACAGTATGAAATTTTTGTCATTTTTTTTACATTTTGGATATTTTAAGCAAGAAAAACGTTTATTTTTGCGTATCCGCCATATCCGCATATCCGCAAAATCCAAAGAAATACGATTTTGGGGGGTTTTTGAGTTATTTTTGGTATTTATTATTATCTTATGATATAGAACATGAGAATACGCATCGAACAGTATGAAATTTTTGTCATTTTTTTTACATTTTGGATATTTTAAGCAAGAAAAACGTTTATTTTTGCGTATCCGCCATATCCGCATATCCGCAAAATCCAAAGAAATGCGATTTTGGGGGGTTTTTGAGTTATTTTTGGTATTTATTATTATCTTATGATATAGAACATGAGAATACGCATCGAACAGTATGAAATTTTTGTAATTTTTTTTACATTTTGGATATTTTAAGCAAGAAAAACGTATTTTTTTGCGGATATTTTGCGGATATTTCGCGGTTTTTGTAACTTTTTCGGTATCCATTATGAACCGATGTTATTTTTGTGTCATTTATGATACAGAACATCAAAATAGGCATCGGATAGTATGAAATAGTTGCCACTTTTTTAACATTTTGGATATTTTAGGCATGAAAAACCTTAAATTTCGCGAATTTTTCGCGGTTTTTGTGACTTTTTTGGTATCTATTATGAACCGATGTTAATTTTGACTCATGTATGATATAGTATATTAAAATACGCATCGGACAGTATGAAATAGTTGCCATTTTTATAGCATTTTGGATCTTTTAGCCATGAAAAACCTTTATTTTTGTTAATTTTTCGCGGTTTTTGTGACTTTTTCGGTATCTATTATAAACCGATGTCAATTTTGACTCAAGTATGAAATAGAACATTAAATAACGCATAGAACAGTATGAAATAGTTGCTAGTTTTATAACATTTTGGGTATTTCATGAAGGAAAAACTGTAATTTTTGCTGATTTTTTGCGGTTTTTATGATATTTCCGACATTTATTAAGGACAGATATTAATTTAGTCTAGAAATATACATAAAGCATAAAAGACGAATCGACCAGTATTAATTAGTTGCCAAATTATCCTACATATCCACAAAATAAGCAATATCCGTAATATCCACCATATACGAAATATCCGCATTATCCGCAATATCAAAAAAATGTGATTTTTTGCTGTTTTTTTGATATTTCCTACATTTTTTATGGACTGATATTAATTTTAAATAAGATATCATATAGAACAATTATATACGCATCGACCGGTATGAAATAGTTACCATTTTTAAAACAATTTGGATATTTTATATATTGCGGATATGGCGGATATTGAGGATATGGCGGATATGGTTTATTTTGTTGATATGTAGGATATTTTGGTAACTAGTTAATACTGGTCGATTCGTCTTTTAATGCTTTATGTATATTTCTAGACAAAATTAACGTCGGTCCATAATAAATGTCGGAAATATCAAAAAAACCGCAAAATATCTGCAAAAATTTCCGTTATTCCTTCATAAAATATGCAAAATGTTATAAAACTAGCAACTATTTCATACCGTTCGATGCGTATTCTCATGTTCTATATCGTAAAAGAGACAAAATTAACATAGGTTCATAATTGATACCGAAAAAGTGACAAAAACCGCGAAATATCCGCAAAACATCCGCAAAAATAAACGTTTTTCTTGCTTAAAATATCCAAAATGTAAAAAAAATGACAAAAATTTCATACTGTTCGATGCGTATTCTCATGTTCTATATCATAAGATAATAATAAATACCAAAAATAACTCAAAAACCCCCCAAAATCGCATTTCTTTGGATTTTGCGGATATGCGGATATGGCGGATACGAATAAATAAACGTTTTTCTTGCTTAAAATAGCCAAAATGTAAAAAAAATGACAAAAATTTCATACTGTTCGATGCGTATTCTCATGTTCTATATCATAAGATAATAATAAATACCAAAAATAACTCAAAACCCCCCAAAAATCGCATTTTTTTGGATTTTGCGGATATGCGGATATGGCGGATACGCGGATATGGCGGATATCATATCCGCGGCGGATATATAAACGCGGCGGATATCATATCCGCCGCGGATATGATATCCGCATATCCGCAAAATCCAAAAAAATGCGATTTTTGGGGGTTTTTGAGTTATTTTTGGTATTTATTATTATCTTATGATATAGAACATGAGAATACGCATCGAACAGTATGAAATTTTTGTCATTTTTTTTACATTTTGGCTATTTTAAGCAAGAAAAACGTTTATTTTTTCGTATCCGCCATATCCGCATATCCGCAAAATCCAAAGAAATGCGATTTTGGGGGGTTTTTGAGTTATTTTTGGTATTTATTATTATCTTATGATATAGAACATGAGAATACGCATCGAACAGTATGAAATTTTTGTCATTTTTTTTACATTTTGGATATTTTAAGCAAGAAAAACGTTTATTTTTGCGTATCCGCCATATCCGCATATCCGCAAAATCGAAAGAAATACGATTTTGGGGGGTTTTTGAGTTATTTTTGGTATTTATTATTATCTTATGATATAGAACATGAGAATACGCATCGAACAGTATGAAATTTTTGTCATTTTTTTTACATTTTGGATATTTTAAGCAAGAAAAACGTTTATTTTTGCGTATCCGCCATATCCGCATATCCGCAAAATCCAAAGAAATGCGATTTTGGGGGGTTTTTGAGTTATTTTTGGTATTTATTATTATCTTATGATATAGAACATGAGAATACGCATCGAACAGTATGAAATTTTTGTAATTTTTTTTACATTTTGGATATTTTAAGCAAGAAAAACGTTTTTTTTTTGCGGATATTTTGCGGATATTTCGCGCTTTTTGTAACTTTTTCGGTATCCATTATGAACCGATGTTATTTTTGTGTCATTTATGATACAGAACATCAAAATAGGCATCGGATAGTATGAAATAGTTGCCACTTTTTTAACATTTTGGATATTTTAGGCATGAAAAACCTTAAATTTCGCGAATTTTTCGCGGTTTTTGTGACTTTTTTGGTATCTATTATGAACCGATGTTAATTTTGACTCATGTATGATATAGTATATTAAAATACGCATCGGACAGTATGAAATAGTTGCCATTTTTATAGCATTTTGGATCTTTTAGCCATGAAAAACCTTTATTTTTGTTAATTTTTCGCGGTTTTTGTGACTTTTTCGGTATCTATTATAAACCGATGTCAATTTTGACTCAAGTATGAAATAGAACATTAAATAACGCATAGAACAGTATGAAATAGTTGCTAGTTTTATAACATTTTGGGTATTTTATGAAGGAAAAACTGTAATTTTTGCTGATTTTTTGCGGTTTTTATGATATTTCCGACATTTATTAAGGACAGATATTAATTTAGTCTAGAAATATACATAAAGCATAAAAGACGAATCGACCAGTATTAATTAGTTGCCAAATTATCCTACATATCCACAAAATAAGCAATATCCGTAATATCCACCATATACGAAATATCCGCATTATCCGCAATATCAAAAAAATGTGATTTTTTGCTGTTTTTTTGATATTTCCTACATTTTTTATGGACTGATATTAATTTTAAATAAGATATCATATAGAACAATTATATACGCATCGACCGGTATGAAATAGTTACCATTTTTAAAACAATTTGGATATTTTATATATTGCGGATATGGCGGATATTGAGGATATGGCGGATATGGTTTATTTTGTTGATATGTAGGATATTTTGGTAACTAGTTAATACTGGTCGATTCGTCTTTTAATGCTTTATGTATATTTCTAGACAAAATTAACGTCGGTCCATAATAAATGTCGGAAATATCAAAAAAACCGCAAAATATCTGCAAAAATTTCCGTTATTCCTTCATAAAATATGCAAAATGTTATAAAACTAGCAACTATTTCATACCGTTCGATGCGTATTCTCATGTTCTATATCGTAAAAGAGACAAAATTAACATAGGTTCATAATTGATACCGAAAAAGTGACAAAAACCGCGAAATATCCGCAAAACATCCGCAAAAATAAACGTTTTTCTTGCTTAAAATATCCAAAATGTAAAAAAAATGACAAAAATTTCATACTGTTCGATGCGTATTCTCATGTTCTATATCATAAGATAATAATAAATACCAAAAATAACTCAAAAACCCCCCAAAATCGCATTTATTTGGATTTTGCGGATATGCGGATATGGCGGATACGCAAAAATAAACGTTTTTCTTGCTTAAAATAGCCAAAATGTAAAAAAAATGACAAAAATTTCATACTGTTCGATGCGTATTCTCATGTTCTATATCATAAGATAATAATAAATACCAAAAATAACTCAAAACCCCCCAAAAATCGCATTTTTTTGGACTTTGCGGATATGCGGATATGGCGGATACGCGGATATGGCGGATATAATATCCGCGGCGGATATATATCCGCGGCGGATATCATATCCGCGGCGGATATCATATCCGCCGCGGATATGATATCCGCATATCCGCAAAATCCAAAAAAATGCGATTTTTGGGGGTTTTTGAGTTATTTTTGGTATTTATTATTATCTTATGATATAGAACATGAGAATACGCATCGAACAGTATGAAATTTTTGTCATTTTTTTTACATTTTGGCTATTTTAAGCAAGAAAAACGTTTATTTTTTCGTATCCGCCATATCCGCATATCCGCAAAATCCAAAGAAATGCGATTTTGGGGGGTTTTTGAGTTATTTTTGGTATTTATTATTATCTTATGATATAGAACATGAGAATACGCATCGAACAGTATGAAATTTTTGTCATTTTTTTTACATTTTGGCTATTTTAAGCAAGAAAAACGTTTATTTGTGCGTATCCGCCATATCCGCATATCCGCAAAATCCAAAGAAATACGATTTTGGGGGGTTTTGAGTCATTTTTGGTATTTATTATTATTTTATGATATAGAACATGAGAATACGCATCGAACAGTATGAAATTTTTGTCATTTTTTTTACATTTTGGATATTTTAAGCAAGAAAAACGTTTATTTTTGCGTATCCGCCATATCCGCATATCCGCAAAATCCAAAGAAATACGATTTTGGGGGGTTTTTGAGTTATTTTTGGTATTTATTATTATCTTATGATATAGAACATGAGAATACGCATCGAACAGTATGAAATTTTTGTCATTTTTTTTACATTTTGGATATTTTAAGCAAGAAAAACGTTTATTTTTGCGTATCCGCCATATCCGCATATCCGCAAAATCCAAAGAAATGCGATTTTGGGGGGTTTTTGAGTTATTTTTGGTATTTATTATTATCTTATGATATAGAACATGAGAATACGCATCGAACAGTATGAAATTTTTGTAATTTTTTTTACATTTTGGATATTTTAAGCAAGAAAAACGTTTTTTTTTTGCGGATATTTTGCGGATATTTCGCGCTTTTTGTAACTTTTTCGGTATCCATTATGAACCGATGTTATTTTTGTGTCATTTATGATACAGAACATCAAAATAGGCATCGGATAGTATGAAATAGTTGCCACTTTTTTAACATTTTGGATATTTTAGGCATGAAAAACCTTAAATTTCGCGAATTTTTCGCGGTTTTTGTGACTTTTTTGGTATCTATTATGAACCGATGTTAATTTTGACTCATGTATGATATAGTATATTAAAATACGCATCGGACAGTATGAAATAGTTGCCATTTTTATAGCATTTTGGATCTTTTAGCCATGAAAAACCTTTATTTTTGTTAATTTTTCGCGGTTTTTGTGACTTTTTCGGTATCTATTATAAACCGATGTCAATTTTGACTCAAGTATGAAATAGAACATTAAATAACGCATAGAACAGTATGAAATAGTTGCTAGTTTTATAACATTTTGGGTATTTTATGAAGGAAAAACTGTAATTTTTGCTGATTTTTTGCGGTTTTTATGATATTTCCGACATTTATTAAGGACAGATATTAATTTAGTCTAGAAATATACATAAAGCATAAAAGACGAATCGACCAGTATTAATTAGTTGCCAAATTATCCTACATATCCACAAAATAAGCAATATCCGTAATATCCACCATATACGAAATATCCGCATTATCCGCAATATCAAAAAAATGTGATTTTTTGCTGTTTTTTTGATATTTCCTACATTTTTTATGGACTGATATTAATTTTAAATAAGATATCATATAGAACAATTATATACGCATCGACCGGTATGAAATAGTTACCATTTTTAAAACAATTTGGATATTTTATATATTGCGGATATGGCGGATATTGAGGATATGGCGGATATGGTTTATTTTGTTGATATGTAGGATATTTTGGTAACTAGTTAATACTGGTCGATTCGTCTTTTAATGCTTTATGTATATTTCTAGACAAAATTAACGTCGGTCCATAATAAATGTCGGAAATATCAAAAAAACCGCAAAATATCTGCAAAAATTTCCGTTATTCCTTCATAAAATATGCAAAATGTTATAAAACTAGCAACTATTTCATACCGTTCGATGCGTATTCTCATGTTCTATATCGTAAAAGAGACAAAATTAACATAGGTTCATAATTGATACCGAAAAAGTGACAAAAACCGCGAAATATCCGCAAAACATCCGCAAAAATAAACGTTTTTCTTGCTTAAAATATCCAAAATGTAAAAAAAATGACAAAAATTTCATACTGTTCGATGCGTATTCTCATGTTCTATATCATAAGATAATAATAAATACCAAAAATAACTCAAAAACCCCCCAAAATCGCATTTATTTGGATTTTGCGGATATGCGGATATGGCGGATACGCAAAAATAAACGTTTTTCTTGCTTAAAATATCCAAAATGTAAAAAAAATGACAAAAATTTCATACTGTTCGATGCGTATTCTCATGTTCTATATCATAAGATAATAATAAATACCAAAAGAACTCAAAAACCCCCCAAAATCGCATTTCTTTGGATTTTGCGGATATGCGGATATGGCGGATACGCAAAAATAAACGTTTTTCTTGCTTAAAATAGCCAAAATGTAAAAAAAATGACAAAAATTTCATACTGTTCGATGCGTATTCTCATGTTCTATATCATAAGATAATAATAAATACCAAAAATAACTCAAAACCCCCCAAAAATCGCATTTTTTTGGATTTTGCGGATATGCGGATATGGCGGATACGCGGATATGGCGGATATAATATCCGCGGCGGATATATATCCGCGGCGGATATCATATCCGCGGCGGATATCATATCCGCGGCGGATATCATATCCGCCGCGGATATGATATCCGCATATCCGCAAAATCCAAAAAAATGCGATTTTTGGGGGTTTTTGAGTTATTTTTGGTATTTATTATTATCTTATGATATAGAACATGAGAATACGCATCGAACAGTATGAAATTTTTGTCATTTTTTTTACATTTTGGCTATTTTAAGCAAGAAAAACGTTTATTTGTGCGTATCCGCCATATCCGCATATCCGCAAAATCCAAAGAAATACGATTTTGGGGGGTTTTTGAGTTATTTTTGGTATTTATTATTATTTTATGATATAGAACATGAGAATACGCATCGAACAGTATGAAATTTTTGTCATTTTTTTTACATTTTGGATATTTTAAGCAAGAAAAACGTTTATTTTTGCGTATCCGCCATATCCGCATATCCGCAAAATCCAAAGAAATACGATTTTGGGGGGTTTTTGAGTTATTTTTGGTATTTATTATTATCTTATGATATAGAACATGAGAATACGCATCGAACAGTATGAAATTTTTGTCATTTTTTTTACATTTTGGATATTTTAAGCAAGAAAAACGTTTATTTTTGCGTATCCGCCATATCCGCATATCCGCAAAATCCAAAGAAATGCGATTTTGGGGGGTTTTTGAGTTATTTTTGGTATTTATTATTATCTTATGATATAGAACATGAGAATACGCATCGAACAGTATGAAATTTTTGTAATTTTTTTTACATTTTGGATATTTTAAGCAAGAAAAACGTTTTTTTTTGCGGATATTTTGCGGATATTTCGCGCTTTTTGTAACTTTTTCGGTATCCATTATGAACCGATGTTATTTTTGTGTCATTTATGATACAGAACATCAAAATAGGCATCGGATAGTATGAAATAGTTGCCACTTTTTTAACATTTTGGATATTTTAGGCATGAAAAACCTTAAATTTCGCGAATTTTTCACGGTTTTTGTGACTTTTTTGGTATCTATTATGAACCGATGTTAATTTTGACTCATGTATGATATAGTATATTAAAATACGCATCGGACAGTATGAAATAGTTGCCATTTTTATAGCATTTTGGATCTTTTAGCCATGAAAAACCTTTATTTTTGTTAATTTTTCGCGGTTTTTGTGACTTTTTCGGTATCTATTATAAACCGATGTCAATTTTGACTCAAGTATGAAATAGAACATTAAATAACGCATAGAACAGTATGAAATAGTTGCTAGTTTTATAACATTTTGGGTATTTTATGAAGGAAAAACTGTAATTTTTGCTGATTTTTTGCGGTTTTTATGATATTTCCGACATTTATTAAGGACAGATATTAATTTAGTCTAGAAATATACATAAAGCATAAAAGACGAATCGACCAGTATTAATTAGTTGCCAAATTATCCTACATATCCACAAAATAAGCAATATCCGTAATATCCACCATATACGAAATATCCGCATTATCCGCAATATCAAAAAAATGTGATTTTTTGCTGTTTTTTTGATATTTCCTACATTTTTTATGGACTGATATTAATTTTAAATAAGATATCATATAGAACAATTATATACGCATCGACCGGTATGAAATAGTTACCATTTTTAAAACAATTTGGATATTTTATATATTGCGGATATGGCGGATATTGAGGATATGGCGGATATGGTTTATTTTGTTGATATGTAGGATATTTTGGTAACTAGTTAATACTGGTCGATTCGTCTTTTAATGCTTTATGTATATTTCTAGACAAAATTAACGTCGGTCCATAATAAATGTCGGAAATATCAAAAAAACCGCAAAATATCTGCAAAAATTTCCGTTATTCCTTCATAAAATATGCAAAATGTTATAAAACTAGCAACTATTTCATACCGTTCGATGCGTATTCTCATGTTCTATATCGTAAAAGAGACAAAATTAACATAGGTTCATAATTGATACCGAAAAAGTGACAAAAACCGCGAAATATCCGCAAAACATCCGCAAAAATAAACGTTTTTCTTGCTTAAAATATCCAAAATGTAAAAAAAATGACAAAAATTTCATACTGTTCGATGCGTATTCTCATGTTCTATATCATAAGATAATAATAAATACCAAAAATAACTCAAAAACCCCCCAAAATCGCATTTATTTGGATTTTGCGGATATGCGGATATGGCGGATACGCAAAAATAAACGTTTTTCTTGCTTAAAATATCCAAAATGTAAAAAAAATGACAAAAATTTCATACTGTTCGATGCGTATTCTCATGTTCTATATCATAAGATAATAATAAATACCAAAAGAACTCAAAAACCCCCCAAAATCGCATTTCTTTGGATTTTGCGGATATGCGGATATGGCGGATACGAATAAATAAACGTTTTTCTTGCTTAAAATAGCCAAAATGTAAAAAAAATGACAAAAATTTCATACTGTTCGATGCGTATTCTCATGTTCTATATCATAAGATAATAATAAATACCAAAAATAACTCAAAACCCCCCAAAAATCGCATTTTTTTGGATTTTGCGGATATGCGGATATGGCGGATACGCGGATATGGCGGATATAATATCCGCGGCGGATATATATCCGCGGCGGATATCATATCCGCGGCGGATATCATATCCGCGGCGGATATCATATCCGCCGCGGATATGATATCCGCATATCCGCAAAATCCAAAAAAATGCGATTTTTGGGGGTTTTTGAGTTATTTTTGGTATTTATTATTATCTTATGATATAGAACATGAGAATACGCATCGAACAGTATGAAATTTTTGTCATTTTTTTTACATTTTGGCTATTTTAAGCAAGAAAAACGTTTATTTTTTCGTATCCGCCATATCCGCATATCCGCAAAATCCAAAGAAATGCGATTTTGGGGGGTTTTTGAGTTATTTTTGGTATTTATTATTATCTTATGATATAGAACATGAGAATACGCATCGAACAGTATGAAATTTTTGTCATTTTTTTTACATTTTGGCTATTTTAAGCAAGAAAAACGTTTATTTGTGCGTATCCGCCATATCCGCATATCCGCAAAATCCAAAGAAATACGATTTTGGGGGGTTTTTGAGTTATTTTTGGTATTTATTATTATCTTATGATATAGAACATGAGAATACGCATCGAACAGTATGAAATTTTTGTCATTTTTTTTACATTTTGGATATTTTAAGCAAGAAAAACGTTTATTTTTGCGTATCCGCCATATCCGCATATCCGCAAAATCCAAAGAAATACGATTTTGGGGGGTTTTTGAGTTATTTTTGGTATTTATTATTATCTTATGATATAGAACATGAGAATACGCATCGAACAGTATGAAATTTTTGTCATTTTTTTTACATTTTGGATATTTTAAGCAAGAAAAACGTTTATTTTTGCGTATCCGCCATATCCGCATATCCGCAAAATCCAAAGAAATGCGATTTTGGGGGGTTTTTGAGTTATTTTTGGTATTTATTATTATCTTATGATATAGAACATGAGAATACGCATCGAACAGTATGAAATTTTTGTAATTTTTTTTACATTTTGGATATTTTAAGCAAGAAAAACGTTTTTTTTTGCGGATATTTTGCGGATATTTCGCGCTTTTTGTAACTTTTTCGGTATCCATTATGAACCGATGTTATTTTTGTGTCATTTATGATACAGAACATCAAAATAGGCATCGGATAGTATGAAATAGTTGCCACTTTTTTAACATTTTGGATATTTTAGGCATGAAAAACCTTAAATTTCGCGAATTTTTCGCGGTTTTTGTGACTTTTTTGGTATCTATTATGAACCGATGTTAATTTTGACTCATGTATGATATAGTATATTAAAATACGCATCGGACAGTATGAAATAGTTGCCATTTTTATAGCATTTTGGATCTTTTAGCCATGAAAAACCTTTATTTTTGTTAATTTTTCGCGGTTTTTGTGACTTTTTCGGTATCTATTATAAACCGATGTCAATTTTGACTCAAGTATGAAATAGAACATTAAATAACGCATAGAACAGTATGAAATAGTTGCTAGTTTTATAACATTTTGGGTATTTTATGAAGGAAAAACTGTAATTTTTGCTGATTTTTTGCGGTTTTTATGATATTTCCGACATTTATTAAGGACAGATATTAATTTAGTCTAGAAATATACATAAAGCATAAAAGACGAATCGACCAGTATTAATTAGTTGCCAAATTATCCTACATATCCACAAAATAAGCAATATCCGTAATATCCACCATATACGAAATATCCGCATTATCCGCAATATCAAAAAAATGTGATTTTTTGCTGTTTTTTTGATATTTCCTACATTTTTTATGGACTGATATTAATTTTAAATAAGATATCATATAGAACAATTATATACGCATCGACCGGTATGAAATAGTTACCATTTTTAAAACAATTTGGATATTTTATATATTGCGGATATGGCGGATATTGAGGATATGGCGGATATGGTTTATTTTGTTGATATGTAGGATATTTTGGTAACTAGTTAATACTGGTCGATTCGTCTTTTAATGCTTTATGTATATTTCTAGACAAAATTAACGTCGGTCCATAATAAATGTCGGAAATATCAAAAAAACCGCAAAATATCTGCAAAAATTTCCGTTATTCCTTCATAAAATATGCAAAATGTTATAAAACTAGCAACTATTTCATACCGTTCGATGCGTATTCTCATGTTCTATATCGTAAAAGAGACAAAATTAACATAGGTTCATAATTGATACCGAAAAAGTGACAAAAACCGCGAAATATCCGCAAAACATCCGCAAAAATAAACGTTTTTCTTGCTTAAAATATCCAAAATGTAAAAAAAATGACAAAAATTTCATACTGTTCGATGCGTATTCTCATGTTCTATATCATAAGATAATAATAAATACCAAAAATAACTCAAAAACCCCCCAAAATCGCATTTATTTGGATTTTGCGGATATGCGGATATGGCGGATACGCAAAAATAAACGTTTTTCTTGCTTAAAATATCCAAAATGTAAAAAAAATGACAAAAATTTCATACTGTTCGATGCGTATTCTCATGTTCTATATCATAAGATAATAATAAATACCAAAAGAACTCAAAAACCCCCCAAAATCGCATTTCTTTGGATTTTGCGGATATGCGGATATGGCGGATACGCAAAAATAAACGTTTTTCTTGCTTAAAATAGCCAAAATGTAAAAAAAATGACAAAAATTTCATACTGTTCGATGCGTATTCTCATGTTCTATATCATAAGATAATAATAAATACCAAAAATAACTCAAAAACCCCCCAAAATCGCATTTCTTTGGATTTTGCGGATATGCGGATATGGCGGATACGAATAAATAAACGTTTTTCTTGCTTAAAATAGCCAAAATGTAAAAAAAATGACAAAAATTTCATACTGTTCGATGCGTATTCTCATGTTCTATATCATAAGATAATAATAAATACCAAAAATAACTCAAAACCCCCCAAAAATCGCATTTTTTTGGATTTTGCGGATATGCGGATATGGCGGATACGCGGATATGGCGGATATAATATCCGCGGCGGATATATATCCGCGGCGGATATCATATCCGCGGCGGATATCATATCCGCGGCGGATATCATATCCGCCGCGGATATGATATCCGCATATCCGCAAAATCCAAAAAAATGCGATTTTTGGGGGTTTTTGAGTTATTTTTGGTATTTATTATTATCTTATGATATAGAACATGAGAATACGCATCGAACAGTATGAAATTTTTGTCATTTTTTTTACATTTTGGCTATTTTAAGCAAGAAAAACGTTTATTTTTTCGTATCCGCCATATCCGCATATCCGCAAAATCCAAAGAAATGCGATTTTGGGGGGTTTTTGAGTTATTTTTGGTATTTATTATTATCTTATGATATAGAACATGAGAATACGCATCGAACAGTATGAAATTTTTGTCATTTTTTTTACATTTTGGCTATTTTAAGCAAGAAAAACGTTTATTTGTGCGTATCCGCCATATCCGCATATCCGCAAAATCCAAAGAAATACGATTTTGGGGGGTTTTTGAGTTATTTTTGGTATTTATTATTATCTTATGATATAGAACATGAGAATACGCATCGAACAGTATGAAATTTTTGTCATTTTTTTTACATTTTGGATATTTTAAGCAAGAAAAACGTTTATTTTTGCGTATCCGCCATATCCGCATATCCGCAAAATCCAAAGAAATACGATTTTGGGGGGTTTTTGAGTTATTTTTGGTATTTATTATTATCTTATGATATAGAACATGAGAATACGCATCGAACAGTATGAAATTTTTGTCATTTTTTTTACATTTTGGATATTTTAAGCAAGAAAAACGTTTATTTTTGCGTATCCGCCATATCCGCATATCCGCAAAATCCAAAGAAATGCGATTTTGGGGGGTTTTTGAGTTATTTTTGGTATTTATTATTATCTTATGATATAGAACATGAGAATACGCATCGAACAGTATGAAATTTTTGTAATTTTTTTTACATTTTGGATATTTTAAGCAAGAAAAACGTTTTTTTTTGCGGATATTTTGCGGATATTTCGCGCTTTTTGTAACTTTTTCGGTATCCATTATGAACCGATGTTATTTTTGTGTCATTTATGATACAGAACATCAAAATAGGCATCGGATAGTATGAAATAGTTGCCACTTTTTTAACATTTTGGATATTTTAGGCATGAAAAACCTTAAATTTCGCGAATTTTTCGCGGTTTTTGTGACTTTTTTGGTATCTATTATGAACCGATGTTAATTTTGACTCATGTATGATATAGTATATTAAAATACGCATCGGACAGTATGAAATAGTTGCCATTTTTATAGCATTTTGGATCTTTTAGCCATGAAAAACCTTTATTTTTGTTAATTTTTCGCGGTTTTTGTGACTTTTTCGGTATCTATTATAAACCGATGTCAATTTTGACTCAAGTATGAAATAGAACATTAAATAACGCATAGAACAGTATGAAATAGTTGCTAGTTTTATAACATTTTGGGTATTTTATGAAGGAAAAACTGTAATTTTTGCTGATTTTTTGCGGTTTTTATGATATTTCCGACATTTATTAAGGACAGATATTAATTTAGTCTAGAAATATACATAAAGCATAAAAGACGAATCGACCAGTATTAATTAGTTGCCAAATTATCCTACATATCCACAAAATAAGCAATATCCGTAATATCCACCATATACGAAATATCCGCATTATCCGCAATATCAAAAAAATGTGATTTTTTGCTGTTTTTTTGATATTTCCTACATTTTTTATGGACTGATATTAATTTTAAATAAGATATCATATAGAACAATTATATACGCATCGACCGGTATGAAATAGTTACCATTTTTAAAACAATTTGGATATTTTATATATTGCGGATATGGCGGATATTGAGGATATGGCGGATATGGTTTATTTTGTTGATATGTAGGATATTTTGGTGACTAGTTAATACTGGTCGATTCGTCTTTTAATGCTTTATGTATATTTCTAGACAAAATTAACGTCGGTCCATAATAAATGTCGGAAATATCAAAAAAACCGCAAAATATCTGCAAAAATTTCCGTTATTCCTTCATAAAATATGCAAAATGTTATAAAACTAGCAACTATTTCATACCGTTCGATGCGTATTCTCATGTTCTATATCGTAAAAGAGACAAAATTAACATAGGTTCATAATTGATACCGAAAAAGTGACAAAAACCGCGAAATATCCGCAAAACATCCGCAAAAATAAACGTTTTTCTTGCTTAAAATATCCAAAATGTAAAAAAAATGACAAAAATTTCATACTGTTCGATGCGTATTCTCATGTTCTATATCATAAGATAATAATAAATACCAAAAATAACTCAAAAACCCCCCAAAATCGCATTTCTTTGGATTTTGCGGATATGCGGATATGGCGGATACGAATAAATAAACGTTTTTCTTGCTTAAAATAGCCAAAATGTAAAAAAAATGACAAAAATTTCATACTGTTCGATGCGTATTCTCATGTTCTATATCATAAGATAATAATAAATACCAAAAATAACTCAAAACCCCCCAAAAATCGCATTTTTTTGGATTTTGCGGATATGCGGATATGGCGGATACGCGGATATGGCGGATATCATATCCGCGGCGGATATATATCCGCGGCGGATATCATATCCGCGGCGGATATCATATCCGCGGCGGATATGATATCCGCCGCGGATATGATATCCGCATATCCGCAAAATCCAAAAAAATGCGATTTTTGGGGGTTTTTGAGTTATTTTTGGTATTTATTATTATCTTATGATATAGAACATGAGAATACGCATCGAACAGTATGAAATTTTTGTCATTTTTTTTACATTTTGGCTATTTTAAGCAAGAAAAACGTTTATTTTTTCGTATCCGCCATATCCGCATATCCGCAAAATCCAAAGAAATGCGATTTTGGGGGGTTTTTGAGTTATTTTTGGTATTTATTATTATCTTATGATATAGAACATGAGAATACGCATCGAACAGTATGAAATTTTTGTCATTTTTTTTACATTTTGGCTATTTTAAGCAAGAAAAACGTTTATTTGTGCGTATCCGCCATATCCGCATATCCGCAAAATCCAAAGAAATACGATTTTGGGGGGTTTTTGAGTTATTTTTGGTATTTATTATTATCTTATGATATAGAACATGAGAATACGCATCGAACAGTATGAAATTTTTGTCATTTTTTTTACATTTTGGATATTTTAAGCAAGAAAAACGTTTATTTTTGCGTATCCGCCATATCCGCATATCCGCAAAATCCAAAGAAATGCGATTTTGGGGGGTTTTTGAGTTATTTTTGGTATTTATTATTATCTTATGATATAGAACATGAGAATACGCATCGAACAGTATGAAATTTTTGTAATTTTTTTTACATTTTGGATATTTTAAGCAAGAAAAACGTTTTTTTTTGCGGATATTTTGCGGATATTTCGCGCTTTTTGTAACTTTTTCGGTATCCATTATGAACCGATGTTATTTTTGTGTCATTTATGATACAGAACATCAAAATAGGCATCGGATAGTATGAAATAGTTGCCACTTTTTTAACATTTTGGATATTTTAGGCATGAAAAACCTTAAATTTCGCGAATTTTTCGCGGTTTTTGTGACTTTTTTGGTATCTATTATGAACCGATGTTAATTTTGACTCATGTATGATATAGTATATTAAAATACGCATCGGACAGTATGAAATAGTTGCCATTTTTATAGCATTTTGGATCTTTTAGCCATGAAAAACCTTTATTTTTGTTAATTTTTCGCGGTTTTTGTGACTTTTTCGGTATCTATTATAAACCGATGTCAATTTTGACTCAAGTATGAAATAGAACATTAAATAACGCATAGAACAGTATGAAATAGTTGCTAGTTTTATAACATTTTGGGTATTTTATGAAGGAAAAACTGTAATTTTTGCTGATTTTTTGCGGTTTTTATGATATTTCCGACATTTATTAAGGACAGATATTAATTTAGTCTAGAAATATACATAAAGCATAAAAGACGAATCGACCAGTATTAATTAGTTGCCAAATTATCCTACATATCCACAAAATAAGCAATATCCGTAATATCCACCATATACGAAATATCCGCATTATCCGCAATATCAAAAAAATGTGATTTTTTGCTGTTTTTTTGATATTTCCTACATTTTTTATGGACTGATATTAATTTTAAATAAGATATCATATAGAACAATTATATACGCATCGACCGGTATGAAATAGTTACCATTTTTAAAACAATTTGGATATTTTATATATTGCGGATATGGCGGATATTGAGGATATGGCGGATATGGTTTATTTTGTTGATATGTAGGATATTTTGGTAACTAGTTAATACTGGTCGATTCGTCTTTTAATGCTTTATGTATATTTCTAGACAAAATTAACGTCGGTCCATAATAAATGTCGGAAATATCAAAAAAACCGCAAAATATCTGCAAAAATTTCCGTTATTCCTTCATAAAATATGCAAAATGTTATAAAACTAGCAACTATTTCATACCGTTCGATGCGTATTCTCATGTTCTATATCGTAAAAGAGACAAAATTAACATAGGTTCATAATTGATACCGAAAAAGTGACAAAAACCGCGAAATATCCGCAAAACATCCGCAAAAATAAACGTTTTTCTTGCTTAAAATATCCAAAATGTAAAAAAAATGACAAAAATTTCATACTGTTCGATGCGTATTCTCATGTTCTATATCATAAGATAATAATAAATACCAAAAATAACTCAAAAACCCCCCAAAATCGCATTTATTTGGATTTTGCGGATATGCGGATATGGCGGATACGCAAAAATAAACGTTTTTCTTGCTTAAAATATCCAAAATGTAAAAAAAATGACAAAAATTTCATACTGTTCGATGCGTATTCTCATGTTCTATATCATAAGATAATAATAAATACCAAAAATAACTCAAAAACCCCCCAAAATCGCATTTCTTTGGATTTTGCGGATATGCGGATATGGCGGATACGCACAAATAAACGTTTTTCTTGCTTAAAATAGCCAAAATGTAAAAAAAATGACAAAAATTTCATACTGTTCGATGCGTATTCTCATGTTCTATATCATAAGATAATAATAAATACCAAAAATAACTCAAAACCCCCCAAAAATCGCATTTTTTTGGATTTTGCGGATATGCGGATATGGCGGATACGCGGATATGGCGGATATCATATCCGCGGCGGATATATATCCGCGGCGGATATCATATCCGCGGCGGATATCATATCCGCGGCGGATATAATTTCCGCCGCGGATATGATATCCGCATATCCGCAAAATCCAAAAAAATGCGATTTTTGGGGGTTTTTGAGTTATTTTTGGTATTTATTATTATCTTATGATATAGAACATGAGAATACGCATCGAACAGTATGAAATTTTTGTCATTTTTTTTACATTTTGGCTATTTTAAGCAAGAAAAACGTTTATTTTTTCGTATCCGCCATATCCGCATATCCGCAAAATCCAAAGAAATGCGATTTTGGGGGGTTTTTGAGTTATTTTTGGTATTTATTATTATCTTATGATATAGAACATGAGAATACGCATCGAACAGTATGAAATTTTTGTCATTTTTTTTACATTTTGGCTATTTTAAGCAAGAAAAACGTTTATTTGTGCGTATCCGCCATATCCGCATATCCGCAAAATCCAAAGAAATACGATTTTGGGGGGTTTTTGAGTTATTTTTGGTATTTATTATTATCTTATGATATAGAACATGAGAATACGCATCGAACAGTATGAAATTTTTGTCATTTTTTTTACATTTTGGATATTTTAAGCAAGAAAAACGTTTATTTTTGCGTATCCGCCATATCCGCATATCCGCAAAATCCAAAGAAATACGATTTTGGGGGGTTTTTGAGTTATTTTTGGTATTTATTATTATCTTATGATATAGAACATGAGAATACGCATCGAACAGTATGAAATTTTTGTCATTTTTTTACATTTTGGATATTTTAAGCAAGAAAAACGTTTATTTTTGCGTATCCGCCATATCCGCATATCCGCAAAATCCAAAGAAATGCGATTTTGGGGGGTTTTTGAGTTATTTTTGGTATTTATTATTATCTTATGATATAGAACATGAGAATACGCATCGAACAGTATGAAATTTTTGTAATTTTTTTTACATTTTGGATATTTTAAGCAAGAAAAACGTTTTTTTTTTGCGGATATTTTGCGGATATTTCGCGCTTTTTGTAACTTTTTCGGTATCCATTATGAACCGATGTTATTTTTGTGTCATTTATGATACAGAACATCAAAATAGGCATCGGATAGTATGAAATAGTTGCCACTTTTTTAACATTTTGGATATTTTAGGCATGAAAAACCTTAAATTTCGCGAATTTTTCGCGGTTTTTGTGACTTTTTTGGTATCTATTATGAACCGATGTTAATTTTGACTCATGTATGATATAGTATATTAAAATACGCATCGGACAGTATGAAATAGTTGCCATTTTTATAGCATTTTGGATCTTTTAGCCATGAAAAACCTTTATTTTTGTTAATTTTTCGCGGTTTTTGTGACTTTTTCGGTATCTATTATAAACCGATGTCAATTTTGACTCAAGTATGAAATAGAACATTAAATAACGCATAGAACAGTATGAAATAGTTGCTAGTTTTATAACATTTTGGGTATTTTATGAAGGAAAAACTGTAATTTTTGCTGATTTTTTGCGGTTTTTATGATATTTCCGACATTTATTAAGGACAGATATTAATTTAGTCTAGAAATATACATAAAGCATAAAAGACGAATCGACCAGTATTAATTAGTTGCCAAATTATCCTACATATCCACAAAATAAGCAATATCCGTAATATCCACCATATACGAAATATCCGCATTATCCGCAATATCAAAAAAATGTGATTTTTTGCTGTTTTTTTGATATTTCCTACATTTTTTATGGACTGATATTAATTTTAAATAAGATATCATATAGAACAATTATATACGCATCGACCGGTATGAAATAGTTACCATTTTTAAAACAATTTGGATATTTTATATATTGCGGATATGGCGGATATTGAGGATATGGCGGATATGGTTTATTTTGTTGATATGTAGGATATTTTGGTAACTAGTTAATACTGGTCGATTCGTCTTTTAATGCTTTATGTATATTTCTAGACAAAATTAACGTCGGTCCATAATAAATGTCGGAAATATCAAAAAAACCGCAAAATATCTGCAAAAATTTCCGTTATTCCTTCATAAAATATGCAAAATGTTATAAAACTAGCAACTATTTCATACCGTTCGATGCGTATTCTCATGTTCTATATCGTAAAAGAGACAAAATTAACATAGGTTCATAATTGATACCGAAAAAGTGACAAAAACCGCGAAATATCCGCAAAACATCCGCAAAAATAAACGTTTTTCTTGCTTAAAATATCCAAAATGTAAAAAAAATGACAAAAATTTCATACTGTTCGATGCGTATTCTCATGTTCTATATCATAAGATAATAATAAATACCAAAAATAACTCAAAAACCCCCCAAAATCGCATTTATTTGGATTTTGCGGATATGCGGATATGGCGGATACGAATAAATAAACGTTTTTCTTGCTTAAAATAGCCAAAATGTAAAAAAAATGACAAAAATTTCATACTGTTCGATGCGTATTCTCATGTTCTATATCATAAGATAATAATAAATACCAAAAATAACTCAAAACCCCCCAAAAATCGCATTTTTTTGGATTTTGCGGATATGCGGATATGGCGGATACGCGGATATGGCGGATATCATATCCGCGGCGGATATATATCCGCGGCGGATATCATATCCGCGGCGGATATCATATCCGCGGCGGATATAATTTCCGCCGCGGATATGATATCCGCATATCCGCAAAATCCAAAAAAATGCGATTTTTGGGGGTTTTTGAGTTATTTTTGGTATTTATTATTATCTTATGATATAGAACATGAGAATACGCATCGAACAGTATGAAATTTTTGTCATTTTTTTTACATTTTGGCTATTTTAAGCAAGAAAAACGTTTATTTTTTCGTATCCGCCATATCCGCATATCCGCAAAATCCAAAGAAATGCGATTTTGGGGGGTTTTTGAGTTATTTTTGGTATTTATTATTATCTTATGATATAGAACATGAGAATACGCATCGAACAGTATGAAATTTTTGTCATTTTTTTTACATTTTGGCTATTTTAAGCAAGAAAAACGTTTATTTGTGCGTATCCGCCATATCCGCATATCCGCAAAATCCAAAGAAATACGATTTTGGGGGGTTTTTGAGTTATTTTTGGTATTTATTATTATCTTATGATATAGAACATGAGAATACGCATCGAACAGTATGAAATTTTTGTCATTTTTTTTACATTTTGGATATTTTAAGCAAGAAAAACGTTTATTTTTGCGTATCCGCCATATCCGCATATCCGCAAAATCCAAAGAAATACGATTTTGGGGGGTTTTTGAGTTATTTTTGGTATTTATTATTATCTTATGATATAGAACATGAGAATACGCATCGAACAGTATGAAATTTTTGTCATTTTTTTTACATTTTGGATATTTTAAGCAAGAAAAACGTTTATTTTTGCGTATCCGCCATATCCGCATATCCGCAAAATCCAAAGAAATGCGATTTTGGGGGGTTTTTGAGTTATTTTTGGTATTTATTATTATCTTATGATATAGAACATGAGAATACGCATCGAACAGTATGAAATTTTTGTAATTTTTTTTACATTTTGGATATTTTAAGCAAGAAAAACGTTTTTTTTTGCGGATATTTTGCGGATATTTCGCGGTTTTTGTAACTTTTTCGGTATCCATTATGAACCGATGTTATTTTTGTGTCATTTATGATACAGAACATCAAAATAGGCATCGGATAGTATGAAATAGTTGCCACTTTTTTAACATTTTGGATATTTTAGGCATGAAAAACCTTAAATTTCGCGAATTTTTCGCGGTTTTTGTGACTTTTTTGGTATCTATTATGAACCGATGTTAATTTTGACTCATGTATGATATAGTATATTAAAATACGCATCGGACAGTATGAAATAGTTGCCATTTTTATAGCATTTTGGATCTTTTAGCCATGAAAAACCTTTATTTTTGTTAATTTTTCGCGGTTTTTGTGACTTTTTCGGTATCTATTATAAACCGATGTCAATTTTGACTCAAGTATGAAATAGAACATTAAATAACGCATAGAACAGTATGAAATAGTTGCTAGTTTTATAACATTTTGGGTATTTTATGAAGGAAAAACTGTAATTTTTGCTGATTTTTTGCGGTTTTTATGATATTTCCGACATTTATTAAGGACAGATATTAATTTAGTCTAGAAATATACATAAAGCATAAAAGACGAATCGACCAGTATTAATTAGTTGCCAAATTATCCTACATATCCACAAAATAAGCAATATCCGTAATATCCACCATATACGAAATATCCGCATTATCCGCAATATCAAAAAAATGTGATTTTTTGCTGTTTTTTTGATATTTCCTACATTTTTTATGGACTGATATTAATTTTAAATAAGATATCATATAGAACAATTATATACGCATCGACCGGTATGAAATAGTTACCATTTTTAAAACAATTTGGATATTTTATATATTGCGGATATGGCGGATATTGAGGATATGGCGGATATGGTTTATTTTGTTGATATGTAGGATATTTTGGTAACTAGTTAATACTGGTCGATTCGTCTTTTAATGCTTTATGTATATTTCTAGACAAAATTAACGTCGGTCTATAATAAATGTCGGAAATATCAAAAAAACCGCAAAATATCTGCAAAAATTTCCGTTATTCCTTCATAAAATATGCAAAATGTTATAAAACTAGCAACTATTTCATACCGTTCGATGCGTATTCTCATGTTCTATATCGTAAAAGAGACAAAATTAACATAGGTTCATAATTGATACCGAAAAAGTGACAAAAACCGCGAAATATCCGCAAAACATCCGCAAAAATAAACGTTTTTCTTGCTTAAAATATCCAAAATGTAAAAAAAATGACAAAAATTTCATACTGTTCGATGCGTATTCTCATGTTCTATATCATAAGATAATAATAAATACCAAAAATAACTCAAAAACCCCCCAAAATCGCATTTATTTGGATTTTGCGGATATGCGGATATGGCGGATACGCAAAAATAAACGTTTTTCTTGCTTAAAATAGCCAAAATGTAAAAAAAATGACAAAAATTTCATACTGTTCGATGCGTATTCTCATGTTCTATATCATAAGATAATAATAAATACCAAAAATAACTCAAAAACCCCCCAAAATCGCATTTCTTTGGATTTTGCGGATATGCGGATATGGCGGATACGAATAAATAAACGTTTTTCTTGCTTAAAATAGCCAAAATGTAAAAAAAATGACAAAAATTTCATACTGTTCGATGCGTATTCTCATGTTCTATATCATAAGATAATAATAAATACCAAAAATAACTCAAAACCCCCCAAAAATCGCATTTTTTTGGATTTTGCGGATATGCGGATATGGCGGATACGCGGATATGGCGGATATCATATCCGCGGCGGATATATATCCGCGGCGGATATCATATCCGCGGCGGATATCATATCCGCGGCGGATATCATATCCGCGGCGGATATCATATCCGCGGCGGATATCATATCCGCGGCGGATATGATATCCGCATATCCGCAAAATCCAAAAAAATGCGATTTTTGGGGGTTTTTGAGTTATTTTTGGTATTTATTATTATCTTATGATATAGAACATGAGAATACGCATCGAACAGTATGAAATTTTTGTCATTTTTTTTACATTTTGGCTATTTTAAGCAAGAAAAACGTTTATTTTTTCGTATCCGCCATATCCGCATATCCGCAAAATCCAAAGAAATGCGATTTTGGGGGGTTTTTGAGTTATTTTTGGTATTTATTATTATCTTATGATATAGAACATGAGAATACGCATCGAACAGTATGAAATTTTTGTCATTTTTTTTACATTTTGGCTATTTTAAGCAAGAAAAACGTTTATTTGTGCGTATCCGCCATATCCGCATATCCGCAAAATCCAAAGAAATACGATTTTGGGGGGTTTTTGAGTTATTTTTGGTATTTATTATTATCTTATGATATAGAACATGAGAATACGCATCGAACAGTATGAAATTTTTGTCATTTTTTTTACATTTTGGCTATTTTAAGCAAGAAAAACGTTTATTTTTGCGTATCCGCCATATCCGCATATCCGCAAAATCCAAAGAAATACGATTTTGGGGGGTTTTTGAGTTATTTTTGGTATTTATTATTATCTTATGATATAGAACATGAGAATACGCATCGAACAGTATGAAATTTTTGTCATTTTTTTTACATTTTGGATATTTTAAGCAAGAAAAACGTTTATTTTTGCGTATCCGCCATATCCGCATATCCGCAAAATCCAAAGAAATGCGATTTTGGGGGGTTTTTGAGTTATTTTTGGTATTTATTATTATCTTATGATATAGAACATGAGAATACGCATCGAACAGTATGAAATTTTTGTAATTTTTTTTACATTTTGGATATTTTAAGCAAGAAAAACGTTTTTTTTTTGCGGATATTTTGCGGATATTTCGCGGTTTTTGTAACTTTTTCGGTATCCATTATGAACCGATGTTATTTTTGTGTCATTTATGATACAGAACATCAAAATAGGCATCGGATAGTATGAAATAGTTGCCACTTTTTTAACATTTTGGATATTTTAGGCATGAAAAACCTTAAATTTCGCGAATTTTTCGCGGTTTTTGTGACTTTTTTGGTATCTATTATGAACCGATGTTAATTTTGACTCATGTATGATATAGTATATTAAAATACGCATCGGACAGTATGAAATAGTTGCCATTTTTATAGCATTTTGGATCTTTTAGCCATGAAAAACCTTTATTTTTGTTAATTTTTCGCGGTTTTTGTGACTTTTTCGGTATCTATTATAAACCGATGTCAATTTTGACTCAAGTATGAAATAGAACATTAAATAACGCATAGAACAGTATGAAATAATTGCTAGTTTTATAACATTTTGGGTATTTTATGAAGGAAAAACTGTAATTTTTGCTGATTTTTTGCGGTTTTTATGATATTTCCGACATTTATTAAGGACAGATATTAATTTAGTCTAGAAATATACATAAAGCATAAAAGACGAATCGACCAGTATTAATTAGTTGCCAAATTATCCTACATATCCACAAAATAAGCAATATCCGTAATATCCACCATATACGAAATATCCGCATTATCCGCAATATCAAAAAAATGTGATTTTTTGCTGTTTTTTTGATATTTCCTACATTTTTTATGGACTGATATTAATTTTAAATAAGATATCATATAGAACAATTATATACGCATCGACCGGTATGAAATAGTTACCATTTTTAAAACAATTTGGATATTTTATATATTGCGGATATGGCGGATATTGAGGATATGGCGGATATGGTTTATTTTGTTGATATGTAGGATATTTTGGTAACTAGTTAATACTGGTCGATTCGTCTTTTAATGCTTTATGTATATTTCTAGACAAAATTAACGTCGGTCCATAATAAATGTCGGAAATATCAAAAAAACCGCAAAATATCTGCAAAAATTTCCGTTATTCCTTCATAAAATATGCAAAATGTTATAAAACTAGCAACTATTTCATACCGTTCGATGCGTATTCTCATGTTCTATATCGTAAAAGAGACAAAATTAACATAGGTTCATAATTGATACCGAAAAAGTGACAAAAACCGCGAAATATCCGCAAAACATCCGCAAAAATAAACGTTTTTCTTGCTTAAAATATCCAAAATGTAAAAAAAATGACAAAAATTTCATACTGTTCGATGCGTATTCTCATGTTCTATATCATAAGATAATAATAAATACCAAAAATAACTCAAAAACCCCCCAAAATCGCATTTATTTGGATTTTGCGGATATGCGGATATGGCGGATACGCAAAAATAAACGTTTTTCTTGCTTAAAATAGCCAAAATGTAAAAAAAATGACAAAAATTTCATACTGTTCGATGCGTATTCTCATGTTCTATATCATAAGATAATAATAAATACCAAAAATAACTCAAAAACCCCCCAAAATCGCATTTATTTGGATTTTGCGGATATGCGGATATGGCGGATACGCAAAAATAAACGTTTTTCTTGCTTAAAATAGCCAAAATGTAAAAAAAATGACAAAAATTTCATACTGTTCGATGCGTATTCTCATGTTCTATATCATAAGATAATAATAAATACCAAAAATAACTCAAAAACCCCCCAAAATCGCATTTCTTTGGATTTTGCGGATATGCGGATATGGCGGATACGAATAAATAAACGTTTTTCTTGCTTAAAATAGCCAAAATGTAAAAAAAATGACAAAAATTTCATACTGTTCGATGCGTATTCTCATGTTCTATATCATAAGATAATAATAAATACCAAAAATAACTCAAAACCCCCCAAAAATCGCATTTTTTTGGATTTTGCGGATATGCGGATATGGCGGATACGCGGATATGGCGGATATCATATCCGCGGCGGATATATATCCGCGGCGGATATCATATCCGCGGCGGATATCATATCCGCGGCGGATATGATATCCGCCGCGGATATGATATCCGCATATCCGCAAAATCCAAAAAAATGCGATTTTTGGGGGTTTTTGAGTTATTTTTGGTATTTATTATTATCTTATGATATAGAACATGAGAATACGCATCGAACAGTATGAAATTTTTGTCATTTTTTTTACATTTTGGCTATTTTAAGCAAGAAAAACGTTTATTTTTTCGTATCCGCCATATCCGCATATCCGCAAAATCCAAAGAAATGCGATTTTGGGGGGTTTTTGAGTTATTTTTGGTATTTATTATTATCTTATGATATAGAACATGAGAATACGCATCGAACAGTATGAAATTTTTGTCATTTTTTTTACATTTTGGCTATTTTAACTAAGAAAAACGTTTATTTGTGCGTATCCGCCATATCCGCATATCCGCAAAATCCAAAGAAATACGATTTTGGGGGGTTTTTGAGTTATTTTTGGTATTTATTATTATCTTATGATATAGAACATGAGAATACGCATCGAACAGTATGAAATTTTTGTCATTTTTTTTACATTTTGGATATTTTAAGCAAGAAAAACGTTTATTTTTGCGTATCCGCCATATCCGCATATCCGCAAAATCCAAAGAAATACGATTTTGGGGGGTTTTTGAGTTATTTTTGGTATTTATTATTATCTTATGATATAGAACATGAGAATACGCATCGAACAGTATGAAATTTTTGTCATTTTTTTTACATTTTGGATATTTTAAGCAAGAAAAACGTTTATTTTTGCGTATCCGCCATATCCGCATATCCACAAAATCCAAAGAAATGCGATTTTGGGGGGTTTTTGAGTTATTTTTGGTATTTATTATCATCTTATGATATAGAACATGAGAATACGCATCGAACAGTATGAAATTTTTGTATTTTTTTTTACATTTTGGATATTTTAAGCAAGAAAAACGTTTTTTTTTGCGGATATTTTGCGGATATTTCGCGGTTTTTGTAACTTTTTCGGTATCCATTATGAACCGATGTTATTTTTGTGTCATTTATGATACAGAACATCAAAATAGGCATCGGATAGTATGAAATAGTTGCCACTTTTTTAACATTTTGGATATTTTAGGCATGAAAAACCTTAAATTTCGCGAATTTTTCGCGGTTTTTGTGACTTTTTTGGTATCTATTATGAACCGATGTTAATTTTGACTCATGTATGATATAGTATATTAAAATACGCATCGGACAGTATGAAATAGTTGCCATTTTAATAGCATTTTGGATCTTTTAGCCATGAAAAACCATTATTTTTGTTAATTTTTCGCGGTTTTTGTGACTTTTTCGGTATCTATTATAAACCGATGTCAATTTTGACTCAAGTATGAAATAGAACATTAAATAACGCATAGAACAGTATGAAATAGTTGCTAGTTTTATAACATTTTGGGTATTTTATGAAGGAAAAACTGTAATTTTTGCTGATTTTTTGCGGTTTTTATGATATTTCCGACATTTATTAAGGACAGATATTAATTTAGTCTAGAAATATACATAAAGCATAAAAGACGAATCGACCAGTATTAATTAGTTGCCAAATTATCCTACATATCCACAAAATAAGCAATATCCGTAATATCCACCATATACGAAATATCCGCATTATCCGCAATATCAAAAAAATGTGATTTTTTGCTGTTTTTTTGATATTTCCTACATTTTTTATGGACTGATATTAATTTTAAATAAGATATCATATAGAACAATTATATACGCATCGACCGGTATGAAATAGTTACCATTTTTAAAACAATTTGGATATTTTATATATTGCGGATATGGCGGATATTGAGGATATGGCGGATATGGTTTATTTTGTTGATATGTAGGATATTTTGGTAACTAGTTAATACTGGTCGATTCGTCTTTTAATGCTTTATGTATATTTCTAGACAAAATTAACGTCGGTCCATAATAAATGTCGGAAATATCAAAAAAACCGCAAAATATCTGCAAAAATTTCCGTTATTCCTTCATAAAATATGCAAAATGTTATAAAACTAGCAACTATTTCATACCGTTCGATGCGTATTCTCATGTTCTATATCGTAAAAGAGACAAAATTAACATAGGTTCATAATTGATACCGAAAAAGTGACAAAAACCGCGAAATATCCGCAAAACATCTGCAAAAATAAACGTTTTTCTTGCTTAAAATATCCAAAATGTAAAAAAAATGACAAAAATTTCATACTGTTCGATGCGTATTCTCATGTTCTATATCATAAGATAATAATAAATACCAAAAATAACTCAAAAACCCCCCAAAATCGCATTTATTTGGATTTTGCGGATATGCGGATATGGCGGATACGCAAAAATAAACGTTTTTCTTGCTTAAAATAGCCAAAATGTAAAAAAAATGACAAAAATTTCATACTGTTCGATGCGTATTCTCATGTTCTATATCATAAGATAATAATAAATACCAAAAATAACTCAAAAACCCCCCAAAATCGCATTTCTTTGGATTTTGCGGATATGCGGATATGGCGGATACGAAAAAATAAACGTTTTTCTTGCTTAAAATAGCCAAAATGTAAAAAAAATGACAAAAATTTCATACTGTTCGATGCGTATTCTCATGTTCTATATCATAAGATAATAATAAATACCAAAAATAACTCAAAAACCCCCCAAAATCGCATTTCTTTGGATTTTGCGGATATGCGGATATGGCGGATACGAATAAATAAACGTTTTTCTTGCTTAAAATAGCCAAAATGTAAAAAAAATGACAAAAATTTCATACTGTTCGATGCGTATTCTCATGTTCTATATCATAAGATAATAATAAATACCAAAAATAACTCAAAACCCCCCAAAAATCGCATTTTTTTGGATTTTGCGGATATGCGGATATGGCGGATACGCGGATATGGCGGATATAATATCCGCGGCGGATATATATCCGCGGCGGATATCATATCCGCGGCGGATATCATATCCGCGGCGGATATCATATCCGCGGCGGATATCATATCCGCCGCGGATATGATATCCGCATATCCGCAAAATCCAAAAAAATGCGATTTTTGGGGGTTTTTGAGTTATTTTTGGTATTTATTATTATCTTATGATATAGAACATGAGAATACGCATCGAACAGTATGAAATTTTTGTCATTTTTTTTACATTTTGGCTATTTTAAGCAAGAAAAACGTTTATTTTTTCGTATCCGCCATATCCGCATATCCGCAAAATCCAAAGAAATGCGATTTTGGGGGGTTTTTGAGTTATTTTTAGTATTTATTATTATCTTATGATATAGAACATGAGAATACGCATCGAACAGTATGAAATTTTTGTCATTTTTTTTACATTTTGGCTATTTTAAGCAAGAAAAACGTTTATTTTTGCGTATCCGCCATATCCGCATATCCGCAAAATCCAAAGAAATACGATTTTGGGGGGTTTTTGAGTTATTTTTGGTATTTATTATTATCTTATGATATAGAACATGAGAATACGCATCGAACAGTATGAAATTTTTGTCATTTTTTTTACATTTTGGATATTTTAAGCAAGAAAAACGTTTATTTTTGCGTATCCGCCATATCCGCATATCCGCAAAATCCAAAGAAATGCGATTTTGGGGGGTTTTTGAGTTATTTTTGGTATTTATTATCATCTTATGATATAGAACATGAGAATACGCATCGAACAGTATGAAATTTTTGTAATTTTTTTTACATTTTGGATATTTTAAGCAAGAAAAACGTTTTTTTTTGCGGATATTTTGCGGATATTTCGCGGTTTTTGTAACTTTTTCGGTATCCATTATGAACCGATGTTATTTTTGTCTCATTTATGATATAGAACATTAAAATAGGCATCGGATAGTATGAAATAGTTGCCACTTTTTTAACATTTTGGATATTTTAGGCATGAAAAACCTTTAATTTCGCGAATTTTTCGCGGTTTTTGTGACTTTTTTGGTATCTATTATGAACCGATGTTAATTTTGACTCATGTATGATATAGTATATTAAAATACGCATCGGATAGTATGAAATAGTTGCCATTTTTATAGCATTTTGGATCTTTTAGCCATGAAAAACCTTTATTTTTGTTAATTTTTCGCGGTTTTTGTGACTTTTTCGGTATCTATTATAAACCGATGTCAATTTTGACTCAAGTATGAAATAGAACATTAAATAACGCATAGAACAGTATGAAATAGTTGCTAGTTTTATAACATTTTGGGTATTTTATGAAGGAAAAACTGTAATTTTTGCTGATTTTTTGCGATTTTTATGATATTTCCGACATTTATTAAGGACAGATATTAATTTAGTCTAGAAATATACATAAAGCATAAAAGACGAATCGACCAGTATTAATTAGTTGCCAAATTATCCTACATATCCACAAAATAAGCAATATCCGTAATATCCACCATATACGAAATATCCGCATTATCCGCAATATCAAAAAAATGTGATTTTTTGCTGTTTTTTTGATATTTCCTACATTTTTTATGGACTGACATTAATTTTAAATAAGATATCATATAGAACAATTATATACGCATCGACCGGTATGAAATAGTTACCATTTTTAAAACAATTTGGATATTTTATATATTGCGGATATGGCGGATATTGAGGATATGGCGGATATGGTTTATTTTGTTGATATGTAGGATATTTTGGTAACTAGTTAATACTGGTCGATTCGTCTTTTAATGCTTTATGTATATTTCTAGACAAAATTAACGTCGGTCCATAATAAATGTCGGAAATATCAAAAAAACCGCAAAATATCTGCAAAAATTTCCGTTATTCCTTCATAAAATATGCAAAATGTTATAAAACTAGCAACTATTTCATACCGTTCGATGCGTATTCTCATGTTCTATATCGTAAAAGAGACAAAATTAACATAGGTTCATAATTGATACCGAAAAAGTGACAAAAACCGCGAAATATCCGCAAAACATCCGCAAAATAAACGTTTTTCTTGCTTAAAATATCCAAAATGTAAAAAAAATGACAAAAATTTCATACTGTTCGATGCGTATTCTCATGTTCTATATCATAAGATAATAATAAATACCAAAAATAACTCAAAAACCCCCCAAAATCGCATTTATTTGGATTTTGCGGATATGCGGATATGGCGGATACGCAAAAATAAACGTTTTTCTTGCTTAAAATAGCCAAAATGTAAAAAAAATGACAAAAATTTCATACTGTTCGATGCGTATTCTCATGTTCTATATCATAAGATAATAATAAATACCAAAAATAACTCAAAAACCCCCCAAAATCGCATTTCTTTGGATTTTGCGGATATGCGGATATGGCGGATACGAAAAAATAAACGTTTTTCTTGCTTAAAATAGCCAAAATGTAAAAAAAATGACAAAAATTTCATACTGTTCGATGCGTATTCTCATGTTCTATATCATAAGATAATAATAAATACCAAAAATAACTCAAAAACCCCCCAAAATCGCATTTATTTGGATATTGCGGATATGCGGATATGGCGGATACGCAAAAATAAACGTTTTTCTTGCTTAAAATAGCCAAAATGTAAAAAAAATGACAAAAATTTCATACTGTTCGATGCGTATTCTCATGTTCTATATCATAAGATAATAATAAATACCAAAAATAACTCAAAAACCCCCCAAAATCGCATTTATTTGGATTTTGCGGATATGCGGATATGGCGGATACGCAAAAATAAACGTTTTTCTTGCTTAAAATAGCCAAAATGTAAAAAAAATGACAAAAATTTCATACTGTTCGATGCGTATTCTCATGTTCTATATCATAAGATAATAATAAATACCAAAAATAACTCAAAAACCCCCCAAAATCGCATTTCTTTGGATTTTGCGGATATGCGGATATGGCGGATACGAAAAAATAAACGTTTTTCTTGCTTAAAATAGCCAAAATGTAAAAAAAATGACAAAAATTTCATACTGTTCGATGCGTATTCTCATGTTCTATATCATAAGATAATAATAAATACCAAAAATAACTCAAAAACCCCCCAAAATCGCATTTATTTGGATATTGCGGATATGCGGATATGGCGGATACGCAAAAATAAACGTTTTTCTTGCTTAAAATAGCCAAAATGTAAAAAAAATGACAAAAATTTCATACTGTTCGATGCGTATTCTCATGTTCTATATCATAAGATAATAATAAATACCAAAAATAACTCAAAAACCCCCCAAAATCGCATTTATTTGGATTTTGCGGATATGCGGATATGGCGGATACGCAAAAATAAACGTTTTTCTTGCTTAAAATAGCCAAAATGTAAAAAAAATGACAAAAATTTCATACTGTTCGATGCGTATTCTCATGTTCTATATCATAAGATAATAATAAATACCAAAAATAACTCAAAAACCCCCCAAAATCGCATTTCTTTGGATTTTGCGGATATGCGGATATGGCGGATACGAAAAAATAAACGTTTTTCTTGCTTAAAATAGCCAAAATGTAAAAAAAATGACAAAAATTTCATACTGTTCGATGCGTATTCTCATGTTCTATATCATAAGATAATAATAAATACCAAAAATAACTCAAAAACCCCCCAAAATCGCATTTCTTTGGATTTTGCGGATATGCGGATATGGCGGATACGAAAAAATAAACGTTTTTCTTGCTTAAAATAGCCAAAATGTAAAAAAAATGACAAAAATTTCATACTGTTCGATGCGTATTCTCATGTTCTATATCATAAGATAATAATAAATACCAAAAATAACTCAAAAACCCCCAAAAATCGCATTTTTTGGATTTTGCGGATATGCGGATATCATATCCGCGGCGGATATGATATCCGCCGCGGATATGATATCCGCCGCGGATATGATATCCGCCGCGGATATGATATCCGCCGCGGATATGATATCCGCCATATCCGCGTATCCGCCATATCCGCATATCCGCAAAATCCAAAAAAATACGATTTTTGGGGGGGCTTTGAGTTATTTTTGGTATTTATTATTATCTTATGATATAGAACATGAGAATACGCATCGAACAGTATGAAATTTTTGTCATTTTTTTTACATTTTGGCTATTTTAAGCAAGAAAAACGTTTATTTTTTCGTATCCGCCATATCCGCATATCCGCAAAATCCAAAGAAATGCGATTTTGGGGGGTTTTTGAGTTATTTTTGGTATTTATTATTATCTTATGATATAGAACATGAGAATACGCATCGAACAGTATGAAATTTTTGTCATTTTTTTTACATTTTGGCTATTTTAAGCAAGAAAAACGTTTATTTGTGCGTATCCGCCATATCCGCATATCCGCAAAATCCAAAGAAATACGATTTTGGGGGGTTTTTGAGTTATTTTTGGTATTTATTATTATCTTATGATATAGAACATGAGAATACGCATCGAACAGTATGAAATTTTTGTCATTTTTTTTACATTTTGGCTATTTTAAGCAAGAAAAACGTTTATTTTTGCGTATCCGCCATATCCGCATATCCGCAAAATCCAAAGAAATACGATTTTGGGGGGGTTTTGAGTTATTTTTGGTATTTATTATTATCTTATGATATAGAACATGAGAATACGCATCGAACAGTATGAAATTTTTGTCATTTTTTTTACATTTTGGATATTTTAAGCAAGAAAAACGTTTATTTTTGCGTATCCGCCATATCCGCATATCCGCAAAATCCAAAGAAATGCGATTTTGGGGGGTTTTTGAGTTATTTTTGGTATTTATTATTATCTTATGATATAGAACATGAGAATACGCATCGAACAGTATGAAATTTTTGTAATTTTTTTTACATTTTAGATATTTTAAGCAAGAAAAACGTTTTTTTTTGCGGATATTTTGCGGATATTTCGCGGTTTTTGTAACTTTTTCGGTATCCATTATGAACCGATGTTATTTTTGTGTCATTTATGATACAGAACATCAAAATAGGCATCGGATAGTATGAAATAGTTGCCACTTTTTTAACATTTTGGATATTTTAGGCATGAAAAACCTTAAATTTCTCGAATTTTTCGCGGTTTTTGTGACTTTTTTGGTATCTATTATGAACCGATGTTAATTTTGACTCATGTATGATATAGTATATTAAAATACGCATCGGACAGTATGAAATAGTTGCCATTTTTATAGCATTTTGGATCTTTTAGCCATGAAAAACCTTTATTTTTGTTAATTTTTCGCGGTTTTTGTGACTTTTTCGGTATC
Organism: Acanthacorydalis orientalis; assembly: GCA_034766995.1. Lineage (NCBI taxonomy): Eukaryota > Metazoa > Arthropoda > Insecta > Megaloptera > Corydalidae > Acanthacorydalis > Acanthacorydalis orientalis. The sequence goes on from CM068317.1 coordinate 37,737,565, forward strand.
TATTATAAACCGATGTCAATTTTGACTCAAGTATGAAATAGAACATTAAATAACGCATAGAACAGTATGAAATAGTTGCTAGTTTTATAACATTTTGGGTATTTTATGAAGGAAAAACTGTAATTTTTGCTGATTTTTTGCGGTTTTTATGATATTTCCGACATTTATTAAGGACAGATATTAATTTAGTCTAGAAATATACATAAAGCATAAAAGACGAATCGACCAGTATTAATTAGTTGCCAAATTATCCTACATATCCACAAAATAAGCAATATCCGTAATATCCACCATATACGAAATATCCGCATTATCCGCAATATCAAAAAAATGTGATTTTTTGCTGTTTTTTTGATATTTCCTACATTTTTTATGGACTGATATTAATTTTAAATAAGATATCATATAGAACAATTATATACGCATCGACCGGTATGAAATAGTTACCATTTTTAAAACAATTTGGATATTTTATATATTGCGGATATGGCGGATATTGAGGATATGGCGGATATGGTTTATTTTGTTGATATGTAGGATATTTTGGTAACTAGTTAATACTGGTCGATTCGTCTTTTAATGCTTTATGTATATTTCTAGACAAAATTAACGTCGGTCCATAATAAATGTCGGAAATATCAAAAAAACCGCAAAATATCTGCAAAAATTTCCGTTATTCCTTCATAAAATATGCAAAATGTTATAAAACTAGCAACTATTTCATACCGTTCGATGCGTATTCTCATGTTCTATATCGTAAAAGAGACAAAATTAACATAGGTTCATAATTGATACCGGAAAAGTGACAAAAACCGCGAAATATCCGCAAAACATCCGCAAAAATAAACGTTTTTCTTGCTTAAAATATCCAAAATGTAAAAAAAATGACAAAAATTTCATACTGTTCGATGCGTATTCTCATGTTCTATATCATAAGATAATAATAAATACCAAAAATAACTCAAAAACCCCCCAAAATCGCATTTATTTGGATTTTGCGGATATGCGGATATGGCGGATACGCAAAAATAAACGTTTTTCTTGCTTAAAATATCCAAAATGTAAAAAAAATGACAAAAATTTCATACTGTTCGATGCGTATTCTCATGTTCTATATCATAAGATAATAATAAATGCCAAAAATAACTCAAAAACCCCCCAAAATCGCATTTCTTTGGATTTTGCGGATATGCGGATATGGCGGATACGAACAAATAAACGTTTTTCTTGCTTAAAATAGCCAAAATGTAAAAAAAATGACAAAAATTTCATACTGTTCGATGCGTATTCTCATGTTCTATATCATAAGATAATAATAAATACCAAAAATAACTCAAAACCCCCCAAAAATCGCATTTTTTTGGATTTTGCGGATATGCGGATATGGCGGATACGCGGATATGGCGGATATCATATCCGCGGCGGATATATATCCGCGGCGGATATCATATCCGCGGCGGATATCATATCCGCGGCGGATATCATATCCGCCGCGGATATGATATCCGCATATCCGCAAAATCCAAAAAAATGCGATTTTTGGGGGGTTTTGAGTTATTTTTGGTATTTATTATTATCTTATGATATAGAACATGCGAATACGCATCGAACAGTATGAAATTTTTGTCATTTTTTTTACATTTTGGCTATTTTAAGCAAGAAAAACGTTTATTTTTTCGTATCCGCCATATCCGCATATCCGCAAAATCCAAAGAAATGCGATTTTGGGGGGTTTTTGAGTTATTTTTGGTATTTATTATTATCTTATGATATAGAACATGAGAATACGCATCGAACAGTATGAAATTTTTGTCATTTTTTTTACATTTTGGCTATTTTAAGCAAGAAAAACGTTTATTTGTTCGTATCCGCCATATCCGCATATCCGCAAAATCCAAAGAAATGCGATTTTGGGGGGTTTTTGAGTTATTTTTGGCATTTATTATTATCTTATGATATAGAACATGAGAATACGCATCGAACAGTATGAAATTTTTGTCATTTTTTTTACATTTTGGATATTTTAAGCAAGAAAAACGTTTATTTTTGCGTATCCGCCATATCCGCATATCCGCAAAATCCAAAGAAATACGATTTTGGGGGGTTTTTGAGTTATTTTTGGTATTTATTATTATCTTATGATATAGAACATGAGAATACGCATCGAACAGTATGAAATTTTTGTCATTTTTTTTACATTTTGGATATTTTAAGCAAGAAAAACTTTTATTTTTGCGGATGTTTTGCGGATATTTCGCTGTTTTTGTCACTTTTTCGGTATCAATTATGAACCTATGTTAATTTTGTCTCTTTTACGATATAGAACATGAAAATACGCATCGAACGGTATGAAATAGTTGCTAGTTTTATAACATTTTGCATATTTTATGAAGGAATAACGGAAATTCTTGCAGATATTTTGCGGTTTTTTTGATATTTCCGACATTTATTATAGACCGATGTTAATTTTGTCTAGAAATATACATAAAGCCTTAAAAGACGAATCGACCAGTATTAACTAGTTACCACAATATCCTACATATCAACAAAATAAACCATATCCGCAATATCCGCCATATCCTCAATATCCGCCATATCCGCAATATATAAAATATCCAAATTGTTTCAAAAATGGCAACTATTTCATACCGGTCGATGCGTATATAATTGTTCTATATGATATCTTATTTAAAATTAATATCAGTCCATAAAAAATGTAGGAAATATCTAAAAAACTGCAAAAAATCACATTTTTTTTTGATATTGCGGATAATGCGGATATTTCGTATGTGGTGGATATTACGGATATTGCTTATTTTGTGGATATGTAGGATAATTTGGCAACTAATTAATACTGGTCGATTCGTCTTTTAATGCTTTATGTATATTTCTAGACAAAATTAATATCTGTCCGTAATAAATGTCGGAAATATCAAAAAAACCGCAAAAAATCCGCAAAAATTACGGTTTTTCCTTCATAAAATATCCAAAATGTTATAAAACTAGCAACTATTTCATACTCTTCTATGCGTTATTTAATGTTCTATTTCATACTTGAGTCAAAATTGCATCGGTTTTTAATAGATACCGAAAAAGTCACAAAAACCGCGAAAAATTAACAAAAATAAAGGTTTTTCATACCTAAAATATCCAAAATGTTATAAAAATGGCAACTATTTTATACTATCCGATGCGTATTTTAATGTACTATATCATATATGAGTCAAAATTAACATCGGTTCATAATAGATACCAAAAAAGTCACAAAAAACGCGAAAAATTCGCGAAAATAAAGGTTTTTCATGCCTAAAATATCCAAAATGTTAAAAAAGTGGCAACTATTTCATACTATCCGATGCCTATTTTAATGTTCTATATAATAAATGAGACAAAAATAACATCGGTTCATAATGGATACCGAAAAAGTTAGAAAAACCGCGAAATATCCGCAAAATATCCGCAAAAATAAACGTTTTTCTTGCTTAAAATATCCAAAATGTAAAAAAAATGACAAAAAGTTCATACTGTTCGATGAGTATTCTAATGTTCTATATCATAAGATAATAAAAAATAACAAAAAATAACAAAAAAAAAACCAAAAATCGCATTTTTTTGGATTTTTCGGATATGCGGATATTTCGGATATGGCGGATATTGCGGATATGGCGGATATCATATCCGCCATATCCGCAATATCCGCCATATCCGCCATATCCGCAATATCCGCCATATCCGCATATCCGCAAAATCCAAAAAAATGCGATTTTTGCGGTTTTTTAGACATTATCGTATTAAATGACGATATTTGATATCCAAATGATTACTTTCGTTCGAATCAGACATTTATTTACTGGAAAACATTCAGAAATTATAAACAGAAGGTTCCAAATATCATCACAGTATTTGTTTTGCTTATATTTTTTTCATTCACCTTTTTTGTTTTGTTTTTAATAATTTGTAGATTACAATATTAAAAAATAATAAAATAGAACTATATACACAGCAACAACGAGAGAAACTAGTTAATACATGACATCAATAATAATTATGATGCATGAAACTGATTTTAAATTATATAACTACTTCAGTAAATAGAATTAATGGTTTTAAGAACTAGAAGTTTATAACATACTCAGTCTAAACCATATTTCCACCAAAAATTCTGTCTGGTGTAGCATGAGAACTGAAATAATTATTCACGCTTTTTTTCAAAATAAAAAGAAAAATCTCTAACTACAATATTAATTGCTAGAGATCACTGATCAAAGGAGTTTTCAGCATTATAGTTGGAAAGTTTATCTGTAGAATCAATGATTCCAACAGGATGGTACTACGACTCATTCTTCGAGCTACGATTCATATTTTGGGAAATAATTTTCAAAAGTGTTTCTTATCGAATTATGAAATTTTCAGTTAAATCGCACGTCCTGCATATATGACGATCTTAGACTTTTTCTTATAAGGATTTGAAAACAAAAAAGTTTACACTAATAATTGTTTCAAACTCAAACAGAGCTCACATTATAATCTATGATAAATATCTGAACTGAAATATTCAATTTATCAGCAGAACTTTTGAGAAAGTAAGTAAAAATAACAAAAAAAGAGATTTTGTCAGTACAGTGAGGGAAACTTTGATATTATTTGTGTTGGGCATATTTTTTTCAAATTATATCATTATTTTTTAGTTAAAATACCATGAAATGAACTTTTTTGTGCTTTACATTATTTTTATTATAAATAAAACTACATAATAATTATTGTTGTATCTCATGTACACTTGATTTTTTTGTCTTTATTATTTATCCGAAAAGAAAACATTGTAACGCAACTGTAAGTAATTGAATTATGATTTATCTTTCAATGACTTATTTTTTAGTATACATGCATGACTAATTAAATTAAATATTAGATATTTCTTTATCATTTCTAAGAAATTTCTACATGTGTAGTTATCAAGAAAAACAAACAAATATATAAATGATAGAATTTTACAGAAAATTTAGAAGGACTTATGCAATATCAAAATACATTTTTTTTTATAAAATCGGTGAACTTCATTTACGATAAAGGAAAACAATAAATAAATAAAATACAAAAAAATTGAAATTAAACAAAAACAGCGTAGAATTTTACTGATATATTACGGTGAAAGATTTCTTTAAATTTAAATTTGAATGATATGAAATATCTTTTCATCCATCTGTATTAAAAAATAATATTGTAATGGAATTTATCTATTTATCCAAAGTATTTAATATTCGTTCTTGATGGCTATATATATATATATATATATATATATATATATATATATATATATATATATATATATATATATATATATATATATATATTAATGTATGTATGTAATATATTGTAATACATATTTAACTGTCACGAAATTCCCCTTTCGATTACTGACATTTCAGAATAGATTTGTGTAGCGCATAAAAAAATATAGATAACCCTCTTACTAGTGCTCCCTAACTTATCGTTAAGTGATGTTGAATATGAGTACTGTTAACTTACCCAGCTACTCTTTTTATGTGTTATTGAAGCATCTTTAATTATACATTTAGTTAAACAAAACACTGTTTATTCAGGAATATCACGGAATTTCATATCGGGGTTTCATATCGGGGTTTCAACATAAAAAATGTATGCGGAAAAAAATAAGTACATAATTTTCTTTTTTCGGTATTATTAATAGATTTTATTTTTCCGTACTTTGATATTTATATAAAATATTGGTTTTATTCATAGTATAGAATAATAATGTCAGTTTTCAACTTAATTTTATAGCAATTTTTTTTTTTGTTTAGTTTTCTAAACTAATATATTATATATTCAAATAAAGTGATTGCTAAATTTCTCGTTTAAATGCATTTTCTTGCGATTTTTTAACTTTCTTTCACATTTATTCCGGGATAAAAACTTATAAAATGCTATTATAAAAACGGTATATTTTAAAGACTGTATCGACTTTCACAAATAATTTTTTCTTCCTATAATTAACTTTCACAAATATTTTTTTACTCATCTCTCTTCCCAAATAAATATAAAATTTCAATAATTAATTATTGATCATTTTTGATCATTTGTTGTGCTTTTTTTTATATATCGATGGCTATACAATTATTTTCAGAGAAATAATGTACAGAAAAATCTATTCAAAAAGGATCAAATAATTACAAAACATTTTTGATTACAAGGTTTAAGCGGTTTGTGAGAGAAGTGAAAACTTCAATCATAAAATTATTTTTTTAAATTGTTTATTCATCATAATTCATCCATCGTTTAAAATTTGATACAATATAAGTTTTTATTAAAAGAAATGACTTACGATAAGTAAATTTTTATTATCTTTAATATTTTTGGTTAATTTTTATTTTTAAAATATTATTTTTTTGAAAAAAGCAGAGAAAAATGGAAAAAAACTAAAGTATTGTAAATCAGTTATTTCATATCACTAGATTAAAAGAATAATAAACTGCTACCAATTAGTTTTCAATTCATTTAACACTATAATTTTAATAATATATAAAAAAGAATATTGTTTGAAAGTTTTTGAAATTCTTTCATTGAAATTGATTTAATATAGTAGATGATAAAAAAATATATTTTAGCTATCAATACAGTTTTTTCAACATTTTAACAATATCTTCTACTATGGATACATTTTCTACAAGAAAAAAAATCTAAATACATCTATCCAATACTGTTAAAATCGGTATAAAAGTTGTACAAGTTGAAAAATTTCTACTATTCAATTTATAGGATGAATATTGAAAATCTTGCTGAGTTGTATTTGAATACAAGATTTAACTAATCGAAAAATCTATTTGAGATTTCAGAGAGATTACATATAATTTTAAGAAATACTATTAATATCTTTCCCGCGTTTTGAACAAGTTTTAAGCTCATAACTCCACCTCAAATATTTGATATTATAATTCACACTGCATGAAACCGCACGATTTGACACTAATGTGACTAGGAAGAATAGTTTCATGCAACTACATTTGCGCGCTATCATGCAACATTAAGTTTCAATCACATTGATACGAGAAGTTATGAGAAATTATATTGCCCAGTTTCACGAAACCATTACCGTCTGTTGTATACGTTTAGTTTCATAAAATCTTTCATGCTAGTAAAACACCTGTCTTGAATTTCGATTTAAGAACGTTTGATGCCCAATCAAAAAAACATTTTTAGATATTTTTTTCATATTATGTTACCACTTTCTACAAGAATTTAAATTTATCATAATAAATTTTATATTCAAGTATGATTATGTCTAAAATAGTAATTCGCAAATGAATTATTCTTTGTTTTATTGTAATTTTTAAAAGACTATCAAGAATGAAATATAAATCTCGAATAATTGTTTCGTTAGACAAAAATAACATATGTTGAGATGTGCTACATTGAAACGAAGTAAATCTGATGTTGTATTATGAAAAGTCTGTTTAATTAAATAAATATTACTATTTTATTTCCATTCTAAACATGTTTTTATGATCAAATGATAATTAAATCTGATATAACCTTAAAAAATGACTACTTTTTCTCATAAAAATTTTAATTGCTAAATAGTATATCATAACTATTTAGTATTAAACAGTTAATAAAATAAAATGTAATTATTTCGTTTCATTTACATCAACAAACCCGTCTGTTGAAAAATGTATCGTTTCTTTTATTCTCATATTCGAATATATTGTTCACAGTTATATTTTGTATAACGATTTTCTGTAACAGATCAGGAAATTAAATAAATGGGCCGTTTCACTTTTCTGTTTTCAATTCAATTTGTACAGAATGATGTTTATTAAGAAACCATTTTATAGATTGTAAAGTTGTCGAGGTTGTATGTTCTAAAATGAAGACGGTCTCGATAAAACTCGTCGATAATTCTGAATCCTATTGTCATTTTGACAAGGGTACAAAAATATCTACTGTACAGTATTGAAAAGTGAAATGATTTATATATTATTCACAATTATTTCACGAAATATGAAAATCGAGAATTTAATACATGTATTTTATATAATGTTATTCAATGTATAATATATGGTGTGATGAATTCAAGGTAACGTTAAATAATAATTTCAAAAAAATTAGATATTGAAAAATTACTGAAGTTGTTTTTATTTTTTTTGACTTTTTGTCCATACATGTGGATATCGAGCTATTCTTTTAATGAAATTATTATATTACTGAAATAAAAAATGATGTCGACAGATATTTGAATCTACATTTCCTATTATATTCACTTTATATCGAAGTCTAATCAAATTGCAAAATTAGTATTGTGATTCAGGTTCAGGTAACTATTTAATTAAATGAATAGAAAAGAAAGAGAACATACATTTCAAGTTAGCTATCTTCACTGTTAGTTAACAATCGACAATGTGTTCTGTGTATACACTGTAAATGATACAGCTATTGAAAATATATACAATTCGTACGAAAATACTACAATTCTAAATAAAAAAATATTTGAGGCGAACATAAATAATCAATGTTATTTATAAGTTAGTTATTCCTCTAGTATTGCAATTAATTCCTGTATTGTTTTGCAAATATCGTAGCAATATTATGTATTGGATTTTTCAATATTTTTGCTTAAATTATATTAGGTTTGTAGAAAATAATTGCAGTTTTTGACCCTCAAATTCATATACATTTTTCTCAGTTAACTATTTTAAGTGGTTCAGAACTATTTGATAATACCTAACTTTTGTGCAAGCTCTCGAATTGTTATACGTGGTTTTGATTCAATTAACGCCTTCAGTTGGTCTTTATGAACTAAAGAAAGACGACTGTGACTTTCTTTATCTTCGAAGCTCTCGTCCCCAGCATGAAATTATTACAACTATCGTTGCACGTTTCTTAACAGTACCCACACCAAAAGCATCGTTTCGTTTATGAGCAGTTTTTGCTGCTTTAACATCCGTTTTGAGCTCATACAAAAATACTCTTATTTGCTTTTTTTCTATCTTTAATTCAATAGCTCGATTTTAAGTAAAATTAAAAATAAAACCAAAGTCGATATCACCAAAATACAGACCGAAAAATTCACTTTAAAATGATATTAACATGAACACGATAAAATGATATTTTTATTGAAAAAAATAAGGTTAGAATTCAGAAAACAAAAACCGTAATGATTTTCGTACCAATCAAAAATATTTCAAATCAAAAATATTGAATAAATAAATTGTGACCATTTTTTGAGGATTTTTTTGCACCTTAACAACATGATAGAATCGAATTTCTTCAAACGATAGAATCGCCATCTAAATATGTATAAACAACAATCAAAAATAATCAAATATCAATTATTGAACTTTTTTGATTAGAACTTTTTTAGTTTGTGGGATTAATGAAAAACATTTATAAAAGTGAAAAAATTTTCAAAAAATAAAATCATTCAAATATAATAGAGAAGAGAAAATTTGAATTTTTACTTGCCATCTTGGTTTCATTATATGTTCTCTATATTATAATCACTCAATATTTGATATTTTTTGGAAAACACAGTATTTTATCTAAAACAAGTTAATAGTAAAATAAAGAAAATCTTATTGACAGGTAATTTTCATGATCAAAGAAGTCATGAAAAAGCCTAGTGATTATTAATCATGAAGAAGTCTAGTGATTATTTTTTTAATTACTAGATGTAAATTATATATATATATATATATAAATTTCTCAAATAATCATTTAATCAAATAAGATTTCATACAAAAATATACGTTTAATTAAATGTTAATTCTTTAATCAATAAAAGGATAAGAATATCTCACCTATTTCACTTTCGTTCTATACGAATAGACACCTATATTTCTACAAAAGTCATAAGAATACTGAACTATAGCTAAAAAATATACACAAATTGACATTTATTGTCAGTTTTTGGACAGTATAAGTATTTTGTTCGATTCTGAGTTCAATATCCACCCTGTCCTATCAATAGATAACGAATGTAGATTCATTCTAATGATTAATGATTCATTTTCATGCTAAAAGTGTTTCATTTTGGACTATAAATTATTACATATTTCATCGTGCTGTTCATTAAATATTTATAATTTGTTTTCATTATTGGTGAACGAGGTTATTGATTAGTGACAAAATATATTTGTTATAGTGTTATTCTGTCTATTTATTGATTTAATCTATATGTTTTTTCTTCAGTTTTTATTTATATAAAAGCAACATTTCTTTTTATTTTTCTTAGAACTTTTTGTAACCATTATTGAAAATATACAAGTTATGTTTATATGTTTTACTACCAAATGATTTTCATATTTATTTAGACGAATATTTTTACATATTTAATATGTATTAATTTAGATATATTTATTTTTATGTGTATTTTACAATAACATTGTTTTATTGATTAAAATATAGTTAATAATTTACGGATTACTGAACAATCTATTTGATAAAATTAATATCAATTCAATTCATTTAGATTATATAAATTCTGCAGGTAGACAATAATATTTTTTAACGAAACTAATATTTACCAGTTTCGAACATAACGATATTTTATTTAAAAATCTTATAATAAATTAAATTCTTAATTTTCTTAAGGATAAAAAAAACGCGATTTATTGTTTAATTTTGAATCATAACCAGAACAAAGATCTTTAAATGTGAATTACACTCATTGAAATGTGTTATTATTATTTATATTAATATTCTCTTTAATTAATATTGGCTCAGTAAGACGGAAATCCTTAACTAAACCGCACAAAATAATTAATAGACATATCCTTTGATGTTTAACATAACATATGTTACTGCAATTTAAAACGACTTTAAAGCCAAACTGTTCATAAAATTAAAGTGTTTATGTTCAAGATAATAAAATAAACAATCCTTTTATATTTGATTTTGTGTAGGTATTAATTTACAAGCTGATTTTTTTCATCTGCACAACAGTATATAATTTCAACTTGTACTTTAATTTCTAGTTCATGACTTTTTGTAAAAATATACAGGTATATAGAAATGTGTTTCTTTATTTTTGTTTTAGTAGTTCTTAATCAGTTTTATGTACTTTAAAACAATGAACACAAACTTCAGTCTATTGAATTTTAAAATTTTTCTGTTAAGATTGAATATACAAGAACGTAATTGAAATTGATTTGAGACAGAAATTTTTGAAAATAAATAATTTATTAAGCACGATTTTCTTTTTCATAACAGTAATTTTTATAAAACATGCTCTATATAATTATTTTTATAACCACGTAAAGGGTAATAACACACTAAAGAAGTATACTGTGCTACTATCATGCAAAAAGTTGGAATATTAGAAAAAAAGTGGATAAAGATGTTTGTTTGTTACCTAAGGGAGCATGTTATGTGATGTTAGTAACAACAATGTATGATATAAAAACGAATATCAGATGTTATTAAAGTTTTATACAGACGGTGAATCATATAAGGGAGTGGTTAAATTTAAATCATAATAGTAGCAAATTCCACCCCTGATAATATACCTATGTAATAACTATCTAAATTCCTGTATACGGAAGTAACTGACGGGTTTTTTATAAATAGTAAAATACTCTGCTTTTAATTACATATATATATATATATATATATATATATATATATATATATATATATATATATTGCTTGATATATTTTTAAAAATAATCAGTGTAAATAAAAAAGTTTCTCAGAAATATCGTTTTCATCTCAAAAATATATTTTTGTTTACTCTTTTTGTTTACTCTTTCTGACTTTCAAACATTTTTATTTATTTTATTTTTTATAACATGATAACAAATTGGAATAATCAATAGTAAGAAACATAATTTTCGATTTTCTTAAATAATCAATTTACTACAAAATTTAATGTAACAAAAAGAGAACAGTTTGAAGAACATTTGAAACAATTTTCATTTTATGATTCTGATTTTGAAGAGTATAGAGAATATTGCAGAGAACAAATTTTCTACATTATTCTTTTCTTTCTTCTATTTATGTCTTATATTATCATTACGTCTAGCGATAAAAGACAGAATAATAGCATAAAAATTGAAGATTCAGATGTTGGTTGAGGAAAAATAACGAGTGATCGATCTGATCTTTTTAAGTAATATCTTCTCTTCTGTTTTTTCCGAATCTTCTTTTTATGTTGTCATTCTGTTCTTTGTCGTAAAGTAGAATAGCAGAAAAAATTTCAAAAACTTAGATATCTTTTTAGATATATAAAATTCGTTCATCTACCTGAATTGTTTAAGGAGTATTCAGTAAAATTAATGAGATTTCATCAAAGAATATGTATTCCGTCTAATGTAGGTACAAATGGTTACAATTATAAAATTCAAGCTTAAAATTATATAAAGATTGTTGATAAATATTTTAGTATCGACAAAGGCATGCAAGCTTTAAATAAATCACAATCGTGCACCTTGTAATCATTCCTTCCTTCTATACGTCTCTTCAGTAAAATACTATGACGAGTAATTTAAAACACCTGGTAGTTTAGTCTCAAGGAAAATCCCAGTCGTCAAATATGATTTATGTTAAGATAATTTATTATTATTATTATATTTGAAAAAATAGTTCCATGAAATTTTAAAATATGACATTAAATTATTTAAAATTTTACACTAGAAACAGTTTTAAAAAACAATTATACCGGATTGACTTATTGAAATTTGTCAACAAAATTATAGATAAAAAATTATGTATGTTCTATGAACCAGTTCTCATTGGTTTTCTTTTTTTACAAATTCATGATTTCAAATCTCTTTTACACAAACAGTATGTATTTTATTGAATATTATCTCTTAGGTACTTTTAGATTATATTTTCTTGGCATACAAATCATAAAAATGGTTTCTTTAATACACTTGAATACAGATAAAGTTTTATATATAAAAAATCACTATTTTAACTAATTAATTAAAAAAAAATCTATTTTGGAGGCATTGTTCGCTTACTTTTTAATGTTATTTTTTTATTTGATTATTACTACATTTTTTCTCGGAAATTTTGTTTATCAATAATTTACCTTACTGAGTAATTATGCTTAAAACTAGAAAAAAATGTTCTCTTTTCTGGAATTATTTGTTCGGCTAAATGAATTATTTTTCTATTTGCTCAGTCGATTAATTTTATAATATGAATAATTCTATACCAAAAGCATTCCTTGAAATTCAAACACTTTAATCAATTCCACGTATAAAGCGATAACGTACTGTCTAGAACTCTGAAAATAAACAATTCATACAAACTTACCAGATTAAGTGGACCGTAAATAGAAATGCGCCTGGTACAACCAGATCGTCCGACCCGACGGACCATCGTCTTCTGAATACAACAATTCCTGGCATTGCTGTAAGGATTCAACGTCGAGGTCTACTTGAATGATATGTCGAATATCAAACTATTTGTCACTGACCACAACACATAAATGTTTCTACTTGTTCGTCACACTGGTGCGCGATTCGACGTTTTTTTAAATCGTTTGCCATTTTGCTATAAATTCTCACATCGATCAGAAACGCTCGTTTTTGGCATCAACTTTGTTAACACGAATTTTAAAGGATTTATTTGATAAAGAAATCTCAGTCCAGAGGTATATCTTTTTTTTTAAATTTTATTATATATAGAAGTTCTTTTTCATTTCCATTCATAAATAAATTTATTTTAATTTAGATTTATATTTTAAATACAAGGATGCACTAGGTAACGTCATATTTTAACTAAAAACTTACAAAATCTATTTACATATATATATATATATATATATATATATATATATATATATATATATATAAAGGGAGAGAGAGACAGTTCTAAATATTTATAAATAATTAACAATGATCTGATAATAAATTATTATTTTTAATGAGCATACAAAGAGGTACTACACTACAGATTTTTTTAAAATATAAATCAGTATTAAATTATGTAGACAATTGCACAATTTTTTCAAAACGTGTAGACGTATAAAATGAAAGAAAATATCTCGAAAATTTCTTGTTAAAAATTTATAAAATTATTTATCATTTTATTAATATTGACATATTTATTTGTTTTATTAAAAAATGCGTATGATCCATTATTTTTTTATTATTGATCTCAAATATATTTTTTATCCTCTGTTCAAGAATTATAAAATTAATAATTTCATTTATATAAAATATATATTTTATTAATATTTAATATTTGAGAAATAAAAGTATATAATATCGACAAGGAGATGTTAGAATAAAAAAAATATAAGTGAGAATATCAGAAATTAGAAATGTATAATATGTCATAAATTAATCACTTTAATCTTATACAAAATGATAATAAATTGTCGAAAAAAATTATAATAAAACCTATCAGAAAGAAATAAGTTTTATTTCACATTAAAGTACATTTTTACATTTCTAGATATCAGGAGGACAGCTAAAATACTTATGTTTAAAATAGTAATACGGCCGATGATAATATAAGGCTCAAAAGCATGAATGCTTGCAGCCGATGAATAACTGTTAAAAAGATACAAAAACCTTCTACAGAGTTAACATAAATAAAATACAGTGCATAAAAGTGTCGAAAAATTTAAAAATTTAACAAAATACAGTCATCATGACAAAATTAAAAATTATAGAATATTTTTACTGTAAGTCGTGACGATGGGAGAAATGGATAATAAAAAAAACAATAAAGGAATAATCAATTTAAAAAATGATAAAGATCAAAAAACATTGATTTAAATATGTATAGAATTAATTGAAAAATTTTGAAGTTAAAAATTAATGGAAGGTGGACAACAAAACTTTGAATATAGATTAATGAGAATTGTCAAGTAGGAAACGAAAAACCTTTAAAAGTATTAACGTGTTATTTTATTATTTCTGTGTAAATAATTGTGATTAAAAAAATTAATGTTATTATAAAAATATGACAAATATGTGTGTTATCTATTAATTTATTATCATAACAAGAAACATTTTTTTAATTATGCTTATAACATGTTCATTTATATTTCTAGATATTAAAAATTGAAATAATGCTTATAGATAATGTTTAATTTAATCACAATGATTAAACAGAACATTGGAAGGTAATTGAATAAATTTCAACTGATTATTATAACTGTAATTAATTTTAAGAATTTTTATTACGTCACAACTAATATATATATATATATATATATATATATATATATAATTGTTATCTTACATTATTATTTTTAATAGTTTAAAATAATGATTAATCTACGTAAGAGACTTAAAAGACAAATAAATAATATATAATGTATTTTAAATACATTTGTATTTGAAATTATAATTGATTACGATTAAGTTCGAAATTATGATTAAGAACATACTTTCTTATTAAATATTTATATTAATTCTCAATATAAACACTAAAATTCAGTTCAATATAGAAGTAAAATACTGAATAACTTTTATACTTTTTTAACATTTTATCACATATTTATTTACATAATACATATTATCAACACATTTATAATATTTAAGATATATAAATATAAAAAAAATTCTTATAAAAATCTCTAAAACATTACTTTAACGGAGAAATGTCAATAAAAAAATTTTTTATCTGTTTAAGTAAACAATTAGCACATTAAAATCTGTAATAATTTCTTGACAAAAAAAATGAGTTAAGATTTTATATTGCAATCCTTTTTTAATAATACTTCATGTCTAAATATATAACTTAATTAAAACCAATTGACTCAATAAATGACTACTCATTTATCTTCTAAATTTAAACACTGATATAATACCAAATTTCAGTTTTATATCAGACTTTAACAGTTCATGAAAATTTTAGATTTTTCTCAACTAATTTCAAGACCTGTTAAGTGTCTAAATGAAAATAAATGTGCGTCGATAAGCTTTAAATTCTCTTAAAGTTCACCTCTTAATTATATACGTGAAGATTTCACTCTACAGAAACTACTTCACAAATAATTGATCTAACAGTTAACACAATACCAATATATGCGTACTAAAATATACATAATTTTATTTGACTCAGAGTGCACACAATGCTTTAATATTTAATTTATTAACGATTAAAAAATTGTTTATTAATAAATTATCTTGTAATTTTTATAAAATAATATACTTTTATATTTTTTAGTTCATTGTTTTAGAAAATTTGTAAAAATATAAAGAAGATGTTTAAAAAGTAGTTTTAATTATAACATTTACATACATATATACATACTGGTACATTATGATAAATACTATTCATTTCACGCCTCAATGAATCAGCTTAGTATTTGTTTTATAAAAAAAAAATGATTTTCATATCACATATCCGTCTACTCTGCATAAAATTTAAATATGGATTAGTTTTACACAGCAAAACAGAACGTGAAACATGTTTTTCCTTACTTCTTATCATTTTACACGAACATATATACCAGTTTTTGCTGTTCGCAGATCATTACATTACATATCTTATTAGATACATGTGTAAAAATTCTGTTAGATAATGCTTATCATCTTTTTGCAGGTTGATCTTTAACCTCTATGAAAAATATTTGATGATTCGTTATTCTGAATCACTTGTGATAAGAACGGTAGCATATTTTAATGATGTATCATAATTATTTCATATAAAAACCGTATTTTAATATTCAAGTTGAACATTTTTGTGAAAATGTGAGTTTAAGGATTAGCCATTACGGATTTTATTCTTAATTGGATTATATCGCACGTATTCTTTCACATACGCACAAAACATATTTTAATGTATATATATATATATATATATATATATATATCAGTAAAACTTTTTATTGTTATTATTATTAGAAAACTTTCACATAGCACACATTTATATATATATATATATATATATATATATATATATATATATATATATATATATTTATTAGAACGTTAACAAAATAGTAATAGATATCGAATGAATTTATTTCATCAATAAAAAGATTTGTCATAGAAAATGTAAAGTCCAATTTTTTAATTAATAACTTAATGTCACTACTAACCTTAACTAAAATACAATTCGTTCATAAATGTCTTGAATCGTTTTTATAGTTTAATCCCTTTACAATCTCTTAAAATATTGAATTAATGGCACCAAAATTAATATGAACAAAAAACTGCTTGATTGTTCTCTACAGTCATGTTTTGTGAGTTTGTTGACAAGTCAACATATGATTTCCGCATTAGAAAGATCAACAAAAAGCCCCTTTCGGAAGAAAGTACATTTAAATTGCGCTGTTTTCATTTTTTTACAGTTGTATTTTTTGTGAAACATGATCAGGAATTTAAATTTTTACTATAAAACCTTTATATATTTCTTTTTTGTTCTTTACAACTATTTTGTAAATTTTTTAACTGCAGTTTTTTAAGATGCTTGACAATGACAAATGCAATGACAAAATATCATTAACTAATAATAAAATTACTAATACAAATTATTAATAATCTTAAATATTAACATTTTTTATATACATTAAGGAAGAAAAAAAATAAATAAAAATTAACTAGCTAAAAAACATTCCTTTAAGATGGTTTTCAAAAATTGTTAAAATTTACAAAAATACTTATCAAGTTATATATTAAAACTATAAATCAAATAAAATATATTTTTGATACAAATTACTTTTGGATTGTTTAGGCTCTATGAGTTTTTATAATGGTTTCTGTTAAGTTTAATGTACATTACATTGATAACATAAAATAATAGACTCATTCGTACTCTTAGAATCACTAAGAATGTCCATCAAACAAAGGAATAGATATTTCAAAAATGTACTTCACTATACTCTTAACCGTTAGCATGATATATAATAATAGATATGTTTATGGCCATATTTAAATTATTACATTTTAAAAAAAAAGTTAATTTTTTACTATATAAATTGATTTAAGCATGAAAATAATAAAATTGTATAACTATATTGTTATCTTAACTAAAATATCGTTTTCTTAGATTCGATCGTGGTTACTTATTCTTGAAATATACTCCTATTACTGATTTAACTTTAACCATAACCTTTTAATCTTTTACACTCCACGAAATCAGACTATGTAGTAGATCAGAAATTTGTATATTAGGAATTCGGATAAGAGTATGATAGACATAGAAAAGTATAAATACCATATGACATTGATGGACGAACGCTTATCAAAGATTTTATTTGTAAATGATAAAATGTGGGCAGTGACACTGGCCTTAGAAGTATAACACTTTTACGTGCCTGAGCAGTACGGATGGCCTTGTAAGTGCAAAGGGTTAAATCTGATAGCTTTATGTTCACCTTAACACCTCAAGCTACTAGAAGATAGTTCAAGAGTCGAAGCTAATCAAGAGTGATCCAATAGGGCAAGTCAAAAAAGACATTTCATCAACGGTATCGCAGATATAAAAAAATACTATTTTAACAACTAAAATATTTATATATAAAAAGAAATGATAGTATTATTAGGAATTAAATTTAAAAAAAACCGATAATAAAATTGAAAAATAATAAGTCGTTCAGTTTTACACAAAAAGAAATATCAATTTGAGTCATCTGAATAAATAATATGAGTATACAAAGGTATAATGACAACATATCATTAAATTGATTATTTGAATAATCTAAAATAAGTTTTATCAATAAGTTCGAGGAATATGTAAAAAATTATTTATGTTAGTTTATTTAATTAATGCAGTATGCTTACATGAAATGTTATCTATTCATAAAATAAACACATACGTATATATACACACACACATATATATATATATATATGTATATATATATATATATATATATATATATATATATATATATATATATATATATATATATATATATATATATATATATGAAAAATATGAAATAAAGTTTTCGTTGAAATTCATAATGATTTTTACGCATTGAAAAAGTATTATTCCATAAAAGCTTACAAACGTTCGTTCTGTAAAGTATTCTGGTTATTGGATCGTTTGATGAGATCAATTTTAATTACATGCCGAATTTTCTGACAAATTCACGGCAACAAACATAATTCGACGGGAATATAAATTCATACTGTATGCAAATTAACACCGAATGTTTCGTGTTCCTACCCATATAAATAATATACAATTTTGGATACGTTGAGTTAATGAAGTTTTTAATATTTATTTCAATATTACTGTTGAAATTTTATAACTATATTGTGTTATATGAAATCAATAAATGATGGATAATAATATTATAGATACTCAGAAAGTATGTATAGATTTATATAGCGTTTATTGATTTTGTAAATGTTTAAAAAAGTATGTGTTTAGCTATAAATTCGACAGGAAAATATATATATATATATATATGGATATTAATTCGAAAAATATATTATTTCTGTAAATCTTCTAGAATCAAAATACAGTCTCTTAATTTCAATTTTTGGACAGCAGCAATTAAAATATGTCTTCTAGATAATACTGTGCTTAATATGAATATAATACAAGTTTACCAAACGTATTTTCTTAACTTAAACGTTTTTAAATAAATATTTCAAATAAACTTTAGCTAAAGTACAAATACCAGATATGAGATATTTTCACGATTTTATGAGATTCTAAATTACAAAGAATGTTAGTTATTAATGTAAACTACTTCTACTAATTTAACTCGCTACTTGAAATGTTGTATAATAATTAGTTATTTACTATAATTTATTTTCATTTGATAAAATATAGAATTACATTTATAACGTTTAGAAAAATGACGATATGTTTAATGAAAAATAAAGCTCGGAGGAAAATACTGTGTACATTTGAGTGCGTGTACACAACTTCATTCAATTACTTTAAGCTTAATGAGAAAAAATGTTCTCTGGCTACACTTTTTAAAGGTAAATGTCTTATTTGCGCTATAGAATACTTAATTGTATATAACGTTATACTAGAATACTGACATAACTTAAAATTATTACTTCTGAAATGAGTTTGTTCTAAAATTTCTTCATTATTAATAAATACTTGATTTTTTTTGTAATGGAAGTCATACTGAAAATTGAGTTCAAACAAAGAAGTAATATGTTATCACCACTGACTTTTCTATCTTATGCACTTATCCAATTCAAAAAAGCCAGTGTTGATCTAACTGAGTATTCTTTTAAAGTAATCATTTAATTTTATTTATTTCTTATTATTAAATTTTCATTATGATTAGTAATTTGAGTATGAAATTTTGATCCTAATTTGAAATTGGATGTTTGTAAATACGTTATTTTTATTCTAGTAAGAAAATGTACATATATATATATATATATATATATATATATATATATATATATATATATATATATAATATATATAGGGAGAGAGAGAGAGTGTGTACTTTTGACAAAAATTATTACGTGAAAATACATATTTTTTACAAGCTAACATTTTTTAAATCATATATAAAGATGAATATTAGGAATCCAGAAACCAATTTTTTACGAGTTAATATTATTTTATATAAAGGTTTGGAATATATATATATATATATATATATATATATATATATATATATATATATATATATATATATCTTCTACATCAATATATTGACACAGTTTCAACACTAGAACATTTAAAAAGTAAAAACAAAGGTTTTAAAATGTATGGCTCAATTTGGATTCGACTGCAAGTATTTCTAGTCATTCTACAATAATTATTTTATTTAGTAATGCTTATTAATTATATTTCATAGAGTAATTATTTTTTTATTATATATTTTACATAGGAATTCTTTATCGAAATTTAATAAAAATTTAAAACACTTTTATGATACTACCTAATAAAACAGTTGTATAATTTATTAAAACATATAGAAGTAGACTTTCGAAATGCATCTAATACTATTTTATCAAGTTTACTTCTTCTATAATATAACTGAAACTATCATCAATTACAATTCTTTCAGTTTCCAAAAATATTTTTAAGTATTAAATGTTGTATCAAATTTATTTAAAACGTGTCATAATTATTATTGCTTCTAAATATTCATAATATATATATATATATATATATATATATATATATATATATATATATAATATTTTAGTGTATATAAGTAAATCTTATAAAAAACATACATATTTTAATAACAAGTAAAAATGACATATTAATTAGTCGTTTTATTTCTTTACTATACTATAATTTTGTACAGACAAAAAAGTAGTATTTGAAAACAAATTGTTATCTAAGTATTTTATGCAATTTTAATGTGAAATTTCTAAAATTACATGTTTATCTTTTGCATAAGATTTGTAATTATAAATATTTCATGTAATATTTATAATTACACACAACATTAATTAGAATATGTAAATTTAAATGGACAGATTTGGAGGTGATTGTGCCTGGACGTGTATTGTATAAAAGTAAAATAATAAGCAAAAATTGATTACTCTTTTATGACCATTTATCTTAATATTTTATAGGTGTATTAAATATGAATTTCGTTTAAAAGCAATGCAGTTAGTTGTAAATATTAATTGATGATTTTATGCTTTTTAATGTGGAATTATTATTTAAAAATACATATTTATGTATAGATTTTTATTCACATATTTTTACTGATTTATAAATATGTGTGTGCATGGTAATGATACATTTCTGCATTGCTCGTAAATATTTATTGAAAATAAAAAACTTTACCATAAAAGAATAGTATTAATAAAAGTGACATTGACTTCTATTACAGTTTGCTATTTTATGCTTGGTAAATGAAAAATGGCTTAAATGAATTTTAAATTTAGCTGAATCACTACATACAGTGAAAATAAAACATGTTGTATTAAAATTTTATTTTATTGCTTGTATTATTAAGTAGTTTACAATGCAAAAACAATATCTGCAATATTCACATTTGTGTCCTTGGTATTGTAAATATACAAATAATGTTTATTTGCATGTATAAATTTTATTTTCTAGTAAACATGTTTTGTTACATGTAAATACATTTTTATTTTTGAACAGAATTGTTTTAAAAAATGTATATATTATAAGTGAAAGGATTTCAGTACACATTCATAAATACTTAATAGATTCGTATTGTAATAAATGATAATAACACGTTTAAAATTGCTACCATCGACTACGAAAGAACTGACATGAAAAATAAAAATTATGAATAGTTAATTTTGTTACATTTTTATTTACTTATATACAGGTAATATTTAATCTGAACTGATTTTCGTTGAAGTCCTAATGTTATAATTTGTATGACATAGGTAGTTTTTATATAAATAAATAAGGTTTAGTGATTTGAAATACCTATAAGATATTATTATTTTCTATTGTGGATGTATTTAATATATTATTTTTGGAAACAATCTATAAACAGTAATATTTTTCCAAAACATTTATGCTGAAAATTTATGAATTACCTTTTGAATCTTATAAAAAAAAAATAATAAAATAACGATTTCGAATGAGGATAGAATCACAGATTGCTCAATATTAATTAGAACATTCGTTCAAATTACAAAAATATGTTATGTCGCCAATAAAAAAAGGAAACGAAACAATAACAAAATCACAA
This sequence comes from Acanthacorydalis orientalis, assembly GCA_034766995.1. Classification (NCBI taxonomy): domain Eukaryota; kingdom Metazoa; phylum Arthropoda; class Insecta; order Megaloptera; family Corydalidae; genus Acanthacorydalis; species Acanthacorydalis orientalis. Next base: position 37,760,114 of record CM068317.1, read on the forward strand.
AAAAACAAACAATGGACGAATCGTGGTACACATATTTAAATCGCCGCACACTCGATCACATCTCAACACAACAATCGGTTAAATATAATAAGAGCGATATTGAAGATTGCACGACACTCGAGGTGCAACGCATGCACCCAACATGTTTTGATAATAATTGAAAATAGAGTTTCGCGTAATGTCGCACAGTATTGTACGCGGTTTGGCAACCACTAACATACGAGTACGTTTTGCCGCGGTGTGTTGCATTTTGTGTCTATCGCCGATTGTGAGCTGCTTCGTGTTCGGTCAAATTCGCGCCCCAGTCTCTGCACGCGTCTCCCGACGTCTCTACCACCCGCAGAATAACAGTACAGCGTCCACGAACCTATGGTCGCCGACGCCGCCGCGACGTTATCGTCGCCAGAGCAACCGAAACGGTGACGCCGGCGCTTAGATCGGCCGATGCTGTGACGGCATCGCACGAAGAAAACCTTTGTGGTAAACGATCGCGTGACTATCTAACAACATTTTGTACTGTGGCTCCACTCGACGATTCTTCTTGTTAGTACTGTAACGAGGCCATTCTACTGTTCTCTAACTTATCGTTAGACGAGTTTATTGATATTTTTAGATAAGTTGTATGACATCCGCTCATCATTTTTTCATTAAATGCATATGGTTGCATATAAAACTGTATCGTAATTACATTTTTATTATTTATTTCGATTACTAAGAACGTTCCGATAATTTGAAATAAAAAATATACTATAATTCATGTCTTGAAGATATTAGAATATGAATTATTACTTTTACATTATTTATTAATAACATTACTTCTGGTTCAATACATCCAAATTCTGCATCATTTTTCCATAGATTGAGTTACAAAATATAACATGAAATCGCATAATATTATTACGGATGCAATTTGGATAAATAATACATTTTAATATTTTATTCTCCATCATATATTTTCACAAGAGTCGTAATATAAATTAACATGACTCTCTTCGTTTTTTATAAATTGAAAACCTACAAAAACTATTGAGTAAAATAGTTTCAGTTTCTTATAATAAAACATGGAATAATATGAAAAATATTTATTTTAAAATGTATCATATTCGTAAATATTCGTTGTTAATTATGATTACATTCTTAGAAAAAAAAACAGACAAAATTATAAAAATATTTTTGTTTCAAAACCACTTTCCAGTGTTACATAAATTATATATGAGGCAGTAGGAAGCTCAAATATTGCCAAGATAATGAATTGTTGTCGAGTTAACTCACTAATTAATTTATGACTAGAAGGTTACACTAATTATATTAGGTGCTTGCATTAAAAGCCGCTCTTGTTTTGTGTTTTTTGAGAATTTATTTCAATAAGACAATGTGTGAATACATTAATCAATGTATTTGCCCTCGGAAGCTATGACTTTTTCCTACTTTTCTGGCAGAAGTTGAATTCCGCAATGAAAGAATGGTCTGTCTTTTGATCCAATCGATTCAGCAACTCAATTTTTGACTTCTCCGTAGTTATGAAAATCTCCCTTTTATTTTCCATCTCTCTTCTTTCTGGATCTTTCCCATGGCTTGTAAACGTTATGAAGTAGTTGATTTATGGACTTCGAACTATTAAGTCAATTCTTTGAGTTTTCAGCAGGTTTTTTTCCAGTAGAGCTTACAATTATTAATCTTCGAACTTTTTCTTTTCACCTGCCTGTTGTTTGTCGTGAACGTCACAATCACCACTTTTGAATCGTCGTAACTAATCTACATACTGTTTCCGATGGTGGAGTATCACCATAAGTTTTTGCAAGCAATCGATGAGCTTTAGCTTCACTTTTTTTCAAATCAAAGTAGTGTATAAATACACATCATTCTTTATTAACTACATATCTCTTTTTAATAATAATATTTATATTACCAGTTTTCTGGAAATCTAAAATGTATAACTTTAATTTATATTAGTTTTTATTAATTTCAAATATTTTCTTTAATTTTTGCATTAATTGAAATGACAAAATTAACAGAAATAACTAAATGGATAGAAAGATGAACCAGTGAAAGATTTTCTTGAATCTAAACTTATAAAATATATTTTTGGGTAATAAAATTTTGTTAGAATCTTAATTTCAACAATTCTTAATAATAGTCTATAATATCATCATGACTATAACTGACGATAAGTCCATTAAAAGGTTGGTTTCTCGTTCGAAAGTTCTCTAATCAACGCTGTATATTGGGGTTCGTAACAAAGAATTTTAACATAGGGTTGATGAATTTGAAATTACAAATGTGTGAATCAATCGAGAAGTTGGCACAGTATAAACTTAAAACATTTAAAAAAATTCTCAAGGAAAGCATGATGAATTGTTTTCTATAAAAATTATTAACAATTTATGTACCATATAATCTCCATTTATATGAAACGTAACTGCATGTAATTGTATAATATTTAAGTACTTAATTAATAAGAGGAAATTAAATAGTAACAAAACATTTTTGCAGAGTAAAAACCATTAAATTTTAATTCCCCCTCTCTCTCTCTTTTGCTCGCTCGCTCTCTCTCTCTCTATATATATATATATATATGACAAATTGTACAAGCACTTTCATAATAAATAATACTTTCTTCCTCAACAATTTAATTTTAATTAGTAACTTGTGTGAAATCATATTTTTGTTCATATTTTACCATTACTTACTTTCTATTTGATCAGTCATGAATGAAAACAAATGTTTCAAAATAAAAATTAAATAACAGAAAAGAATCCAAGTTTTTTCAATAGGAAAACTATAAAAGTAAACAAAACCATATATAAATACTTTACTGTATATTCTTTACTAATATGAAACATTTTTTTTCTGTATAATTGATTTTTTTACCTTCGAGTGAATTACAACGGTAACGTTTAATTAAAATTAAATAAATGATTTTTGTTATTGTCAATTTGTAAAAAGACGACTGAATTTGATTTAATAATAATAGTATAAATATATACAACGTAGAAATGTTTACATTGTAAAATCTTAACTGTTCACTTGTTAGTTTATATATTTTTTTATTATTTTAATTTCATTTTTCTTGGAAAAAATAAAACATGCTTTTGAAATTTAAAGCAGTCACGGAGAAATTAACTACTGCAATTAATGAATTGAATAAAATATCTGCATAAAAAAATACTGTCAAACTAGTCCATTCGACAAAAATAATTAATATTTTTCAATTTATTTCCTTCCTTATAGGAAATTTGAATATTCTTATTAACATTCATATATTCATTAATATATATATATATATATATATATATATATATATATATATATATATATATATATATCACTTTCTCTTAACTGGTCTATCCTAGTTCTTTCACTTTTTCAAAATATAAAATGAATTTAATACAAAGTTTAGTTTATGCTTCTCTTCATTTCCGTATTGCCAGTAGCAAATCTATTCTCCGTCCCTCAACCGTTGGATTTACCATGAACTGAAATAGTGAATATGTAAGATCTCTTCCGGAGGGAGAATTCGTACGACAGGATACCTGTCGATTCAACATGAGAATAAAAAAAGACATCCTTTTTTTGTACTTATGTTATTTTGAAATTAGATTTACATAATTTCCTTATTTGATTTTTGAAATATTGAAGTCAATTACGAATGGAAAAAAATAGTAACCGGATTATTAAAATGTACATTGAATTTATACCAAACTGATATATATATATGTATATAAATATGTATATATATATATATATATATATATACACGTCAATTATTTTTTTTTAAAGAAACCAATTTCTTTAAAACTATACTCTTGTTTATAAATGAAGTTTCGTCAAGTTATCTTTAAGTAATTATTTTATAACATGTAAAATATTTATTTAATTCCATTTTAAAAATATTTTTTCTAAGATTTTTTATTTTAATTTTATTTAAATACGTTGCATATTCTTGAACAATTACCTTTTGAAAATCTGATAAGATTACAACTGATTAATATTGGAACTATCTTTTGCAATTATTACAGTATTTCATCCTCTATTCTGTTATAATCTAACACTTTACGAAAAAAATAATATATATATATAGTGTGTGTGTGTGTGATAAGGCGTCGTTTATATCACTAGTTTTCAATGAAAACTCTACCCTTGAAAATGCCTCTAGTGTTGAATCCAAAATGACAAATTTTCATAAATTTATTTTTTAATAAATTCTTATAATTAATAGAGAGATTCTAAATAAGTAAGTATTTATGATTTGTCTTAACAGAGGATCTCGTTTCTCACTCAGATAGTTCTGCCATTTTATTCACTAAACAAATCTATATTTATTAGAATAATATTTTTGGTACTGTGGATAAATTTACTTTCACAACTTGCTATACACAACCTAGAAACCACAAAACATTCTTCTTATTAAAGATCTTCAATTATTGATGATTAATGTCTGCTTATTGCTTAGGCGTATTTATAAGACAATCTTTCAGGATACTAGGGCACAGAAAAATTTAATAAATAATAGCCAACAATCAATTATTGAATATTATGGCATATTATGGTTTGTGCGATAAGTGAATAAAGTTATTTTTAAAATTTTATGTTTATTTTCCAATTGCAGTGTTAATAAATGAGTTAAGAATTAATTCTTTTTTGGTTTTAATATAATCCACTACATACATCTTTGTTGTATCGTTTTCCTATTTATCTCTTATTCCCTGTTTTGTGTGAATCCTGTAGATCAAATATACATTCTTTACTTTAGCTAGTAAAAAAAATGAATTAATACATAATCTTCAAAATTCAGACAGAACAACAGTACATTCATACAAGAATAAACCTGAAAAACATCTCTTCCTTCGCGTTCTATTATCTTAAGAGGTATACAAGAACTTGATTGTCTTAGGAACATATCGCGATCAAAAATTAATATCTTTTTTATAACAGTAATTGTATAAAATTAGAAGTGTGTATAGTAGACACCCCATTAAATTTGACTTACTTATCCTTCACTACGAACTAAATATTTCTTATAAATTGATTTATATATCTAATAATTGATACAAAGCGCATTCCTATTAAATGATTTTTCTGCATAAAATAAAGACAATATATTATATTTAAGCACATTTATACAATAACACGTATGAAACTGGCTTCTTGAGATAGACCGACTGCACCTTTTTTACAAAATTGAAACAGATTATAATAAATATTTAAAAAAGCATTGTTTGTATCTACACTTATTATTTACGTAGATTTAGATTAAAATTGATTTTTTTTAAAAAAAATACAACAAGCATACGCAATTAATAAGTTAAAACTAAATATAGAACAACTATTAAATTCATACTAAATATTTCATAGAAACATATTTTATATAACATATAAATTGATAAACTATTTATATATAGAGACTGTAAAATCCATTGATTCTTATTATTTTCTTAAATATATATCTTGTTATTATTTTCAAGCTAATAAGTTTGAATTTTTATAAAAAAATAATAGAAATACATTACAGTTAAAAACATATAATCGAATTCCTTGATATAAATTTTTATTGGTTATCTAAAAAAATCAAATTCATTAAAAAATCATACATTGTTAAAAAAAAGATGATTTCAAAAATAAAAAACTTTATCCTTTTTAATTTTTTTTATTTCTTGTGTATGATGTACATTCAATAAGTCATTCATTGTTACAAAATTTTATAATAAAAAAAATGATACAATGTGGAAGATAGATACAAAAAAAAACGAAAACGAAAAAAAAAACAGTAAAAAAAATAATTTCTAATACTGAAATGATTATATTACACACCAACTCGTTTCATTTTTTTTCTACAGTAATACGATATTACTTTTTTACAATGGGATAAAAATACGATACAAAAATAAATATTCAAGCTATATCCGATACACAAAAAAATATATATTCGTTTTCGATGAGGCAATATATTTACATTGGAAAACATTTAAAAAGGAAATAAAAAAATTAACTGTTAAATTTCTTGATAGGAAACTTTTAGACATTGAAAAAAAAATTCAGTATATTAATACCAATCTAAGTTGTGAGAATATTAAATTTGTGCCATTATATTATTAAACTATTAATAAATAATTCGAAATTGTTTTATAAGTCATGCAAAAAAAATATTTTTCTCTTTTATAAATTATTTTTTTTTGTTTATATGAAACAGTAAACTCCAAAGTACCACTGAACTATAAAAAAATATTCATTTTTATGAAAAAATCACAAGATGTCACTAGCTTTACTAAGTTTTGTCCACCACGTTTTGATACGAAGTGAGATTGGTGGTATGATTTCTTGGTGTTTTTTGTTTATATTAACTTATTTCGGTTTGGGTTTTGGAGTTGCACCTTCTTCGGGTACTGGAGCTACTGTTGGAATTTCTGGGTATTCGAGAACGGCACCATCTTCGCATTTGAATTCAGGACAGCAGTGAGGGAATGGAGCGGTTTTGTTGGTCTTTTCTGTTAAATAAAAAAAGAATATTTTAACTTTATTCACAAAATAATAAGAAATCATTTTGATATAAATTTGATATTTGTAATAAACAACCAATTTATTTCCATAAATCAAATTGTTTTTTATCGTTTATTAACTGATTTTCTTTTGTTATTAAATAATTATATATATATATATATATATATATATATATATACTTTTTTAATAAAAACTAGTTTCCTTATTTTTAGAACCCCAAATAATATGTAAACTTATTTTAAAGTGTTATTTTTTTTTAAAAAAAAAATGCAAATTAATAGATAAAAATATTTGATTTCAAAATTTGGAAAAAAATGCAAAATTGTGTTTCAAAAATAGTAAATATTTAAATATCTATTTGAATTTCAATCAGTCAAATATTATGAACTGTTATATTATTTCCTGTTAATGTTTTTATTACCTTCGTCAAGTTTGCATTTTGGATTTTCTTTTGGCAAAGGACCACAGTCTTCAACCAATTCAAGAAGTCTGTTATCCGAAACTACACAAGTTGAACGGCCGCAGAATGGAGTCAATTCCCATGACTTGGTTGGTTCAATAGTAGCGCATTGGGTGCTAGCGAAGCATAATCCAGGGAAATCTGTAATTTGAAAAAAAAATAATTAGGTTTTTCCGTACTTCAATTAATTCATTTCTCATATTCGATTTGCGATATGTTTTAGCAAAACTATTGAATTTTTCTAATAATTACTATGCTTTATCTGACAATCAATACTGCATTTACACATAACGATTCTTATTTAATCTGAGTGGAAAACTGATTCAATACACACACACACATAATATATATATATATATATATACAAGCATGAGTTTTTCTTTTAATTTTCTAATGTAACTTTTATTACAGTATACTTAACGATATTTCTCAACAAGGTTTCTTAAAAGAATTGATTTAATTCAATTCATTTATAGTTTTTTTTATTTCTCTTTCATATATTTTATATATTTGTTTTAATAATTTGAATTAAATATTTAATTCCAATAAAAAGGAAATGTATTACATTTAATAATACTAATCAATCAATAGAAGACAAAAACATATTTTAATACATATTTCTATTAGAAAAGAGACATAAGAGAATGTCTTTCATTTAAATAGATCTAAAATCGGTCTTAAATATGCACATTTTAATTTTTTTATAAAATATATGTTTCTTAGTTTGAATTAATTTACATTTCTATAAATATACCTTCAGATTTCTTCTTTCAATCTCACAAAAAATATAGATTAATACTTTCTCTTGTTATCTGAGTAGAAAATAAATCTTAATTATATTTATTCGAATTTATGAAATTTTATATTATTTTCTGTTTAAGAAAATAAAAATTTATTCATTTGAAAATGTATCTTCGAATATTTCGTAAAAAAAATGTTTTTTTCGTACAAGTACGTCTAAAAAATAACAATATCGAGAAATGATATTCGAAATCAATTTAAATGCAAAGTAAACGAAATAAACAACCGTGACGATAAATGATTTGAATATAAAAAGTATTTCCAGAAGAGTTATTACGTAACCTGCAGTTCATCAGAACATAAAACGTTCGAGTACTTGATATGTTTAGCACGTTGTAGATAATAAGAAACATCTGATTAATTCGAAAGTGAAACATTTGACTCACGGATATAAGTTACTGAATAGTGAACACAATTTCTTGTTCCAGCATAAAAAATGATGTAACCAGGCACGTCTGTGTAGTTCGAAAAAAACAAAATAGTTTATTAAAAATGCATGTATATATATATAAATGTTCATAAAACCGGTATTACAGTAAAAGTCTGGTCTAGAAAGGCATTATAAATGACAACGAGAACTGGGTCAATCGCTTCTCTAAATCGATTCGTTTCATATATACTCTTTTTATAATTTATCAACTCATTTGATATCTAAAGTAGATTGAATTCATTTCTAATTGAAATTGAAAACCTATCAACAGGTTTGCGAAATGTTCGAGGATTTCCTTTTTCAACAAATTTGAGTTTCACACGTACGCCATGTACATACACATCCATATTTATCTTATATACATACATATATATATATATATATATATATATATATATATATATATTATGTATGTATGTATATTTACTTTTAAATAATTATACAGTGTATTCTGTTAGTTACTAACTGTAAATGAATCCAACAAGGCCGTTTTATGAATGTATCATTAACAAAAAATCATCTCAATCTGAGTATGCAAATTTTTTAATTTGTAAAGAAAAAATAAATACTTATGAAATTGTACATTTCCGCAATTTATTGTAACTTTACTGTATTGTACGTAAACAAGGTTACGAATGATAAAAAACTATTATAATTCTAAGAAGAAATACAACCGTGAAGTTATTTCATTTTGTAAGAAATTATATCTGAACATGTTAGCATTAGAAAAATGGAATTAAAAATTAGTTTGTTTCAAAGATTAAACAAACATTGAACTAAAAATTGTATTGAAAAAACATTAATATTACTTCTTTTATAAAGAATAAAAATGTTTAAAATAAAAAAATGTACAAAACAGTACGAATCAAAAAATAATTGTATATAATATCTATGTTTCTTCTTCTTTAAATAATTTTCAAAGATACTCATAATAAAATCAATTATAGCTAAATACTATTATATGAATAATTTTCTATTTACAAACTACAGTCCAGCAACCTGTAGCTAATACTCCTAATAATTGTTGATATTTAAAAAAAAATTTATTTCCAAGCTGAATTATCTTTAATTTTAAATAAAAACAAAAGTATCAACTGTTAAAGAAAATCAAAAAGTAGTTTAAATCTAGTAAACACAGTCATAAATGACGCATATGATTAATGTTTAAATGTTCCCCTATTAACAACAAGAAATGAAGCAATGTAATCATTAGAAGTTAATAATATTCTTTTTCAAGGATTTATATACCTTTCAATTGCCTTCAAGAATATGTTAATGTGTTTTATAAAACAAAAACGGTTTAATTATGGTAACATGAAATATGTTCTATTTTATTCATATTTAATTATCAGTATTTTGTAATTGATTTTTATAAAAAAAATGCATATAAAAAATATCAAAAAAATTTACATATTGTTAATTGTATTCAAAAATGCATGTTACAGATACTAAAAAAAATCTATGAATAAATTGTATACCCGTATGTGTGTACAAACCCGTATGCTGGTTATTTTACGATACACAGATTTTTTTATATTAATCCCATTTGTACAGATATTTTCGTAAAATGAGTACTTTATTATATTAATTATTAATAATTGCATGTGTGTAAATTTTGAAACGTACACCTTTTCACACATAAGCACACATATATTTATGTAAATAAATATTTAGTGATATGGAGGTTTTTTTTGAATTCAATCATTTTTTTTAATTCAGCATCCATTTATAAATTATGATCTGTAATATTCCTGCTTTTATAAATTATCTTTTATATTAAAAGTAATTAAGAAATTAATTTAAAATATTCACCTTTTTTAAATATAATTTTAATGAGAAATACAGTTAAGCTTTAATTCTCTTTAAAAAAATAATCTTTTATACGAAATTTTAAAGAATTAATACAAAATTAGTAGAAATGCCTTATTCCAGAATAAATTTGAATTTGGAAATTTGTATGCATTCAAAATTATATTTTGTAAAAAAATTCTATTATATATTAAATAATACCGACGATCTTATAACCGATGGACTTATGAATTTATGACTTTTGGTCAAGTAGTTTTATTAAAAATATAAATTCAATTCAATTCAGATCTATATACAATATTGTAATAGAAAAGCATCTAATTTCAGACTGGAGATTTGATACTACTTAAATATTCTATTTTCAGAAAACCATAAAATTATTTTAAAACTGTTTAGTTTCTAAAACATTTTTTTAAATTTATTTTAAAATCACTAATTTGATGTATTCGTAATTCTATTATAATTCTCTTGATATAAAATTGTTTATTAACAGAAAAAAATAATCGAAAATAAACGCCTATTAGTTATATCTAAATATAGTTAAATTTTATAAATATAATGAAATATGAAAAATTTAATAAAATTTTATTTTATTGTGCACTGCAGACGGTCTTATACGACTTAATTAATTACAAAAGCTCTTGCCGAGTAATTAGTTTCTATGTTTTTCTTAAAATTTCAAGAAGATAAACTTAGTTCGATTTGCTATCAAACATCGCTGTTTCAATGAATTAATTTAACTTTATTACAACAACAATTTAATTTCAACAACAATCGAATTCGAGTAACTTTATTGTTCGAAACTAATGTAAAATATACATTGACTTAATGTCTGGTCATTGAACTGAATTTGTTACACTTTTGCATTGATAGAATGTATATATTCTACATCTACTGCAATTGATTTATTTATATTTTTAATATTCATGCAATTAAAAAATTTTTGTAGAATGATATTACAAATCATGTTATTTCCCAATGGATATTATTCATTTCAATAACATGTATTGCATAAAAATGACAATAATATAATGACAGCAACGTATATCTATCTCGAAATCGTAATACCACACCTTAGTGCAATGGCATATTACAAGTTTTAATTAAACTTCAGGAAATTGTTATCAAATCAAAGTTCATAGAACGGTTTCGATCGATAAACACAGTTATGATTAAAAAAAACTGAAATAAAAAACCGAATCAGCATGTAACTTTCATATACCAGTATCTACCAGTCTTTGATTAATAAATGCCAATAGTGGAATTATTATACACACATTGGCGGTGATTTGACATTTATAAAGGTATTGAGAACGGATTGCATTTTATGAAAAAAGTGTTATGTAGTCGATTTTATATTCTAACACGTATGTATATCTTTGTTCCGTGAATGTCTTATATACATAAGTGAAAAACACGGTAGACACAGCGACAACATATTGGAGGTTTCCATTGCAACTCTGACCCAGATTTCAAGTCTGGGTGAAAGTAGTCTGATTGGTTGACCCTTCAACCAACACATATATATTAAAAAAAAAACACACACACAGCTGGCGATCGGTAACAACCGGGGACAAGCGACTTGTTCATCCGGTACTTCACGATCTTCATATTTCTCTACTGTTTTGTATTATTTTTCACTTTTTAATTTCTATTCGATCGAAGGTGAAACTTTTCATACCGATACATTTTTATTACTTGCGATTTTTTTTAAGGAGGGGCTTGGACGTAAACGGTTTCATATACTTTTAGAAACGCGTCGTTTTAATAATATATATTGTTGAAACTTATTAACACTTACAGGAAATTACGAATAAATAAATAGTTATATAAATTAAAAATTCAATTCTAATAAATAGAAGTAATTGTTTTCGAAACTTGTTCGATTGAATCCTGTTTTCTATTAAATATAATTGATTGTTTTCTTAATAAAAAAAATATATGTAATAAACCTGGAATTGAAATTGTAGTATTTTAGTGGCTAGAAATCAACATAAAACGCAATATTTTTTTTCTATAATGAACATACAGAACAACAAGGTTTTTTTTTGATATTAATCTTTTATTATTGATAATTATTGCTTTTAATATTATTGACTATCTACATGACTAGACATATCTTCATGCAAACTATATAAAAAACGTTTATTTAATATATATCTATCTTGAAAATAACTGAAATCATACTCAAATTACTGAATTTACTGCATTTATAAAATATCTGTTTATAGAAAAAGTAAATATTATTTTTTTAGAAAGTCAAATAAATGAATTTGTATTATACATTGAATGTTAGGTCGAATAGCATTTATTTGTGATAAAAATTAAACTTTTTGAATTTAATAAAGATCACATCAAAGAAAAATATCTACAATCGTCTTTTTACTTTACATATTTATCTAATATGAAAAAATGTTTTTGTAATTTATGAAATATTAGACTAAAGAAAAAAACAAAAAAATAGACTAATAAAACGATGAAATTTTAAAAGATGATTGTAGGCGTGTAACTAACATATTAGGTTGCTGACTAATATGTTTCAATTCGAGATTAAGTTTCGACCACATCTCATTTTTCATTAAGAAAGTAATTTTTCCCAACTCCTAATTTATTTCAATTGTGACATCATTTTTTAAAATCTAAAGTAAAAGCAGAATAGGATTTAGACAGGGGCAACATGGGCTACTACTTTTGTAGTTCAAATTTTGTTTTTGAAATTTATATAACAGAACTTCATTTACATTTTTTGAATAAATTAAATGAATGGAAAATTTTACAAATTTTTTAGTGATCATTAAATTTTTTCTGTTGAAATGTTCTCAACATTACCAACAGCCACGCCATTTCTCTTAATTCATTTGGACACAATTTAGAGAGAGAAGGGGTGAGTAGCATTTGATAAGTGTAAATTCGACTCTGAGTAAAAGTAAATGTTTTTGAAAAAGAATACTGTTCAAAAATCGATTTAATTAAAATTAAAAATATCTAATTTAAAAAATTATCCGACTATACTTAATTAAAAAAAATATTTCTTATATCTGGTTTTGTATTTTTTTATATAAATTTAAAAATTATAAAATTATATATATATTATTTCATTAAAAATATTTTGTTCTGCTAATGAATCGCTCCCTTATATACAATATTTTTTTTCTTTTCAAGATATTCAACAATTGCTCATTTTCTTCGGATATTAGCTTATATATATATATATATATATATATATATATATATATATATATATACATATATATATATATATATATATATATATATATATATATATATATATAACATCAATACCAGTATCTTCAAAGCGTGGATGTACAGACAACTCTGACTTTGTAATTGAATTACTTGTATATTTCTGTTCATATCTCAAGTCACCTTTATTTAAATAATCTTCCAATACCTACTCCTTTTACAGTTGTAGTATATTTTGACTTTTTTTAGACTTTTTTTATGATTTGTGATAAGTGATACATTTGTGAATGTAATTTCACCCAAAATACTAAAACTATAATTGTAATAAATTGAAATTGAATTGAGATAATCTTATTAACATAATTTTCAAGTCATATATCTTAATATTTAAAAAAAATCATAAAACTCAATTCTTTACATAAAATTACCATTAATTTCGAACGAAAAAAAATAATTATTATATTTTAATCACAATGAATCATTTTTCATATATATATATATATATATATATATATATATATTATGTAACTAAATCAAAATGTGATTCAAATTAAATATCACTATCTGAATTAAATACATGTATAGATTTAATTAAATTTTGATCTTATTTCCATGGAAAAGGTGACACCTTATTACCATAACAAGTCACGATTACAAAAGAATATGCAGATTTTGCAAAAAAAAAAACACACACACATGCACAGTTTCAACACGACATAACCTTGTGCCTAAATCATGATTCACTAGACCTGATACTACTCTATTTCTCTCAAAAATGTATGTATACGTGTACACATTGCGAAATTTTACGACAATTAGCGATTCGTCATAAACAAATAGTCCATTTTATCACAATATATAAGTACAATTAGCGATACGGTGGTAATTACATCCTGTTTACCCAAAACAATGTCCTTTTCATCCACCGAACAATCGTCGAGATTCAATTCAGGTGTGATACGACGATCGATAAGCTTAATTTATAATTTGGGATTTTCCGAATAGGTTTCAATGTCACTGTTAAAATTTTACATAAATAAAAAAAATCTGTTTCATATAATAAGATCGAACTGATACTCATAACTATTTTTTTTATCATTCAACTTACAGTTACATTTAATATGTTCTCATCAAATAATTAATGAACCAATATTTGTATGAGGATAATATTCAATTAAAATACTATATTTACATTTGTATAATTATATAATTTCGCCACGACCTTCTGTTTAAAACTGTTTATTTTTGAATAAATAGATTATTGACGTAAATACTTCTACAGCGTGGGATGATTGTTTGTCAGTTCGTTCATTCGACAAGAAAATTTTTAATTGTGAATTTGATTAAAAAATATCTAAGCAAATATTTTATAAATAATTATTTTTAACTAAAATGAAATCTAAAGTATTCCAGTTATTTAGATTTTATTCGAATCATTATTGTATTAGATTTATCAATTTATATTATTAATCAGTTAAATTAAATTGTAATCCTGGTTGATAGATGATTCAGCTTGGTTAAATGTATAAAACATTATTAATATATTGGATTACTTTCAAATTAATAATTAAATACTTTTTAGACTATAATTATATGAAACTAATTTATTACTTGCAATAATTATTTCAATAAAAAGATGACTAATACAATAGACCTGAATTTTTTTATAAAAATACTATTTTTATCTAAATATATAATAGAAAAATATAATTACAATTTTATTTACACATGAAGTCATTTATCTAAAATTAAAATAATGAGTAATGAAATATTTGTTATACAAATTATTTTTTAAAATGATTTTATTCTAAATAAGTCATCATCATGCTTCATTTTCGCTATTTTTTTTCTTGTTTTCTTGAGTTTCAACTTACATTAATTAGTAACTTTATTTGAGTATTAAAATAAATTCAGTTGTCAGTAATTGAAATTCTTTTATAAATAAATATTAAGATAAAACTTGAATAGAAAATAAAACATAATTTGAATACTTAGTAATAATTATATACATTACTCATTTTTTTAAATAGATTAAGTATTTTTTTGAAAAAATGAATATTACACTATAATTTTTTATCATAATTTTCAATAATTTCTTTGAATTGATTTTGATTTAACTTTAAATACATTTACATGACGATGCCATCATCTTGAAAGTATTGAGGTATTAAAAATATTTTTTAAAAAGAGAAGAACAGATTTTTTACGTCTGTACGCTCTAAAAATATTGAAATTGTTATAAAAGTGCGCACATTTCAAATAAAAATTAATAATAAACAACTGTTAAACATTTTGATCAATTTTCTCGTTGTGTGTGGGGAAATGATTCTTTTGTGAAAGTGAATTTAGCTACAGGGCCAAAACTATAATTGTATGTAAACCTACTTCGTTATTCCCAGGAGTATAACGTTAATTGTTACCGAGTTTCGGGTACGAACCGTATGACTCATGCTTCGTTGATGATATTGTGAGAGGAATGAAGCTTTTTAGTTTCAAATAACGTTAGTGCGATGAAACTTTTTGGTTGGAAAACTTCAGACGGAATAGAACGTTGATTCTTACCAGTTTAAATTACTATTTTGAAGGACAATATATGAAATGATATATTTTTTTAAAGTAATTGTTTCAAAATCAAATCATACAAAAATAAAATTAAATTAAATTGTTTTATAATTCAATTCATTTTATCAAGGAATTCATATTATTTTAGTACAGTATTTTTTCAAATTGTATTTTTATAATGTACTTTATAAATAATGTTTACAAAGGCACATTTTTATATTGAATTTGAAATATTGCTTGTTTTTCATTATTGTTCATTATTTAAAAAAAAAACAATTTTTCTTTGATGATCTTTTTGATTAGAAAAAAAAACGCTATTTATCTTAGTAAAACTCTCCATTTTACAATTTGACAAACTTCTGTTAGTAAAAGTTTTATGTTAAAAAAGTATTCTCATTTCTAATTACGCCACTCCTCGTATAAACCAACAACAATAACACAAAATCAATTTAACAAACAAGAACAAAACATGCGTATTTATGAAACTCTACTTTCGATACCTCTTGAACGTTACTATAAAAAAGATAAAACATCACTTAATATGTAAATAGAAAAGAGTGACGGTTGATACGATACAAATAAACGAAACAGAGTTACGAAGTGTTGTTTATTTTAAACAAGTACTTTTACAAAAGGACGGACAATTGGTCGCATCTGGTATCGAACACAGCGCTTCCCGGAAACAAGGCTCTTTGAATTTTTTTCGTGTTAGGTTTCGTTTGTATATGTTTAGTCGGAGTTTCAGAACGGTAGTGATAGTGACAAGGTGAATGAAACATCAAGGGAAATATAGCGTGAATAGTTTTAGATGTCAGTCATATGCATCGCATGATGAGGTCGATGAATGTAGGAATTACAGTCATTAAGTTTTTGTTGTTGTTTTTTTTTTATAGCGAACGAGGTTTGTATGACAAGCTTATATAAGATTTAGATTGGAACTGTTCTGTTTTATTTATATAAAACATTGAGCGTAGGTGGTAGTTTTTCATTTAGGACGTGGGTGTGTGTGTGTGTGGAAAGGTGTATATATCAATCTATATATATATATATATATATATATATATATATATATATATATATATGTATTATATCAATTTTATAAAAAACGTCAATAAACTTAAACCGATACAAATATACTTTTCAAATGAAAGAATTAAATTGTTAAATTATTCAATATACATACTATAAATATTTTTATATATAAATATATAATTTTTTTTATTCAAAATTATCATACATATCCTCGGAAAATAATGATATGTATTTATGTAAGAGTACAAAAACCTCTCTGAATCTTTGTGTTTTAATCCTACGTTGTCTTTTGTCTAAGTGAGCGTAATATTCAAATGAGATACCACAATGTGCTTTTACAGAATACGCCGTTGCTGTATCTGCTATAATCCTCTATTCTACACGAAAACTCATTCTGTCTACAGAGAATAAGGTCTGTTGACCAAGTAGATCACTATTGTTTCATTTATTTATTTACTTGTAAATCTTCAGACTCATGGAAATGTTTTGAGGAAATGTCTTTCGTAGATATAAATTCCTTTTGTAATTGATTATTCGATTCTTGTTAAGTGGCTGCAAGATTTTTTTCATTTGAATGAAATTTAAGTTAAGAAAATAAAAGAGAAACGTGTTGCATTTAAAAGAAATGTATTTTTTTAGAACTGTTTTTGAGTTTTTCTGCTATTTTCTCATCAATACCAAGTTCAATTGTTGTTTTCATCGTTTATTTTTTTCTAACTTATTTTTCGATTATAATACTTAAAAAATAAGTTTGTAAATAAATTAATTCATAAAATGAATAGATAATAAACCTCTTCAAAAATTTAATTATCACCAACGCTATATACTTTTTGAAAATATTAACAAATAATCTTTTTTTCATAATTTGTAATCTGTAAATTTTGTAAAAAATATTTTTTTTATAGAATTTCTTTAGAATTTTACACGTTAAATATAGTATTCAAAGTAAATAAATATATGATGACATCATTTATGGAGTCGTTGTAATTTTTTTAGCAAATATTAGCTTATTTTTAAGACGTTTATTTTAAATTCTTAACACATTTTTATGTTTATTATTACCTAAGAAACATCGTTTACTTTTTGTAGTGAAAAATATAATAAATGTTAAAAACTTATAAATATCGAACTAATTTTTGATCAAACATTTTATTTGATATATTGATTTAATTTCTATTGTAAAATCGTTTTATTTTTATGATTTCTAATGAAAATTTCATAACTTTTTCAATAATGAATACTATTATGTTTTATTGTTTTTTTTTTAAATAGTAAATTACTGTTTAAAACTTACTTTTCCAGAAAAATTAACAAACATTTTCAAAAAAAAATTTATAAGTATTTTAACTAAAAATCGACTTTCGAATTTGTTTAAATTTACATTCGAAACTTATTTTTATTTATTTATAATAATGGAAAAATACTGTTTTAACTATATTTTGATCTTTTTCTAATATACTTGTATAAATTCTAATAAGAAGAAAATATGTATGTGCTATAAAAAGATATTTCAAAATATTCTAATATTTTTGATCAAAATTCTATTCTAGTTAGATAATAATTTCTAATTTAATATTTTTTTTTAATTTGCAAAAAATAATTCTTTTTCGCTTCTTCTTGGTTTTTTAAACATTAATATTCACAATAAAAGTATTATTTAATCTAAAAAATAGAATCTGTAATAATCTAAAAGTATTTTTTAAATAGTTTGATAAAAACCTAGATAAATCAATTATAAAAAAACAAGCATATATGTATGTATATATATATATATATATATATATATATAGTATGTTAATTCATTTATAAAAATTCATTCGTTATTATTAGTCATAAAAATAATTGTCTGTGAAACCTGTTGGCAAAAATCATGTATAATAAATTAGTTAAAGTATATTATTTAATATATAAGAGTGAAGCAAAAAGTGGAAATATTACTTTTCATGCTATGTAAACGTTCGCTTAGAAGAACTTTGAATCTATACACAGCAAAAAAAAACATTGAAATTTTCCTTTCAAGTACAATGACATGAAATAAAATAATTGATAAAAATTGGTTAATTATATAAATTTTATTTATTTTTTTGTTCTCTGAATTAAAAAAATGTATAAAAAAATAAGAAATATGTTTGTTAATTAAAGCATGCTTTTATCAAATCTGTAAGCTAGATTTATAAATTTTAACCGATGAAAAATACTACAAGTGGTTAAAAAAAACGACTAGAGCACATACCTCTAAGTACATCAGCAGGGATCAATCTCTTGTAGACCTTACGACCACCTTCTTCAGTTTTAGCGTTTTCCGCGCAGAAAACGTACGCGATGAGGAAAGCGCAAACCACGAACAATTTCATTTTTTTAATAATTTAGAACTTCTTCGGTTACGTTCGCAACAATCCTTTGTGATGCCTTTCGAATAACTTCGAACAACGAGACCCGGTTATATGCGGCCTACGATTTCTCACAACTGTATGTCCTACTGAGGTGTTTTGGCATCGTAATCCGCTTTTATAGTTTCACTAAGTGGACAGTACAATTGTGTTCGTGTACCCACAATACACAATATATCGTTTTAGTGGGGAGTACGATCAGTACCATGGTTGTTGCCTTGCTCCCTGTTATGTTTCAGGTGTTGTCGGTAAAAAGAATTCGATTCAGTTTTACTTCACTTCATATGCATTGTAATTAAACGCAGGGTTGTCTTAGAAATATTATTATTTACATTATGTTATCAATTCGTGTTTTCAGTGTACAAATTCTACATCACATATCACAGAGTAATAATAAATATATCACATAAATTTGAAAATTTACATCTTATTTCATATTCATTCAAATATAAAACCTCATTTAATCTCTACACAATTTATTCTTTCATCGCACAAAATACATTAGTTCAAATTCATCAAGTGTTAAATATTTCTCTCTAAAACTGTGCATATAAATTAATAAAAAAACTGATACTAGAAAATATATTTTGAATTTGATTAATGTTTTCTATTTACAATGAATCTTTTAAACAGTGTAAAAGTGACACTTATAATACATCTTTTGCAGTGTTAAGAAATATATTTCAAAATATTTAAAATATAATTTGTATAAAAGTAGGTTGGTCAAAAATGTATTCTTTTCTTTTTTTAATATCATAGTTATTTGATTTTTCATTGAAGATATATATTACTTAATTCATACTTTTTTTCTAAGTATCTTCTTACCAATTCATTAAACAATAATTATTAATAAGATATTTCTACGAAGTAAAAGTTTATATTCATATTTATTATATATATATATATATATATATATATATATATATATATATTGGTGTTAACAACATCCTTAGTACAAGTTAATATTTTTGAGATAATTTTAATATTAGTTTCACTTTTAATATATTAGCTTATCAGATCTGTTTATTCATATTATAATTTCGTAAAGATGAAAAAATATTATTCAAAATTAATTCTACCTCTTCGTGAAAATTGATTTCCTCATTCTGTCTTTTATTTTTTTAATATTCATTATGTAGACGATATTTATATATAAAATCGTTCTTTACCAGATATTATATAATTGTTAATTTTGATGAACATTCGTTTTATAAAGATATAAACTATATTTTAGAAATATATTTTTCTTAATTAAATTTTTAAACAAGAGAGTTTGTTAATATGGAATCATACATAATTATGTTGTAATTTTTATTATTTTTTCTCAAGGATCAGTTTTATTTAAAAGATAAAATTATTTTGCATAATTATAATTTTTGTATAATTTCAATAATATTACAATGGTTTTATTAGGAAACATTTATAAAATTATTTTACAATAAGTACTGAAAAATATTCTGTGTTTTTAGTTATTCATGATTTAAAATGCATTTTAGCCAGTGTTGTAGATTTCTTAATAAAATTTCACTTCACATTTGTTAAGAAATTTCAACTTTCAGTCTCTTAGATTTCTTAACTTATACAATAACTTGTTATAAGATAATAGTTTGTGGAATATTTTTTAAAATGTAATAGTCAACTCGTTAATAAAAGTTATCAGGTATAAAATCTGAATATATCTACCTGAAATTGATTTTATCATCTGATATATTTTCAGTTAGAGCAAAATCTAATTTATAATCATGCAAATGAAGTCAATTGTTTAGAAGAACTGAAAAGAATTGAGAAAATAGTTTACAATTTTTTAAAAAAAATGCTATTCTAATTTGTTTTTATTATGATAAATATATTCGAAATTTTTGAAATATACAAATCGATTCTAGTACTATACAAGCAGTTTTGACAGTAGTAGCCAAATCATTAAACTACAATAAATTTATGTAATTTTAACTGATAATTAATAAGGATTTAAAAACTTCTTTTTTCAGTACTGATATTGTTTTCAAAAATTATCTAGGCATATTTAACAAAAAAGTCTATTTTTATTTATATTTTGTATAGTAAGTAAATATTACTTAAAAGCTTTATTAATATAAATCTATGAATATTGACATTTAAGCATTGGACAATTCATTAGCTCAATGTGTACATATTTAAAAATATAACTAAATTTTTCATTAGAATATTTTAAATCAAAAATTTGAAAAAAATAACTCTTTAATTTCATTTTTTATATATATACGAAAAAATTTAAAGGAAATTAGTTATTTGCTAGTAGTTATTTAGAAGTTAATGTGAATATTGAAAATCTGAAAATATTAATTTTCAAATCTAGCTCTAATTTATACAGAAAACAGTATTACACTCATATATATATATATATAAATTAAATCGATTGAATTTTCCTCGACAACTCATGATTTCAATAAATCCTGGACTGCATTTAAATAAAAATAATTTTTTTCTTCCTTTTTAAAAAAAACTTCAGAGTAATAAAATATTGCATTGCATTTTTTAAAGTGAACAAACGAATATATGATTATAGAAACAGTTTCATAGTACCGATCAACTTTTCGAAACAAATACTCTAAGGTAAATTATTAAAACAATCACATCAATACGGTGTTAAAATGGTTTCATCTAACGGATTCTCGCTGTTAAATGTAACTTACATTAATATTCTGTGATGTCCTGAATATATATGATGATCAGAATGCAATACAAAATGTCACAATACATTTAAACATGAACTTTAGAAGATAACAGTTATAAACATATATATATATATATATATATATATATATATATATATATCGGATAAATTTATATAAATATACATGTTTATTTATTGAGTAGCAATTTCTAACAACACATTTCACTTTAATATTAATTCACGTTTTACAAATAATTTACATTAATAAATAAAATATTTGTATATATAAATTTACTTTAGAAAATACACAGATTGATTAATTGAAAGTCTTATTTTATAATTTATTACAATTTAATCTCTTATTTTACACCAAGATCTGTCACAAACGAAGGAAGTAGAAATACTTCGCCATAACAAAAGATAATTCATTAAATGTTCTTGCTTCTTCCTTACAAGCATTTATTTATTAAAAACGGATATTTAACAGAACTTACAAATTTTGTACAACTCTTTTGACATTTTTCCATTATTTATTTGAAATAAATTATTTAAAAAATGAAGTATTCAATTTGTTTTTACAATTTATGGAAATTGAAGATTTATATAACTAAGAAGTTTTATTAATGATTAAACAGGTTCATATGTTTTTAGTAATCGATAAATAAATGAAAGATAACAAAATCATTTAATATGTTTAAAATGTATTTTTTAAAAAATAATTAGCTTTCCTGTATAGCGAACTCTACGATAAAAAAAATTATTTACTGAACGAAAAGTAATTGTTATTAATAATTTCAGCTAAACATTGTAAATATATCGATTCTTTATGATAAATTCTTTTTATAATGAACAAACTGAGGTACAAGAACAGAGTTGTTCTGTAGAGAGATTTTACAATAATATTTAACAGAATTAAATTAGAAAATAAAAAAATTAAAAATAAAATAAACTTGACGAATGTTAACTATTGAAGAAAATTAAAGAAACAAAATCGTTTTCTCTTAGATATATGGAGATATCTAAAGCATTTATTAAACATAAATACAATTTCTATATTGTGTAGGTTTTCTATCTATTGAGAGAATTTATTAATTAATTACTTTGTCTCTTTGACATCTGTGAAATCATTCGTACTTTAAAATGTTTATAAAAAAAGAGAATTTTATTGACAATTATTTTACGATGACTGATTTCTTAAATATTCATCTCTCTCTTTGTGTGTATATATATATATATATATATATATATATATATATATATATATATTATCATTATAATCTTCCTCGTTCACTACTGATAAAGGCCTTTTCTAATTTTTCAAATTTGAACAATCTGCCCTCTCTCTTTTCTAAATATTTACATTTTTATATTTGTACACTACATGTTAAAAAGTCCTTTTTAAAATGTCTGTATCTCTTAATACTTAAAGAATCGTTTCTATTGTTATTTATTGTTCTATCTTCTTGCAATAAATCCTACTATTTTCAATTTAAAACTGTTTACTCAACTTTTTTGTCTATAACTTATGTTTGGTTTTATAATCATTCTATTTTTTTATTTCTTATTGTTCATGTATATATATATATATATATATATATATAATATATATATATATATATATATATATATATATATATATATAAATAAATAATACTGCAATAAAATATTACTGCATTCTATTGCTACTTTAGATTACACCAGATTGTCATTCGAAAAAAACTTTAATCTGCAAACTCGTTTAAGTTATCTAACAGTTCTCGATCATAAAAATTCTATTAAAAGAGCAGCATATTTAGTGAAGAATAAGATTTATTTTTAAAAAATCTTTGGCTTACTACATTCTTAAAATACTAAATTTAGGCTTCTGACCAAACAAAATTATTTCTACCATACTGTTTTGTCTAAACACCGAATTATTTTAATAGTCAAAACGCATGTTCCGCCAATTTGGGTGAAAACTAGTAAAATATAATGACCAGCTAGTTTCCTCTAAGAAAGTAGAATAAAAATTTAAGTATTTAAGTCAAAATTTAAGTCCCTTTTAAATAATTTTATCCTCTTTCTGTAATAAAGGATCTATTTTTGATAATAAATTAACACAAATAAATATATTTCAAATTCTTTTAGTTACTTTTCTTTTTATTTTCATTTTCTCCAGGAAAAAAAATCAGTTTACATTTTTTATTTTCAATATTATGGGCATGTTTATATATATATATATATATATATATATATATATATATATATATATATACATGCACATGAGAATATGACAATCAGTTATAGACAACATAAAAAAGTACTTTTTTGGTATAAAAAAAGATGTACATTTAAATTTTACTTTCTCAAATATTATATATATATATATATATATATATATATTGATTAGTAATATATTCATTTTAATAGTTTTTAATAAACAAATTTTGATTTCAATACTTATGAAGATAATATTAAACATGCAACTGCTACTGTCCCACATTCTTAAGTGTTTATATTTTTATATTACTAGAAAAAAATTGTATACGCAGATGCTTTCTCCTTTCATTTGATATTTTAAATAAAAGAAATATTTTAATTCCACATTATATATATATATATATATATATATATCTTTTATTTTGTCTTCTTGCGCATTTATGCACTGAGTATTTTATATGTTAAATTACATGCACATCTGTAATTATATATTATTTTCTGTAAAAGTAGAGTAACAATTAGGGTTAACTTCAGTTCAGCATGTAGTTCAAACGATTGTCATTCATAACCTGCATAATTCAAATGAAAAAAAGGTACGGATCTGACAAAAAGAACATATACTACAATTCCGTTTACATTACAAAAACATACATTTTATTCTGAATTATAAAAAGAAATCCACTGGAAAAAAATATGAAGATGAATTTTTAACTCTTGGGTTTTACCACATTATGAGATTATTATATTATTGTATGCGTATAATTTGTTTTTTTCTCTTTATGTATTTTTGTAACTACTAACACATAATTTCATTTTTTTCTGCTTATTCATTTATTTTGCTGTTAGTTATTTCCAAGAAAAATTATAGTTTTGCCAACTTCTGTACTTATTCGCACACACACTTATATTATATATATATATATATATATATATATATATATATATATATATATATATATATATATATATATATATATATATATATATACATAAAGATAGAGTGAACAAATATTTTACTTTTTACATTTCAAATTAGCAATGTCCTTTAATCTTTGAATGCTTTAGCCTTTTGATTTCACAACAATAGTAAAACTATTTTCCATGACATAGATTTTAGCACCGTTAAGAATTATCACTTCCTCAGGGAAGTAAAATATTTTTCTATACAGTTAATCTGTTATCAGAAACGTTGCATATATCTGTTTTTTTTATAAATATATTTAATTAGAATTCAACGTGACACATTACTGAAAAAGAATGAAAAGATACCTTACGATTATGAATATTTTAATTTAATGTCAATTCATTCTAATTTATTATATTAATATATATATATATATATATATATATAATGCAATTTTTTATTTTTATGCAATTATTATATTTTAAATAATTTAATATCAAAATAAATATAAATTTGCTAACATACGCTCTGAAGTTTTATACTTGTTGCAGATAAATTTCTGTTTTCTATTTCATTATGTAAGTGTATAAAAATTCTTGCAAAGATTTCTTTAAATAGTACTTTGATGAGATCTCACAAAACCAGTTATGTTAAGACGAATAAGATATTGGTCTCAGACAGTCGGTCTCTGCAAATAACCTCTGTAATCTAGGTTCGATTTTTATTTTGTCTAAAATGTTTTTTTACGTCTATGTTGAGTTGTTTTTTTAAATTAAAGGTGACTTTTGATTTTTATTACCAAAAAAAACTGACGGTCAAGATGAATGTTTGGTGTCGTAAATTATAATAAAGTAAGTTGATGACGTGTACATTTTTGTTTAAAAAATAAACTCGTTGTATATGTCACTTCACTAATAATTTGTGTACACGTTTAAATTTAATTTGTCAGAAAAATTTAAATAAATTAAGATTAACATCGAATTCATAGTCATATATTTGGAATTTATTTTATTTAAAAAATATTTTACATTACCTAAAAAATCATTGCTTGTAAACATAAACGTGAAATGAGTTTTTGTACTCCTTTTCTCAGTTTGGGCCTTTAGTAAATGTAGTTACTTATCTATATCAGCACAGTCAAATAAATTAAAAATGCATATTTTTGGAAAAATTTGAACACACTATGTGGAAATAATTGGAGAAACTTGGAAGAAATTTTCTATCGAATTGATAAATAAATCATTGAATGAATTATACCCTGTTGCTTTGTTTTACTATGATGAATCTTAACTGAAATTATTACTGGACGAAATTGCAAGGCTTGCAAAATAATTAAGGTTTCATGAAGTTGATGAAAGTGATATTGCAGAATTGCTTGAATCAACTACAAAAGATTAACAAACGATGATCTGAAAGAGTTAAATCATTTATCAATAATACAATTGGTCCATTTGAGATGAAAACACGATAGGTCTATCAATAAAGAAACATTTAAAAATAAGAAGTAAAAAGTAATCCATTCAGAAAATTGAATATGTTGAGTATTTTTGTAAAAATATTCGTTCTTTTGATCTCATCGTCAAAGATCAACTCAAAGTTAAATATGTTTTATTAACCTAAAATAAAATCTTTTCCGAAAAATTGTATCAAAAACAAACTAATGGTACATGATTTTTACTTTATTTATTCAGAAAATTCGTGAAATGATAATGCAGTTTTTAAAAAATTAATTATATTTTTTTATTTATACACAGCAAAATACAATCCTTTTTTATTTATTATATAATTTTCGTTCTCTCTCTTTCTCTCTCTCTCTCTATATATATATATATATGCATTTTAAATGTCATTTTACTAATAAAAAGTGTATTGATCGAGTCTGTTTCTATAATTTGTTTTCTTAGAAATAAGCAAACATATTATTTGAATTGTTAATTTCTGATTAAGTTTTCTTTATATTGAACGACATTTATTAATGACCTATTTAATTCGAAGCTACTTTATTTATGCTAGCTATTTGAACGGATTAAATATAATAATTAAGAAAATTAATTTTCCTTCTTTCAAATGTCAATAAAAAAATTAGACAATATTAATTTACACTCAAGTTTCAATATATATTAAAATTTGAAAGTTACTCTTTCTACATTTTATTTTATAATGTTCTAAATATTTTATTAAAAGTAATTATTGAATATTACAAAATAGTGTCGAATACTGAAACACATCCGTTTACCAATGTAAACGAAATGTTTAAAAAAGTAAAATTTAAAACTGCCCACGGAGATTGTATACTTTTTCGGTTTTAATGACTTTATTTTTTTGAATACTTGATATTTTTTTAAACGAGGCAATTAAGGAAAAAATGAACGTTTACAATCAATTATAACGTTTTTAATCATTTCACGACTATATTTTTTAATTAATTCTGTTGCGTGTAAAAAGTGTATTTATTTATTTTTTTTTTACCCAGAACATGTTTCACGAAAGCATACTTTTATCATAATGTTATTACACTGTAAATATTACCACTATTCCAATTATATTAACTACTTAACGTAAAGGTTCTTATAATTAATCTTAAAATTACTCTGTTCACTCATTTCCTGAAACAATAACAGTAACATTTAAAATTTGGAAAGAGCGAAGAAATGATGGAATTATGAAACTTTTTTATAAGTAACAGAAAAAATTTCCAATCCATTTAATATTTATCAGAAAAGTTAATAACAATTTAAGATGACATATAAGATATATTTAATACATTTTTTAAATCTTTAAAATATATAAAATAATTATAGTATTTATTTTCACTTTACTCTTAATGATTTTGAAATAAATATGTCTGATATACCTTCTAACTTATAAAATATTTATAAATGTGAGAAAGAAGATTTTCAAATTTCACAAATAGTTTCTCTTTATGTTATCTAATAGACTAGTCTGTTTAACAACAATATATTTTATTGACAACCAAAGATTAACTCTTCCTGAAGAAAGAGATTTCTAGATACAATTATATTCCTTATCAACAAAGAATAAAAAAATCTGAGTTTATGTAACAGCTTTTATACTCGTAGATAAGAAATGTACAAAGAGTTATTTATTCTGACTCGATCAATGCAAAGTTAGGATGACGATGATATTGATATGAACAATACCATATCAAAAGATATGTCCTTGTGTCAAGTATATAATGCGAACGTTCAGTATATAATCATATTTTAGTTCGAGATAAAATCTGTATTTTCTGAGCTAGTGGTGCGCAGATTTCTCTAGGTCGTAAACATGAGTCACTTCAAATATATAATCGTACTTAAAATCAGCTTTGGATGTTTCTATCCAGTTGTGTCATCGAGGAAATAACTTGATGCATGTCTTTAGTTTAATGAAGTGTAAATCGAAATAATTTTTCAATGAAAAATCTTACTTTTATTCGAACTCATTTAAGTGTTTCAAATTTGTTCTTTTTTATACAGAATTTAGTAACAATAGTGATCTTAAACTTATATTTTATTCTAAATAGTACAGTAAATTCTTCAGTATTATGATTTCTAGATTATTTATGAATGAAAATAGTTATGTTTATTTCTTTTATATGTAAAATAATTGGATGTTTATATTGTTAGCAATGCTTAAAGTGCATGATCATTACTCAATCATATTTCATACATTGCTGCACACATACAATATGACAATTAGCTTGTTAAAAAAGTATTTTTTATACAACATTTACAAGAATTTCATTAAAAAATATTTAAAATATTTATTTCTTTAAATCATTTTTTTTTCTTTTTAACTGAATTTTTATTTATAAAATAATTCTATTTCGATCTAATATTCTTTAAAAATAAATATCCGAAAAAAAGAGCATTAAAATATACTTGTTAATAGAATATGAAAAATATTTTTTATTACTTCGAAGTATTTGATTATGTGTTCAGACTATAATATATTTTAAATTTATTACAAATAATTAATATGTTCTAAATAATAATGGTGTTCACAATTTCATTCTGTTCAAAAAAATTCTATTCTTTTCAAACCATTGATTAAAAATGTAGAGAACAATTATTCTTGACATCAAGACATAATCTTGAATATTAATATTAACCTCATTCGATTAATTGCCGGTTGAATGCATCTTTGTAACTTTCCCACACGTCTCTATTGAAGTTTGACCTGCCTTAAGTTCATTATTTTAACTTCATCTACAGATTCTTGTCGATTTTTAATTTAAACACGAATATATACCTGAATACGTATAATTAATAGTTCCTTTTTTATCCTTTTATCTTTATATATATATATAAAGAAATTATCTTTATATTTATGTATATATATATATATATATACGAATATATACATATATATATATATGTATGTATATATAAATGTCTTAATAAATTTCAATTAATAAATGATTAAAAAAACTATATAGCTATTCATTTGTTGTTTCATCAAAAAAAAAATGTCAGTTAGAAAAGAAATTGAAATTTACAACTGACTTTTTATAAACCATATAATAAGTTTTATAAGAAATATATGTCATACATAAAAGAAGAACACTCTTTAAAAAAAAGGTAATTAGTAAAGTGTTCAAACCACCCACATTGTTACTCAATCTTATTTAACCAATATGTTGAATAACGAAATATTTCTATAACACGATTCTGTTTATACACGATTACCACATATAGAATAAATAAATGTCTTTAAAGATGTTAAGTTGCTTCATTTCTTAGAACAGTGATATTCAGTGTTTTGCTTGTTGAAGTTTATTTATTTTGAAGTTAATTATTTCAAAATTAACGATTAATCATTTGTAGTAAATGAGACAAACATGAGTGGTGTATATTGAAAAAAATCGTAATAGATTTATCAAATTGTTTTGTTTTATACAATTAAAAATATCAATTTTAAAATATGAATTATAAAAATTCTTTTTATTAAAAGATATAAATATAATGGAATTTCTATTATGATTTTTATAACTTCTACAGCTGCAGATCATTTGTGTAAAAACCTAGTTTTATATATAACTCTAACAAAATAATGCACAAGGATCCAATCAATCTCAATTGATTTATGAGAAAGACTGAATGTATTTTAACTGTCTGTTCAGATATTTCTTTGTATTTTCAGCCAAATAAAATAACAATAAATTTTTGTGCTTGTACACTAGAATTTTTCAAGTTTTTTGAAAATGTTTCTATATTGAATTTGTCGCTTTTTATAAATTCAATATACAAAAGCTTATTAGTTTAAATATTCTAAAAAAAAGTTAAAGACGAAAAGTTTCAAAATAGTTTGTTTCCAAAGTGGATTAATACATTTTCTTTTTTATTTCATTTGATTAAATTTTATTTTCCAACTGTCTTGTTTTTTAATCTGAAGTTACAGTGAATATCATTTAAAAAAATATTTTCTGAGTAATTTATAGCTGCTTTCACTGAAGTAAATTGTATCTAATACGTTTAGTAGTTTGAAAATATATAAGAATTGAATGTTTTATCCACTTTTGTAACTATTTTCTTATAAATTCATTTTTCGTACCCTATTTTGTTCTCAAAAATATATATTTATAAATTATTTTACAATTGTATCAATATTGAAACATTATTAAACAAGCACACCATTTTTATATTAATAAACAAAATATGATATAAATTCAAATACAAACTTATAATATCTTTCAGTGGTGTAATCAGGATTTAATCTGAGAGGGGGTGAGTTGAACGGATAAAAAATTTTAATGTGAGTTCAATAAAATTCATTAGGTGGTAATAAAAATTTATTTAAATAATAAAACCAATTTTCTTTTTTTTACAGAGCTCTTGAATAATTTCAGTCGTGGTTACATTAATTTATCTGTGTATATAGGTGCATTTTCGCATGATGATTTTATTCTGTTTTCTAATGTTTTTTTTCTTTTTTCTTTAGGGGTTACACTGGCCTTTTCCTCCTCTTCCTGGGTGCGCAGCTGATATCTTGTAAATAAAAACTTTTTTACAGTATCTTATGATTAAGTTAATTAACATTATAAATTATTTATTTATTAATTTCTATTTGTGATTCTTGTTTAGAGAAGAAGTGAAAGGTTTTATATAAATATGATATAATTAAAATATTAATAATTCATAATTTAAACTCACAGATATGAGACTGATTTACCCATACTAAAAGAAAGATATATAATTTAAATACTAAATTAATATTTTAATATAAAATTGAAAATGCATTTTATGATTAAAGTAATGAATAATTTTGCCGAATTTCATTTTTAACACAAAAAAATGATTTATATACTTGTTAATTTAAAATAAACATGTTAACGGTTTTACTTTTCACATATATACTCATAAACATTTATATGTCGATGATCATTTATAATCATTTAACAGCATCAAAATGACGCAAACTAAATTTTCAAAACATAAATTTCGTCGTACGTAAAAGTAACACAGAATTAAATTTAGCATATATCCACTTTCATAAACTAAATGACGATGTGTCGAGACGGCATGCATCAATTTTACACGGTTATAAGTTTACCTAATTTACTTTTCCTCACTTGACATTTTTCCATGTTCTGATTCTTTCGTTAACTGCATGTCGACAGATCTATTGTATGTATAGTGGAACTGTCTCCGTGGAAAACCATAATCATAAAACGTACTAATGGTTCGTAATTACATTGAAACAAGTAATATTACCTGCTGCACTACGAGTAGTTTGACATACCGTTTCGTGATTATTTCGATTTTCGTTATTACTTGTAATAATAGACATTTAAAATGCAATTAATTAAAATACACTTAACTGTTAATTTATTTGTGTATAATTTATTTCATAACTTTATATTTCTATTTGTATATTTTCCTGTATATATATAGAGAGAGAGAGAGAGAGAGAGAGAACGTGTCATATAGTAACTCTAGAAGTTCAATAAGTCAGAAAGGTCTTCCAAACTAAAAAACATGCATACATCTATCGAATTTTTTAAAAATATCTATTTTAATGAGAGGTTTTTAAAGAAACAGACTCAAAACATAAACACCAACAATGCATTTCAAAGGCATATAGAAATCGTTGCTTAAGATATTCAAAAAAACAAATAATTATTAAAACAATCTAGGCGAGAAACTACTATTGGAAATATTATAATAAATTTTCAATTTCCTTTAACATATGACATATTTTTTCACTGCATAAACCACACTTTTTTCTGGTTCAATAAATGATTATTGATCATTTTTGATTGGTGGTTATGCACATTTCTATGATAATACCAGCATCCTCAAAGTGACAATGTGCATAAATCCCTTTTTCTGTACCTTGATGCTCTGAAGATTAACTTTTTTATATCTTAAAAGCTACAAAAAAAATTTTCGAAATGAAACCGTTCAAATAATTATAATTTTTGATTGCTAGATTTTTCTCTATTTTAATGATCAGAATATTATAATATAAAAAATACATTCAGGATTTAAATTCAAAATAAATTCATTATTAGTCGATAAATAATTTATTCAACATTATATTAATCATTCTGAATATAATAATCCTCCATGTTAAATGCAACGCCCATTGTGCCTCCAGAAATACAATTACCTCCAATTAGGAATCAGTATAGTAGTTCATAAATCTAACACAAATTGAAAACAGAAAGAGAACATTGAAAAATGTAATTAAATATTAAAATAAAATGTAATTTTAAATAAAATAAAAATAAATCACGGCGTATAGAATATATAAGTGAATTTTAAAATGTAATTCATTTAAAAGGTATTGTGTAAAATATCTCATACACATTTTAATATTTTACTGGAAATGATTTAAATATATATTCAATTTTTTTGCATTTAATATATGTATATATATATATATATATATATGTATGTATTACATATAATCTATAATTACAAAAATTATATTTTGAATAATATTCCAATTACATATATTTTATGGTCAATTATCAAACAACAATATAACAATAATACAATTCACATGTATACAAAATGTAATGTTTGGTGTTTTTCTCACATTAATAACATTTTATTTTCACATAATACACCTTAATAACTCGTGCGTATTATATACATACATACATATATATATATATATATATATATATATATATATATATACATGTATATATATATTTATATATTTATTTATATTTATGTAACATTTCACTGTCAAGATCGTGCTTTATATATATATATATATATATACATATATATGTGTGTGTGTGTGTGTATAAACATGATTTTGACCTTATATTATTTTTGACTTAAACTTTATCAAAATGATCCCGTTTTGACTATTAAATGATGGTTAAATATTCGAAATAAATATGTAAAAGATAATGAAATTAAACATTTGATGTAAAAATTTAATTTTAGAATATTTAAAATAAAAAATTTTGAATGTAACTCATATTTCACATTGACATGATTTCAGTTAGAGTATTTGTATTATAGAAGATATTTTTTTTAATTAATATTTTACAGAAAAAATCGTATATTTGAAATGTTTGAAAATATATTTTATTTTATAGAAACTTGTTTAAATATTACAACATTCTGCTTTTCTTTGAAGTTTTGCGAGTACTTTTAGAAAAGTATATACAATATGTATAAGTAATAAAATATGTATGTTTTTTGATACCAAAAATATTTTTCTCTGATTTTTCAATTTAAATTCATCTGATCTTTAATTAGAAATGTGGACGGAAAACTACGTTGGCTAGTTTGTGTGTGGTCAATTTTGCTTTCTCTCTCTCTCTCTCTCTCTCTATATATATATATATATATATATATATATATATATATATATATATATATATATACAGTGGCGCACTCAGGATTTAATATTGGAGGGGGCGAGTTGAACGGATAAAAATTTGTTTAATATGAATTCAATAAAATTCATTAAGCTATTATAAAAATTCGTTTAAAGAACAGCATCAAGTTTTATTTTTGCAAAACTCTTTAATTACCTTAGTCGTGGTTACATTAATCCCTCTGTGTATATATAGGAGATAGTGATTTTTTCTTTTTCATTTGAAGGATTCCAGGACACCTTTTCTTCCCCCGCCCTGGGTACGCCACTGTATATATATATATATATATATATATATATATATATATATATATATATATATATATATATATTATATTTCTATTTCAACATTTTCAATCAAATATCTCAACAAATAAAAATGTAATAAATATTTTATTAACGTTATTCATTGAAAAAATGAAGGTCATTAATATTACGAAAAAGTTACGCTTCTCAGCTTATATAATAACTAATCATTGTCATTATTCAAATCCACTAACGAATATGTTTGACTTAATCTGAAGGTAAAATTATATTACTGAAAACTAATTATTACTGAAATTCTTTTTGATATATTTCATTAAATAATCTAAGTAATAAACAAACAAAAAATATGTCAGTTATTTGGACTTCGGTCGTGGTTTTGGTCTAACGATTATTAAGACACGGATTTATGTATTGTCCGTGCGTTTATACTATTTATGTCGTCATAAAAATCTTTTTAATACAAAATATATCTATTAATTACGGTTAACAGCATATAAGATAAAGATTCGTTTTGGAAAAATATTTCGATTTTATATATTTGTGAGTGCAGATAACTGAAAAGCTTGTATTTTAGTCTCAACTTATGTTATCTTATTTTCGATTGAGGTTTTATATACAAAAATCATAAACTTAAATATTATGAAATTAAAATTGTTTTTTTTCTAACCATGATACTTTTTTTGTATAGTTTTTCTTTGGTTGAATTCAGTTTGGGTGCTCTAAATGTATTTTATTTTAATTTAGATTCTTGAGACATGTTTTAGTAGTTTAAAGTATGTGAACTTAAATTTAACTTCTATCTAGGGCAAATTGAATTTAAAAATTTTTGAATTTGTTCAATAAACAAATATGTTCATTAAACTTTTCAAAGCTATTTTTCTATAAAAAAATAGGCATTTTTTCTTGTGAATAACTAAGTACTTATTCTCCTCAAACACATAATTAGTCAACAATTTGATGCGATAATCAATCGTGATAATTCTTGAGCTTCAATATATATATATATTTAAATTGATCGATCGTTTTGAAGATTAAGTATAAATGTAAATATTTAAAAATACGATGTTGTTCATATACCGTTTTGTTTGAATAAATTTATCAAAAAAGAGATTAAAACATTGAATCGAATAAATATTGTCGCGGATATTAAAATACTGAATCCGGTCTAAAACCAGAAAGTAATCGAAATTATTGAAAACGGCATATTTATACATGCCTCTATGTAATAAATATGCTTTTCGCCAATGTAAACAGACTCAATGACCAAATTTTACCATCGGTTTTACTTTCAAATCGATGACTCGTACATAACCTCAATCCCTTCCCGCATTCTGTTTTTATTATTCATTCTCGTACGCTTGTCGGTGACATCTGCTAGCACATCTGCAAACAATGGAAATCGTGCACTTTTTATAAATACTTTATTTGTTTACATTATTTCATATGATACAATGTGTTCAGTGTATCATGACTCTCCACAAATTAAATACATCGGTACAATGTTAATATCACAGTGAAATTACTGCGGTGTAAAATGTAACGTGGGTGTGTCTTATCGATAATTGATGGATTTCTGTGATTGAATTTATATTGTCTTATTTAAAATAAGTAAAGCACGCGTGCTTACAATGATTTATACCAGGAAATATATGACCATGCATATATATATAATCAAATTCTATGAAGCTATGTACAACAAATACACCATACTATCACCAAATCAACCCTTTTTTATCCCAATATAATAATGAGATATTAAACAGTTGTAATTGTCAATCAGTATTTTATATTTATAATTTTTAAATTTTATACTATCTTGTTCTTTTATTACGAACGTGAATTGCATTTTAAAACTTATTTTATTAAATGTCAATTGGTATTACTATATAAAATTGTTCATTGTTGAAATTAATTTTATAATTAAAAGAATTAAATTGCTTTTGACGTATCATAGAATTATTGTAATCACAAAAACTCAAAACTGTATTCCTTGTACTTGTAGAAAGTTATGAACACAAATTAATATTCTTTTAAATTATAACGATATGTATCTTGGAGAAAGAGTGTAAATAATGCAGTGAAACAAATAAACATGAAGTATTATGGAACTGGTTTTGAATTTATTTATGTTTTTAATTGTAATAATTTTGTAAATTCATATAAATGAATAAAAATGTAGGTAAAAATCAGCAAATATCTAATAATCCTGATTATTTATATGTATCTTAAAAATATTCTACACTTCTTATTTAGAAAAATCTAAATTTCCTTTCTAGTTTCTTAAAACAACTTCTCTTCTTAAATTTTCCTTTTTCTCTGTTCTGGAATTAAATTTATAATCGATTTTTCGATAATCTCATTCAGAAAATTAACAAATATTTTATAAAAACTGATGTAGACAGGCGTTTTGACAAATCATTTTCTTAAAACTATAAAAATTTTACAACATACTTTTAATACTGTGATTAAATTCATTTTCATAAATGAGATTTTTTTGTAAATTTTATCTGAAAACGATTAAATTGTCATTGAAATGAGGATAAGCAACAAACAAAGATGGAAAGTAGTCAGCTAATGCTTATTCGGTTAAACTTTTTTTTGTTTGCAAGGTGAGTGAAAAATTCGATTGTGAAATTAAAATACCAATAGTTCAATAAATAAATTAAAAATATATAAATTTAAAGTACTGATTTTGACATGAAGGATTTTATAATTTATAATGAAAAATACTATTAGTTATCTAAAGTACGAAGAGTTTTCAAGAATTTTAAAAAATCCAAAAAGAAAATAAAAAATCTACAATGATGTTCCTTTGAAACGGTTTAAGTTAAAAGAATAAAAATAAGTCGACAGGAATCGAATTTGTATCGTTTTGAGCACACATTATTTTTTATGTTCAAAAATTAAAAAAATCAAAAAATAGAAGTTAACAGAATAAAATTAAGTCGTTAAAAATTTAAATGTGAATCGTTTTGAACACACATTATCTTTAATTATCATCAAAAATTGCCATATCTTTGAGACAGTTTTAGTTAGAAGAGTTAAATAGGTTTTCTAGGAATCATATTACTGATCAATTCGAGAAATATAAACATCGATGAGTACATTTTCAGGTTATTCAAAGTAAA
This sequence comes from Acanthacorydalis orientalis, assembly GCA_034766995.1. Taxonomy (NCBI): domain Eukaryota; kingdom Metazoa; phylum Arthropoda; class Insecta; order Megaloptera; family Corydalidae; genus Acanthacorydalis; species Acanthacorydalis orientalis. Next base: position 37,797,298 of record CM068317.1, read on the forward strand.
ATCACTACCTTTAACAAAACTCTGCCATATAGATGTTAAGGTTTCTAGTTATGAGCGCCACAAAAAAATAAACTTTTTTTCTATTTATTTGATTAAGGTAATATTTAAGATAAATCCGAATTATTTTATACCTTTTATAATTATTTACGTTTTTAATCTCTTTTATTTATCTATAGAGTCATTTCAATAAAACATTAAATAAAAAATAATGTTTGATTACGAAGTGCTAAATACATACAATTTTACACAAAAAAAAAAACTGTTACGATTAGACAATAGATTTATTTAAAAAATCATCTGTTCTATTAATGAAGCAAGCAAACGAAAATAAAAACTATAAAATGAGTAATGCATCTAATGAATTTTAACTTTGTGAAATAATTATTTTCCATAAAAGTTATTTATTCTTTTCCCTAGATTAAAAGATTTTTTTTAAAAATCAATTTCAACCTGAAATATAGAGTGATTTAATTTATTCTTCCACAGGGAAGTACTAAATGGTAGCGCAGTTGTTAAGAAAAGTCGTGTTATTTTTCATTTCTTATTTTAAATCAATCCTATACTAAAATACAATTTAACTAAAATACTAAATGGGGGTTAACGTGTTTTTTTATTTAATTTTTCATTTTTTTTAATACTTTCGTGTAGAAGCCTACGTTGAATCCCCCTATATATTTTATTAACTCATATTATAATTTACTTCTTCAAAAATAAAATTTAAAATCTAACAGTTGATAAATATTACATAAATGTAATATAAATCTTCAATTTTCATAAATTAAAAAAAAAACCGAATAATTAATAAATAAAAAAAATGGAATAATTCATCAAGTGCACACAATTAAATATTTTGTTGCATTCTATTATAACGTACAATACAAAAACCTTTTGTAATGTTAATATTTACATATTTAACCTAAATGTAGTTCTGTAGCAATATGTGTATATATATATATATATATATATATATATATATATATATATATATATACATAATTATATATATATATATATATATACAATACAAATATAATTTATTTACGTTTGTTTTTCGTGGTTCAACGTCTCATTACAAAATAATTTTACTTAAAATAAATTCATGTAATTTTATTCCAAACTACACACTTATAACATTCCTTAGAGTTCTTTTACACCTTATTTTTAGGACAAAATATTTTTAAATGTTAATGATCTTTTTATAAAAATATGATGAATTATTTGGTAAATAAAATATTAAAAGTATAATAATAGTATTTTAAATAAAATTCTCTTTCATAAAAAAAACTTGCTTAGGTTGAAGTAGTTTGCATGTACTTCAGCAATAATAATTCTATTTATACGAAATCAACCCTATATACATTTATTTCAAGTAATTTTGTTTACTTTCAAATGTGTACTGTAATTTCATATTTAATTAATTTTTGAAGTCGCATATTAAATATACATATATTAAATAATATCATTATTTTTATTGTATTACCTTAAATATTAAATAATATTATACAATAAAACAAATACCGTCAACAACTCAATTATGAACAGCTAGTGACGTCCTTAATTTGTTTAAAAATCATTAACACCTCTGTAGCATGCTCACTGTGTTTGTTCTGTTGATATGTTCAATAAAATAAACATACGTTTAGAAATGATAACAATCTTTATTGACATAATAAATAAACAACAAACAATAGTATGCAAACGTGCATGAATTTTTAAAAGTTACAAACACTATCACTTTCCGAATATAATTTCAAGTAAACACTTGATTCATTCGACATGTTGTTTGTGTGAAAATTTATCTTAAATAGATATATGAATTTCTTTGTTCATTACTTATTGGAAATTTTGTTCTTAGAAACAACTCTTACTACTGACGTAGAATTTGGATAGGTGTTACTTTGAATAGCAGCACTGTTGTCGACTTTGAATGTAAATTATAAACAGAAATGCATGTGGATGCGTTTATATACATACATACATATATATATATATATATATATATATATATATATATATATATCCATTAAATATTAATCTTTTGATTAATTCAAAGACAAACAATATAAAATAAGATGTTTAAAAATATGGGAAAAAAATTACACATAATTATTTATTTCTCATTATTTAGCAATAAATGAAAGTGATCAATACATTAGAATAATAATTTCATTTTCATTTTTAAGCGAAAATAATAAATAAAAGTACAAGTGTTATATTTTCTTCCTCCCGGCAAACAAGTTCATGCAAATTAAAACATTACTACCTAAATAACAATAGTAATAGAAATGAAATATATGTGCATTTAAGATATGATATTATTAAATATAATAAATTATCATTTACAAATCTATCACTTACAAATTTTTTATTGAAGGTCAATGCATTAAAATCTGAATCAAAAATATCAACAGTAGTTTTTTTAATCTTAAATGTATTTAAAAATATTGAATTCAATTCAATGTGTGTCTATAATATTCTATTTTTTGATTATATAAGAATCATTTTCCCCAATAATTAAAAACTAAGTTATTGTTTGATAAAAATTATATTAATTTTAATGCTTTACAAATGATTAAAGCATAAAGACCTTAACTAAAAATTGAATTATTATGAGAACGAATAAAGTCTATTTTTAAACTTTTCTTTCTAAACTAATAAAACATTTAAATTTATTTTAATTATTCAGATTTTATTTTTTTTTGTATTAAACATTTTTTTATTAAAGTTCTTTTCAAATAAAATAATATCGAAGTGAAAGTTTTCTTATCAAAAAATTTTGATACTATGATTTACTGTTTTAAAATTTTGTAATTTTCAAACTTGCAGACATTTGTAGAAAATATCTGTATTTTTTGTCTATTAAAGTAAATGCTTGAAGAATTCGGATCTCTTCAGTTAATATTTTCTAGCTAATCGTTTTAAAATAAATGTAGAAACATAGATGTTCCCGTATTAGTATACTTTTATTCCAAAGTAAAATATTCGATTAGGATAAATATAAAAAAAAATCATATTTCATAGTGTAAAGTGTTCAAATCTTAACAAAACATTTGTATTTTTACAAGATTGCAATTTCTCGTTTTAATTTTATTTTATGTATATTTTGATGAATTTTACATCATCTTCATGGAGTGGAGAAACGAAAGTTCATATTTTTAGATACAAGTTATTAAATTCCGATTAAGTTTCAAAATTTTCTATCTTTTATTTATTATTGTTTTATTTTATATTCTTCTAGTAATCTTAATTTTGGAATCATGAAAGTTTTTGTATCTAGAATCTGATCATGATCAAAAACCGAATCTGAGAATGAAAAGCCGAATCTTCTCTTGATAAAAAAGACATGAAATTTATTTATAATTCAATATTGGTTTGATATGTAAGAAGGTATATAAATCAATTTATAAAAATGATTATTTTACTTGTATCCTTAATTTTGACTATTCATGAAAAAAAATATTTACACTTTTGAAGAGAGGATCGATTCAAATAAATTTCTTTTTACAGAATTCAAATCCATACACAGTTTGAGTATTTAGATACTTGGTATTTTACAGATCACACTTTATATCATATTTGCAGTCTTTAATATTTACAATTCACTTATGGATAAAATCTTTTTTCTAATTTGTTCTGACTTATAAGATATAGTAACTCCCTTTTTATATATTTACAAATATTTCTTTTAATATTTTTATCTCGTGTATTCGTTGCATTCTTCTTAAGATTTTCTTGATTTCTAATCAATAAGTTTTTTTTGTTCATCTGTTTTCTTTTTAAGTAATATATATATATATATATATATATATATATATATATATATATATATATATATATAATTTGTATACATCAGTTCAATGTCAAAATATGTAAACATTAAAATAAAAATCGTACGCTAATGAAATTAGAAAGGGCAGCATTAATACTAATGGAAAAATACTGAATGGATTTCAAATGATATTTATTTTTATAATGAGAAAATACATTATTTTAGTTATTTTTTCGAACTTGTCAATATATTTCTTTCATTACATTATTTTAAAATTCTGTTATTAATTTTCAGTATTTAGTAGTGAATAAATCAAATAAAAAATAAATATCGTTTAACCACAGGAAAGAAATCACTGATAGAAACATGCTATTTATAAACTAAAAATATTGAATTAATTATTCTAATGATGCACCTTGAAAACTTTCGTTTTATTAATACGTGCTTATTTGTGTTGTCCTGAAGAAATCATTGAACTGAAATTCCTGGTTCAAAATGTAACCTCTGTTATTAATTGAAAATAAAATAATAAAATCATGACATTAAAATTCTAATGTGCACCTTCTATGAAAAATATACATGCAAAACAAATTGCATGTATGATACAACCATAAAACGAATAGTTTATTAAGTTTTTATAACTTTTCATTTATTTTTTTATTAATTCATATATATATATATATATATATATATATATATATATATAGAATTTCGTAATTTTGTTACTTAATTGTTTTATTTTTTAATTAATATATAATTGAATGATTCAGTCATAAAAGTAATTTTCATCACATTTTAAGTACATATTGTCAAAATTTAACAGCGTGTAATTAATAATACATGAATAACAATAAATAAACTAAAGAGAATCGACTAATACACTCATGTACAGAAACATGATTTGTATCTTTCAATACCATCGAACAGGTTTGGTAGGTCAATATACAATTCACTTTCTAGTGAGCAAAACAATATTGATGGCGAGGAATCGAGAGGCATGCGTCATCAAAAAGAGGGCATAGAATAAAGCACAGAATCGTTATAAGTTTTTGTTAATTTTATTCGTTGTTGTTAGATAGTACTGGTTTCATCTTACACGTTTATTGCACTCCAATATTAAGTTCTATATATAATATAATGAAATTCGATTTATATAACATTCTATTCTATTATATATATATATATATATATATATATATATATATATATATAATATAAATACATTAATTAAAGGTTTTCAAATAGTGAAATTAATTAAATAATTATGTAAATAATTTATATACAACATTTTAGTTGTAATTAATTAATTATATGAAGCGTTAGATTTCATCAAATTGCAGATAATATTAATGAAATCATATATTATTATAATTTTTGATTTGATATAAACCTTAAATTACAAATTCAATTTATTAAATTTCTTACTGATCTTTTGTAATATATTTCTTAACAGTTGAAATTTACTGAAGTTCACTTTTTTATATAACAAATATCATACTTTCGAAGATAATTAATACATATTTCAAATAGAATTTATACATGCATATATAAATATAAAACCAAGGTCAATAGGATTTTTTGCTTTTATAGGAATAAAAAATTAATAATATATATTGACAGCAACATTATCAAGATATATTATTAAAGACTTACACTGTGAAACTGATCTATTTATAATGATTAATTATAAAATGAAATCATTATATTGAACATTATTATAATAAATTCCATAATAATTAAAATTCTTCGACTATTTGTAAATTTCTTTACTCTTCTTTTATCTTAATGTGGTTTATCCATTCTATTATACATCAATCTAATGATTTAAAATAGTTTCAATTGTTAAATTTTTCTGTGCCTTAACGATCTGAAAATGGTGTATTGTCATCGAAATGAACACAATGAGTAATTAAAAATTATCAACAATGATTTATTCATCATTTTGACCAAAAAATGTATTTTCTATAAATTTTTGTCCATTCGCCTACAAATAATGATTTTTTTTTCAAAAGTATTCTGATTCTTCTATATCTCAGTTCTTTGTGAATAAACATAAATAATCACAAGAAAAAGAAGAAAGAATAATTGAAATATCAAATACGAAAAATTGAACAGTTGATCAGAAAAAAATCCGTAAACAGTAGAAGAACAAAGAAATCATTCTTTGAAGTTAATTTATCCACATTTCCAAAAACTATATTACGCCAATAAAAAAACTCCTGAATAGAAATGAATCTGATGACATTTTAATATAAATTTAATAAATTTTAATTAAGTAAAATTATTTTATAAAATTACAAATGAACATTTACATTACATTAATAAAATCATTGACTGACATTTATAATGAAAGAAATCATAAAGTGTATATATTGCTCGACTTAAAATTGTTTCATATATTATTAAAAATTTTTATATATTATTTTTCGACCTCTTTAACTTTCCACTTGAGGCAAGTGAGTCATTCACCACACCCTAGTCCTAATGCAATTATTCATTTCTTTTTATTTCAAAAAATTACATTTTTTTATTTTTGTATTTATTTATTTCTTATTAAGATATTTAAATCCTTTTTTTAATTATATATATATATATATACATTTAAATATAAAAATATTTTATATCGAATTTTAATAAAATACTAATTATAGTCAAAATATAGTAACAAATTGTATTCCAATTGACTTATAGAAAATATATACATTAATTTATAAATGTGATTTTGAATAAAAATCAAATTATTTTTTAAAAAAATCTTGAAAAAGGTATTATATGTTAATAAAATATTTACAGGTTATTGAATATACATTGTTTGATCGTTTAAACTGGTATTAACTTTGGGGTAAATTGTGATGGTAAATAATAACTATTAATGATTAATATTTGATTCTTATTTTTTATGCTTAAAAATGAATGTTGAAAATTAAATTTAAAATCATTTAACATAAGAAATAAAGTATTTATTTCTATATAGAGTGTCTTTAAAAAAATCTACATGTGTGTTTCAAAACAAAATGGTGTTTTTCATGAAATATATTAATTATTTGTCAAATATATCGATTAGATTGAAAAATATTTCAATAAAGAAAAATTTTGGCGTAGAATTTTATTCTTCATAATTTATTCTTCATATTTTATTCTTAATTTTATTCTTTATATCTATCATTTTTTTCAGTGTAATACACTTTTATCTTTATTTGTATTTCCATATACCTTAAAATGTCTCTTTTTTTCAATTTGAAAAACTAAAAATTTTTTTAGTATCACCATACACTGATTTTTCATTGACTGTAAAAGAAGAATTAATTGCGCAATTTAGTCATATTTGTGAAACTAAAATTTAAACAGTTCATATCGAAAAAAAAAGAAAATAATATTTATCAAGCAATTAATTTCAAATTTAAGTGTTATTATTGAATTTCCTTAATTATATAACTTGTAAATAATTTTAGTAAAAGTAATTCTCACTTCTAAAGAGTATTTACTGCTCTGTAAAAAGCAATTTTATTAATAATTATATTTCTGTTCTTCAAAAAAGTACCAATTAGGAAAAAAATATAAACGATATTTGATTAGAGAAAGTAATATTTGAAAAAATAAAGAATATAAACTAGTATCAAATGTGTACTATTAAATTGAAGCTCATAAAATTTAAGTAGTACTTAAAACATTCATCTTCTCAAATACTTACATTTTACTTATGTATTAAAATTTGTTTTTTGAGCATAAATCAATTCTGACTTAAATTATAAACACTTATCTTAGAACGATGTATCTATAGTTTGAAATACTTTAAATATACTTCGTTTTAGAAAGGTACGTCTTATTTTATTGTCTTAAACTAATTAAAATATTTAATTACGCAACTCAAATACTTATTAATATTTAAAGAAAAAAAATTGATAAAATTTAGTTTGATGTGATACACATTCAAAAAAGTTGTCTTCAAAAATGTCAACTGTTTTATAAAAAAACTAGAACATGAATGTCTTGATTTTTTTTTATTTGGTGAACCAGTTTTCAATAAATTAGATGTTCTGACATACACACACATATACATACATACATAGATACATATATATATATATATATATATATATATATATATATTTATATTTGATGTATGTATATCAGTAGCGTGCACTTCTAAATAACTTATATATCAAACACACAATAATTTTAAGTGCATTAATGTTAAAAAATGAAACGAGCCATTCTTTTTCATAATTATACAAAAATAAAGAAAAAAATAAACCAGGTAAATGAATAGTAGAGACAAACGTCATTAACTTCATTTTATCTGTCAGTGTTGTCGTTTTTTAGTTTATAATATCCTTCTTTCTACAAACATCTCTAAGAATATATTTTGTTAAATTATTACAAAAAATGAACTCTACGTCTGCTTTATGTAATTGATTTTTATGATCTCGTTTTTTATTATTATTACTTTTAGTCGACTAGTTGAATAATGGAAATAAGAGTTAATATTTTACTTAATAGAAAAATAACTTAAGCAAATGGTATATCACAAAGTAATATTTTTTTATAATCACTTTTAAGCCTATATTTTAAAATATTGAAAATGATTGTTCATATACAATTGTTTTTATAAAAATTTTCTATCGTATTTCAATTGATATTTTTGTGTATTTTAAACAGAATTTTATATATAATCCTAATAATATAATAAGGTATGTGGTTCTGAATATATGTATATTTATACATATATATATATATATATATATATATATATATATTATTTATAAATTAATAACAATAACATAAATCAAAGGGTGCATGTCATTTATTTTTACTACCATATGAATTCGCAATCAAAAAGGTTGAGAATTTATTATTACAGAACAATATCGTAAAAATAATTACACAGATTAGGAAAGGTTAAGATGGCTGATAAATTGAACTGAAAATAAATAACTTAGAAGACAGAAATTATTTTACAATTTGTTTTTTTTCTTAGTTTATGATTTTTAGTAGAATATAACTGTACTTTCAAAAATAATTTAGCAATTCATACAACACCAAATATTCAATAAGATTTTTTCTCAATAATTTATTAACTTTTTCCCAATATTTTTTTAATTTATTAATTATCATTAATTATTGAACCTTTCATAAATAAAAGTTTTGAAATATTTAAGGCATTAATTCAATTTTAAAAATAAATTTAATTAATGTTTTCTTGATTATCTTCGTTTTTTTATATCATCTGAATGTCTTTTATCGATTATAAGTTTCAAAACATCTCCCATCTTCCGGTATATATAGAGACTCTTAGAAGAATGATTGTAAAGATTTTAAAATTTCTACAGATTCTGGAGTTTCTAAAACTGTATCTCTAAAAACTATCGAATGGCGTCACATGTGACAAAACTGGTAGTGGAGAACAGACACTCAACTAATCAAAAAAGACAAATCATCAGCACATTTCATTAACGAGATCTCAGGTATAAAAGTATTTAATTATAATTTTAATCAGAGTAAAAAACTATAATTTTAATGTATTTCGTCGTAACATTTTGTAATATAATATTCCTTTTTAATCTTATCTGATATTTTTTTAGTCTTAAATGATCATTATTTTTCTCATAAATTTTCCCAAAAAGTAACAATTTAACTTTAAAAACAGATCATTAATGTGAATATAAATGATATAAATATAATTGTGTGATATAAATATAATTTCTAGAATTAAAAACTTAACAATTATTATGTAATTCAAATATAGACAATGATTTAATCAACAATTAATTTATTTATTATTCAAATTTTACAATTTCAATTAAATATTTTTAAAAACAATTATGATTTAAGTAGTGAAACAAATTTAATATAAAAGATAAAAATACAAGTATAATTTAATTTTGACAATAGCAATACATTTTTTTTATATTTAATAAATAAATACTCATTTTTTTATAGAAAAACATGAAATTTACATCCATTCTACGATTACTTTTACCTAGTATTCGATTGCTTTCTGACAAATTACTACTAGAACACTCACACACCAATTAATTTCTTAGTTCTTGCTTTAACTGATGACACTAAACAATACTATAAATCAATTGAAGAAATTTTTCTCAAGTATTTCTTTAAAATATTTGTTAAGTTGAGAGAAATGACCGATTCAGTGGATATTTAGTATCTACTACAGATCTCTCATCGAATTGGCATTAATTTTATGTATAATCTCTGTTCATATAAAAATAACTTAAAGGGTTATTACTATCCATTTTCAATGAATTATGAATACCTCTATTGAATCGGTATTTATTTTTTATATTTTAATTCTAATTGTTAAATTGATAAAACTTTTACCCAGTATACGATTTCTTTCTGACAAAATAGTACTAAAACCGTCTCGCAGAAATTAACTTCTTAATTTTTGTCATAATTGATGATACTGAACAATAATGTAAATAATTAAGAAAATTTCACTCAAATATTATTTTAAAAAGTAGTCATGTTGAGAGAAAACCATTTAACTGAATATTTAGAATCATCAAAAAATCACTAATTAAATATGCATTAATTATTATTTGTTCATAAAAAACTAGCCTCAACTAGTTTTCTGTTTACTTTTTAGTTCCATATTGAACTTTGGTTTGAGAATGAAAAAAGGTAAAGCCTTTGCAAATGAAAAGAAATATTTTTCAAATTTCCTTTGATGGCATTTGAATACACTTTGCGTCCAGCTACCACGCCTCTGAATATATATATATGTATTATTTATTATGCAAATATGTAGTTTTTTAATAAATGCATAAAATAAAATAGTTTACTTTTCTATTTTAATGTCAAGTTGAAAAAAGTCTGCCTTTGTTATACATTGAATAATTTATCATCAGTATGTAGATTATCAGAAGTAAATTTTTTTTAATTACATTATTTAAATGTTAAATGTATTTATCACATGTCTGATACAATGATATATATATATATATATATATATATATATATATATATATATATATATATATATATGGTTTTATTCTTTTTAAGCATCTGTAGAACCATTTACATACTTGAATAAACAATAAGATCGTCAAACATTGATTAAATCCAGGAACTAAAATATGAATAAAATATTCATTTTAAAAAAAAATAGTTATGACACATAATTCATAGTATATAACTGATTATATACATAAATATAATACTTTGTCAATACAATACTTTGTTTTAAAATCATTTATCTCACAAGAACCACAGTATAATAAATTATATATGCAATAGTGAATTTTACTTGCAAAATAATTGTTAAACACACGGGTTTCTGTATTCATGACCGCGCCTTCGACAATCAAACTAGTTGTAGGTTTAAAAACGATTTAATTGCATGCACAATAATATCAGCCGGTCAGTTAGTTGTCCTTGATTTTGTAAAAGTCAACTACTGCCAGTTTGACTTACGTACATGATTTTTATTCCAGATTAATTTCTTAGAATATTCGATACGTGATATTTATCATTCGTCATTACCTTTTATGTCATTCGAACACCTTTTTTTATAAATCGGATATTTTATGTCCAGTTTAGATTTTTATTTCCTATTTATAGATGTCTCAATGATATTTGTGAATATACTCTTTTATTCATCGCAAACGCTATTAAGCAAGTTAATTCGACCGAAGAAAGATTCAAAAATTCTTTTCATTATTATATAGGATTGTCATAAATACAAATAAAAATAGAATCGAACGTTGAGTACAATCTTGTGTAGACTTAAATGAACCAGGGAATAAAAAATGATGTTTTTTATAGTTATGAATAATCCGTTTAGTGTGAACCGAAAGAACTATGAAATATGTTACAGAAAATAAAACTAAAATATGTTCATTTCTTTTATATTTCTTTACGATTTCTGAATACCAAGTAAAAATAATACTAATATATTTGTATATTGGTTTCTTTACATCTGAAACAGTAAAAGACAAACAATGATTATGATAAATTTTCCTGAAGGTCTTCTTTTTTCAATCATTTTAGTTTGTGACTTTTATTACTTGTTATTCAGTAAGTGTGTCATCTTTAAGCAGATTTAAATAACAGTTTTATAAATTTATTTGACGATGACACAAGTTGAAACCAATAGTAGAGAACAGAAACTGAAATGAACCAATAGGGCGAAAATCGCCAAAAAAATATAAAAATAAACAATTATAACTTTAATTATTATAAGTCAACAAATATTTTTCATTATATCAGCTGCTTAAATTGGAGGATTTAGTTATTTTTTAACTTTGTTTTAAATTCTACCTATTTTAATTATTTGTAGACTATTTAAATATTTTTATGTTATATAAAACAGTTTACCTTAATTTAATAATCACTTAAATGTATAGTCTGAATTTAGTACAACTTTTTACCCAAAAAAACACTTTTATCAAAACATTTATTTGTTTATAAGTTTATTTATTATCATTAATGACTGAAATATAATACCACCTATATATATATATATATATATATATATATATATATATATATATATATATATATATATTATTCAATTTGTTTCAACTTTAAATTTCTTTTTATAAAAAAATGATGTTTGTTTGTTTCATGTTATTACTTATGTTTAATTTAGTTATACATACTTAAGAGATGTTATAAATATGTAAATTTATATGACTAAAAAGTATTTGTTTACAATAACTCTGCATTTTAATATAAATCTGTTTTAAAATAATTATAAAATTTCCGAAGTGTATGGATATACTGATGTTTTTTTTTGTTAATTATTAAAGAAATAAAAACATTAACAGATATTAACAAGTTAAAGGCTACGCCGGTCCCTGGGACCGGCACTGATTTGTCCGTTTAGGCGATTCCGGTCATTAACAACCGGCATTATGAAATTTAAAAAATAATACCTTTTAGTTCATATAATATTAAAAAACAAGTATAATATTTTATAATGAATTTCATTGAAACACATTGAGCATAAATCAGGTGTTCCATTATAAGTGCTGCAAAAAGTTATTACTTTCTTAGTACAATTTCTAGCTATTTTGCTTCCAAATTCTTTTGCATTGGTTTTATAACATGTGAGGTTGTGAAATCCATAATATTTGGTTGATTACCTTCTGAATAAAATCATTCTCCATATTGACCATCACTTTTTATATCTAAATTCTTTTCGTCAGGTTCAGTTCTAAAAAACTATCATCTTCTATTGATGGTAATCGCATACACGACGACATCAATTTATAAATGATAAAAATTTCTCAATTGATGTATCACTTTCATCTCTTACCAACATTTTAAATCTTATGGGCAACATATTATTTTCAAAATACTCAATAAAGCAATGAAATTTTTAAATTACAACTTTGTTTTACAAGTTATGTAACATAACTGGCTTACATCTGCATATCAATAACAAACAAGAAAGAAATTAACGAAAACAAACAAAAAAAAATAAAAAAAATAAGTAATCATTATTCGATACATGGTAAATAATCTATATTAATTTTTCCTATATGAAAAGTAAAGCAAAATTAGTTAATGTGCTAATAGATATTTACAAAACTTCAATTTAAAATCTCATATTTCTAATGGTAAATTTAATTATAAATAAGATATAAATTCACAAAAAAATATAAATATAATTTTATTCACAGGTAAAAACAACATTTATTTTTATAAGGAATAAAGATTTTATCTTTATTAATATTTCTCCAAATTCGTTTAATCATACAATATCAAGTCACGTATTTAATTAATGTAAACAATTTTTTTTATAAATTTTCACCATCTGATTAATTTAATCCAATTAAATCTGAAAAAAATCGTATGAAAGTTAGAAAGATTTATAAGATTTTATTTATGATAAATATTTATATAAAGATCAAAACATAGTCTGTAAACAAATTTTCAACCGGAATCTGCATATATATATATATATATATATATATATATATATATATATATATATATATATATATATATATATATATATGTATATATACAGTAATTGACAGTGAAAGTTTAAATATGATTCATACTCATTAGCATTTCTACTTGTTGTGAAGGACAAACGAACGAATAAGACAGACTTAATACAGTGACTTAAAACAAGTAGGCAGTGTTTCCTTTAATATGTGGATATATATATATATATATATATTTATATATATACGTAAACACATATGTACTTAACCATTATTCACATTGCGTGCTAGTTAAAAAGTAATTAAAGTCAAATAAATAATTGTTGCTTATTACTAAATGCGACAATGCATTTGTTGTACATACATCTATTGTTTGTACTCTTGCCAATGTTGTACGGGTTTTGTGGATGCATACGACCATGAGAGGGGTCTGAGGTGTGTGTCACGCAGGGAAACACGCTTTCTAGTTTTGACGATTTTGAAACAATACCTTTATAGTGGTCGACGATAATATATATTTATATATTAAAAAAAATGTATATTTCAATTTTTGCTCTTATATGAATGACATGGTATCATGTACTAATCTTTATAATTATTTTGTATTGGGTAAAGGGTTGAGGTTATAGCCTTACGATGGTCAACTTTGTGGATTATTTGTTATTGATGTCAATGCTAGAGTGTTGTTTTATTTATTTAATTGAATATTTTATAAAAAGGCGCCATTGACAATCAAATGTACAGTTAATTTCTACACATACATATATGCATCTCTCTCTCTCTCTCTATGTATATATATATATATATATATATATATATATATATAATCGTTTTCATTAATTCCTGAAACATGTTTTAATATCCTGTTTCATATAGAAGTAGTTAAGTATTTTCTATAGAACAAAACATTTTAATATATCTTAATTGTTTTAAAATATATATATACATTTTACATTGTACATATTTCAGTATTTTTAATAAATTTTCGTTATACTTTTAATAAAAATACAAATACATAAATTTCCAAAAACAAAAAATTTAGAATATTTATAATAATTTTCCTGAAATTCATATATTCATTCGCACACACACACACACGCATATATATTTATATATATATATATATATATATATATATATACAGTGGCGAAACCCAGGAGGGAAGCAAAGCGGCTCTGGACCCCTTAAAAGAAAAGGGAAAAATTCTCTATTCCCTATATGTACACAGAGAATGTAACCACGACTGAAGTAATTCAAGAGCTTTACAAAAAGAAAATAAGACTGGATTTTATTCTTTAAATGAATTTTATTGAATTCTCATTAAAAAATATTTTATCCGTTCAACTCGATCCCCTCCAAGCTTAAACCCTGAGTGCGTCATAGTATATATATATATATATATATATATATATATATATATATATATATATATATATATATATATATGCATACATACTTAGTAACTTTAGAAAATATTCATTTTATAAGAAACACATTAATTTATTACTAGTTATTAGAATCTTACTGATATAAATGTTTAACTTTATCGTTTAATAAGTAATTAATTATTTATCCATCTCACAATATAAATGTTAATAAAAGATGATAATATTATAATATGTATTTAATTTGTCTATATTACATACTGTACATTTATAAATCTAGATATAATAATACTTGGATGGAATCAAAATAAAATTTAAACCTTTGTTACTTTGTAAACGTCTCTTTCTCTTTGAATCTATTACTTAAACGATATTAGTTTCTCAAAAGTAAATGAACAAAATAATTTTAAATGTCATGCGATGCTTTTACCAAATACCAATACCAATTATGTCTTAAGATAAATGTTGTACCACATGAAATCTTTATTTACTTCAAGAGATTCTCAATAACACCGATATATATATATATATATATATATATATATATGGATGAATGTATATTGAATATCGTTTCAAATAGTGAACGTTTTATATAGTTTGAATTTACCAGATTATTAACGCATCGTGACAGCTTGAAGTGGATTTGACCCTTCGTTACATTTCCTGTCTGTATTTCTCTGTTAATTGCTCTTCGCCATATATAAATAGGAAGAGACATTGCTTACATACATCAGAGGTACTTTTACTAGTCGTTTTAATACAAAAACGCTTTAAAATCATCCTACAACCTTCGAACTTTTTTCTTATACCATAAATGAGAATCGTACATATACATGTTCCGTTTAATAATAATGGTTTTATTAATTCATTATACGTTTCAGAAGAGAAGATAATGTAAAATATAATACTTTTATTAATTTTGCATTCATTTAATCATAACTAATACATTTATGAATATGAAAATTCCTATTATTAATGTTATAGAGATATATTGTGATATGAATTACAAATTTCAACATTTTCTATCAATATATATAGAGAGAGAGAGAGAGAGAGAGAGAGAGATTTTAGTTTGATTATATTTTTATACCAAGATCTTTCAATTTAAAAAAAAAGTACACATGAAATAAAATTATTATTTTCTACCAGTTTCATAAAAACCTTTTAATAAATTTATTAAATTCGTTTTCAACAAATATCTTTAAAAAATCTCTTTATATTCATTGTATTCTTATCGTAATTTGGGGAGGAGTACTTAAAACAACTTTATCGCAATTGAAATTGAAGAATATTTTTCTGTTAATTATTTTATTTCGCTTTTAAATCTTTTTTAGATAATTAAAAACGTACGAAAAATAATAGTATAGTTAAAAAAAAGTTGATTTCTAAACGTTAAATAAAATTATTGTCTACAAATTTGATAAAAATCTAAAGTATATTCGATATAAAATATAAATTATATATAAAATTTAAAAACACATTTAATTAAAAGTTTAATAAATAATAACGTTTATTATTTTTATATTATATTAGATAACATTTTCTGAAATATTTTCAGAAATGTATTCTAAGAAATATAAGGTCACAAACATATTATGTATTCTCAACGTTAATTATTATTTTCTCCGTATAAAATTACATAATAAAAAAACCCATCTCAAAGATTCAAATAGTTTCTAACACAATTTTACTGCTGTAGAAAATTTCGAAACGTTTTTAAATATAATATATTAACAACTACATGATATGTATTTTTCATCAGATATGCTGATTAGTATGTGATTTAAATAATAATTTAGTTCTTTGTATTTTTATTATTGTTTTGTAAAATAAAAATAAAAATTTAGTACTGTTAGAAAAGTAAATTTTGTATTAAAAATATATAGTAAAAATGAATATTTTTATTATATCAGTTTTTTTGTTAAATGTATATTTTTGTGAGAATAGAATAATAATTAAAAAAACAATATCGGTTATACTGAAAATAACAATCATAAATCTATAGTTTTATGTATTTTTTATATTTTTTATCTGATTTGTTGTTGAATTATTCTGTTGTATATATTAAAACATTATTTAAATTATAGTACATAAAAAATACTAAATTACATATAACCTACAGCTATTAAATAAAAAATATATTTTATATTAATGTACATATAATTCTCAGGTTATAAATATAAGTCAAAATCATTTTAGCTAATGATACAACGATAAGTACTCCATTAATATTTGTAAAGATCAAAATTAATATCTGTCAATGACCGGGGTCAGAAATAATCCTTTTATATTTCATAACGCTTTCACTCTTTGTAAGCATAATTCACTTCTCGGTATAAAACATGAGTTATGTCTTTTAAAGATGGTATTTACGTTCATAAAAAAGTATATTACCATAAAGAGATAAATAGTTCATTTATACTTACCAAGGTTTGTAACACGGAAGATCTGAAATCAAGATGAAAAGAAAGTGAAACTTTTTTTACTTATAATCTGTATAATCCTCACATGGTTTAGTGTTCCAATTTACATTAAAATATTCGTCATGTTTATACATATTAATTATTAAAAACATATATTAAAATAGAATGGCATTTAAATGCCATTTAAAGTATGTACTGTAAATAAATAAATAACATTTATGTTTCCTAAATACCATGTTTTTTATTATTTTCTAAATTAGATGATAATATATATATATATATATATATATATATATATATATATATATATATATATATGTATGTATGTATTAATTTATTAGATAATTTAATTAAAGGTATTCATTCAAATGGATATCATTTCTTTTATTTAAAAATTCAAGAAATATAACATGAATTATCCCTATTAATAAAGTTTTGTTAAAATAATATAATTATTTTCACAAATTAATATTTCATCCACCACAAATCAAACAAGAAAAGTCTAATAAAAAATATTCAATAATTGATCATTGATCTTTTCAATTCACTAGGGAAAATTTTATCGAAATCAAAATACACATAAGTAATCATCAAAATGATCAATAATCAATTATTGAACGTTTTGATCAGAAAATAAAATGTTTGTATGATTTATTGTAAATAAAAATTAATTTACTAGCAAAAAACGAATTTAACCACATTGCCATACCTATAATAACGAACAAATATATTTCAGAATTTTGAAAAAATTAAATTATAAATATTATTCAAAGATATAATTAGTACTTAAGTGTTGAATATATATTTTATTTAAAACTAATAGGCTCTACCCCCAACTTGACTTTGGGGAAGTTGACCCCCTGCTCGATAACGCTTGCTCTTCTCTAACAAATAACAGAAATTAATAATAGTATCATATTAAGCATTGCATACTTTTCGCATTCTAGTTAAAAAAAATGCTACCGAAGTCGCGGAAATGACTTTTTCAGCTTTAGGGGAAAGTGTTGTGATGCATAAAACATACAAACAATGCTAAAAATAGTGAAAGAGGTTCACAAATGCATTTCCACTCCATCGACATAAAGTTACCATCTTTTTTGACAAGACATTCGTCAGTTTCACGACAGATGAAGAAAAGTTATATGAAATAATAATATATTTTGAGGATTGAAATGTATTCTATTTTTCTATAAACATTTTCTATTAATGAGACACCGAATTATTTTTTATGCCTAATATATCGGGTTTGAAATCCAATACACTTTTTTGTTTTAAATAATACAATGTGCAAATATAAAATGAATTAATTTTAACTACACAATTATCTATATATATATATATATATATATATATATATATATTTATATATATATATATATATATATATATATATATATATATATATATGTATGTATATGTACTCAGAAGTATATATTTTTTAAATGACAAACTAGTCGAAAAAATTTAAATAAACGATCCCCTAAAATACGTACTCAATCATTCAAAAAAATGTGTCACTCAAAACGATTACCGATGAAATAAATTACATAACTGGTTTGTCTTGTACAAGAATAATAAATGATCGCACGAAGAACTCTTTATGATTTTTGTCAAGTTGTTGCAAAAACTAGACCCACTTTCCTGAATATCCATTTATGTAAACTTGACGGATCAAACTGTATAATACATATTTTTTTGTATAGGTTGTAGGCGAGTTAACATTTCTATTTGAGAGATAAATGTGAGTTTCATCATATGTATATACTTTTATACATATATACATAAGTATATATATATATATATATATATATATATGTAATCATGTATTTATGTACATTTGTAACAATAAGAAGGTACAGGTTACTTTTCCAAAACCCACTGCTGTTAATATAGGATGAAGTCTTTGAAAGTTGTGAAGATGCTTAAAAAAGACATTAATAGATATAAAAACAAGTAGATTGACATATTGAACTTCTTTTGAGAATGTATTGTTTTTTGAATCTAGAACACAAATAATACGGTTAACTTATTTAATTTAACTGTTATTTTGTTTTTCTAGAATTAAAACTTTCACGAAATACGTTTTATATAAAAACGATCTATTTTTTTAGTGAAACTTTCCTATTTTTTATGATTATTTTTTTATATTTCTTCAAACTTTTCGAATAAAAACATATTGGTTGATTTAAGCAAATAGTACGAAAAAATTAATCAACTGTAAAATTAATCTGTCATTAAATCCATGTATTCGGTTTTGTATATATTAACAGATGTTTTTTTCATATAAAAACGATCAATTATTATACATAAAAACGACATAATCATGTAGAAACATTTTATTCATTTAAAAGAAAAAAACTAAAATGACATCAACAATGAATTAACTTGTCAAATTATTTATTGTAATTCTGTAAGAGTACTGTAATTTAAACTACAGTACGTAAATAGAAATACAATATATAGCACAAAATATATAAATATACAAATTTTAAGAATTAAAGATACTTTTTAATAAGATTTCTTTCAAAATAATATACATTTTGTTAATATATTATTTTGAATGAAAAGACATTATGAATATTAATTTATCAGTTTCATAAAAAAAATACTGTTCAAAGAGAAATACAAATTTTAATTCATCATTTTTCTACAATTTTTTTTACTTTATTTTTGTACGAATATTTTCATTTTAAAATATAATACTCTTAAGAAAACAATCAATAATATTAATCAGTAGATGTAATTTTCACAAATGAATTTTTCACTCCCCTACAAACCATATTTTTTTTCTAATCAAAAATTTTTAATGATGATTAGTTATTTTGATTTTTTATATCCATTTCGATCACAATTCCATATTCAAACGTTGTCCAGGAAAAAATAAGATGACTTTTTCTATACTTTAGTGCTCTAAATACGATAGAATTACCTTTGAAATGCATATAAACAGCTATCAGAATAATCAATAGTCACTTATTGATCACTTTTGAACAGAAATTTTATTTTTCGTTAATATTCACTCATAAAAATGAATTTATTTATTGAATCTATCAGTAGATAAAAGGTCTAAAAAATATTTTCTAGCCAATTGCTTATATTAAATATAATTAGTGTTTAAAAAAAACAATCTTATTTCGCTTTACTTGATTTAAATAACTTTTTTCACTCGTTTGTTGTTAATATTTATAATATATAGTACTACTAAATATATACAGTAAAAACATGTGTTTGCATTTTTCCTTAATGAGCTTAAGTAATAAGAGAAATACATGCTTTACTTTATAACCTAATTTCTGAATACGAGGCTATATGAGTAATAAAAGTTAAGTAATTCACATAATTACCTATTGTTGCTTGAGTTGTTCAGTGAATATGATATATATATATATATATATATATATATATATATATATATATATATATATACATATACATGACATATATATATATATATATATATATATATATATATATATATAATTTCCAAGTTATTATTAAGAGTTATTTTAGTAAAAAAAATCGTATCAGGTACTGACAAAAATTAATCTGATTATAAAACAATTTTAATCATTTAATATCAAATATTTATCTATTCATGTACATCATAGTTATTTATTACTGAATAATAAGTACTTAATTACATTTAAAATATAGCGCACGGTATGCAAATAAACATTTATTATTTACTATTGCAATTAAAATAATTATTCCATTTGTCTTATACTTTGTAATTAATTATTATTTCATAAAGATGGGTAAATTTATGATCGTTTTAAACATTTTAATAGTATACATTTATATTGTACAAACACAGAGAGACTGATAAACAGTGAAGGAAGAAAGATTTCTAAACTTGCTAAAAGCTAACAAATTTTGATTTGGGTTATACATCAACTGTCAAGAACAATCTTAAGCAACAAGTATGTATTTTACATATCTTGGTGCTCTGCATTTGGCATGATCTTGTGTAATATACACAAAAAAGAAGTGTATATATATATATATATATATATATATTATGAGAGCATATTTAAAAAAAATCTTTCCTATACGAATAACAATATTTCCAAATAAAACTATTCAAAAATTTAATATGAATTTATTGATTTATTTCGAAGCTAAAAACATGTTATTTAAACAAAATATTTTTAAACGAATGATCCATAAGTGTAAATATAAAATAAAAATTTGTTTTCATACATATTTTTATAAATAAAGCAGGTATGTGTACGTTTTTCCTAGATTTTCTTGTAGATAAAAAAATACTTGATAATGATTTTTACAAATAACCAAAAACTTATTGGAGAGTAAAAATAAGAAGTTATTAAAAACGAAGTATTAGATTCCTTGTTTTATAAAAACATACAGTAACTAAAGAATATTTTTTAAAAAACAATTTGAAATCTATGATTGTACAAAATCACTTTAAAGTATATAAATAAAAATAATTTATTGATATAGAAAAATCAATATACTAAAATATTATAAGGACTTCAATGTTACTTAAAAAATTACTGAAAAGTATTTCATAACTTAAAGTGAAATTTAAAAATATTTAATTTTTTGTATTCCAATTAACTTTTTCATTAAAAAAAAAATAGTAGATGAATTCCAGATCTGCAATTAGTTTCTGATTCTTATAGCTATTATTTTTTATTTTTTATATTCCATAATAACTTGAGAACTGCTTTATTACCTTCTATGTTGTTCTTGTATTCCATCATTGTAATTGAAGTATTAATTTTTGAAATATTTGATTAAAAAAATGAATATATATATATATATATATATATATATATATATATATATATATCACTTTATCTCAATTATTTGACTGAAAGGCTAACGTTCAGAAAGAAAATGAAAATTCATTTTCATAAATAAATCGAAAACAATAAAAATTGTAATTTCAAATATTGACTTCATACAAATATTTCTGTAGAGAAATTTAGTTGTAAATATTTTAAATATCTATTAAACAAACGATACGCTTTTCTACAACCCATAAACGCAATGTACATTTTCGTGTATATCGAATTATCCATCAATTTAGCCGCGAGTTCGAAATCGTTGAAATATAACAGCCGGTAGGCGGGCATGTTGCCAAAAAGAAAAAAATAAGGTCAACAAATATATTGCATTGTCCAGAGAAAGGTGTTCGCGTACATAACTGAACAGAAGATACAAATACGATGAGAAAGATGATAATTTAACATGCATAATTCATAATTCGTTGACACCTAATGCAAACAACATATAATGTACTGGATTGAATCCGGTGTCAATGTTCGTAATTAAATGTATATTTATGGAAATGCATGATAATGAAGCTGTGGGAAAACGCGAACAATATAAGCAATTTAAACAGTAGCTGTAATTTAGCATATATGATTTTTATCGATGCATTTTGATAAATAATAAGCCATTTAAACGGTTTTAAATCATTTACATTAAAGGTCTACGACATGTTTAATTATGTAACTGGGATGATTTAAATGCGCTTATACAATATTTATTTATTTTAATTACTTCATAACTAATTTAAACGCTAGATTTCCTTAAAAATACGACGTTCATTTCCTATTCTGAATATTTTAGCATATTCTTATAACACTTCATACATGTGTCAGTGCACGTGGAAAAGGACTACTTCACGATTCTTGTTTTCGAAATATTTGTATTTTCTGAGATGAGGTGAAATGAGGTTGATGTTTTTTTAATAGAAATGATACTAAAACTTTTGTCTAATTTTTCTATATTTCAATTATGTCCAAATGTAGTTAAAAGATCTCTATTTTTACCTTTTAAAAATATACAGTTTCTTATTATTCAACAAAATCAATGATTTTAAACTCTTTTATGGGTTCTATTTCCATGTATCTAGGTCATATAAAGTATGATTTTTATAGATATAGAATGAGACACTATCTTTTAAGTTAAATCCTTCAAGTCTGGCATCAACTCTCAGAAAATAGTGATAAAATTCTATAGTATATCAAAACATTTTTTTTAAAACCGTAAGAAACAGCACCACAAGAAAAACTATGATTCAATATCAAAGCTGGAACTAAAAGTAGACATTCGTTTAGATTTTTTATATCTTATCACTCTGATAATAATATCACCACCTTCGAAATTCGAATAAGTATTAATAAAACATGATCATCAATCTATTGAATGTTTTCATCAAAAAAAATGTTTGATGATGAGACGAGAAAAAAATAATTTATGAAAATTCAGTCAGTAAATAAAAGATTTATCTTGAAAGCAATGCTAGAATCTCTATTTTCTCAGCACGAAGGAAACTTATAAGGCACGAGATAATAAGATAATATATACAAAACATTGAATTAAAAAACATGGAATGTTTATTATTTTATTTTTTTAATGTTTTTACTATTCAACTTTTTTTAATCTCCCCTTCTTCTAATGTCAATAAAATCTTTGTTTTTCAACGTACAAAAATGACTTAATTTTCTGATCATTTCTTCAGAATTATTATTAGATTCATAATTCTATAAGTAAAAAAGTAAAACTATTTGATGAAAAACGTCCATTTTGACGAGTATAAAAAATATCTTAATTTTATATCGCATATCATACCAATTCTATGTTATTTTCTTTTTAATTACTACACTGCTATTATTTCCTGTTTAAATTAAAATCTTGTTTAACTTCTAGGCAGCAAATCAGTGACTACAATCAGAAGTTTTCATTTTCATTTTCTCAAACTGCTATTTTTAATTTTTCCGGTGAGTAACAACCGTTTTTTAACCTAAAATGTTTATTGTTTTTTAAATTCTTCATTATTTAGTCAAAATTACATATCCGTGCATGATTCTATACCAACAAAAGCACCTTTTTCATATAGACGACCACATATTGTATAATCATTCAAAGTAACCATAAAAAAAGACAAAAATTATATTTAAAGTTAAAAATCATGTTTTATATTAATCAATAATAAGTCAATAATATATTCTAATATTATATTTTCAAATTTATTACAAAATCTGTCTCACTAATTTCTAGTCTGATTATAAAAACTTTAATGTACTATTTATTACACTTTTTATGTATCCTCTTTAAAAAAATCTATTCTCCATTCAAAAATTATTCATTCAAAATATGTTCAAGTCTACAGTTCATTGCCTATTTATCGTCACTTTGACCCTGACAATTCTTGAATTATAATCTTAAACATATTGAACACTCCAATGTTCTATTTTTAACTTTTATCAAAATTTATCATTTTAAATTCTAATTCCGATAATATATGAAAAGAAACAAGGTTGTTGCACTAATTTACATGTAGACCTTAAGTAGTCATGTAGTTTATATTCTTAAAAAAATATCCATTCAAATTTTTTTCGACTTGACAATAAATTGCATATATATAACATATATATATATATATATATATATATATATATATATATATATATATATAATGTAATATAATGTAATAGAAAGAGACAGAGAGCGTGAAAAATTTTAAATTTAATTAAAATTTTATACAAAATTATAGATAAATATTTATATAATATTTATTATACTTATATAATATTTAATTAATAATCTTATTCATTACTCATAAATCTTGTTTGAAGCTTAAAACGTATTGATCGTCAGTTTAGCAAGGACTCGTTCGTTATAGCCTCTAGAATATAAAAGGAAAAAAATAATATCACAATTCTTCGATTACTCATATATTAATTATATAGATGTTTTTTATAGAACATAAATTCCATCTTGAATTTAACCCAACTAATCATTTCCTCCGGATAAAGTTGATTAGTGTTTCGTGATCCTTCAATACAATATTTTGTAAATAAAAAGCCTGAAGCATTTATACTTTATATATATATATATATATATATTTATTTAAGATATTTAATTATTTACAAACACTTTTTAAATATTTTTTGCACATAAAGCATTTTTTGTTATATACAAATATGAAAAATCATCCTATGAATAAAAGAGATTACATGTTTGTATGTCTATGGCACCCATTACGTACTACCTAAAAACCAAAACACTTAGATGGTTGACATTTGTCATAAATATTTGAAATAGGTTCAAAGTATATCCCTCTATTTTTATTCTTTTCCAAAACGGTTCACTTTTCTATTTATGACTACTACATTTTGATCTTTTAACATAAAATATTTATAACTTAAATTCAAATGTTATCTTTGTATCACTCGGTTTTAAATTATTTCTCCTAATTGGGATTTTTATATTCGTAATGTTTTGAAAGCTTTAATTCGTCAGATAATCTATTAGTTTCACAAAAAAATTCTTATCTAAAATGTGCAATAATAATTATTGATCATTTTTAATTGATAGATTTGTCAGTATCTTAGAATGATTGAATCGCAATCGAAATACACATAAGCAACACTCACAAATAATCAATAATAATTTATAGAATATGATTGATCAAAAAAATGTTTGTATTTTAATTTGTGGAGTGAGAGAAAATTCATTTGCAAAAGTGAATTTAGCCACAGTATCCGAACTATATTATAACCTTTAGTAATAATAAACAATAAACTTCAAATAATTCTCTCTAAAGGTATATCTGATAACGCGAAAATTAAATTATTTACACAGTAAATATAAATTTATTGCTTTGATGATTTCGCCCTTGTCAATCATCTGTGTCATTATCTACCACAACTGCTTCAGGCTTTTTAGTAATCCTCAAGTAGCTAAATTATATACAGCTACCTAACATTGGCTTAAGATTTGAAACTAGTAGCATATAAAGACACATACAATTTATAAAGACAAAGAGCACCCGGTCAATATTTTAACAGATTACAGGTAAAAAACAAGCAATTTTAACTTTAAACATATTTAAACTAAATACTTTCAAAAATTTTTTTCTAAAAATAAAAGGCAAATAAAACACAAATAAAATAAATATAGAAAATACATAAACGACATACTTATTAAATAAGAAATTAACATTGATTTTTTTATATGATTATACTGTTTAATTTCCTGTGAAACTAAAATAGTTCGTCAACTTTTCTTAATTAAATTTTATTCTGTTTCTGATTTATTAACACATCAACCGGTAATTTGTTTCCTCGACCGGATTTAGAAATCTACTTTACTAATTTGAAAAATTATTATAAATTTTGCAATCCATTAATAAATTTATATGAATAAATCGATGTTAAAAAAGTGTTTATTTATGACTCACGTGTAGTTTGAAATATTTATTACTTTAACCATGAAATTCTTGATTTATTTCACAATTATATTAATACTTTTTTTATACTCAGATATCACTTCATGTGTGACAGAAAGAAACAACAAACAATTAACAATTAAATTTCATCTGCGCGTTGTTAATTTACTACAAAAATCGGTCAAAATGGCATTGTTTTTGTTCATTGACATTTTTGTTCCCTTCACATCTGTAAAAGATATCGACACTTCCTCTGTCTGAAACGATAAAATTACTTTTACATAGGTTTATGAACAACGTAGTCAAGATAATAAAATATCATTATGTGCATTAATGTCGAATAAGTTTTGTTATTGTTTAAATTTCAATAACAGTAATGACATTAAGATGAAATATAAATTGTTATTTATTTCAAATTTTCTTTTATATTCATGTATGCTTCTTTCTTTTTCAGAAATACTTTTAAAATTTATTGATAGTTGATATTTTCTATAAAATCTGAATTCTCAGTCTGAGTAATTTTCAGATTTTTTCAGACTGAGAAACTTTTTATCACCTTAAATAAATAATCAATTATTTTTTTATTGTACGGATTTTTTTTTAGTTTGAAGACATTTTTTTCAATTGTCAGTTGAATTACAACCACTCAACTCAATGTAATTGTATGTACATTTTTTTAAAAAATAATCCTAGTTTAAAATACAATTATTTCTACATATATTGTGATTTAGTGAGTAAGTCGAATTATAGTGGAAATTAGGGAATTGAATAATTCAAACTTATATGGATTTGTTTATAGTGAATGAAGAATAAAGGTTCCTTTTCCAAAAACTATTAATTTTTTCAAGGTCTAATATTAAAAAAAAAATGTTTTTTTTAAAAAAAATATTTGAATCTTCTTCACTTTTTACATAACTACCATATAAAGAACACTTTTATGACTTATTCACTCATTTACAACTACAGATTTATTTTTATTTGCTCTACTACTCCTTCATTAGTTTTATACATTAAACTAACAATACAAAAACTTTTTTATTTTTCGTAATCAAATTATTACAAAAAAATACAAGTAAATAAGAGACAATTTTTCATTTATCTCTTTATTATTAATTTTTGTAATATATTGAAAGCTGGTTTGTCTAATGAGTATGTTTTAATCTTTAAAGTGTTTCGCTCTACCCGTCTGTAATTGTCCTCACTGTAATAATTGTTTTTAATTTCAACTACTTCTAAAATTAAATAATAAAATATTATTGAAACTATATTAAAAAACTAAAGATTTCTCTACATTAAATTTTTAGATTGTTTAATTTACTTTTCGTCATAAAAAAAGTAAAACCGAATATGAATAAACATATGTTTGAAATTAAATCGTTTTATGTAAGATTGCATCAACGTCTTACCATGGTTTAGTATTCTGAGAAAAAGATCACTAATCTAGACGAGAAATCAACATTAAAAACTGAAATATCTGTTTTCACTTTTTATGATCAAACAGATTTATTTATTTTCCATGGATTATTCAAACGACTTAATTTGACATTTCCACAAGATGATATTTAAAAATAAATTACTGCAACAGTCATTTA
Organism: Acanthacorydalis orientalis; assembly: GCA_034766995.1. Classification (NCBI taxonomy): domain Eukaryota; kingdom Metazoa; phylum Arthropoda; class Insecta; order Megaloptera; family Corydalidae; genus Acanthacorydalis; species Acanthacorydalis orientalis. Next base: position 37,825,589 of record CM068317.1, read on the forward strand.
TCGCTGTTATATAACGAACTGTCTACTATACGAATATATTTAACAGGAAAATACACATAAATTACTTCTTACATCTTATTTTAGATGATAATTGTGATAAACGTAGAATAAATTATTTCTATAGAAACTTCTAATCTTATTGTATATCATGACTTATTTTTACTTATGATTTCCTACTATCAATTAACAAATATTTAATAATAATTAAAGTATTAAGAAGCATTTACGTCTTTGTTACGTAATTGACTATTTTTATTAGTAAATATGTAATAAAAATAATTATTTTCTTGTAATATTACAGAATCATTGAAAATTAGATAAATTTTATACACAAAAAGTATACTTATTTAAACGATTGCCTGAATAAAATCAAGAACACATTATTTTTTCTTACCTGTGATTTCTAATAATTGGATATCGTGACCTTAAATTGGATGTGGAGTCATCTGATTGATGTAAATAAACATTAAAAAAAGTTGTATTTTATACACAAAAAAAGTTTAAAATCTACAACAAAAATTAAAAAGTATAAAATATTTATAAAAAATATTTAATTAAATATTATACTTAATATCAATAATTTGGAATTATAATAGTTTATAAAAACATATTTATATATATATATATATATAATAAAGTATAATATGATAAAAAGATGCAATTTAAGTTCAACAACTTCCAGAATACAATCGTGTAAAAATGCAGAAATATTAATTCGTTGTGCAAGATTGGTTTTAGATAACTCGTGCGGAACTCAAATACTTAGTTTTTGAACTTTTCCATGTTTTTGTAGGTGATTATGAATACTCCTGTGACTCTTATTCAGCTTCGTACTTAATTTTAAAATGATTATTCTAGTCAATAATAGTGACTTAAATTCTCCATTTTTTCTGATTTATTTAGTAACACTTAATCGTTGATATTTCTAATTGAAACAAAAATAATATTTATATATGTATATATATATATATATAATTATGGCAAAATAATTCTAATTTAAGATAAATTCTTTATCTTTTATCCAATAGAATGACCTGTTCTTATAAGAATTTTCAAATTTTCATTAAATTTGTTCACCCAGTTGATAAAAAAAATGAATCAAACTCCAGATATGTTATTTTTATTAATATTTGTGTCCCTCATAGAGTTATTAAATCGTACTAATTGATTTAATTATATGTTAATCAATTCATTTCAATTTAATACAAAATACACTTTATTTATTTCCATTAACATCATTTGTTGTTATATTTAACTCATAATACATCAATAAACTGTCCAGTTTTTAAATCAATGTCTATTTTTATAAATTATAAAAGTTAAACAATACTACTTTTTTTAACGGCCTTTATTGAAACTGTTTCATTCTACTATAAACTACTATTCTTCAATTATTTATTTTAAAATACAACACATTATTCGAAATGTATTGATATAATTTCTTGAACCATTATTTTTAATTTCTGACTCATAAAACACCACACCTTATATTTCATAATTTTTTCTTTAATAATTCATGTTATGAAAGTTTTCAATGTGTATTATATCGATCTTTATTAATCATTAAATGAAACTACTGATCTCAAAGACAAGTTTATCAATAAAAAGTATTTATTTTATCAGTTTTGATTTATGTATATCTACATATATATATATATATATATATATATCCGTGTGTGTTTACAAAATATTAAAAAAAATATTTCAAAGGTTATTTACGGTTACACATATATATTTAAGTAACCTACATACGTCAATATTAATTAATAGCTCATTAACTATATATTATTCCATTTTGACCTTGTCTGTAATTTAATATGGTCAATAATTGATTTAAAAAGCTAGGGAATTACTTTTCATCAAAATTCCCATAGTAATAATAACAGTATCGTGATTATAATATCGCACGGATTATTTTATTGTAATCAATGGAGTGAATATGGCTTTTTGTTGTTTACAAAACCCAGAATAATTATAAATTTCAATAGGTAGGAAAACCCGTATTTGGGTACATCCATGCATACATATATTTAATTACATAAAATATAATAAACGTAAGAGTCAATAAAATAGATTTATTTAGCACAAATTCAAACTTGAAAAAAGTCAAATTTTACTTTCATAAATGAAAGGCATACTTCTTGAATTTTTTGAAATTTTTTTATTTGTAAGAGTTTATGTTTTCTTTTTAAGATTCTTATCGTAACTATTTCACTTATCTTATATAATTTTCATTGATTTTTTAAATGATCACTATTCTTAAATATGTTATTTGAAAGAAAAAACAAAACAATATAAAATGTATCCATGAAAATCAGATAAACTATTTTCTGTCTTTCATTTTTTACTAAACATATTCTGAGAATTTATAAATTCGAAGTAATTAAAAAAGAGAGTAAAAATAAATAATGGAAGTAAATAATTATACAGATATATCTGTATAGACCATTTATTCCATGTTACGTACACATTTGCATATAATGATACATACTTGTTTATACTTTATTACATAAGAACCTTTTTATTGTCTTACTGTTATTACCAGAATTCTAATAATACACATTGTATAATAATCAAACAGACCAGTCGTATATACATGTTTATAAATTTTGAGTCATATTTTTTTAAGAAACTGATATTTTGTGTGTTCTATTTTTAACATTTCACATACAGAAATATATATATATATATATATATATATATATGTGTGTATATATATATATATATATATGACTATCCTAATAAAAGATAAAAGATATGAAAAAATAGAAAACTAAAAATTAGTTGAGAAATATTAGTATCATATTTTTTATTATTCCTAGATGAATACAATTAAGTTCTTGAAGTTGTTCAATCACCTCATCATGTTAAACAAGTTTAAACAATAATAATATCGTCGAATTATTTTTACGTCATCTATACATACATTAGGTGTGGTTTCAAGGTTTTTTAAATAAAAAATAAAAAAACAACATACACATAATATACATATTACTTAGAAAATGTATTTATGCGAAAACATGTAATCAAGCAACAAACTGAAAAATATACGTGCCTTGATTCCAATTATGTAAAAAATTGTGCAAAATATATTAATGATGATATTAGTATTGAAAATTTATACCAAAAGTATTGTGTTTCTAGGTTTCGAGAACGATTTTCAATTAGGTTTTATTTTATATTCATAGTCAACATTGAACATTTTTTTAAAAAAATATCAGATCATTTTATTTCTCTTTTATATATGTTTATAGTTTATTTTTCTAAACAGTTTCATTTAAATAATTAGTTCTTTGTAACATAAAACAGGCTTGGTTTAAGGTTCAGGATGCTTTCTTGAAATTCTAACGTTAGATGAAACAGCATTAAACAAGTTCTTCTTTGTAATGGATTACAATATTTACACATACCTAGTCTAATTTTTAATTAATTTGTATAAAATTTTTTTTAATTATTTATTAGCTTCTAAGAAAACATTATACGCCAACCTGTTTCTCGTATTGCTTTGGTACATATTCTTCTTTGGAATCAACTACTTTTCTCGATATTTGATTAAATTATTAATCTCGTGACAAGGCAACATTTTCTTATAGACTTGTTTTACAATCGTCCATCTACACAGAGTATAAATTATACACTGTGCGCCGCTGTACAAACAAAATTTTATAATTACGTATACGTTTGTGCAGAACATTGTAAGATGATTTTCTCGTACTTCCCACAGCCGCAAAAAGAATGACCTGCATTAACCTGCTAGTTACAACAATGCATAATTAATTTCACACCAATTTACATTTTTCAAGGACAAGGCGTTGTTGCCATTCTACAACAGGAGTACTGTTGTTAACTGTAGCGGCTGCGGTTAATGCAGACACTTTGTCATTGTTGTATGTGAAATTTGCGAGGTCACGAATAATCGTTACCATGACAACCAGTGCAATAAGCGTAAAGATGTGATGATTATATATATATATATATATATATATATATATATATATATATATATATATATATATGATAAGTCATACTAAGAAATAGAGATGGTATTAAGAGAGATTTAGAACAAGGAACGCAAACGCATCTATCAAAATGTTCTTATGATAAAATATTTTACAACTGGATGTAATAAGCCGTTCAAAGTGGTATGTCGCTTTTTAAAACCTGTTAAAGATGTTTGTTAAAGAAATATTATATAGTACTTTTTTGTATACATTTTGACTACATACAAACATACAAACACATACATACATACAAACTGACTTGACTTTGAATAGTAATCAATTATTTTTAATGTAAACTATCGATTTATTATGAAAAAATTGGTAGTTACATATTTCCAATTTTTACTTGAGTGTTTTTTAAAGAAATTCAATTATTTGCCCTGTAAATATTCGATTTCTCATAAAAAAAATAAATTTTAATTTTTCAACTTTGAGCTTAAGAAATATTGATCTATCATATAAAAAATTGATAAAATATCATGGTTTGTTTAAATTAATTTTATACTATACCGCATTTTATATAAAAATATTCAATTCAATCTAAAAAAAACCTCTCATACATATACTTCAAAATTGTACTTTAAGATAAACTTTATATCAGACAGTTAAATATAGCTAAACGCTTGTAAGTACTTTAATATTGATTTGTTAAACAAACATATCTTTATAAATACGATAACTTATCAAATAGTCAAACACTTTAGCAAATATTCTTTAGAATATACACTTACAAAGTGCATTATATACATCTGAAGAATACATAATTGCACGATATATGAAAGGTGAACATTTCCCATATCACGATTATGACTTTTTATTATGTACAAGGTATCAGATTATTATAATTCTTTTTAGATAACAATCAAAAAACAACACCTTTCTCTTCGTTATTTCAAAAACACATTGTATTTTTAAATTGCAAACTCGCCGAAACAATATTGACGTATGAATATTAATGTTTCGATATGATTTCCTTATAATACCATCTTCATATTATTATGAATACATGCACATCCATACACACACACACACACATACATATATATATATATATATATATATATATATATATAATCAAAAATATCCACAAAAAATTCGTTGACATCGACTTGTTTATTTATGACGTGTTTCTTGGTACCCAAATGTTTATTTCACATATAAAACAAGACGTAATCTGCCTGAGCGATAATTAGATCGAAATAAATATCTTTAAAAAAAATATGTTTATTGTTTCATTCGGTTACATAACATGCTTGTAATTGACAAGTGGGAGAGCGTAGCGAGCAGGAGGCGACGCCCTCTAATGTATATATATATAAATAACATCTACTCCATGTAAATCTATGCATGATTTGTAAACATTAAACATAATTTGAATTTTTAACATAAATAAATAAAACAAAGACTTAAATTCATTGAGTTTATTTTATATTATTTATCAACAGATAATTATTTTAATTAAATGACGATATTCTAACTAATAAGCAGATAAATGTTATAGAATTATAAAAAAAACGTTCTCTAGTTTTAAAACAATACTAGATATTTTTTAATATATAAATCATTATTAATGTATCAGTGATTTATCATTCACAAAACGGAAAAAAAATAACATTTTGACGAGTTAATAATACAATAACGTTGAAATAATATTAGAAATAATGCAATATTTGCATAATTCCTTTTATTATTTCCTCAGTACTGAAATGAAATTATATTTCTAAAAAATAATATTTTGTAGAAAATTTTTTGATGTTTATATAAAGGCACAAATTACATTTAGGCTTCAATTTATAACCATTTATACAAAATATAAAATCTGCAAATATTTTGAAAAATCAGTGAGTAGGTTTTTTTATGAAAACAATAAACATACATCTTTTCTGGTCATAATTTTAAGTTAAATTTTATTCTATATCTTATGTGTATGAAATGGTGAAAATAAATATTGATATTTTTAAGTACATACATACAAAAAAAAGATGAAAAAAAATTATAGACTAGAAAAATTCCGTCAATATGTTAATTCGTTTGGAAAATGAGGATCAATTTATTAAAAGAATGTATAAACACAAATTTAACTATTTACGAAATTTGTAGAATGTGATTTCAATTAGTTTAAACTTAAATTAAATATATCTAAAACATTATATTCAACTTTTAATAAAGAAATTAAAATTCAATTAAATATTAATTGATCTAAAATCGTAAATTTAAAACTCGCGGTCAAAAACAGTTATAATCGAAACAAGTGCGAAAAAATATTAATACAAAACCATAGTTGAAGATCGTGTAAAAAACAATAGCCTAAAATATTTTCTGAATATTTTATAAAAACATAGTATAATCATTAATATATCATCACATAATCATTATTATAAATATCTGTAACAAAAATCACTATTAATACAGAATCCATTTTCTAATACACATGTATAACTAAATATTTCTGACGTTTTACTTCCCAGGTAATTTTAATTATTATTGGTAGAAAAATATATTTTTTTAAATAAATTATTAAGTTTATGTAATTTAAATATATATATATATATATGTATGTATAATCTGATATATAAAGTATTGAAAGGTAAAATATATTAATAACAAAAAAATTAAGTTGAAACAATAAACATTTACATAACAAAATATTCTATTCTCAATATTTTTATATTTCAAATCATTCATTGAAGAACTTTAATTTATATTACTTCCTTTCAATAAATGAACTGTATTATTAATAATTTATGTAATTATTATAAACGGACTCTTATGATAGCAATATTTCTTCTATAATCGTTTGTTAAAATAAAATTGAAAATCTGATAATTGTAAGACATTTAGAATAACGAAATCAAAGCGATTTTTTTAATCTGAATTCTTTTTTAAAACAGATAAATAAATGCATATCTTAACTATGAATTATAAGTGAATTATCTATTTTTTACTAAATTTAAAATTAACTCACTATGTACACAAATAACTAGATAGGCTTTCTTATCAAATAATTTATTTTGTTAAATTTACATTATTTTACATAAATTTTATTAATGTACATATAATTACAATATATATATATTTTCAAATACACAAACACACAAATTAAATGTGTGCTTGAATCTATGAAAATAATTAATATTAAAATATTATAACCAATTAATCCACAGACATGAACTTAAGCAAAATTAAATTATTTTTAACTTAATTGGCTGAAAAAGAAGTAAATTCAACCAAAACAACTAAAATCCATCTATGACCATAATATAGTCTTCTCTAAAGTTATCTCAATTAATTGCAAGTAACTTTTCATCAGTCTTCAGTACGGTATCGATTATTACACGGAGGACACTGCCTCCTAAACAAAAACATACTCATAGCTGTTTCGGCTGTAATAATAGTACACATCTTTTTTTTTTGTTTTTATAATGTTTATACATTTTTTTAAAGATATACTTACATATTTTTAATAGACGTTATAAAACATTTTTTTAATTCTTTATTAAATTTATAAACTAAAACGAAATTCATACTTGAACGTGTTATACATGTATATAAATACATAAGTACAAAACACAGCTAATTTATAGCACATTTACAAAATGTAATAATAAACTGTATATAATATTTAATTTTCAATAATTTTTTATTTCCTTGAAATCTACTAGTATTCTACTAATTTTAAAAATATGTACACTTATATTATTTATAAATTTTATTCGATTAAAAAAAAGTGCACACGTAAAAAGTAGAACATCATCTTAATTTATAAAAAAAACATTTCAAAAACAAATAATATAACAAACTATACTTGTATTTATTATATAATTTGTTTCTTAACATATACAAATATATATTTTATTCATAGAATCTTGGGTAAAACATTTTTTTTAAAGATAAATAAAATATGTAATTCCACCTGTATTTTTATGTTTTATAGTTGATAATATTTAATTTGCATTAAAGGAAATTACATAAAAAAGAAACTAGTTGCTTTAGTAAATTAAATTAATAATGTACTAATAAAATAAGCAGATTATATTGATGTTTATAAAACAATTCTAATATATAAAAACAAATTAAAATTACAAAATAAAACAATAACTTCATATATTTATAGAAAAATATATCAGAGTATAAATAAATTCAGATCTTAAAAAATAAATATTATCAACTACAAAGTTAATTATATTTTAAAGTTATCTTATATAATTCTATACATTTATATGAAAAATAAGCTTTTAATAAATAAATACACTTTTAACAAGGTCAACTTTTTGAAATTAACAAACAATAATAACTAAATAATTATGATTTATAATAAAATATTAGTGATTATAATTGTTATTTTTTTCACGATAATTTTAAAATTTTGAAAATTATAAAGATTGACCATGAGCGTCATTTTGCATTGTTAATCATTGCAATTTATTTTCTTTGTACACATTTATCTAACTATCCATAAAAACTATATTGCGATTTTTATACATAAACTTCAACAAAAATAGCTGTCTTTTTCAACACTAAATATACATACATATATACACATACACACACATTCGTACAATAAATGAAACAAATGCTAAAAATAACTTAACATTATTACCTTTTATAAAGAAATAAATTTACTTTCCATTTTTGTTTGAAATGGAAAAAACTTATAGAATGTTTGATTTAAATTAGACTAGTTCTGTATTTCTTTTATGTATTTTATTATAATTTGAAGAAGTTAAATATATTTTAAAGTATATTTAAATGCTGTTTGTGTAATACAAGATTTTAAAAATGAGCACATTCACATTTTTTTATTTCTATAATGAAACTTTATCATACTTCTTAATCACTTTGTTACTTTTTGTTTGAACTTAAAATCTGTTCTATATTATCTACTATACACAAATTAAATGGTTAAACTTAACACAAATTACTGAAAAAGTATGTAAGAAAATTTAATGGTATTATTATGATTTAATACTGCAGTTTCTATTTTACAGATAAATCTGACAGTATAAAAAATAAAATATTGTGATCTAAAACTTCCAAATTATAGAAATCTATTGCATTATCGTACATTAAAGTTTCAAAATATAAAATTAATTTTATTACAAATATGTGCTCCATAAGTCTAGGTTTTATACAAATAAATCCTAAACAAAAATAATTTAGATAACTAATTCATTTTAATGCATCAAACACTGTTTTCAAATCTTTCTTGATAAATTTTTTCTCTGTGTTTATTTGTAATAACTGGGTCGATTATATCTTTTAATTTACTTATTTCTCTTTTGAATCGTTCTCGGTCACGTGCAGCTTCTTCCCACTCACCTCTTCTCGCTTTCTGATATGCGTGACTCCATTGAACCATTGGATAAATTGTACAAAGTTGTGAATTCGACTTAAATTGCACCTGAAAAAAAATCACTTCTTTAACTTCCATTTACATAATTATTAAACTTCAAATAGATATAGACTGTTCGAGACATTTTGAATATTTTAGGTAATAATATACTTAAAATGTCTCAAATAATTTGTATCTATTTGAAGTTTAATAATTATGTAAGTGGAAGTTCAAGAAATATATTATTGTAAAAATATTTCTTAATTACATCATAAACACATCATACATATTGTTGTGAAATGTTTACTCAACATTGCAAAGCAATATATAAAGGAATGAGTCAATCTTTTGTGTATATGCACAATACAATGGATTTTTTGACTAATATATTTAAATAACAGACTTAATTTTCAATTTTATTTAAATAATAATAACCTTTTTCTTTGGTGTACTCTTTTTTACTGTTTTAACCCAAGATTCTGAAGTTACAGAACAACAATCTGTTTGATCACAGCCTTCTGAATCACAATCTTCATCATCAGATTCATCTGTTGATACATCATCCTCCTCCTCCTCATCATCATCGTCATTCCATCCAAATTGATCTTCATCAATTTCATCATTTTCATTGTAATTTTCATTTTCTCCGAACACTATATAACTGTCTTCACTCTCACAATCAGAAGTAGCGTGAACTCGTCCTTTACATTCAATATTTAATTTTTCTAACATTTTTGTGGATAATTCTTGACTTTCAGTGCTTTTTACTGAATCAGAATCATCGAAACATAATGAACCGTCATCACTTTCTTGTTCTAAGGGTGAACGACTGCATATTTTTGAAAATGTTAGATTCAAAAGCAGATTTTTTGAACAAGCTAATGATCCTTTCAGTTTTCGTGATATATTTTTAAATTTTAAAGATGATGATTTTGGTAATATTGGTGTTTCATTGAAGACCACAAAACTATCCTCACTTTCACAATCTGAAGTACTTGTATTGTTTTGTGGTGACTTTTCTAAATAATTCTCAAAAAATACAAAACTATCTTCACTATCACATTCAGAAGATGTTCTTTCATGTTTTTCCACATCCTGAAACACTCTAGCATGAACTTCTTTACTTGTGTTTTTATATGGTGTTTCTACTCTAAATTTTTGATTATTATTTTGCAGTACATGTTTGGAATGAGCAGAAATGTTAAGTTCATTTTGTTTGGAATTTTTATTTGTACATTTACTAATTATATTTCTGTTTGGTTTCATGCATTTTGCTTCAGAAAAAACTATATTATACGTAAACATCGCACCATGACTCTGAATAATATTGTAACTCTCACGATTCTTAACTTCATCATTCAGTGTTCTATCTTTATAATAAATATTATTTGTACGGTTTCTATTTTTATTTCGTTTTGAACCTGTATTGCAACAGCACTTTGAATGTTTATCTAAATTGTTTTTTATAAATATTTCAGACTTCTTTTCTACAGACATTTCCTCAATCAGATTACGATAAAAATTTGTATTTGGTGATTTATTTGGTACGCATATTTTGGATTTTTTTAACGACCATTCTAGAACCGGAGACGATCTTAATCGTTTACTTCCTGTAGAATCTTTTGAATTTTCATATGTTGAATTTTTTTCCGAAGATTCTTCTAAACTTTCAAAATCAATGTTTTCAAAATCAGAATCACCAGTAAAATATTCATCAGCTGAGGAATCGTCATCTATGTGTGTAAATGAATCATCACTTACATATACTATGCTATCCATAGCGATGTCCATATCAATATCATGTAATATATTCTGTTTATTAGCGAATTTAGAATTTTTTAATTTTGGATCAGCATTTGACTTTCGGGAATTTTTTCTTGTGTTTGTATTGCATCGTGACAAATCACCTAAATGATCTGTTGTGATTCTGTATTTCTTTGACTTCATTATTCTTTTATTATGATCACTTCGATTACGCTTTTCTATTTCAAATTCTGATTCAATAATTGAACTATTTTCAATTTTATGAATTGAATTTTCACAATCATAAAACGTATCTAGAATTTCGTTATCCTTATTTGTAATATTGTGTGAAGTTTTGTTTTTACTCTGAGCTATCGAAATTGGATCTTTGATAGTCTTAATAACATATGTTGCTAAAGTATCTACAGTGGGCATGATATCAATATTTTTTTCTTTAATATGTAAGAAATTTGGATTAGAAAACGTTTTATTGGATAATTTTTCATCAGAATTTAAATCGCCTATATAAGTTCCCGAATTATTTTGAAATATTTTGTCAGCTTTATAATGAACCATATTTACAGTTTGTACTCCTGATGGAAATGTCGAACATAACTTTGCTGTTGGTACTGGTCGAAAATGGCGCTGCGAGATCAGCTTCAAGTAATCCATTTCAAATGGCTTTTCAGTTTATCTCTTTTACACTTTTCTTATTCAAACAGGCCAATGACCTTGTTTGATATGAAAAATTTTCGCGTTTGAGCACTTTTTCGAACAATATCTGCTACCTGTAAAATGGTAATAGCCTTGTTTCCCTCGCAAAATATGTCTGCAGCAACGATTCAATTGAGAATATTTTCCGATTTCAATACAGCCAATTGATGATTTGCTTGCTGGATGACACTTTATACACTTTATAATTTTGTTGAATTCGCTAGATTCACTTGTTTCCTTAATATTTTCCATTGTAACGATAATTATTTTTCTTACAGTATACAACACTTCACACTTGAGCCATTTTGAGAACAGAATGAGAATACGTGAGCGTCACTGCGTATTCAATGCATTAAAATTCTCTTCATCTCTTTTTTACGCATTTGATACAATATCACTTTTTCACTTTCAATGTTTACATGTCATGCGCGTGTGACGTAACATCTTCTAGGAAATGTAATGAGTAAATACTTTTGAAATATAACTTCCAGTAATTTTTCTCATTTTCATGATAATTTTTTTATAATTAAAGATGAGCGCATAAATCTAGGTCAAAAAATAACAAAATATAAACTAAATATTCAAACAGAAACGTTTATTTATAATACATTCTTTCATGGAAAATTCCAAAATGATAATTATCACCTTGAACAAACGTATTTATTTGATAAAATCATATGCTTAAGGATGTAAATAGACAAACGGCGTAATTTATTAATAATTGTGAAAATAAACACTGAATAAATCCTTCAAAATAATAAAATAATGCAAGTATATATTTGAGTTATAAACCATTATTATATACTGCTATCAGATTGTAGATGGCAGGACTTATATCAGTTATTTACATTATAATTCATTAATTGATATTCCAAAAAATTGAAATTATATTTAATGAATTATTCATTCTGTAATATTTATTTTTTAAATATATATTTCTATTAATATTTTTAATCTACCTTTAATTCCCTTTATATATATATATATATATATATATATATATATATATATATATATATATATACACATACATACATACACACAGAAAGAGAGGGGTGACGGGAAAGAGAAATTCACCTAAAATCACATTTACAATTTCCAACAGTTTAAATTATAAGGGGAGAAAAAGAATTAATATATCATTTAAGTGAATATTTGAAATTTAATAATAAACAGACCTAATTTGAAATGTCGGTTAACAAATTATTAATAACATTGATTTTGCACGTTTTCTCAAATTTCAAACTTATAAATAATTCAAGATTTGATTCTAAGCAATTCATATACATTATAAGTATATTAGCGAATTGTTATCGATTCAGAAGACTTTGATATTTAAATCACTTCTTCATAAAATCGTAAATAACAGTTAATTTTATCAGATATGATTTAAATAAGACAATAAGCGTCATTAACAAAAAATGCGTATTATTTAAATAAACAAACATAGTTTGTAGATATAAAAATATGACTCGAAGAAATGTAAAAACAAGACTGGTGTTAATGTGCTGTTTACTTTGGCTTTATGAAAAGTATTCAACTCGATAGCGATTTAAAATATTTTAATAACTAGTAGAATTTATATATATATATATATATATATATATATATATATATATATGTATGTATGTATGTATGTATTAAGAGAGGAGGAAAGATATATAAAAAAGTTAAAAAAAAACCAACAAGCGTGTGAAATATTAATATATAAACATTTTTTAATCATTTTAAAACTGACTTTAATATATAGATTGCTGAAAAGAATAACTTTATATTAAGATTTTATTTGCAAAAATTATTTTATATACTGATAACATGTGGTTTTTTATATTTTCCCAAATACGTCAAGTACATTTCAAGGTAAAAGAATGTATACTCACACACACACACATGTAACTAAACACATGTCTGATAACATATCTTTATAATAGATTATTTTTTACAAAATAGTTTTTGTTTGGGTGTAAACTTTGTACTTAAACATTATAGATTTATATAGATTTGTATATATATATATATATATATATATATATATATATATATATATATATATATATATATATATCTATTTTTACTGAATAAAAATATTATGTCTACATTAAAACATTCCATATATATTTTATTTACACATAATTTCATTTTAATATTCTGCTTTTTTTAAGTATATGTACTTTTTTAAAAAATACATATATTTTTCAAGAATTTTTTATAAATTTTACATATTTTTTATTTGAATTATATAATTTAAATTGTTTTAAAAGTTAATTATTTCTTAAGACATCGAAAATTAGTTTTGTTTGCTACATACTTTTTAACTTCCAATATTATTGTCTAATATTGCCTTCGATTAATAGATATATACATTGAAAACTAAAAATGTAATTTAAAAAACATTTATCTATTGTTGTTGATTTACTATTCTTTTATAATAATAAGAGAAATTGAATTAATGTTCTTTGGCGACATAATAGTTGTGTCGGCTTGATGACCCAATTTTGATCAAATTATATACATATGTATATATATATATATATATATATATATAAACATAACAATAGCAATTGTAAAAGTTACTACTCTACTTATATACTACCGGTATTTATAATCGGTTATGGTTAATTGTTATCTGATATATCTCATGTTGAACATTATTCAGATATATCGAGCATATGTGTATGTTAATTGACAAATCGACGATATAAATGTGTTTTTGTTGAACAAATATGGTCGTGAAAGCAGAAATTCATGACACAAAACGATCCAGTAAAATCTTATATGATTTGTGGTATAAAAATTATAAATCGATAAAGTTAAGAAATAAATATTTCGAAATTTTATTCACAAATAACTATATGTACTGTCTTATCTTTTATTTAAATTTTTATTTTATTTTATAGAAAATAGTTTAATTGGCATATGTAATATTAAATGTAAAATGGAGTTAAAATATTAGTTTTGGAAATCACGTTAAAAAATCTTAATAAATTAGTTGTTTATAAGCTACAGAAATCAGTTAAATCTCTATAAGTTTTTATTTTAAGTTGAAAAATATTTGTTGATTTTTTTAACATTTATTTTGAAAATTATCGATTTTTATATATAATTCTTTGCTGATTAGACTGTATAATTTTATTCCCTAGGTTATAATTGTATGTTAAATAATTATTAGATTTCGCTGATATATAAATATTATTTGATATTTCTGTACTTTGACCCTCTGTATATGATGGCATCGCCATCGAAATACCTATAAATAACAATTAAAAATGATCAATAGTGGTTTATTGATCATTTTTGGCCATATATGTTTTTGTACTTTGGATGATTGAGGCTAATTCATTTGTAAAAATTATTTTTAATTTGAATAAAATATTTTATTGAAACATATTATTGAATTTGACTTTAAATTATCAAATTAATTGGACATTCGAATCAGTTATATTACATGTATAAATATTTTTATTTAGTTTATTATATATATATATACAATCAAGTCTCTTTATGCGGTAGATACGTTTCACAGAAAATTATGTACAAAAAACGCACAAAAAAGACATAACATAAGTTGAAAAATTAGAGATACTTTCCATAATTTTCTAAAACCGCATTAAACCAAAGCAATGAGTTAAATTACACACAATTGCATAAAAAAGTTTATGAAAATTCAGGAAAATAAGACTTCAGAAATCTTTGACGATATCTCAAGTTATACTAATAATATCATCGTCACAAATCCACAAGCAATTTGTCGACATTATTCTGACTAAAGGTATCAAAACCCTCTCCACCAATTTCATGTGCCAAAGTAATGATTTCAGCTGATAATGTCGATTTTTGAATGGTTGCACTGTTTGCAACATATTCAGGCCAGGCTGCTTTCACAGGCATTAAAAGGCATTTAAAGTTTGTGGTCTTATTTCAGAGATAGTAGATACAAAATGATACCAAATAATTAAACAGTCAAAAATAGAAAATGTTAAATGAAAAAATATAAATTTAAAAAAATTTAATAATTTAAATTTATTTTTTTTAAACAACGTACAGCTCACATATATATATATATATATATATATATATATATATATATATATATATATATATATATATAAATATATAATTAAAATACGTATTGAAATGTATTCAGTTGATACGTATTTTATTATCAGTGTATTAAAAATATTGATTACT
Organism: Acanthacorydalis orientalis; assembly: GCA_034766995.1. Taxonomy (NCBI): domain Eukaryota; kingdom Metazoa; phylum Arthropoda; class Insecta; order Megaloptera; family Corydalidae; genus Acanthacorydalis; species Acanthacorydalis orientalis. The sequence goes on from CM068317.1 coordinate 37,841,567, forward strand.
TTTTTTGTTATAATATATTTAATAAAAATATATTTATTGAACGTATGCTTGTAAATCATTCTCTCTTAATTATAATAGAAATGTGTTTCATTCTAATCAAAAAGAAAAGTCAATGTGTGAACTTTTTATCAATTATGATGAAGTGATAAGGAAATTAATTGAGTCATATATAATTTATCTATAAATATTTTCATTAAGTTCTTTAACACACAGTTTTTTTTACACTGATATGAGAGAAGAATTTCAATTATGTATAACTTTCAATATAAATATAAAATGCCTTTTGTGATTAGAGAACAATACTGAAGTTATTTTATTATTACTTGTGAATATAAAAAATGCAGTGCTTTTGCTTTGAAAATATATGCACATATATGTAGAATAATGTTATCCAACTTATAATTGACAAATATCGTATATATTTTTTCTGTTATAAATTGTTATTTTTATATCATTTTGTAATTAACCATTACTTTGATTAGATTCTTAATTATGTGATAAACGTTTTCAATAATGAATACTCGAGGAATTTATTATGTAATATGTTCATTTTATTGTTCTAATACAATTTTATGATCTTTATGATAATAATTATTCATAGAATGTCTCGATTGTTTCATTTTCATAAAAAATCACTTTTCATTACATACAGCAAATGAAACGAATAATTGTACTGTAATTTATTATTTAGAAATATAATTTTATTTAGAATGTTTCAATGCGCACTGTTTTATAAAATGAATGTCAATACAAGGATGTTGTATGTACATGAAACGAAATAAAAAAAAAACGGTATTTCGTTTAAGAAAAATTGAAATATCGAATTTCGATTACGTAATTGTTTTAAAATACGTCGGGAAGAAGTACATCGCACGTTATTTATTGTATATTTAAAACAACAGTGTAGACTTCGTGTTTTGAATATAATACTAGAGATTACAAGCATAATACAATACTGTCCATCTGCTTGTGGGAAACGTCACGTTTGAGAGACGTGAATTATGACTGTGAAACTGTGTGATCTGTTTGATATTAATTCAATCGGCTATAAAAATGCAACAATGCTATGACATTTTGTAAAATAAGTATTCTAAAAATAACTTCACGTGAACAAGCCCAGCATTTATAATTACATTTAATGATTGCTTTAAATATGTCTAGTTTCGGTGATACTGAATAACAGTATGTAGAGACATGTTAACTCATTGTTATTAACGTTCACACGTTTGTAAATAACTTTACATATACATACATTCACACACCCACACACGGAGTCGTACGCACTTACATGCATATATACATACGTACATACATACATATATATATATATATATATATATATTTATGTATGTATGTATATATATTCATTTAAAGTACATGTCTAGGAATTTGTGTTCTAAACACTGTCATTTTTATTAATGCGCCATTAATATTCTCATCTATAAAAGAATCAATCAAGTCTTAATACTTCAATCGATGTAATTGCTATTCTAAATCTGATTAGAATGTTGAATTTTGTATTTGTCATACAATTTAGATGTATCTTATAACATAGTTTTAATAACGCCCATAGCCAGACTGTGATATAAGAGAGTACAAACACAATTTTTGAGAGGAAAAATTTTTTTATGTTAAAATTGTTGGGAATTACGGTGGAAACGTGCTCATAGAAACGATTTTTTTCGCCCGTAGAAACATTTTTAATTATCAAAGTAACCCTAGTAAGAAGATTCTCTCAATGATTTTCCATTATTTTCAAATCTGCCAAAATCGCAGAATTTGTTAGAGAGGAAACGGAACAACCTGGAGGGCAATGCTCTTCATATCCTACCTCTGACTATGGGACTGGTTTTAATTCTGTTTTTATTCTATATAACTGTTTATCCTGTTTTTCCAAAAGATTTCTTTTTGAAGAGGAACAAATTGACAATAGTTTGATTATTATGAATTATATTGTTTTTAATATGTGATATATATATATATATATATATATATATATATATATATTGTTTTTAATTTGAGTCATAGTCGATACAGATCTCCTAAGTTTTTTGTTTTATTCCTCAAAACGTTTTATAAAATATTGAACTCTATTTACCTTTCTTTCACAATTTCCGTCCTTTATTCCATTTTTAAAATTGTTTTATATAGTTGTATATGTATAATACAGTTGACATTTTTCTATCAAGGTTTTCTTCATTTAGTTAATGAAAGTTTAGTTCACATAGTTAATGAAAAAAGTGCGGAAATATAGTATAAGAGGTGTTTTACTTTTTTTTATAGAAAATGAATATAGAGTTTTAAAGCGTAACTAAAAGCATTAATGGATTTATTGATGAGAGTTAACAAAATTGTTGAATGAAATAATATTTTGATTCAAAATTAGATGTTAACGTATTTTTTCGAGAAGGAAATTAAAAATAGTTTTTCGATTTTAAATTGTCACATTTTTTTAGATTTCAAAATAAAAATGAGTACTTATACATTTTATTAAACAACTAAATATATATTTCTTTTAAATTAATGTCCATTTTTATATGTATAATAATATTTGGTATAAGCTTAAAAAATGAAGTTTTTCTGTAATTATCCTTTTACACACGCATATATATATATATATATATATATATATATATATATATATATATATATATATATATATTCAAAAACTAGTAAGAAAACTTTATATTTTGGTGGTGTATTACAAAATTGAAAAAATAAATTATGGGTTACCGCTTTATTCTGGTATATTTTATGTTTTAATAATATAATAATAAAAAATCTCTTATTTTGTAATAAATTCTTTTGTAGATGATAAAAGAGATTTTAAAACTTTGAACGAATATCATTGAGCAGTAAGAATTTTATGGCTGTTATATATGACTGTTCCGAGCAAAGGTAAAAAATACCAACCTACATAAATAGATATTATAAGAACATAAAGAAACATTTGACAGAATTGTTATGTTAAAAAGTACTTTGTATAATTCCATTGTAGTACGGAGGAAAAAAAAAGTATCTTGATTACATGATATTTTGATCGTTTAACCTTGTGAAATACTATGCTTGTTTCAGTACAATAACCATGTTTCCGGAAACAAAATGTGTAGTCAGATATAAAATTTCATACGACAAACATAAATTGATAAATGTATCCATTCATCGCAAAACTTAAAAGTATACATTGTGTATCCGATGCATAAAATAAATCGAATTGACTTCGTGTGTGTTGTATGGACTGACTGAACAGAATTTGTAGATATAATTCGTAGCTACTCTGCAAAAGATATGACAGACGGACGACAAGAAAACATGCTTAACAAACGACCACGGACGCTCGCGGCTATTGCGCGGTAAGGAGGAACGGATACAAAACAAGCGAAAAAACGAGAATGTCGTTTGTCTATCCGTGATTCGCATACCCGCCGCCACGTCGCGCTGCGTCAGTGCTGGTAGAGGAATTGTATATATTTTTCATGTAGAGGAAGCGACACAATAATGCCGATATCTAGTAATGTTGCTTCTTCTTTTCTAACGATGCTGCGTTGGTGATCTCTCGACGAGTAAGCTACGGGTTTTAAGATCCAGTACTATTTGCAGACGAAATTAAAAACTCACAATAATTATATTTCATTGTTAAATGTTTCGTTTTTTTTCAACACAAAACATTTAAAAATAAACAAAATAAGAAATTAAATCTGTTACGAATGTTCCAAAAAGATTTTATGATTGATAAACTTACGAATAATGATTATCTAACATTCTATACCATATTTATAGTGATTGTTTAATTACATTATTATATTGGAAAAATAATTAGGATTTAAATGGGACACAACGATCCCTTTCACAATAGTGTAAAAATTAAGACTCTATTATTAAGAATATAAAAAACTATAGAAAATATTAACACACCACTAGTTATATCTAATAGAAATTATAATTTTCTTATACAACTATATGTTTTTTATTTCGGTTGAATATTTTTAAAAATTTTATTTTATTACTTTATATTGAAATAATTCATTTATGTTTACAATTGAGGCACTTTAAATTTAAAGAAATGTCAAAAAAACAAGAGAGAATAAAATACCATTATGAAAATATTCTTATCTAAGTGATTGTCCTTTCAGCCCTTTAATGTTTTTTATATTGACTCTTTTTGTAACCTTAGTACTCAAATTATCAGTCTTAGTACTCAATGAAAATTATATAAAATATTCTAAAATAAGGTAGCAAGTTAATTTGAAAAAAATAGTTATTTTTCCTCTTTTAGAATAAAATGTAAGTTTATTTTTCAAAAAAGATGATACCCATAAAATTACATTTAATTTTCATCAAATTTAAATGCGAAGAAAATAAATCTTTTATGTTTGGTATAAAAAAAATTGGTTAATTTTAAAATAAGAAGATTTATGAGAGTTCAATATATCTATGTAACAGAACATTTTTCTCTCATTCTAAAAACACTTGAAAATTTTGTAAATTAAAAAACAAACAAAAAAGCTATGTTCATTTTTAATTAAGACAAATTAAGAAAATTTTACTTAAACCTTTCTTATCAATCATCAAAGAAATGTTCTTAATGAACTTGTAATTCTTTGACAACTATTACAACAATGTGTTTATATGCTGTTGATTAAATATGATTGTATTTTTAGAACGGTTTGTGCTGTTCATCTTCTGAACCTTTCTCTTTCTCTGTACATACATGTTTGCATATTTCATTTATATATATATATATATATATATATATATATATATATATATATATATGTATAGGTATATATTCATTAGGTTAATTTATGCATGAACTTAGAAATTTCTTAAAATCATGTACAAAATTATATATAAAGTATACCAAAAATTTTTTCGTTTCAAAACAACGTTAGAATTCATTATTTATTGTTGATTTGTTTACTTATAAAGTAAATATATATATTTATATATATATATATATATATATATATATATATATATATACCTAGAAATGTGACAAAATCAATAGTAAATTCACCTTTTAGCTCAAGTAGTGTTTTTTTTTTTGCTTATGGAATTCTTAGGTTATAAATTAACGTTAAAAAAACTAAATAAGCATTATATTTCGATAAAAGAATTTTTAATTTCAAATCATTTTTTGAGATTCCAGTGATATATATATTTACAGACCAAAGAAACTTTATCGAATCTAGTAAAACAAACTTCATTTGATTATGAATCAAATGTATTTATATTTAATTTATTTTTATTTATTTAAAATGACAGATTTTAGACTTTATTTTTACAAAATTCTATTGACATAATTTTATTCATCTTTAAATATTTATTTTGTTTATTTAAAAATATTAATTTATCAATAAAACTAGTACATAAACAGACAAATGCGCAACCACTCTTATTAACTGAAATATTAATTAAAAATACTATAGAATTTTTATTGTTTATTGCTTTTTAAAAAAATATTGTTAACGTTCAATTAATGGATTACGATTAATAAATACTACAGTCTTATAATCGGAAACTAGATATTCTCGAATGTATCTCCGTTGTGAACACCTCTCGAATACCATCATCAAAATCCCGTTTTGAAGACATTACAGAAAATTGACAATAAATTTCTTCGTATACGAGAGAGAACATATGACCGGTAATTTGTATTAAACTGTTTCTCCATTTCTATTTAATCAAACGACTTATCTTATTTAACATAGGTTTTAAGCAACTGTGTAAATTTATATATCACTAAATACCAATTTGTTGTAAATTGTATGGTTGTTATATGTGGAGTTGTTGATTTTTGTTTGTATTAAGAAAACACTTGTAATCTGATTAAGATCTATTCACTTTTCGAATATATTTTAACTTTTAAGACTTCATTTTTGAATAAATGTAGAAATGTTTAAATATTTCAATTTAAATATTTTTTTATGTACTTCATCACCCTGAAGATGATGCCATCTGTATCAAAATAAATATAAGCAAGAGTTAAAAATTATCAGTGATCAATTATTATACATTTTTGATCAGGAACTTTTTTGTGGTTTATGGAACGAGAAATAAATTGATTTGGAAAGAAATTTAAAAAAATTCTTTGTTACAAGTCTTATTATTTCAATATTAGCTGGGATAATATTTCCAATAGTTCAATAATTTTTTTCTAAAATGAGTTCATATCAAGATTTTAAAATTATGTAAGTTTTGTTAGTGTTATATATATATATATATATATATATATATATATATATATATATATATATATCATTAGCCTCTGTCAATGCACTGCTGGATAAAGGCCTCTTCTATGATTTTCCATTTTGTATGATTAAATGTCTCTTCTCGCAATGATGATGTATATATATATATATATGTATATATATATATATATAATATATATATATATATATATAATATATATATATATATTTAAATATTTCACAGGAGTATCTCCTGAAACACTCCTCACTTGAGCATCTCATCAAACACCCCTCGTATGAATGTCTCGGAAAAAAACCCACGCATTAACTTCTGTAACATGCCCAATCAAATCTGTCCTGGTCTTTACACTTAAGCAAAAAAAAAATATATACTAAAAAATGCGTTATCGAAGAAGTATTCTTCAAAGAATGGTATTTTTGATAAATAAACTTTCGAAGAATTGTTTTTCAAATAATGATCTTTTGAAGAACAGTCCAGCTACAGAATGAACCAAAAATAAATTTTAAAATAAAGTAATAACACTTCTGAGCATTTTCTTTAAAATAATCAAAAATTATAACAAAAGAAAATAACTTAAATTAACCAGTAAAATTCTTTTACAAAGAAAGGGAAGAGGATTGGTTTCACAATTAGATATTAAATAGTGTTATTATTAGGAAAATACTTGTGGTAGATAAAAAAAACAGATTTTAATTGTCCATTATACATTAAAATGTTGCGATGGAAACTATTGTTTATGAAATACAAATATTTCATTTTATAATCTTTAATTTTGACATGAATTTTAATTTAGAACACACACATTACCGACTGATTAGCAAGACATATTAGTGAATAAATGTTATGAGTTTAAGTTCAGTTGAGACCTATGTCATCATTTATCAAAAAAAAAAATATCTATGAAAATCGTCTCATTCAAAAATGACAACAGTCTGAGATAATCTAAACAGACAAAAAAATATTCAAAGTAGTTATATGAAATGGCATTGTTAACTGAGAAGAAATATTTTTTAATATATCTAGAGGATATATTTTTAGAACACATTTTAATTTCAAATTTATTAGTCCATGTGTTTCATTTTATGTATACATACATACATAGATACATATATATATATATATATATATATATATATATATATATATATATATATATGTATGTATATATATATATATATATATTAGTTTATAACTAAAATTATTATTTTTCTAAATTTATTTTAATTAAATTTATGACAATCTTTGTTCCCTATGTTTTAAAAATTTAATCAAAACTGGATGTTTCATTCGTAGTACGAAATGTACTTGTATCTATTAAATGAAAATATTCTTATTAATCATTTTCAATATTTATATTTGATAACTATTTTCTCTTTTTCAAATTATATTCTATATAATCTGAAACAAGTATTATAATATGAATTATTGCTGAAGGTATTTGTAATTTAATACGTTTTTTTAATTCTATACTGTTAATATCATCTTATAAATATAAAATAAGTTAATTTAGAGCAAATAAATATATAAATTATTTTTGACAGTTTTCCAATATCACAATCTCATAGGTAATCGAATTTTTTTTTGTGAATATATTATTATTAAATATGAAAAAATATATAAATAATTAAAACATTTTAAATATACCATTAATTCTTTATTGATTCAGATTTATGAGAATATTATTCTTTTGTTAATATGAAAAATGTTTTATAATTTTTACTAGTATAATTTATAATAAACTTAAAAGAAAAGTTTCCTCAATTTTTGTAAAAAAAACACATTTTCATGATCATTCTTTCTACAAAAAAATGAAAAATGTTGATTAAATTGCAACCATATTAAATAGTAAAATTTGATTTAAAATTATACAAGTTTGCTAGTTTTTTCGTTACTAACAATTAAATATAAATTTTCCTATCCAAGTTCTTCAATAAAAATGAACAAAATAATCACAATTATATTTTTTAAATAATTATACTTGTTTCATTTACTATTATTATATTTTTATAATTAATTTGAATACATAAGTGACTTAATGGGTAGTTAAATCAAAAGTATTTACTATCAATTATTATTTAATTTCTGAGATGTTTTCAGAAAATTCGTCTGAAACTATTTATTTTCTCTTTATATTATTTTAATTTTATAATAATCATATCTTTTTATGAATATTTTTATTTACTTATATTTAACTTATATTCATATTTAGATATTTAATTTTATTTGTTATGCCTGGTAGTGATATTTGAGTCTATGTATATTTTAAACATTTTTTTATCTAACTTAACAGTGTCGTTTTATTTTCCAAAAAAGATCTTTAAGGTTCCATCAAATCTATTAATTTTTATACCTCTTTATATATATATATATATATATATATATATATATATAACAAGCAAAAATAAATTAAGAGAGTTGCCGGAAGAACAACAATATATTTTCATATCTGTGAGTTTTATTACTGGCCTTTTTATTATTATTTTTCTAGCATTATCATTCCGATATATTTTTGAACATACATAATAAATATTTGAAGCGTTACTTTTCACAAAGTAAATTTTGATTTGTAATTATGCTTCCGGGCTATGACGTGATGCTCCCAGTGATCGTTGCGGTCATTCAAACGTGTCTCGATCGGGTTTCAAACCGCGATGTTTGCTCAAGTCGATGCGCGTCACAGCTAACGCTGATCTAACGGTGTTCCTTATCACACGGGCGGATCTGTACTTAGACAATGGATGCGAGCGCCCCCGGGGCATCGTGGTCTCTCGAACTGCACTCTATGCACCAGTGGCCGTCCTATAATGAAATAAACGTGAGGTTTTCAATACGACGTATCGAATTTTGTACTTGTACCAGAAACATAAAAATGAATCGTCGCTCAGAGGGAATTTAATCTCATTTTTCAACCCCGTCTTCATTTTTATAGTTTGGTATTTTAGCTGTGATACAGATCTTGTGGCAGGGTCATTGACACAATTGTTAGAAATAGACATTTGTTATTTATAAGACCGTGGGATCTAATCTTATTATGTCAACTTATTTGACTTTTATGGTGTTTCGTGATATCTTTATTTGCTTCCGACTGCTTTGAATTACTTCAAATGTTTTATCGGTCATTAATATGTTTCCGTTAGTATTTCGATTTCTATCTATCTATCTATCTATCTATATATATATATATATATATATATATATATATATATATATATATATATAATGACAATTTATTACAGATTTCTCTTAGACCCACCCTTCTTAACACCTATTAATTGCGAAACAAGGGACTTAAATTATGTATATATTAATAATTATAATTATTTGTATCCCGTGTATATAGTTTCAAATAACAATTCAATATTTTCATTTTATATTTTATTATATAAAATCATGATTTGAAAAACCAGTGACATTCTAATTATGTACGAAATAATACCTGTGTACCTTACTAATTCTCGTTATAAGAGAATATTTCAATATAAAAACAAAAATAAGCAGTTATTGCAATCTTAAAAAGAACAATGCTTTATTATTAACAATTTTTGCAGAAAATATTTGTATTTTAATACATTCGTAATACAATTGATATTTTTAATAGAATTTATAGTAGAATCTATACTTTTAATAAATTTAAAATACAAACTACTACTTCACTAACTTAATTATATACAATTTTTATTCTTGTTTTTAATAAAACAAATTAATAATTATTTTCATCATTTTTATTGAATGTTAGCATCATACATTTTTATTTATTTATTGAACATGCATGTTTGTATATATATATATATATATATATATATATATAAAGAGAGAGAGAGAGAAATAAAGGGAAACAGAAAGAGATTGATATATGTGCGTGCATATGTGTTTGTACTTGCTTTTGAATATAATATTTAAACAAAAACATACCTTTATATTAAAATATTTAAGAAACTAAATAATACATAACAATTTTTACTCCTCCGCAGACAAAGAATTTTTCCGATTAAAAATATTCAATAAATTACTATTGATCGTTTATGCTTATTGTTTATGCACAGTTTAATAGTAATGTCATCATCTTGAAAGTACTAAAATATAGAAAAATGTATTTAAATGTGATTCAATTTTTCTTAATTTCATTAAAAATGATATCTTACAAGTTAAAATATATGTGAAAAGTGAATAGATTTCACCTTCACTTTGATTATTATTCCGCCCCACAAGTAACAAAAAAATTTTTTTCTTGGTTTATGAGATGGAAAAAGAATGCATTTGTAGAAGTAAATTTACCCACAGTAACAGAACTGTATTGTAAATAGATTTTAATCAGATTAACAAAGAACACATAGAAGTACAGAGAAAACAAATAATAAAACTCATTTTTCCTGTACCTTGGTACTCTAAGGATTATGGTATCGCCTTTAAAGTATATAAACAATAATCAAAAATGATTAATAATCTTTCATCAATCAATTTTGATTAGAAAAATTATTTGGGGTTTGTGGGACGAAATAGATTTCATTTCTAAAAGTCAAAATGGCACACTATCAGAACTGTATTTTGGTAATAATTATTTTTTAAAACACAACGATTAAAATAGCCATTTTATTAAATTGTCTAATGAAAATATACAAATATTTGTTATATATTCATAACATTTAAATCTATTTTTGATACAGTTATTTAATGTGAATACTCATTTTTTTCAATTGATGAATTTTTAATATAATGATTGAAATTGGAATGAAAATAAATTTAATATTAAAATATATGTATACATTTCGACCCTTTCGTATTTAATTTTAATTTGCTAAATATTTATCATAAATAAACTTTTAACTGAAGAAAATTTAATAAGTTCTGAGTATTATTGAATTAAATTTTAAATTGGTTTCGGTTAAAGAAATATATAGTGTTTTTGATTTGCTAATTAAATTATAACTTAAACATATGCTTTTTACTTAAGAAAATCTACATTGAAAGCGGCATTTCCGGAATTGAATATAATTATTAACGATTGAAATAGTGTAGTAAAGATATGAAAAATAAAAATAAGGTAAATAGCTTGCGTAACAATAGTGAAATAGTCGGTTTTATGTCATATTTTCCTATAAAATGATCTCGATGAATCGATTTTAACTACACCAATGCCAATATTATTCTTTAAGGATTCTTTACAATGGCAGCTGTGTTCTTATAATAGAAATAATGGAGCAGGAACAATTTATGTTCTCTTGTATGAATCGAAGTGGGATTGAACGTCCGTTCGTTACAATAGCATGTACACAGTTTCAATTGTAATCAAAGTACTAATGCAGCCATCTTACTTACATATCTGATTTCGCGTGCACATCAATATAAAAGGCATGGATGAAACAATACATCAGTACACATTCTTGTATCATTATTCATAAACAGTGCCTATTGTTAGAGCATAGCAAAACTGAACATTTAATGTGGAATTAGTAGAAGCGATTAGGTCAGGTAGTTGTAAAATAAAATAGAATAGAACATAAATTTTGTAATAGATTTTATTTTTTAATGGCTGCTTTATAATTATTGTTATCGAGTTTTGTACAAAAGGAAAAGAAATGGGAACACAAAAGATTAGCCACTGTTTATTAAATTAATATTTTGTTACTTTGCTTTGAGCGAATATTTTGTATTTTTTTACTTGATTCTTTGTCCTTAAATAAAAGAAGAATATTACGCCAAACTAGTAATAAATTGGTCAAAGTTGTTTCGTGTTTCAAGTATATATAACTATTTATGTAGACAAAGTATATATTTTTTATGAGAAACAAATATAACGAATTTACTCTATGGTTTGTAACTGATAACATGCAGTATATAATAAATATAAAAAAGCATGTTCATAGTAATAAAATATAACTGAATATTAAATTATAAATTTCCTGCATAATTCAGAAATCGATTAATTATTTTAAATAGATTAATGTTTATTATAAGGAATTAATTCAATTTAATTTACCAATTAATAATATAATTTTATTATGTACCATTAATTATTTTATTAAAGTAAATTTTAAATTACAAATATTATTTCATTAAATGCAACACGTTTCTGTATACATTATAGAGACAAATGTATGTAGTCTGTATTTATGCAAATTGATAAAACATATTCATTTTGAATTGAAGCGTGATAAGTAAACCAAATAAATTGAATGCAATTATTAAATGTCAATCTGTCGGCAACGATGTACTTAGAGACTTGCAGAAGTTGTTTGCGTACTATACAAATATGTTATCAAATATGAGTGTTTGTTTTTCAATACCGTAGCAGAGGTATTTGCAGAATATAACTCATTCATCTGTTAATGACTGCACTTATATGTGTATGAAAGTTAAGTGCCGACTTAAAATACAACGAGAATGTAAATAAAGGCGCCTACAAAATAAGAAATACAGTATTGTGTTTGCATTTTTTTTTTATTTTTCTTATGTTTATACATATATATATATATATATATATATATATATATATATATATATATATATGCAGTAAAACTTAAATATATTCTTTTGTTTGTAAAATATTACTAGTTTGCTTTTATGTTTATAGTTTGTTCGTTTGTAATAGCTGATTGTAACAATAGTTATTTAAAAATCGAAAATTATTCATACACACACACACACACACACACACATATATATATATATATATATATATATATAATATGCATGTAAGATTTTTCATATATACACCTAACATTCGATTTACATGATACTACAATTTGTTTTATAACGGCTGGAATTATGCGAAAAATTTCATATTACTTGGTAGATTTTCAGTTTAACGAAGTACATGGTAGTTAACAGTAATTAAGTAAGAGTAAATACGGTTAAATAATGATTACAAAATATTTCATTACACTAATTAATGGTATATTATTTATTGTACAGTTCTCATACATTATGATGTTTTTTTTTTATTTTATGAAAGTTAAGTTGTATATATTAGGTTGGTAGAAAAATAATTGCGGTTCATGACCTTCAAATTCGTATACATTTTTCCACTTGTGGTTCAGAACTGTTGGATGACTAACGGCTAACTTATGTGCAAGCTCTCGAATTGACCGTGGTTCTGATTCAACTAACGTCTTCAGTTGATCGTTATGAACTGAAGAAGGACGACCGCAACTTTTTTCATCTTCTAGGCTTTCGTCCTCAGCATGAAATTTTAGGAACCACCATTGCAGCGTAAGTTCCTTAACAGCACCCACACCTAAAGCATCGTTTCGTTTACGAGCAGCTTCTGCTGCTTTACCACCTGTTTTGAACTTATACAAAAAAAAATTCTTATTTACTTCTTTTCCATCTTCAATTCAATAGCACAATTTGAAGCAAAATTAATAATAAATCCAAAGTCGATGTTACTAAAATACAGACCGATAAATGAACTTTAAAATGATATTAATATGAACACGATGGAATGACACTATGAAAAAAATTAAGGTTGGAATTCTGAAAACCAAAACCGTAATTATTTTCCTACCAACTTAATAGATAAGAGTTTTTCGGTTTCTGCTTATATTAATACATAGAGCAAACAATATAGAATCCAAATTTCTTCTCAGGACATATCTGAGTATTAGTAAGTTTGTGGTTTATCAATTAAATGAAAATGATAGAATTATTGATTATTTCTTAATCTCTTTGGAAAACAATACATTTTTAAACGTATAACACACATGTACATACACACACACACACATATATATATATATATAATATATATATATATATATATATATATATATATGCGTGTGTGTGTGTGTGTGTGATGTGTATCGATTTACCTATTATATATTTAAATTTTATATTTGCTATTATAATGATTATTTTTTTATATTTCCATATTTAAAGTTTGTTTTTGATAAACTGATTTATATATATATATATATATATGTAATGTATTAAATAGATAAATGTAAATATATTTAACAATCATTATTTACAAATTAAATCAAAATATCATAATTCATGTACATTTTGCTAAGAATACTCGAAGTACACATGTGTTTTTGAACTCAGGCTGTACGATTTACAAAAAGAAATAATAGTATTTGTTAAATAATAAGAGCTGCATATCAAAATCCGTAACAAATCTTCTATAGATGCAATGTAGGTTTAAGGACTTGTCACTACAATGAATTCTTAAATCGTGCTATAAATCAATCCTTTAAAGTGGTCTGCACACTTCTTTCTAATGTCATTTATATTTATTTTTATTCTCGGTCATGAACCTCCGCCTATTTGTACGTGTGTCTCACCATACCGATAGTATGATTAAGCTTCCGCATTCCATATTCTTCCGGGATCAAAGTTGCTTAAACTTTTTTCCAATTGATTATCTACGGATGCATTTTTATATAAATTTAGAAAAATTATAGTAGTGTCTTATACACGTTCTTATAAAAACATATTAGTTCTATAATTATTTTGCAACCTGTTACGAAAAACATTATTTAATTAAATTTTAAAACGGAATTATTAAATTTTAGTATTTTGTAAATCTTTTTATATAGTAAATTTTTTTATTGTATTAAAATTCGAGAGAAATGAAAGTGTAATCTTTAAAATTTTCCAGATATTTTATCCATTATCTTAAATAATGTTAATGTTATGATTAAAATTGAACTTATTTTCACGTGGACTTACTTTGTTTCAATTTAAGTCTCATATATCCCAACCTGTTTATTATGTACTTAAAAGATGACATCAAGAAATTCTTTACAGTGTTTATTTCTTCTCATTTTATATGAAACAACTATTTTATTAAAATTGCTATATTCTTTTCAAACATACAAATATATTTTAAGTATACCCTTTTTTTAAATTTTATGTAATTTTTCAATATATGAGTAAGTTTGAATTTTGGTATCACCTCGTTAATAATAATAAAAAATATAATTTATAGAAATATTTTTGAAATATAAATTTTGTAATATTTTATTTATAACCAGTTATTATCTCTTGTACAATTTTTATTAATATACATTATTTAAATTTACATCGACATCTTATATTTATTTTTAAAACATTATAGTTGAATTTTTTTGGTATTAAAAAGCAATAAACTTACTAGAGATATTTTTATGTTTCAATAACGAATATTATTGACTGTTTTCTTTTTGGATTTTATTGAATATAAATATATTTTTCATACGTATAATAATCATTATTTATAGAATGTTTCTTTGTCATATTTTTATCAAAATTATCCTTATACATCATGGCAGTTGTATGAAATAACAGATTGAAATTATTTGATATCATTTTTAAGTTATCAGGTTTTTAATAAGTATCTTACTAAATTTATCAACAAAAAGATATAATAATTATGAAAAGTATTCAATTAAGATATTTTATATATTTTTATGAAACCTTTTCTCGGTTTAAATAAATCCCTTCGATGATTGTGAAGGCAGAATGCAACAAATTCTCTTATAAAATATTTTATTAGATACATAGGCGGATGAAAGTTTTACATAGTAAAACGTGTGAAAAGAACATAAAAAATTAAAATGAATAGCGTAATGGAGATCATAAGAATACTAAAGTCTTTATTGTGGTGTAATAAAATTTCGAAAGCCACAAAGAAAATGATTTATACTGCAATATTCAAAAGTATGGTAATATACGGTGTTGAAACATAAGTTAGAAAAATAATAATCGTTCGATGTGAAGAAATCATTTTCGAGTAAAATTCTTATCTTATCAAGCCGAAGAATTTATTTGAATAGTTATAATATCTAAATTTACTCAGTGATGTAACGCCAAATGATATATGGATGTTTCTTTTTATTTTTTAACATTTTAAAAATTATTTCTTGGGAAAATATCTTAGTAAGTTATACACACACACACACTCACACACACACACACACACACACATATATATATATATATATATATATATATATTATATTAAATTAATTTGTATCAAATTCATCTGAACATTGTTAATTATAGAAACTTTTGTATAGATGTATAAAGTTTAAAACATATTTTTTGGAAAACCTAAAAACAAATATAATTTAATAAAATATTTAAAATGATTTCTTGAACTATGATATCATCGATGTATATACATTAATTTCAAAAATATATAAACACCAGCGTGAACTTTAATGTTCTTAAATTTTACTTATGTTTTAATGAAGAAGTATCTCCTGCATTTATTTTTCGTTTACATTTTGTAAAAGTTATTGAATTACAACTAATTTTCCGTATAAGAAAAAAAATCTTTATTGGGTATGATTTGTAATTAATTCTTTGTATTAACGTAAAATGGTAAATATGAACCCTTTACACTATGAGATCACCTCTGTCGTGACAACGCTATTTTTCCTTAGAACTCTCGAGTCATCTCTGACGTGACACTTCATATTTATTGAAACAAATCAGTAGGAAACAGTTTTATTCTAAAAATCTATAAAATATAGGAGAAAATTATTCTTTTGGGGTCTAGAAGTCTGCTCTATTAATTCATATATTTTATATAAAACACTGCAAAATATATAACATCAAACCCATGAAATATATAAATTTTATTTGCAAACTAGTGGAGTCACTTGTGGGAAATTTTCGACATGGTGCGAAACATAGAGGAAGATTCGCAACATCAGATCAGGGAAATCGGCTGGATAGTAGATTATACACAATATAATAACCGCAGATCTTCAAGTCAAACATAATGACTGCTTGGTATGTTCAAATCGTGAAACAAAAGGTAGAAGGCGAACAAGAGTATATTTTTGTGAAACTTGCGACAGGAAGCCATTTTTACGTATAAGAAATTGTCTTGAAAAGAATCATACTTTAAAAGAATATAAATAACAATAAACTACATGTTTGTGTTTTGACATTATGCATTCTTTATGAACTATCGTCTTGTTAATAAAATTAATTATTAAAATTTAAATACCTGCAAGCAATTTCTTCATACCTAAAATGAGGTATCAAAACCAGAAAAAATAAATTAGAGTTGGCTGATAACAAACTGTGAAAACAATTGTAGCGCAAATGGTTATTATCTAAAAAATAAGAATAATAATTTTTACCTCCATAAATATACAGATATTTTTACATTTGAACATTATTATGAGATTATCACTTCATTTTCTCATATATAATTATTACAGTTATCATGTTTTAAATGAAAACTTTGTAAAATAATATTTAATTTTGAGGTTAATAAGGAAATATCTTCGTATTATAAGAGTTACGTATTCTTTTTTAGGTTTTATCATTTCTCTAGATACATTTAAAATCTGTAAATATAGTACTTGTAAAATTTATATTTAAGGAACCATTTGTTGGATAAAATCAAAATAATCTATACACAGTGACTTAAAATGATTCTCATCTCTGATAATAATTTTCTTCTAACTATATACTTTTTACCTTTTTATTTTTTGATATGTTAATATTTTATTATGCTGTATTTTTTATTTTTTGAATTAATTTAAAAAAAATATTACTTAATATTAGATTCTTAGAATTATATATATATATATATATATATATATATATATATATATATGAATAAAATGATGATAATAATCTACAAAAAAAGTAAATGATATGCTTATTTATTTTTATATTGTGTAATAAAGCTTTTTTTATCCAATAAATTCACAAATATTAATGATAGGTAGTCTGATGTAATAAAAAAAATCACATCCTTATTTTCACACTGTTTATTTCTGCATTGATTATTTCCCTTATGATTACGTAATATAAAAACAAATGACAGTCTGTATAATAAGTCTATCCACCAATAGATCAACAAGGGATTCATTTTATTGCTTAGCAAGTGAAGAAGGCACTCAAAGAGTATGAACATTTTCAACTTTTTAACATTTTTAGTACTTTCTCAGTAGAATATATTATTATTAATAATGTGTTATTTTCGTGATAATGAAACTTTAAATATATGTATATGAGTGCATGTGTGTAGATTAAATCATTATGTGTTATAATTGGACAAGAAATATGTAACTAATAAAGTTAAAACATTTATTACTCAAGAAAAAAAGACAGCACCACCACTTATTCTCCCCCATTAGCTGGAGACATGAACAGGCGTAAAGAAGACAAACTATATCTCAAATGACTGACTCTTTAGCAGACAACAAATTTAATATCTTCATGTGAAATCGTTTCTTGTCCGAGACAATAGTCAACCATCGAATAATAAAAAAAGCCTAGGGAAGAACAACACATCGTCTAAATGGTTCAGCTGAAAAACAACAATTACACAAACGAATTAAGATTCTGCGAAGAGAACAAAATAAGAATAATAAGCATATTGAGTTCGATTCGATCCAGAAAATTGTAAAAAACCATCGTTCGTTCGATTTTTTTACGATGCCTCCTCTTTAATGAGAATTGTTTCTTAATAAGGACACAAACAAATAATTAGTGGGTTTTTGTTGCAGACGAAATTCGACTGTTTCGTGTACGAGTGGGCCACGACTTTTTCGTGTTTTTTGTTTTTGAAACAATATAATTAAAGTGTACAGGCCACGCCTACATTTACTTAATATATGCCCCGCCCACCGTGGTGTCGTCCCCACCCAATTCGTTGTAATGAAGAATTCAAGCATATGTGAGTATAGTTACTTCTGTGCGACTTGACTTCTGCCATGTTATAAATACGTCCGGGCTACTGAATTTCACCGAAAAGTGTCAAACGCTGCGTTACCTAAACGGCACAATTGTAGAACGTGTTTTATTTCACGTCAAGCAATTTTGCACTCTATTGGAACAAAATATAAAATACGAACTTGAATCGTTCGTTTTTATTTTTTACTTATGTATATATATATATATATATATATATATATATATATATATATATATTTATATATGTCGATAATTATTATTATTGAATAAAAACGTTAAAAAAAGAACTCCATATTTAGAAAATTTATTCTTAGTATCTTAAAAGTAGATTAATGAGCATATATATATATATATATATATATATATATATATATATATATATATATATATATATAATATTGTTAAACGATATGTTTCAGTGAGTTTCATTTTGATCTTATAAAAAAGTTTTTTATAATAAAATCGATTATTTATATAATCTTGTAAAAAGATAACATATGGTTGTCTTTTTATAGTTTTGCTAGATAGACTTAAAATCTGTCTGCTTAGAACCTCTTAAAGATAAACATTAGGAGATTTTAAATTTTAGGAATTTGATGTTTACTGTTTAAACATACAATAAATGATTATTCATAATTTTTTATTGTCGATTATGCATATTTCAATGACAATGCACATCCCTGGAGCACTTTTTAAGACAATTTTTAAATGTTACAGATGTAAAAAAATTAATGTTTACATTTTTTTAAAAACTAGAATTTTTTTGATATAGAAGTATATTAAACCTCTTTTTTATACCTATATGTCTATATTGCTTATAATTATATAAATAGATGATATTTATATAAAAAAATTCTTATAAAAATTATAGTTATTCAAAAAATTTGTACAAGAGAGATAATTGTTTATACAGGTTTGTCAAAACATTGAAGGTTGAAGATAAAATGTCAATGTTTTCAACGTTAATAAGATTGATTATTTGTTAACAGAAAGTAGAATATTTGATATTTTTATTTATTTATTTTTTAAATAATACTTATAATTGAATTATTAAAAATATATTTTCATTTTAAAAACAAATTTCTATGTAAAAAGAATAAAATGAATTCTGATAAAACTAAAAATTTATCAAAAAAAAGTAATATAATCGATTCAACTAACAAATATAAACATAAAAATTCATCACAATACTTCCTCACGAAATTTACCATACAAATCGATTAACCTGTTGATTTTATAAGAGCGGCGTTTCGTCTACCATTAAAATGTCGAAATATCGGCGGCATGTCCTACAACAAATGTACACCTCTGTGATCATTTAGTCGTGTTATTAGTATTCTTGTCCCCGCGTCGTTTAGCACTGGTCCCGGCGGCGGTAACCGAACCCAGTACCCGCGCGCAAAAAAACTGGCGGATCTTCTGCTCGTCGCAGACAACCATTGGCAGCAACAGCAACAGTCGCACCATTACCGGGTCCTTTTCTTATTTACTCCTTCCTCCGTCCGTATGAAATGATCAACCTACGCGTTCATAACAGATCGATGCTGTGCGAATTGAAGTTGGTCGGTCGTATTGCACAGATAGGATTTTGTAAATAATTATTTTTAATCATATATATATATATATATATTATTTTTTATTAACAAAAAATATTTCTTATTGTCCAAATTTTTATTATATGAACAATTACTTTTTATTAATCATAATTTTACATTTTTTGAAAGGATTTTGATTTTTTTTTTTACTTCATATTCAATTTCAATCATTTTTTTTACAATACTCAAACAGTAGTGTATACTTCAATCAATTATAAGAATTCAGTTCAGGATTAATGACAAGAAAAGTTAAAAGTCATCAGAAATCAAATACTATGCTTAGTATTCATATCATCTTAAATAATTAAATTTTGGAAAAAATAATGATCATTGTCTAGTATTTTTATAGTAAACAGAATGAAAATGTTAGTTGGTCATTACAAATTATGCTGCTTTATTTAAACAATGATATTTTAGATATTTTTCTAAAATACTGTTGATCACTTCTATAAAAATCAAATTATTTACATCTAAAATTTAAAAAATAACAATCAAACGAATTGAAAATTTCAATATAAAATTATATTACTCTGATTTTAATAATAAACATTTATTTTTTGTTTTTAATGATCACTGATATCAATTATATTCTTTCTTAAGGTTAGCCTTGAAATATTTATTTTTAAGGATTTGTTTGCTTCAATGTGCTTTTAACAAATTAAAACCGTTAGTAAATTTATTTATTTGATTTGTAACAGTTAATAGTGTTTTAAAAAGAGGAGAAATAATTAAGACACATAAGTCAGTTTAATCAAGAAACAAGTATTATGTTTGATGGCATAAAGATTTCACTAAAAGCAAAGTTTATTGAACTGAAAAAAAGCCAATAAACAATCATGTTTTCTGAAATAAACAAGAAAATTATATATAATATTCTCTTTAATCTGATTTTATAATAAAGTAATACCTTTCCTTCGTAGTTTCTAATCAAAGTATAAACAATGATAATGTTTTATCAATATTAAAGATAATAAAATTAAACTATTTAAATATGCAGTTATTTCGAACACAAAATTCATACTTTGAAAAAATAAAAATTAAATTCTAGCTATATATATATATATATATATATATATATATATATTGTATCATTTTAAATTTAATCAACATCTTATTAAAGGCATAACATTTATGTAAAACTTAAAACTTTATTTATTGCGTTTTTACTATAATTAAAATATATGTAAAAGTACTGATTTACTGGACATAAAGTTTATTAAAATATATATTGTATTAACTGAATAGTGATTACTAATTTAAGTGAAAGAATAAGTTGTAGGTAATAAACAGGAGTATACTAGGAATTGATGTAAATTTAATTTTATTAATTTTAGAACTATATATATATATATATATATATATCAGTGTAGTGTGTATTTATAAGAATATATGCTTGTAAGCAAGTAAATAAAAAGATAGTGTGTAATCAAGTGTTGCAATTCGACATTTGTAACCGATAAAACTGTTAAATGATTGTAATTTACATAATCCCAACCATAAATGTTTGTTGGACGACATATGGTTATCGACTATGTTCATATCCTCATGAATATGGGAGCCTGTGTTACTGCTGATTCGTTTTTCGAATTGCTACCGTTATTTGATGAACCAATTCTGAATTCGTTCACTTATAAATATGGTATTTTAAACAAAAAAATAATAGTAGTAATTAATAATGGCTATAATGTCATCATTTGAAATAAATATGACTGTAAAATATAGTTATCTATATTAATAAAGACATAAATATATTCTAGACAATATGCACTCAGTCATTTTGAATTCTTTTTCTGTATGTGCAGAAACGTTTCTGTGCATTTATAATTAATTACTTTTGACTAGAGAAAGGGTTTTATTTATATTGTCTTTTTCTGAACGTTTTATTTCTAAGGTAAAAAATTTATGGATATTTCATGCATAAATGTAAATATGAACACACACAACACGCACATACACACACACACATTTATATATATATATATATATATATATATATATATATAAATTAATATATTCCTCAACAAATATCTCTTCCAGATTTTTCAATTTGAACGATACTGTACCTCTCATTTCTATCCACTTCCAATGCATTTTCTGATAACATTATTCTATCCATTTTTATATCTCTGTAGGTTTTTTTATAATGTGACATTCAGTGAATAATGTATGTTGTGAATATATTTAGTGTACAAATTAATTTGGTTCCTTTTTTATAGAAAATGAATTTTCCGAAAAAATAAACTACATTTCAATCCTAAAAATATCATCCATTAGTTTGTAAAACATTGCTTCATCTGTTAGGTAACTGACGAATTCTTTATCAAAAAAAGATGGCGGTCGCAAGTCGATGGAGTTGTAATGCATTTTCGGACCTCTTCCACTGATTTAGTATTTTTTGCAAGTTTTATGCACCACAATACCTTCCCTCAAAGTTGAACAAATAATTACTGTCAGAATTTTTTTTCACCTGGAATGCGAAAAGTATGCAATTTCTAATATTCTGTTTTCGAATGTCATCGGATTCACTACTGTTTTGTGAGGTAATGCTAACAAATTTAAATTATATACATATTTACAAACATTTTTTTTAAAAAGCTACTATTTTAAATAGGTTTTTAAATTTATAAAAAATTAATATTTAATCATTATTTTCTTTAAAAAAAACTATATATTGACAACTACTCACTTTTTAAGGTTACAAATAGTTAAATAATAAATAACTAGTAAGCCTAATTTTGAACTAATTGTTAAATTAATAAAATTTTATACTTATAAAATTAATAAATCTAAAATTTGAATAAAAATAATGTATTTTTTTGTGTTTTAGAACAATACAAATACGTTTTAGTTTATAATCTATATTAATCACTTATTATTTTCAATATAACTAATGATCTGATAACAACAAGTACACAATGGTTTAAACGATATGATAAATTAATACGATAAATTAATTAATAGAACAATAAAATTGATTATAAATAATATAGTTTTTTAATTTTTTCACACAGTTTTGGATGTTATTGAAAATAAAAAAATATATCTATTTTCCTTCTAAAAGAAATTTTGTATCAATTTCTATAAATAATTGAATTTACTTTTCATATAAATCTTTTATTTTAGAGTAAAAATAGGTACATATTATAAGAATGATTATATAAAGTAGTCATTAAATACACGAAATATATACAATAATTTATTGTAGAAACAGGAAAAAAATATAAATATTTGTATATACAGCAGACTATTATTAGTTTTGTAGTACACTGCAAGTTAAATTTTGTTAAAAATTATATAATAATAAAAAGTAATTACATTACAAAAAGTCGATATTTCTTTTTTTCTAAAAATCAAACTATGAACTCATTTTTTATATAAAAAGAATATTAATGTTAATCTTCAATAAATTATTACAATATATTATAAATATTTTCAGTATTATATGTATAACTACTAATAATTATAAAATTAATAGTTTAAAAAGAATAATATTTATAAATGACCGAATAAAAGACAAAAAAACGTAGAATTGTATTTTGTAGATTCATCATTATAGGCTACTTATTTTTCTTGTAAGTTAAAGTATATGTACATTTCTGAAAACAGTAAAAACCAATCATCTATCTTTTTTCTTTGAAAACAATATAATCTTTAAAATTTTATACATATGAGATTGTTTTTTTTTGTATTTATTTTCATATTATTGGTGGTATTAACAAAATACACAGATTTGGATATATGAACATGTTTTAAATTTCGATTAAGAAAAGTATTAGATAAAAATTATAAAGAAATGTTATTAATAACAAAAATAAATCAAAAGAGTGATAAAACAGTATTTGTGTGAATGTTTTACAAACGTTATATCCTGAAAATTCTACTTAAACTTCAACTAAAACAATTGGACATTATATTTTAATAGATTAAACAATTATTATTTGTGTTACAGTTACGATATTCAGTTATTTGTCTCGTCATTCATACAAATATATAAAAACTCTAACATAAAAATATATAAATATCATTTAATTTCATGCGTGGATGATACAGCAGTTAAAAAAAATTTGAAGCATATTTTTATTTCCATTGTATACTAATTGTTTCAACTGTACAAGTCGCTGAATTTTAAAAACATGTCTTATTCTCAAGTTTCTCAACATTTGTCTACGTTGTTTAAATACATTTTACATTTTTTCGTGGAATTTTTGTTATATGTTTTAATGTTTACATTTAAACATTCACTATATCATTAATATATGTATATTTTTGTCTTGTTTAATTGTTACATACAGGTTTTCTTACAAGTTCAACATACAGACATGTATGTGTATATATGTATATGTATATGTATATATATATATATATATATATATATAATATGTTATAAATATATTAAATATATTTTCTGAATATTAACTTTATTCATTGCATATTTTCTATACCTGTTTAAATGAGAAAATTTCGACAGTAAAATAATACATATTCTTTAGTATGAATAGTTAATTTTTAAATATTAGTAACATTTTTTTATAGCTATAGAACACAATACAATAGAACACTATAGAACGGCTACAGAAATATTTTGTTTAAATCTTTGTCAGTTAAATGGATATTAAAACAGAATATAATATACAATAGTACGTTTACTAGGATTTGTTTTCATTCAAAATGACTGTAAATAGACGTTTTTCTTAAATTAAAAATAATATAATGAAAATATGTTTAATTTGAGAAATTAATGATTTTTATTAAAAAATATTGTACAATTTTTGTTGAATCAAAAATATGAATCTTTGTAGAATTTGAAATCGTTTATTTTTGAATCTTATTTTCTAAAATAGTTATTATTATATTTCCGTTAAAATATACTATTTTTATGAATTCTAATCACAGAAATTGTTTCATTAGTAATATTTTGAGTGTATATATTTATATACATATATTAGGTTTGTGCAAAATGTAGAGGACTTGTTTGACAAGTTTTCGGCTTATTTTCTTAATATATAAAATACAATTTAATCATTAAACTAGTTCCCTTGCTTCCTAGAACCTTCTACTATTAACAATTATGTGAAATATCATATGATATGATTTAATGATAAATATAACCTCACAAACAATGGGGAACACAATGTGAGACTAAAAGTTGTATAGTTTAGGGATTCTCAACCTTGAATAATATAGCTCCCAGGAAAAGATTTTCCAAGAAGCCCACAGATGAAAATAAGGTAAAAGCGAGGCCACGTCATGATTAGGAGGCCATAGAAAAGTGAGAAATGAAGAAAACAGATAAGTGAAGAGAAAAGAAAACAGAAGTGATATGAACAGAGAAGTAACCATCACGGAGAAGTGAGAAATGAAGTAAACAGAGAAGTGAATGGAAAAGAAAACAGAAGTGATGTGAACAGAGAAGTAACCATCAATAGATCTTAAAAAATGCTCATAGAGCTACAGAGTAACATAGCAGTCAAAATAACATTCAGTCAAAGAAAACATCATTTTTGGATTAAAAGTACAATATTTAAAAAGTATTCACAGCTTTGGGATAAAGCAAATTTTTTTTTTATGGGATTTTCTACTTCGTATTTGGTAGAATTAGGTTTCAGTTATGTGAATTATGTACTTAGCCTAACGCAGAATCGCCTTAATATAATGCATAGAGGTGATCTTTGGTTATCCCTCACATCAATAGTACCGGATATAAAAAAACTTGTTCCTGGGCATCATGCACAAGGATCACATTGATCGAGAAATACTTAAAGTATACATTTTTACTTAATTATTTTTTTTCGTATAAATCATAAAAAATATAATAAAACATTATTTGCAAGTAAAATATTTAAATAGCTATTATTCTACCAGTTGGACAGGGGAACAGGAAACAAGGTCGGAAGGGGGTCACGATCGAAAAATGGTTGAGAAACACTGGTATCGTTGACATTGCATTCGTTACGAGTTCCAATAACGGAAAAAGGTCGCTAAAGCATGCGAATCAATTGAGTCTGTTCTTGGTGAAACTGTTGTGTTTCACAATATCTGAAAATATTGGTTTCGAAATTTTAAAGACAAAATTAAGTAGAAGGTAATAGAAATCTTGGGTAACTAGTTTAATGATTGATATATATATATATATATATATATATATATATATATATATTTATATGTATATATATATATATATATATATATGTATATATATATATATATATATATATATATATGTATGTATATGTATGTAACTAAAGGTTTGAAAAATTTTTTTTAATAAAATGAACATTTTTTACTAATCCACATAATTTGTAAAATTACACTATTAGATCTTGTCAAATTAGAAAATTTCTATAAGTATTAGGTCATTAAATCTAAATTTCTGTAAAATTAATGATATATAAACAATACATTGTTCTGAGTATGCTTTTAATTAAAAATCGTTGAATATATCATTAGCACTTATAATTTATTACTGAATATGTATTCAAAGGTGGACTTTTTCTTTAAGCTAGTAACCATAATACATAGTAAGGTTTCAATCAAATATTTAAACATAGTTTTTTCTTGTTATATGATCAGTCAACTATCAACTGCTATGTTCTCAAAATAAAGCTGTCATCTTTTTTTGATTGATTTGAATATTTGTTTTTCAAAATCGTTATATGATCTGTGTTTTTTTACATTTAAATTTATAAAGAAATATTACGAGTCTTTTAGCACATTTGCGTTGTGTATTGAAATAGTATTGATTTATTGAGTTTATTATTTATTCTTTCCTTATAATTATATAATTGGATAACAAATAATAAAAACAGATTTATTATTTCTTTCTCTTTCTCTCTCTCTCTCTCTCTCTCTATATATATATATATATATATATATATATATATATATAAAGAGTGATAAAGGATGACAAATTTTATATTTGGATTTTCACTTACTCCACAAGTAACAAAACATTTTTCTGATCAAAAATGTTCAATAAATAATTATTGGTCATTTATGATTGTTAGTAATGCTATTATGGTGGTGATTTCAATCTATCCAACGAGTTTTCAAGAGCAGTTTGAGTAAGTTACAAAATGAAATATGATGGTAAGATTCATCGTTTATTTTTTTAAAAAAATCGGTTAATTAGTTCGCTAGAACTTGGAACCAAAATGTATCTGATAGAAGTAAAATATAAACGAATTCTTAAAGTTTTTAAAAAAGCGAGTTCTATAAAAACTTAATATTTTAAGTCTATCCATTTATAGAATATACGGATGAATGGAGATCATGAACTTAACCTAACCATATAATCGTTATTTGATCCAAGTTTTGCTGATGATAAGACAAATCGACGTATACAGTATTTGACAATTTTTCTGATGAAACGTACAGAGAACGTTATTTTTCATTAACATTGTCAAAAAAGGTTTGTTTTCTTCTGTGACGACAAACATTAATCTTCCATCCTTAGTTCATTCATAAACTGAACCTGATGTTCTTTTAATATTGTGTTTTTTTTGCCCGATTTAATTATTTTTGAAACAAATCTTACTCTTGTTTCTCGTTTAGTAAAATATATTCATAATATATATGTATATATATATATATATATACTCGAATATATATATATATATATATATATATATATATATGTGTGTGTGTGTGTGTGTGTGAATGTGAGTGTAGCGTGAAGGAATATAACAATAGCTTATTAAAAAAATATTTTCAAGATTGTTCCAAATTATAAGCAACAAAAACACAATGAAATAATTATATATACAATTCTCTTAAAGAAAATGTAAACAATACAAAATTTTATGCAAAATATAAGATATTGATATTGTTCTTAAGGATTTAATTAACAAAATATTTTATAGAATCAAATATTTATCTCGTCGAATTTTATTATATGTTTTATATTCCTTAATTGTTTTATCAGAGTTAACATACTAATTAAAGTTCATCATTTTTCACAGTAAACTTTATATAGACTAATTTAGATTAAATTCTCATCAATAAATACATGGTCCCATAGTGCGGGCTTGTATCTCTCTCTCTATACATATATATATATATATATATATATATATGTACTTAATCAAACCCTTTGGATAATATTTAATATGATTATAATCGGTTTATCCCTTTTCTACACGTTATACACTTAAGAAACGATTCTTGACACGAAAATGGCTTAAATAACAATTGATAATTTGACCAAGGCCAAATTATACCACCGTTCTGATACAGTATTTCTGTGTCATTGTACATACATATGCGCTATCATAGACAGATCACACGAGCAAACACGTATGACAAGTGTAGATTGACGGGTCACAAGATGACAGCCGATAAGACACGCTGAGAAGGAAGAATTCGATGCTGCTCCGATAGAGGCTCATGCTGACAGATGTGGTGCTGAGATTTCTCGACAAATTTTGTCGCGATTTGTTAATAATTTCAGATTATATGATACAACATACGATATCTGTCGATGAAGAAAGTTCGGTCGTTAATAAAACGCACGGAACACGATTACAGATGAAAAATTGTAGCGGTGTACATTCATATATGTATGTGTGTGTATATATATATATATATAGTGATTCAATTTAGCCTTCTACATGGAAGTATTAAAAGGGGGTGTAGGGGTTAAGAAAAGTTATATTATTTTTTATTTAGTATTTTAGTTCAATTCAATGCTAAAATACAATTGAACTAAAACACTAAATGAGGTATAACATGATTTTTTTTAATATTTGCCTTTTTTAATAACTTCGTGTAGAAATCTAAGTCGAATCATCTTATATATATTGTAAATTCTATTAATTGAATTAATTATTAATGTACTTAAATTATTTGTTATAATTATAACGTTTTCCATCATTTTATTAATAAAATGTAGATGTATTTATGAAAAATCAAAAAACATCCAATTAATGAATAAAAATATGTGGTAAAATTTTAATTTATCTTTGAAAATATTTTTTGTTTGAATATTGTGTTTTTATTAAAAAATCATTTATGATTTTTTTAACAGAACCGTTTCTCTTAAATGTTTTCAAAACACATTTAATCAATCATTGTATGAAAATAGTTTCGTTAAAAATGTATTGGGATCTAATGAAGAAAAATTATTTTTTAAAAAAATGTCAGTACTAAGGGCACCAAACTATATGATTATATAACTTTTTATATTATTAATTTTTTTAATGGAGATAATTAATTAAGTCTCATAAACCCAAAGGTATGATTTACCACTTGAAATCTAGTTTGTGCATTTTAACTATTTTAATATGTAAAATTTTGAAAATATATATATATATATATATATATATATATATATATATATATATATGTGCTCAAAGGAACAGGTTGTTTCATAATCTTTATGAAAATACAAGAGAGACCATAAGTCGCAAATATAACTGGACCAGGTTCCATTGTCCGACGGACGACCTTAATGCTGTCGCAGATGATGTCGCGAAGGACAACCCGTCTGTGTGACGTGACAGCATGACAGGTGACACCGGTATCCTTACATCTTGCGACACACAAACGGCTAAAAATAACATCGCACTATGACTGGAACAATACTTACTTGTCTTATGTACGTACGTGAATTTAATGTGAGAAATAAAAAAAAAATGTATAAAACACTGGCATTCAAATAATAAATCTTTTGTAAAAACATTCAGAACAAGAACATTGCATTTTTTAGTCATAAATTCTAATGATAACCATATATTTTCATTTTAATTGCTTAGTGCGAATTTTTTTGATGTATGGTGTGTCTTTACCTGAAGATATTTTAAATAAATAGTAACAATGTTTTTCATGCATTTTGACATACATTGAACGGCTCATAAAATAGTTCATTCGGAAAAAAGTTTTCAGTCAATAATCTTTTATAAATCGTTTATTATAATATTGTTTGTAGGAAGATTCGTCAAGAATTGTAGTCAAAAATCTATGTGATTATAAAATGTTATATATATATATATATATATATATATATATATATATATATGTCAATAGGAAAAAATATTTATTCATTCTATGTCATATAAAATAAATTGTTTTAAATAATATATGTTCATATTTGTGTTCCTTGTTAAAACTGAGCAAATGCAAAAAAAAATAATAAAAAATGTTAACAGACAACGTTAAACAATGACATAAAAAACACGAGGACTTATTTATCTCTGAAAATAAAACAATTTGAAATATTTCACATTCAGAAACAGAATTTATCTACAATATAAAGTTATAAAAGTTTATAAACAATAAACAATAATTATATATAAAAAATTATATTAAACTTTTCGAATAAAATGTGACACTGTGACAAATAAAGTCACTAATTTAATGTAAATATATTTGACTGTTAAACTACTACTAACAAAATTTAAAACTGTATCTATAATATAAAAATGTCTCATATTTCTTCGACCAATAGCACTATATTTGTCGAAAAGGTAATAAATACTTAGTATCGGTAATAAAATATATACTTTAATACCGAACCCGGTATAAAAAATCAATAAAAGTATAACAGTTTTTAATTTTACTTTCAAATAAGCTACTCGTTCTTTTTTTGGTTCTTTGGCCACCTGTATTTTTCGGCCAATTAAAACGTATAAAATTATTTTTTTCTTGATCGGTACACGAAAAATTTATTTAAAGATAACATCGCTATCTAGAAAAAATAAAGAATACTAAATATATTATACTAATATGCAAGGGATTCAAAAGTTTCATCTCTGTGATATCTTAGAATTAAGATATAAAATCAGAAAAAAAATGATTTTATGAATAGAAATGTTAATATTTATATAAAATAAAATTGTATGTTTTTGTCATGTAATTTGCAATTTTATTATCTAGCTAATATACAATACTATTAATTGAGCATATCACACATATCTGTATGTATAGACATATATATATATATATATATATATATATATATATATATATATATGTGTGTGTGTGTGTGTGTATACACATATATGTATATATAAAATTTTTATTGAAATATAAAAAGTAATGACTAAAAATATTGACAAGTTTTATTAAATTACTTTTCATATTTCACGTTTCTTTATATAATTTATAACATAATGAGGTTATAATTTTATAAAATGTAAATTTAAAAGTACTTAGAAACAGTCAAATAGAAAAGTAAAAGATATATTTAAATATGAATATATTATTTATTTAGAAGTAAATATTTATCTTCTTCTAAGACAAATTTAATAATTATTTTTTATTGCCAATCTTCAAATTCACTAATGATTTTATTAGTATAAAATGTATACAGAATTAAATTACTGAATTCAGATAGGCAGAGAGCAATTTATTCTAATATTAAATGTACAGTTAATATGTTCCAATTTTTTATATAAAAGATAAAAAATAATCAAGAATAAACATATGTATGCTTTAGAAAAAGGTGCATTTATTTAAATCTGGATTAATTGAGGGTTCATGGTTAAGCAGTGAGCGAAATTTATCCAATTTGAGGAATAATTTATTAAAAATGAAAAAATATTCATCTGGGTTACAAAAAAGACACTTTTTTCACGTAAAACTTATTAATTTTCAATTTACCTTCGAACAAACGTTATTCATAATATTTAACCCTTTGCTCTCGGAGATTTTTCACCTCACCTACTAGCTCGAACATATTTTTTAACAAAATAGCAAGCAAAAAAAATAAATTCAAATTGATGTAGAATTTCAAATAATTTCTTTATTCAAATGAAACTTCAAAAATACAATTAATAATTCGTGTTTTATAAAAAAAAATATTATTTGTTAGATTTACGATGTTCTCCCAGAGAGAAAAGTCGAGTGGAAAGGGTTAATATATATGTTTAATTCATTTGAATTGTGAGTGATTTATAATTTTTTAAGTGTATATATAGTCATATTCGGTTATAGTGATTACTGCAGGACTGATTATATCTTTGTTATAATCAATTATCCTTTTATTCGTAGATATATCTATATCAAGATGTGCAAATCAAAAATTTACATGAAAATTTAATTAATCCAGTTGATAACTTATTAAATTTTCCGCTCGCTATATAAAAATATAATAGATATATTTAAAAAATCAAATAATTAACAGATATTTACTTTGGCTAGCATTTTCTGTACTTTCAAAGTATTTTTAAAGAATAATCTTTAAATATTAAAATAGATTTTACTTGCACGAATAAAATATTTTTTCATTCCACAAGGCAAATCATTTGTTGATCAAAAATGTACAATAAATGTTGATTGATTATTTTTTATTGTCGTCTATTCGCATTTTAATGGCGATCCCATTACTCTTAGTGCCAATTCACTTATTAAATTTTCGATAGAATATAAATAACCAATTATATATTATATTATTGGCTAGTTCTATAATTTAACTTAATTCTAGATTATTAACTTAATATAAATTCTACTTTCTTTTTCTTTTAGTAGAATTAGTAAAAAGTATATAAAAGTTATATTCTTGATCAAGATGTCTTCGTTCGAATCTTAAATATTTAAATATGAAATATTTTAGTCGGCATGAAATATTTTTGTAAAATATTTTAAATATATTAGATCGGCCATTTCATCAAGACTTCAGATCTGTGATGCACTGATAATTTTTTGAATTTATGTCCTAAAAATCGAATATCAAGTTTCTAATATATACTATTTCTAATATATAAATATTAGCAAAAAGTATAAAAAAAATTTTAATCTAAAAACTTTTAAAAATATTATCTGATAGTAAAAACAATTGAATATATATATAACTAATAATAATTATGTAAACTTTATATTCCATACAGACTGATGCAGTTTTTCAGCTTTGTGTGTTTGAAAATTGCATGCTATCAATGGCTGTCATTTTGAAAAGCATTCATCGTCACTCCACCACACAAACGTTTAACAATCAGTCATCAAAATACTTTAAACATCAAATATAAAATTAAAAATCTGTAAACCTGATCGTGGTATGTGTGGAATCCACCGCCATCTTTATTGTCAACAAACGAACGAATATCAGCGCGTTGTTTGTGAGTTTCTTTTGTCGAAAGTTAAACATGGCGAAATAATGTAATTGCAGATATAATATAATAATTGTATCTTATATTTTTTAAGAATAAGAGGTACGTTCAATCATTTTTAGAATCAATAATGTGTTATTGTGTACTGAGGAAAATCTTATATTCTATGTTTTCCTTGGAAAATATATACGAATGAATCTATATACGTCCACACATGAATTTGTTAAGAAGATTCTAGATTCATGTCATTAATAAGGAATGAAAAATAAGCACCTGTAATATGATAAACGAAGATGTATTTATCTATTTGAATGAATTATTTTCTGGTATTTACAAACAGTGTCTATGTAATTTGATGAATAAATGTTTAACATTTCAGCTAATCGATAAATTTAAGATACAATGTACGGAAAAATATGTATAAAATTTATTCAAGGTACTATAAAGAAAATGTTATGACATATATTAAAGATAACATAAATCGTATATGATGCAATTATTAAATGTATAAAATGGATATTTATTAAGTGTATATGTATAAATTTTAAAAGAAATTACAAGGTATATAAATCCGAGATTGCAATATCATATTAAACGAGAATGTTTTAGTCAAGTATATATAAAAAATAATATTTTGAACATATAAAAGACATAATTCCAAAAAAACCTACAGACTTAAATGTTTCAAATTAATGTTACCATATTGTTGGTATGATGGTAATTTTTAATTTATTTTTTTCAACAGACTGATATGATAGTAGATTGTAAAAGCTATAGAAATGTAATAATTGAACGAGTTATCAAATTATGATAATTACAGGACGATTTATGACAGAGAAAATTATGAACAGTACTTACCATACATTATTGATAGATATTTATCGTCAATTGGTTGATGTATCATTAAAGTGCTGAAATGTGAATAATATTAATACTTTCAGTTAATAACAGTTAGTTAGTATGTATAATTACTTAAAAAGGATGGTATCAGATTTATAATAATAAATTATTATAAAAAGTATTTTCTTTGTTATCATCCTAACAAATTATTAATTAATCTAAGTTAAAAAAATATATTTGATTATTACACTGAAGATCATTTAATGATAATATGTGTATTTAAATATAAAAATGGGTATGCTAAATATAAAATATTTAACCATTTTCTTATTAATGATAAGTATATTTTTTAAACATACAACAAATATTAAAGTGATTTGTTACTTAAACCCTTATTTCTCTAAATTAATCATGTGCAGTAATTTGAACATAGTTGAAATGATGAGTGTGTGAACTATTTAAGTTCCATTTATGTCTTTTCATATAACTATTTGAAAAACGTTGCTATATTATCTTACCTAAACCTTAACTGATTCCACTTTCTACAAAATGTAACTAAATATTTTGACAGATACAAATACACACACATACATTTATACATATATATATATATATACATATATATATATATATATATATATATATATATATATACATATATATATATATACATATATATATATATGTATGTATGTATTCAAGCAAACATAAATGTGCATTTCAACTTAATTAATTTACATTGATTAATAGGAACTATATAAAAATATGTTGTTAATTATATGTGATGATGCATTTTAAATAATTTTCTTGTTTTTCTTCATCGTGCAATGTTTCACTCCGGTGGTAGACTTAAGAACTAATCGTTGTGTGACGTCAGTGACCTTTTAGTACGGATAAACTGCTGTCAGTTTCAGCGTTTCATTCTTTCTTTGAAAAACTCGACTTTACTGTCAACGATCTCGTGTGTTTTTATCCAATGAACAGTACATATTCCTCTGCAGAACTGCATGTGTGTTTATCGCACATAATACGTATGTATTTTCTTTCTATCTCTTTTCTTATATATATATATATATATATATATATATATATATATATATATATATATTCAATGACATGTGATATAATATGACAAATATAATAACGACTCTTCAAAAGGACACTTTCTTTAAAAATCATAAAATTGTACATAGATATTTATATTGCATATTCCTGCGTTATAATATATATATATATATATATATATATATATATATATATATATATGTAAATATGTATGTATATATATATATATATATATGTATATATATATATATATATATATATATTCATACATGTATTTGAATAATATTAGGAATAATAATCATAATAATACCTGTTTAGAATTTCAAATCGAATGGTAGAATGTTTTTTTTTAATAATAATATAATAAAAGAATATATTTACATAATATACAATACATAATTCTACTTACAAAATACATACACATTTGAGGACTTGAAAATTGTACGTAATTATATTTGAAATTGTATTAGGTTACTGTAGGCCAAAGTACTGTAGACAACAATATTTATTAATTGAATTTTGTAAAGGAACGAATATTGTTTTTAAACATACTTTGAGTTATTACATAACCCCTTATCAGTATTAACTTGCATTCAAAATTCACTCTTTTCAAAATATATTTATTCTATTATTATATACTTTCTGTATTATATAATTTGTTTGACACTACGGGTTTCGTATTAATAAAGGCACGTTTACAAATGTATAAATGTTTTATAACTTTATAGCTGTTTAGAAATTAATAATGTTTAGAAAGTGTATTAGTTGTGTTGTATTGTGCATTGAAGGAATATTTTTTTGAAAGTGTTGATGAATTTCAAAACCGTTTATTGATTAAATATTTCTCAGTTAAGCGTATCCAGTCATCTTTACAAGGTAATTTTTCCTCATTTCACAAATCGTAAACTTTTATTTTGATCAAAAATATCATGTAATTGATTACAAAGCATTGTTTTATATTTATTATTTTCCATTTTTGTTTATTCACATTCCAATTGCTATGGCTTCATTCTCAGAGGTTTAAAATTTAAAAAAATATATTTTTATATATCTTTTCTAGTTTTACAAGAATGATTTGTGTGTCTTTTTTGCAAAACTAGAGACCTATTTTAGTGTTATAGTTTTGTTACGATAAATACGGTCACTTCCAGAAATGACTGTATGAAAGTTCGTGACAATGAACACTGAAATAAAAAATCGTTTTTACTACACATTTTTTGTTACCAATATATAAAAATATAACTTTATATTAATTTTGACATTGATTATGCCAGTTTCAATTGCGATTCCAGTATTTTTAAAGAAGACAAAGAATATGTGTCCGTAAATTTTTTGCACTTCTGTGCTGTGAAGATTATGAAATCGCCGACAAAATGTCTATAAATCAAATCAATAGTTGCCAAATAAAATGATCATAGTGTGAGATTCATTTGTCAAAACATGTCAGTATTTAATAAGTTCCAAAATTGACATAAACAATTCTTGTTGCATTTGATTCAAGAAACAAAACTGAATTCACAACACATAAATTGTGGTTTTTTTAATAAATTTATTAGAAAATTAATCTTCTATTTTTCTGTTACAAAATTTTTAGTTTTAATTATATAGAGATACGTTTATATATATATATATATATATATATATATATATATATATATACTTATGTATATGTATACATTAGTGCGCATATGTGTAATTATCGTAGACAGATTGACACTATTAAGTGATTAAAAAATCATCAGGAATTAGCATATCACAAGTATCTTTTATCGTCGCACTATACAGCAAATCTAAATATTTAGCGAACGAACCTAATACAGATAGTGTCAATTATGTTCTTTTTGAAATTGTTGTCTCGCAATACAACATGGATTAGCGAGCCAGTGTTGTTTACTAAATCTCCTTTCAATATCAATCTCAACAATGCAGAAATCTAGACGCGATAGCTAGTCACCTAGTTAGTCAGGTACAAAAGAGTTTCTCGGAATCCACAGTTAAAACGATATCTTAGTATTGGCGTGTACTGAAAAAAACATGGTATAGCCTTACTTGATCTGTCTTCGGAGCGAGTGCACTATCCACTGGTTCGATATATTGATTAGTTACTAGGTGTCACCGCTATAAAGACTTTTTATTGGTTTCTTATAGAACTCGCTTATGATGTATTGTATTAGCATTTATAATAATTTGTAATTTGTCAGCTCAACGTATGATTTATTATTATTATTAACTCTTATGTAGCTTATAAGTACAACGATCTTGAATGATCTGATAGGCTGAAAAGATGGAGGTGAAAAAAATTACGTAGGATTTGCATGACAAATATTTTTTAATATCTATACTCATAAATACACTTTGTGTATATGAATGGATGTACATGTATGTTTGTATACGTATACGAAAATGATTTATGCAAAAAGCACACTCCGAATGCCTATAAATAAGAAATTTTTCAACAGAAGTTGTTGGGTATTGAACTGAAATGTTTACAAATTATTGTCCTGCACGAGAATTACGAGAGAATATTTTCGAATCGATGTGAAATTCAGTGAACTATATAAACGTTATTTACAAGTTCCACAATAAATATTATTACTAATAAAATATTATTTATAACGAACTTGTTCTTTGAATCGTTTTGTATTGAATAGAAATTATTGTTTAGCAAGTAAACCGTCTTATGACAGTCGTGATACATTTGAACACAAATAATGCTCTAAGATGACAGCGTTTAGCTGAGTTATCGCCAGATAAATAAGGTGTTTTGTGGACAATTACTCGGAATCGATATAGCTTGACAAACATAAGGAAGTACAATGAAAATAAGTTTATTTTGTCTGAAAAAGTATTATATATTTTTTTAAAGTGAATTTGTTTTAGGAATAGCTGAGAAATTTTAATATATGGAATTTATAATTGCCGTAATTGTAAAATTTGCATTAAATTCGAATTTCAAGTATATTATTATTATATTTACATTTTTCTGGTACAAAATACTTCAATTTGATATTGAGAGATAGAAATATATTTATGTAATAGATACATTTATGCAATATTTTAAAAAATGTTAGGATAATTTTTGAAATATTTAATTTAATTTTTGTATAAAATTAATATTTTAAAAGTATAATTATTTCATATTAGAAGGATGACATATGTTTATGTATTCATATATATATATATATATATATTTATGTATACACACACACACACATATATATATATATATATATATATATAAATATATACACTTTAACACTGTTAAAATATTTGAATTGTTCGTTTGTAAATAGTTATTTGATGAATGTTGAGTAACTTCGAGATAATTTTATTCTTATGTTCAAAGTGTACCAAAAAACATTACAAAAGTTAGATTATAAATGATGAATATTAAAGAGTGCTGAACCTTTTAGTATGTTGAAAATAAAACCAAGAATTATGAAGATTTATGATTGTATATTTTTAATTCTTATTTCAATATATATATATATATATATATATATATATATATATATATATATATGTATGTAAGTTTGTATGTATAAACATATATATATATATATATATATATATATCATACTTCAATATTATTAATAATAAATAAAAAACTTCAAAGTAACACATAAAAATAAATGTTATTTTTTACAGATGAATACTGATTTAAAATCAACAAATCAAATCGATATTAAAAATAATATGCAGAGATCATCACAGAGTGAGTACATTTAATATTGTATATGTCGATTTGTGACTATTATATATATATATATATATATATATATATATATATATATATATATATATATATATATATAATACATATATTGAACATTCATATATTTAAGTATATTAATGAGATATTAATATGGTAATCAATAATAAAACAAAATTGATTATTTACTTCAAGTATAAAATAATTTTTCTACCACAAAAGTA
Organism: Acanthacorydalis orientalis; assembly: GCA_034766995.1. Classification (NCBI taxonomy): domain Eukaryota; kingdom Metazoa; phylum Arthropoda; class Insecta; order Megaloptera; family Corydalidae; genus Acanthacorydalis; species Acanthacorydalis orientalis. Next base: position 37,880,901 of record CM068317.1, read on the forward strand.
TTTCTTACCTTATAAAATGTATAATAAATATTATTTTTATTTAATTAATTTAAGTTTAAATATATTTCATTAATAGCAGTTTTAATATTTAAAATTAAATAAAGAACTTAACTTTCTATTCGAGATCACTGTTTTGTGTTTTCGTCATCTTTCCTAGTTTATATATCTGGATGTATTTTTGTTATCATATAAAATATATATATATATATATATATATATATATATATATATATATACACAAATATATATATATATAGTCAAAAATGAATTTATTAAATTTTGTTAGTTTAATCTTACCATACAATACTTAGCCTATCAGACAAAAATTTCAGACCTTTGGTTCAAATTAATTATTGATTTGATTTTTGATAATTAAATTATTTTTTAGTTTTGAATTCATTATATATATATATAATATTCTAATATACTTATTATAATACTTATTATTCTAATTTATATTAAAAATTAAATTGATTTCCTTCCTGAAAAACATATTACAGTAGTTATATATTTTGGAAATATATTAATAGGTGAACAAATTAATTAAGTGCCTATTTTTAGGAAAACAAATCTTTACGGATAAATGGTATACATTTAATTCCCCAAAATATTCCTCATTATTTTATATAATTTTCCTCCATCTATCGGGTAACTAACGAATCTCTTGCAGAAAAAAATAACGGCGTTGAGTCGATGAAGTCGTTATACATTTTCGGACCCTTTTTTTCTACTTTAGCATTTTATATATGTTTTTTGGGTCATAACATCTTCTCTTCAAAGTTGAACAAATCATTCTCACAGCTTCGGCAGCATTTTTTTCAACTGGAATGCGAAAAGTATTCAATGTCTAATATGCTCCTTTCGGACGCCATCATGTCCACTACTGTTCTGTAAAGTTATGCTAACTGATTTTCCAAGGTATATAGTGTTTTTAAATATAAGATAAACTCTTGAAAGATCTATAACGATGAGTAAATATTTTAATTTAAAACAAAGTTATAATTGATTGACTTTAAAGGCACATAATTCATTTTCACACCTAATATTTTAAAAATATTCGAAAACTGAAACAATAATAATTGCATATTTATGTATTTAAATGATTAGTAAATATGTATATCGTAAATTATACTCGGTTGTATTTTTAAGTGTTTACATTTGATATTCAGTAGATTTTTCAATCATTAATATATAATACAACATTGCAAAATACAATTAAATGGAGCTATTATTTCTTCTTTTATACAATTCTCTGCATCGTTAGTACAGAAATATAAATGATTTCCAACGTTTACTTCAGTGTCGAGTTAATGCAATTGATGCTATGTGACAGGACGACGTTACGTTATTCTTATAGTTTTTGTGCGATTTCAGTCAATAAGAATGAAACGCGTACGCATTGTATCACAATTTTACGTGACACCTCACCTATTAAAACAATTTTCAACATATTTGTTTTATTAGATGGAATGGTACTTGGAGTGCGTTTAACGTACATTTCATTCTCAGATAAATAATATTCTTTTGTTCGATGATTTTATAGAAAAACGGCTATTCGTAATTGTATTCTTGGAACAGAAAAAAGACATGTGTTACATATACATGACAATTATATATATATATATATATATATATATATATATATATATATATATATATATATATCTAAAAACTGAAAGTTTACTCACAATGACTTTTTTCTGCTTCTTGTTAGGAGACCATTTATTGATATAAAATAATTTCAAGTATAAAATTGCCTATTAACTACGATATACCAACGGAATCACGTAAACAGTTTTTTTAAATAGATAGATTTATTGTGATATTTATTTTTTTTCACGCGCACACATAAGAGCTGTTATTTTAAATGAGTAATAAAAATGGCATACTTTTCTTACCTTGAATAAGGTAGAGTTTTACTAAATCCGATGAACAAATTCTTTGAAAACTTAAATAAAAATAATAATTTTAAATATTTATTTTTAGTCGATAAAGTAATTGTAAAACAAATATTACCAGCCAAAAAATAAATTATTGTAACCGCTTTCTCAATTTTTGTAAGCATTTGTTACAATCATTTCTTTAAATTTTAATCAGTCTTTCACAAGTCTTTCAATCTTTCTTTCTTTTACACACTCGAGTCACATTTCATTTATTATTTTTAATTTTGGAGTTAAAGAGTCAACAACTATTAAATCAGATGAAAATTGTGATTATGGAATTATAATTATTTTATTTTTTCTCAAACACTGATTGGGAACCACTGAATTAGAATCTTTTATATTTGATTATTAATGTGTTTTGCTTTGTTGGTTTTTATGAAACTTTTAATATTAAGCAATATTTTTTATTTTCTCATTGCTGAAATTTAATGATTATTAAGTTTTTGTTTCTGAAATTAATTTAATTGAATGTTAGTTTTCTACATGAACATATTATTTTTTATTTATTTGTGTAAAGATTATTCCAACAAAGGGAATCAAATAGTACCAGAATAAAAATTTAAATAATAATTTCATTCTTCTAAAGTTCGTTTTACAAATGGTATTCAAAATTCATTTTCGTACGAAAATTAATATTGTTTTGATTATATAGCAGAATCTAAATAAAATAATTCGAAATAAAAATTTAATTTCGAGGTCCGTTTCACAAAATTTTTAATATTATATTTTAAATTAGTTCTTATACTAATAATACTTTTGGTTTAATTATATACATAAAAGATAAATTACTTTATAATGTACGTATCTGTATATCCATTAAAAATTAAATAAATCATGTATTTAAAATTCAAAGCGACAATAAATACATTTGTTTGTTCACGATAGATTTTGTAGTTAAGTGTTTTACATATACTACATTATTTATCAGTTAAGTTTCAATTTACTGAACTATAAAACTAAATGTATACTTGAAAAACACATTCAGTATCTTTTTGAACACATTTTATTTGCATAGTACCGTAATCTAACCTCATAAACATTTCAATGTCAAGATCTAGAATACCCAAGTTTTGACAGCATACGGTAGAAAATTCAGATAATTGTTTAACTATGCCATAGATCTGTTTTACTTGACGTTATAAAAATAAAAATATTACACAGATATGATTTACATATAAGTGTATGTATATATATATATATATATATTAAAGTAGATGGTTCTATTCATTTTTAAATTAATTATTATTCTTAAGAAATAACTTGTAATGAAAAGTTATTGGTTTAATAGCGTTTGTTTAAATCTGGTATTTTTTTTATTTAAACAAGGATATAAAATTCTTAGAAAAATTAAATAAGTTAGTATAATTTATTATGTACGTTAATTGGTTTTTTAAAAAATATAGAAATATGTTATTATTTAATTCTTATTATTTGGTTAAAATTTAAAAAGGTTTAGAGATGTTTACAATAACTTTATATGTTTCTTGATATCATAAAAAATATAGCAATATTTTATTAATTTGTCCTTATTTAAAATGTCAGTCAGACCAATGACTTCAAGATATTTACTTTTTGTTTCTAAAACGACCTTGTTTTATTTCACTCTCTATACTGATGAAAATTTAACGACTCTCTTATAAAATCGCGTGTAATAATTTCATTTAAACTGTGAAGCTATCTTCAAAATTACATTCATTAAGTTTTATATTTTATTGAAAAGAAAAATCTTACTCTTGGATCAATGTAAGTTATCTATTTTTAGTCTTGAAAACTATTCAGTATAATATTTTTACTCGATTGTTAAAGTGTACAGTTTACAACGGATCATAATTATCGCCATTAAAACCATTATAAAGTAACTCGAGAAATAATATAATAATATATCAATACTGACTTCTTTTAGAATAAGAATTGACCTTAATTACAATATATTAAATAAATAATCTTTATAAAATCACTTGTAGTAATTTTTTCGTTTCGCGTTCTCTTTTTTTCCTACATGTATTTAATTTTAAAATCTACAAAAATAACAATCATTTGTTTATATCAAATACGATAAAATAATATACTTCTTTAAATGATTTGTATTAATAATGAAACTTTAGTCATTTAATATTTAGATGTCTATACAAATTGCAAGAAATGATTTCTGTTACTTATTAACAGAAATTTACTTGACAGTTTGTTTCAGTTTTTAAATTTATAATAATTGTTTTTGAACATATATATATATATATATATATATATATATATATATATATATATATATGCTTATATGAATACCTTTTACAATGAAACCAGTGTAGATTGATTCATTAACCAGACTCCGAGTCAATATAATAAAAAAAAATCATCATTATCATCATCCAACCAGCTTTAGCACACAATCTGAAAATTAGACGAAGTTAACAATAAGCGCATTTGAAAAATCGAACTTTATTATAGATGTCAGTAGTATTGTGATCTAGCGAAGATGCCAGGCGAACGTAGCTCTTAAGATAAACAAACAAAAAGGCGTTATTGTCCTCATGATAAATGATCGTACTAATTGTGATTGACACTGGAACTTCTATAGAGATGGCAGCTGCAACTATCTATAAAACCGAACATTTCTATGGAAAGTGAGATAAATACTCCATTTTATCATTTCGATGTACTATCTGTTTCGTTTTAATAAATTAAGCAGGTATATTGCTTCTCTAGTAGTACAGACAGAGAGATACGTGCTGGAAATGTATTACGAGCGAGAGATATACACTTATTAGCAGCATTTTTAATTAGACGTTCTCTGTTAAATTTATCCCACGATTTTATGTGTTAGTGCGGTGTGCGGCTTTGTAAAAGATCCTTTTTAGTTTGTATTTGGGTATCATCGGATCCTTTTTGGAAGTCCTTAAGACCGTGTTTGGTCAATGAAGAGAAGTTAATTTTTTACCGTGTTAATTTATATTCATTTCATAATGGATGGGTTTATAGATGTTACGTGAATAAATATATTTAATCCTTTTTCTTCTGTATAACTATGTGGAATTATTTTTTTATATATAGACGTTTTAAGTATATTTCCGGTCTATAATCACAATAAAAAAAGATGTTTTACGGACTAATATTTACTTTCAAAAGTTTATTTTATGATTTAAAATCATAATATATGATGAGTTAAAAGCGATATTTTAATATGAAATTTAAAAAAATATATTTTCATAAACTATAGCAGTTATCCACATCTATTCGTCATTTTCAATATATGTATATATATATATATATATATATATATAATTTGCAATAAGTAAGATGAAAAATATATTTGCTAAATAATTTATTTCATTAATCAGATTCATTCATTAAATCCACTATAAAATGAGATTGCATTTATTGATAAATAGAATTGTTTATTGTTTGTAGTTGTATATTTTTATATGCAATTCATAAGTTAGTTTACTACGGTGTAACTAAGATTATTTTCTTTTTACAAAATATTTTTTTAATGAAGTCAGATAAATCTGAACCTTTACATTTTTTATTTTGTGATGTTTAGCAGTTGTTTAATTTTCTACATTTTTTTCTTTTAAAATAATATATCCATATTTAAAAAAAATTGCTGAAAAAAAATTATGTTACATTTAAAAAGTACATTTTATAATTTTTTTTTTTAAAAAAAAAATATAATTCACTTTCGCATTATTTTATTTTTTTAACATTCTTTTTTGTCAATATTTTTAAATATCATATATCTTTTATTTTGTAATTGGTTAAATGTTATACAAACATATCTTCACATTATTTCGACATTTTATATTTTCTTATTCGAGCTAAATGAAGAAATACTTTTTCATACGAAAACTTCTAAGAAATGCTATCGAGAAGAATATATATATATATATATATATATCTACTAATGAATATTCCAAGCAGGAATGGAACACATACAGGTTCAGATATTTATGAACGTGCTTGAAACATACTGTTTCAAATATCAAATGAAATGAATATAATTGTTAAGTAATTTTCGACAGCACCAAATAAAATCAATGTGTTTATAGACACGTATTTAATATAATGATGTGTTACTTTATATCATCATTTGTAATCTAATCGTTCGAACATTGTTCGAGCGTTTGATCAAAACAAATTAATAATCGACCGATCCGGCATCTAATGTGAAACAAAGCTAAAACTGAAAATTAAATAAACGAACTTTTCTTGTATATAAAAATAATTATTTTTATATCAGAAAAAAAAAACCGGTTGCCGACGAAATTAATATTCGTTGAAAATTTGACTGAACTTGTACAAAATAAAAACTATTAATTAAATTATGAAATTTTTGAAAGTAATTGCCGATAGCGTAAAATATTTATGACAGTTATATTCGTAATGGGCAATATATACTAATTTTATTGATTTTATTAATTAGCATTCACGAAAATGGGATTCTATTGAAAAATTCTTTTCGACTCTGGAGTATTAATAATTGTTAACTTATTATCTATGCTTAACTACCGACTGTCTTACAACGTCGACAGAAATTACACAGTGTCTAATTAGAAAATAATTTGTGAGAGACTTTTCTGTAATACAAAATGAACATAGTTTTGTAATCATGTGAGAGAATTGAAAAATATTTTCATTGCTTCGATTTTTATTATTAAATATTTTCAAAATGTATGCTTGATATCTTAATCATATGAACAACAGATATTAAATTAGAAAATGTAATTAGTGTTTTTAAAAAAAATATCAAAAAATGCATTTTGTAAACTTGTAATTTCTTATAGTAACTATTAATTTCGTATATTATTTTTTTTCGAATATAGAAAAAATATGGTTGTGAATTCAATGTGTTATTTTTGTTAAGGATTTTAGGATAATCCATCTTTATTATCTGAATAAAACTATTAAATATGTAAATAAACTGTTAAAATATTTTATTGTCGATGCAATAAATTATATACTTTATTATTTATATAACTCATTTAAATTTTTCATTTATTTTTTTAAATCCATATAAAAGAATGTATTTTTTGCAAATAAAAACATAATTATGGAAATCCTCCAGGTAATTCTTAGAGAATTGTCAATAGTTTCAAAAGAATTAAAAAATAAGAATCGATTGAAAATTGATTTTGATAAATTTACCTAGTAGATCATTTTATCATAAACTGCTTTAAATTTTTTTTCCTAAATTATATTTTTTGTTAATTCATTTATAGCTTTCCGTTGATTTGAAACTCATTTATAAACATTTAACTTTTTGTGTCTTAAAATTTCTTTATATTTTTTTTAAATAGCTTGGTTAATTTACTAATGTATTTACTATCGTGGAATATATTCGTATATTATATCTGAAAAGATACAAGACAAGTATTTTTTTTAATAATCATTCAAAAATAATATATGTTAAAGAATGGTGTCTAATACAGATTATTTTAGTTTTTAAATTTAATATATAGATTATATATATATATATATATATATATATATATATATAGATTATATATAGATATATGCGTTATGTATAGATTATATATAGATATATGCGTTTAAAAATTTGATTATATTTTTTGTATCTATTTTGTCATAATATTCTATAAGTGATAAAAATTTTATTACATCCTAAAACTTAAACAAAAGTTTAACCGGTGTCAACAAGTAAAAATATTTGCCTGACAAAAGTATTGCAATACTTTTTAAGACTAATAACAATACCATTTTGAGAGAAATCAGTCAAATAGCAAAGATTCCATTGAAAACATTGAATTTTATAAATACACAATTATGATTTTTCTGTTTTTATTTGTCTACTTTTTAATTAATAAAAATTGACGTTCTATGATAAATTCAGAAGAGATATATTGTAGAACATTTATTTTATGTACTAATTTTTAATAACAATTTATTTACTCCTTTATAATAAGAAATCGTTATACCCTAATATTTTATAAATTTTATTACATTTTTAAGTTATTAGATAGCCTATATGCATACATATATTTGTATATGTATATATATATATATATATATATATATATATATATATATATATATATATATAATATTCCTGTTGCTATGTAGAAATAAAAAAAATATTTGAACTAAAAATGTAATATTTAAATTACGTTTACACAACGTACATATTTATGAAATATTTTATAGAGATTGTCTTATAAATAGAAAATAAAATGTAAATACTTTGACGTTTATTGTAATTTTTGTTTCCTTTTATAATACAAATACTCTGTTTGAATTAATTTTCAATATTGTTGATTGTAATACTAACACTCATCGTAAAATCAACTCTTCATATAAAATACTATAGATTGAAAACCAGTATGTATAATATTCACTTCTATATTTTCAATAATAATAATAATGCACTGTGTACATATAAAAACAAGTTAACCATACCTCAAAGAACATCCCATAAATGACACACCTGGTCATTCACAACGTCCACTTGATAAGACAATGTTTTCTTAACGCGTTTTTGACGACTCGATATGAAACATATATTTTCATAAAGAAGACACACTACATATATTATAACTTTTTTTTAATTACTAGTCATATTTATGACGTGGTCATACTTAAAATAATGAAATGATTTGCCATCAGGTGCTATGTAGTCAGTGTTTGGTTTGTGTATAGGGTATACTGAAAAAAAACCTGATAGATTTTAATCTCTAAAATCTCTCAAACGCATATTACACAACGCGTTATTTATAGTAACATTAAAAATAAAATTATTTTTTCTGTACAGAAATTATATTTTCCTATAATCGCATTTGAGCATCAATTATACTGCCTGATTGAATTTTTATAGAAAATGTTCAATTTGAAATCCTCAATGAAAATGTCATTATAAATAAATAGTATGAGAGTGTTTGCATTACTTACAAGTGAACTTTAATTATTCATAACATCCTGTTATAAATCACTGTAACATTATACACTTCTGATTTCTTCTGTGCTGCTGTAGAAAATACGAGAATGCAGAAAATATGAATACATGTGCAATAAAATACATGTGTATAGCGTGATTTCAAATAAAATCGTTATAATGTCTCTAATTGGAAAAAACTTTTATATTTTTGCAGTAAAATTATTCTCAATTAATATTAATTTAATATTTATTGAATAAAATATTAATTTATATATTCTTTGTTTTGTATAAATATAAAAGGTCCAGTACTATAAAAAAAATATGCCACTTCTTTAGAGTACCATAAAACAGAAAAGTATCTCTGTTAGATTTCTATTAGTATTTAAAAATCTGTTAATTTTTTTTGTACCATGGAGCTCTGAAGATAATGGCATCGACAACAAAATGCGTATAACCAACAATCACAAATAATTAATAATGATTTATTGAACATTTTTGATCAGAACATTATTTTTACTTGTGTGGGAAAATTAATTCGTTTGTGAAAAAGTGAATTTCATCATATTGTCAAAAAATGTGTTCTAAAAAACTTCTAAGAAAAGATTTTCGTTAATCTTATTTGCCTTCTAATTACGAAATAAATCATAGATATATAAATTTTTGTAATGTTGCTCCTCATTAGTCTTAAAATTCATTCTTGTGAAATTTACTAATGTTTTATTTTATATGATTTGTTTTTATAATTTTAAAATTAAATCAATGGAAATATTTTAACATTTAATTTTTTGCTAAGATGATTTTGACTTGATTAATTTCTGTTCTGTTGAGTAAAGCTTGTTTTTGATAAAATGTCTATTGATTACATATATATATATATATATATATATATATATATATATATATATATAATAGAAACATATGAATTCGTTGTTTCCTGTACAATATTTCTTATTTTGAGCCAAGTGTCAAAATGATCGAATATATATATATATATATATATATATATATATATATATATATATATATATATATATATATATATTCGATCATTTAAACAATGTCATAACAACATGTAACGAACGATAACTTCATGAAAATAACATAATCGACTCCAATCTATAGAATATTATCGTCGGAGATGTAAAACTAAAAAGGTTGTTCGTTGGCATCCACCAACAACATTCCGTCGTGTGATTTGAAATAACTCTGTCATGTTTATCGTCACCATTATGTTAAAATATGCGAAATCTAGTTGCGACCGTGCTCAGTGAGAAACCACCAGAACCTCGCCACGGTATGCTGTATTATGGCAATTTACATGCTCATTTAGATACACTGTACTTTTGGCAAAGAGAGCATAGCGAGTTGTCTGGGTTCTCATTGTAAATTATTAATTTATCTGTTATTCAAATGTCTAACAATTCGATTTTCTGTATAGTTACTTGTTGCAATTAATTCATTCTTCATATATTCAAGGAATGATACATAATATACAGAATTTATTTGATTTAAACTTGTTTTAAAATTAAAATAGTATGGATTTGAATAATTCGCACATTCTACGTATTTCTTTAAAAAAAATAATAAGTATGGTTTATTTCATAAAATCATGATTAAATTTTATAGATTTCTTTTGAAGTTTATAAAATCAGTATTTTGTAAGAAACAAATTTCAGTGTCAATTAACAAACAAGTGACAACATTCATAAATTGAATTTTTTCTCGATTAAAACCGCAAAAAAATCGACAAAAAATGCTCAATAAATGACTATTTATCATTTTTGATTGTTGTTTACATGTATTCCAATGGCGATGTCATTATTCTCAGAAAAATCTGTATCTTAGCTCTCTGAGAATGATAATAGAGTTCTAAAAGATACTGTGGCTGAATTCAATTTCGTAAATGAATTCTTTTTTCACAGCAGAAATCATAATAAAAGTATCTTGGCCAAAAATGTCCGATAAATCATTATTGAGCATTTTTAACAGAAAATGTTTTTGTGGTTTTTAAGATAAAAAATAATTAATTTGTGAACGTTATTAATAATCATTTATTGAATATTTTTGATCAGAATAGTTTTTGGAGTATGTGAGTTGAAAGAAAAAGAGATTTGTAAAAATGAATTTGGTCACAGTGATAGAATCACAATGTAATAAGTGATAAATTAGAATTATTTATTGGTTTAAATTGATTAGAGATATTTATGCATCTAATCACATAAAACTTGTCAATATTTCCCACAACAATAAAGATAACAACAAACTTATATTTCTTGAAAACTTTTAACGAATTTACTATTGTGATAATTCAAAATAGATAATCAAAAAACATTATTTAATTTATTGCTCTGATATCTCAGTTTTAGCTTTCCGACATTAACTGTTAAACTTTTGATTGTGATTTTATGGAGTAGTTTGACTTCCATATATATATATATATATATACATCAAAGTATGTTAGAATATAAACTTATATTTTTTAATCTAAATCAGATCATTATATATTTAAATGAGAACAAATTATTTCAGTGCTGCTTGAAGTTAAAAAAATGTTTTTTTTTTGTATTTAATTTGGTATATATATATATATTTGAGCACATTTATATAATACTACGAATTGCTATAAATAGATTTGATTGCTTTTCTGTCGTTGAAACGTTAAGGATTTCTCTACATAGCTGAATCTTTGCTATTTGACATTAAATCATATCACAGATTCCTGTTCTCTGCTTTATCTACATATTTTCTTGAGAAATTGAACAATGTGTGTGTGTGTGTGTACGTATATATAATTTATCACTTGGTGTAGATTAATTGATAGTAGTTGTGAATTTTTTTATTAGCGATTACGATAATAAATTATATGTTTTATTATACAATACTTTATAGAATTGTCGTCTTTGATATATTCAGATTTTTATGTTATCTTCGAGGTGAATTCATATTATTTCGATAATAAAAAATAAAAACATATATTAAAAAAAAGCTATCATCCGTGTGTGTTTCGAACAAAAGCCCGTATCGGTTTTTAATCGCTAATAAATTAAATATTTTTTATGCTTTTGTTGTGTTTCATAAAGTTACACAATTGTCAATTTATCGAATGGTATTGTATATTTTATTTTTGATTTTTAAATTCATTCTCGACATAAGGCTCATTCGAAAATATTTTTGACTAATGTTTAAAATAGTTATAAATATTTATTAACTCATATTTATTTATATGATTTAGTATTAACAAGTATTTAATGATTTGTTACTAAAAATCAGACAAAAATAAATAAATTATATTTTCAATACTTGTAATTTATCAACCAACATAATATAAAAGTATTTTTAAGATATATATTTTTTTGCTTTGAATTATCATGTTTATATTCTATAATTAAATAATTAATTTTAATATCAGTAGTGGGTTTTACTAATTATTTGTGATGTTAAAGTTCTATTTATAATTGCTGTATTTTTTAATGAATAATTCATAATTGTAAGATTAAGAAAAATTGTTAAAATACCCGAGCCAGACTCGTTCTGAACTCGCACAAAAATTTGCACTAGTTTTCTCATTTTCCACCTTTAAATTCAATATCCCAATTTGAACTAATATTGATAATAAAACCAAAACCGATGTTACCAAAATACAGACCGAAAAATCCACTTTAAAATGATATTAACATGAACACGATGAAATGACACTTTCATTGAAAAAAATTAAGGTTAGAATTCAGAAAACAAAAACCGTAATTATTTGCCAATCAACCTAATAATAATAGTAGAAAGTTAAAAAATTGTTATATTTTTCATTAAATTTTATAAAGTTAAAAAGTTGTAAACTTAAAATCATATAAATAAAAATAAATGTGTATTCGTTTGTATTTTAACGCTGCAAATATAAAAACATGTAAATTAGGAAGTTAATATTTGGTTACTTACTAAGAAAAACATCAAAATGTGCACCCTGGACTTTTTTATTATTTTTTAGTTTTAAATGGTTGTTTTATCTCATATTTTCTATATAAGAAACCCTTGAAAAGAAAAGTGGATCGATGAAAAGAGCTGCAAAATTTATTTTTTAAATTACTTAAATTGAGATGCGAGCTCATGACTATAAAACCTAATTACAATAAAATTATAATTATATTCTTATACTTCTGTGAAATTTTTTTTGGCAATTTTCATCCTTTTTGAGTGTTTGTTCTCTATTATTAGTTTCAGCATGTATTCCATCTTCAGATAGATATAAGAGACTCTAACTTGAAGATGCGTATACAAACCGAAACTAACAGTAGAGAATAGATATTCATATGACCCGAAAGATCAAAAACAAACAGGACAACGTAATTACCATAAGCACAATTAAATAAATTAATAATATTTTAATTAAATAGTTTAATACATCCCGAGAAACGCTGGATAACTTATTGTAAGTTATGATTAAATTTACTAATTTCTTAAAGTTTAACAGAAAATAATATATTATTTAATTTTTATTATTTCACATATAATGCGTGTTACACAGTTTTAAAATTGTTAATACAATCTCACGTTCGAGGTTATCTCTTGAAAGTACATTTCAAAATCTATCACTCGCGTTTCTCGATGCAACGTTTTTTTATTTATTCCTCTCCCAGTTGGAAATATGTCCCCATAATGCAACTTATGAGCCATGTTGTTCAAACAAAACGGTAATTGGATATTCGTATACACAACATGTTGTTGAGATTTCTTTACGAATGAAATAATCAAAAAATAAGTTATTTGATACACCTACACAGTATACATAAATGGTATATAGAAATGAAAACGTCATAAAATGAAATGAAAATGTCTAGAAATTTTGAAAAATATATTAATTCCGATATACATATTATTTCTGTAGTAGCCGTATCGTTTGACACAATCTGCTTATCTTGTCAAACTACCATGTTACAAACGTTTTAGATAACATTTTATTATTAATTATATTTATTTATTTGTATTGTAAACACTTACAATACATAAATGTTCGTTTATAAAACATCGACGTGTAGTTTATTCAATTTATTCAGTAAAATTATGCGGTTTTTAAATAAATTCGCAATAATTTTTCTTAAATTATTACTTCGATCAAGATATACAATGTATTGTTACATCCGTTTTACAAGAATATCATCTGGAATATCTTCAAATTTCATACATAAACATAATTCATATATATATATATATATATATATATATATATATATATATATATATATATATATCATATATGTGTCGGTAATTATGACTTAGTCATATATTTTTCGTATTGAAATATTTAGAACATTATGTTTGTGTGTAATAGAAAATATTTTTCCATTATGTAGCAAAATATTTTCCAAAGTACTTTCTGTTATAATGTAATTTTTTTATGTAATTATGAATTTTTACGAGTACCATAAAAAAATATGTGTTTTCAATACTTCATATGATTTAGACTATTTTCAAAATTATTCATACATCTTAAAAATGACTTATAACAAAAAATATTTGTTTTATTTCAAAAAGGAAGTTATAAACAATAGTATTCACTTACAGTTTGTAATTATAATCATGTTAATTTAATTTAGAATAATGCTAGATATTTCTTCTTCTTCAATTACGGTATTTTTTTGTGATTTTTGTGAGTACGAAAATATTCATGGAAAATTAGCGGAATGTACGATAACAGATCCATTATAACCTTATGTTTTTCTTTTGTAAATAATCGGATAATAAAGTGGAAATAATTGAATTTTTTATACATTTTCGGCCTTACTTTTTTGGGTAAAAGATCTAAAATCTGAAATTATGCACTATCATCTAAAGATGTTTTATAAAAAAAACTGATAAGAGGATCTATTAGAAATCTGATCCATTTTATTTTCAATCAATAAACAGATTCTCCTTTAATATCTTTCGTGCTCTTTGTAATTGATTTCTCTAGAAATTTTGTTCTCCAATACAATATAATTTTTCATTTGAGAGCTTCAAGCAAAGAAATAGACTTAAGTGTTATTTACCTTGAAAATAAATATAGTTTTATACAAAAATCAGATAGGTGCATGTACTTTTCCAGAAAAACAAGGTATCCCGAAAAGTAAGTTACTAATCCACTATCAAAATAAACAAAAACAGAATTATATTTACCGGGCAACATTTCAAAGTCAATAAACGCTGCATTTTTTTTCCCAGTTCTAGATTATTAAAATAAAAAGAATTGTAATATAAAATAAATTATATATTTTTTTTTCAATTTTTTGACTTAGTCCACTATCAGAATTACTGGCACATGTATTATATAAAATCAAAAATTTTATTAGATTTTTTCAGTTTGTAATAATTACAGTTAATTTTTCTAATAAAACGTTTTTATTTGGTGAAGCGAATATTTAATGTCATTTCATTCTATATATTGGTTATAATTATAAAATAAAACTTGAATATCTGTGTTCTTTGTTTTTTGTTTTCAAAAATACATGTTCATTCATATAAGACTTTTTTCTTGTAAATACAGGTCGTTATAAATACTCACGTTTCTTTAGAGTTAAAATATTCTAAATTAATATATATTAGCTACAATTATAATAAAGTAAGTGTCTGCTGATTAAATATCATGACGCTAGTAAAGTAATAAACCTTGTGCAAATTTAATATGGATATCTATACATTCGAATCATCAATAAACACTGAACATTTGCGTGTATTTTAGTACCAATCAATTAAGATAAACGTTAAGTTATCCCGGAAGCCATGTATAAATCTACCAAAAAATTATTACGAAATTAATAAGTGTAAATACGGAGATAAAATTAACGAAAGAGGAAAAAAAAACATTAGTACAAAAAATGCCAATGAACTTTTTGCACTGTTCGCAAAACACAGTCGAATGTATTTTTTCAGCAATACTATTTAACTAATCTGACCTCGAGGTCTAAGTTCGCATTTGTTTGGCTCGTTAAAATGCTCATGCTATCGTTACGAACGTTCAGCAACGCTGTAAATAAGAACAAAAAATATTTTTATCGTTACGACGCGATAGTACCTTTCCTGTTTTCCAACGAACAATCATTGTTAATAAATTTTCGTCTCGTATCACGATCAAAGATCGATCGGAACGAGATATATTCATTGTCTACAATACATTTATGGTATCACTAGCTTTGTCATATATTGGCAACGTTTTCTTTCAATGCAACGGTACTAACAAATAAATAGTGAAGTTACACGTACATATCGATAATGATTTATCATTTAATGATACATATCATAAATAAAAATCTATATTCAATAAGGAATAATGATATCAATATCGAATAAAAAAATTATTAGAAAAACTTACACAGAATATTATTGATTCTGAACCATACTTGGATTGTATTGTATTACATTTTATATATCAAATTGAGAATGAATGAAAAAGTATAAACGTCTGT
Source organism: Acanthacorydalis orientalis (assembly GCA_034766995.1). Classification (NCBI taxonomy): domain Eukaryota; kingdom Metazoa; phylum Arthropoda; class Insecta; order Megaloptera; family Corydalidae; genus Acanthacorydalis; species Acanthacorydalis orientalis. Next base: position 37,897,160 of record CM068317.1, read on the forward strand.
GTGCATTTCTTTCTCGCCGGGGAGTTGAAATAAAGCCCGGTTTATTTCTCGCATCAATTTATAAATATTTCAATTTGATGTTGATTAAAAAATAAAATAGATACGTTGAGTAAATGTTCACGGAATGTGATGATAAAAGATAGGTGCCAAAAAATTGATAGGTTCGTTGTTGCAAGAACGAACATCGGATTTTTTTCAATATTAAAAGTTGTGATACATCACTGTACTAATTTTATACACTCTTATAAATAAAAATATTTTTCGACTATTTTTAGAAGATATAATCTGGAAAGTTGATATAATTTTTCCTATCGCTCTTATTTAATAAATTGTCCATCAATGGTTTTAAACAAATTTAAAATATCGAATATAAAACTATAAAAAATCATAAAAAAAATTAGTGACAGTTATATTTAGATCAGAAAATAAAAAATGGTATAAAGTTCTTAAATTACATTTTTTTATAATTTAACAAATGATTTTTTCATTTTATACGTACCATAAAAGTTTGATCAAAGTGTTAATAATTGATCATATAACTTCTTTGGAGAATGACTAATACATTCTGTATTTCATTTGTGAAAGTAGTTTAGTCCCAATGTCAAAAACTGTAATTCTGATTGCAATTCAGTCGTATTTCTATTATTTTATAATATTAATGGAATATTGTTGTAGAATAAAAGTTTAAATTCTTTTTATTTAATTTATTTTCTAAGAAAATCTTTTGTTCATCTTATTTATTTAAAAAAAAAAATAAACGTTTGAAAAACATAAAGATATAAAAGATTTAATATTTACAAAAAGTAATTATTTCATTTAAGTGACAAGACACATTGGACTGCTAAACAATATGTCAAGAGTATGAATCTGATTTTATGGCATACATCATCCTTTACCATTTAAAATTTTACATCATTCACGGTGAATGACAGTTAATTTCTTTGTAGGATTATACCAGATACTGGTTACTGTCGATTTATGTATTTTATAGCTCCACAATAATCACCAGTGGCTGACAAATGTTAGACTTTTGTAGGCACGGACACAAGTTATATTGTCTGCAGACGCACATAGTTTAAGTATGTTATTTATTTTAAAGAATAATAGAGTTACAGCCATATTAAAATCCGTCTTTACTGCGATAAATAAGTTTCCGTTTTGACAATGTTTTAAAATAATTGAAAAAGTTGGAAAATAAAGTAAATAGTGATTGAGATGAAAGTTTTTTAATGTATTAACATTGAGAATGATAGTAAAATGTGTTTTTTTCAAATGATTTTCATACTTTACATACTATAAAAATGTTTCTAATCAAAATATTGAATAATTTATCATGTATCATTTTAATCCGTAGTTAAATGATGATACCATTATTTCTAGTATATAAGATACCAAAAACTCTCTTATTGAACATTTTGTTAAAAAGAATCTGATATATGAAGAGTGAAAATTCTTTCATAAAATTTAATTGATTTATAGTGACAAAAATTATAGTTATGAATAAAATATATATTTAAAAATGAAAATTTATTACACAAAGTTATATTTTATTACCTTTAATCTAAAATTTCAATATACGTTTTTTTATTGATAAAGTTGTATTTTTTCAATGACTCTTAATTTCATTTTTAAATATTTTTGTTCTTTTATTCATTTTCTTAATAAAATTTTAACAAATACTAAAATATTATAAAATTTTTCAAATTAAACATTGATCGAGAGGTTTTATTTTATAACCACTGAATGATTTTATTCCTATAATACAACTAGTGATTAAAAAAAACAATGTATAGTTCAACTAGCAATACGCTTGTAATTTTCTGAAGCAAATTCTTACAAGAATGTTGGAATTTACCGAGAATAGAACGTTTAAGTTATGCTAGTGATTTCAGTTGTTGTATAAATGTTGAGCATGCAGTACCTTATTTATATATTTGTTCAGAAACTTATCCAGGAATTTTCCATCTGATGAAAAAATTTAAAAAAAATCTTAGTTATACTTAATTACAATTGATTTTTTTTAATCTTAATTAAATTATTTTTGTGTAGATATAACTAATTATATGTACTTACTATTTGATTTAAAGTATATTTAACATCAACAAACTAAATACCTGATTTCAATAATCGTTTCATATATATATATATATATATATATATATATATATATATAGTGTTTTATTGATAAGATATTTGAATAATTGATAATTATTTTCCTCTTTTCGGTGTTGAATTTTTTGGATAGAGAATAAATGTTTGTTGTTTTATCTAACAGAACGTTGATAAAGTGTTGTGTTGGTTAATATTATACACATGTAAATATTTACTAGTATATTTTTTATCTCCTACAAATAATAGACGTCGATAAGTACAGAAATATCTATGGTGTATAAAAAACTGAAATAAAATAAAACACGATTCATGCCCTTTTCTTGATCAAGATTAAATGCATAATCGTTGCCTGGATTTGAAGTATCTATTGTCGGAAACTACGTGAGAATCAAATACCTATGACATGTTTTCAATAGATTTGACGTCTGATTTTCAATAGTACCAACAGAACTATTTTTAACCCGTCTGAAGAGCACAGCAAGCAGCTGCGAATGTTAGGGTTAGTTTTCAGATTTCGATTGTGGTTCACTGTAGCGAGAAAACGTTGGAATCGTCGGGTATTATTCATGATTACTATTGTTCAACGTGTGATCACGGAGACAGATTCGTGTAATGGTTCAGTCAGTTTTTGATACAGGCTTATAACGAACCGCAAACGTTTAGATTTAATGCCGTGGCTGACCCGAGTCTCAAATTATGACATCGCTTTTATACGTTATTGGCGAATCGAACCTTTTCGCTTTATTAAACTCGTTTTAATTTGTAGTACATTTGATATAACTGAAATTGTATGACATCACTGACCGTTATCTTAATAATCATTATAAATCATTATTTATTAGACATTTACAAATACACGTTTAATCGATAATTATAAGTTTATACACACGTTTAATATATTTATCATCTATCTCGGAAATTTAAATATGTCTTGTAAAAAATAATCGAAAAAGTATCAGAATCCCTTTCTCACATCAATTGAAAATGTTGAAAAGGTAAATAAAAGTGTATATATATATATATATATATATACATATATATATATATATATATATATATATATATATGAAGTCAATAAAATAAGAAACAATTTGAAAAAATAATAAATTATTGAAAAACATAATCATAAAAAAACACACGAATAATTTATCATTCAATGCCTAACGTCATATATTGATGCAAATTAATTTTGTATATAAAAAAGGTATAAGTGATTTTAATTGATTAATATGTGCTCTTTTGCGGCCTACGTAAATAATAGTGAAATAAATTGAATATTTAATTTTTTTCTATACGGGAATAAAATTCAATTTTTCAACTATTTTTAATATCTTTTCTATGTTTTCGCATGATTTTCAATTGAATTTATGTTGCAAAACGTCAATTTTACAATTGTTATGAAATTTCTATTCACAGTACTATTTCAGATAAATTTTAATGAAAATTATATAAAAAAAATATTTTGTCTTAAATAGACTTTTTATTATAATTTATTAACATAATTTCTATCAACTTCAACATATATTTATCATCATTTTAGGTCTTTAAATTAAAGAATTATATAGTTTAAGATAATTATATTCCCTTTTTCTAAAAACACATTTATAACTCACCCTACTTTCATTATTTAGAGATTTCAAATTATGGAGGTAAATCGTTTAAAAATAGTAGAAAAGTGAAATATTTATCAATAATTTTATAATTAATTCTATAAGTTTAGTAAATCTTGACAAATAATATTATTATTAAAAACAAAAGTTCATAAATACTAAAAATATTTAATTAATTAAAATTGTATTTTAAATAATTACAGACATTTTATTGTATTTTTAAATTTAATTTTTCAGATATACTTTTCATAAAAAATTATATCAATTTGATTTTTTCACGTTATAAATAGATTTTTACTTACAATGAAACAGATTTTTAATAGTTGTTTTTGAATGATTTTTCTATATTGATATATATATATATATATATATATATATATAAATTATTATAAAATCTTAATAAAACAATCATAAGTAATACAACAGTATTCTGTTCTTACATTCTTTCATGACAAATATAAACACTTTATCAATCATATTTATCATATTTTAGATATTAATATAATTATTTTATTATATTATGTAAACAATGCTGCCTTTATGATTTTTGCAAAATAATTATTATTAATTATTTTATTCATTGTGATGGTTATTTAAAAACATTAAAATAAAAATGAAAATAAAATCTGATTTCTTATCATTTTAGGAGAAAATCTAAAAAACATTACTATTTTAGCAAACGATCAATGTATGATTCCTAATAAATAAACGTTAATATATTCTTTGATATTAAACAAAGATATTTAAATGTAAAAGATATTTTTTTAATTAAAAAAATAGATAAAAACTATTAATGAGTAAATATATTAACTATGCATTGAATTATAACAATCTCGACAATACAATGACTTATTATCACAATTCCCTTTATTAGTATTAATCACTTTTTTAATAATTTTTTGTTTCAACGATTTTTTAAAAAAATGACAAAAAATCAGATTTTATTTTGATTTATTATTTTAATGTTTTTAAATACCAATCATAATGAATAAAATAATTAATAATTATTTTCAAAATATCAAAAAGACATCATTGTTTACATGTAAAAGGAGACATAGCATACAGCTTGGTTTTTAGAAGTAATTTGTTATGATGAGTCACTGGCTCACATGGATTTTAAAAAGTGAATAATGAAATATTATTAAAAATGAGAAAAAATGTAAACTTTTAGATAATTATTAGCTTTATTTCAAGTCTAATTAAATTCATTTTTTAAAAGAAAGCAACAAAATCGGACGGACGTTTTAATATAAACTTTTTCCTGAAAAAAAATGTGGACACGAGATGCCTTTGACATTATAGAAAACAAATTGCTATGCGATTTTAAGTAAAAAAAGATCTCTGAACATTTCCGTGTACAGTTATATGTATATTTAATACAAGATAAACATTAGCAACTAACGAATAAATCAAAATTATGTAGCGGTCAAAATTCTGACAGAGCAACAATGTAAGACGTATAAATTATTTAGCAGCCATGACAGGTAACACTGAAAACATATATCACTACTTCAAACTCGTGAAATGACAAATCCACCAGATATGTCGCGACCCACACTGTCTAATACCAAAGGCGAGCCTATGTGGTATATCTAGGAGGCTGGGCGTTGCCCTGGCAACGCAAAAATGTTTATTTATTGACGCATAACTTAAAAAGTGTTCATTTCAGGTTGCTCAATGTGTGGCATATATGTCATGTGTATGTGTGTGTGTGTGTGTGTATGCGTGCGTGTGACTGCGTGCGTGCGTGCACGCGTGTTTCGGTCCTCGGGTTCGATTCTTTTTCGATATATCAATAACTCATTCGATTCGATTTTGAATTTTATTAATGCTAACTTGTACAATAAATACACAATTTATAGAACAAAGATAATTTATACTCTATACAAAATTTACAATTTCATAAAAATAAGTTCATGGAATATTCCCTATATTTAAATTTTGAAAAATACAGAATTAATTACATATGTTTTAAGTGCTTTTCTATAAAATCATACTTTGAAACATATTTTATCGAATTAATACAAATAATAGTATCACTTTCTTAGATACAACACTTGTAGAATATATATATATATATATATATATATATATATATATATATATATATATATATATATATATATATATATATATATATATATACATATGTGGAATATAGTATCGATATTTTATAAATATATTAATTTGAAAATATTTCAGTCGTTAACCGCAGTCAACCGAATTCGAATCGTAAATTCATTAATAAAACAGTAACTTGTCAATTTTAAATATATTAGTAGTTTATTTATATCTATTTCATGTTGAATTAATTATTATTTAGTTAAACTTCTAGCCGCATAACTTAAAATTTCACGAAATTAAATTTGAATAGTAGAACATCACACAAACGTGTATATATATATATATATATATATACATACACTTATATATATATATACATATATATATATATATATATATATATAACTAGAATTTATTCATTTATAAAATATGTATATATATATATATATATAGAGGTGATAATACTTTTGAGTTTGAAATATTGAGTTAAAAGATACCTTATTTTGTTTCATATTTTGTTATCAAAAAAGATATTGTTTAGAAAAAATGAAAAATGGTTGTATGAATTCTAAAGACAATGTAATTTAAACTATAATTTTTATATCATATTACAGAGGAATGCGTTTGCGGCTAGGCAGTTTTCTAAAATTATCAGTTATAAAAATTATAAAAAGATAAAAAAGATGTTGAACTTTTATGTGACACTTTGGTAAATCAAAAATATAAATTCTGCATATATTGCTAGACCTGTTTTCATAGATCTGAATAAAAAATCTTTTATAAGTTGTTCTCGTAAAACGTTTTCAAATATCTTAAAGATTGACTTATTTGTTTACTATTGATTCAAAAGTCTGAATGAGTTGCTATTAGGAGAGGAATTCTTGTACTTTTTATATACTTATATATATATATATATATATATATATATATATATATATATATATATATAATTAATGTTATACTAATATATTGCTTTTCGGACGACATTGTGTTCACTACTATTTTATGGGGACATTATGCCAACTACTTAGCCAAAATATATAGAGATTTCAAAACTTTAGGTTGGTACTTCAAAATCTTAAGACAACGAGAAAATATTTCAATTTAAAACAGAGTTATGACTGATTTAATTTAAATATATTTATATTAACCAATATATATATATATATATATATATATATATATATATATATATATAATGGTTTAATAAATTAAATTTAAGAGCAGTATAATGATAAAATAATTACAAAAATATTAAGCATCAATATATATATATATTTAAATTCTGAAAAATTACATCGAATTTTGAACGGAAACGATTTCACGAATAAGTAAACTTTTTATCGAAAAATGATTTAAGGCAGAAATTCGATTCTTTTCTGAATATTTGAATTTGTAAAGACCGCACCTTTACAAATTATAAACAAGTGTATTATCACTGACTCACGTCCGGGTCTACGGAATAAGTCTAAAAAAATTATTAAAACCACAATGACGTAACGTAACGAAGAAAAAAAATACACATGTAATACTTATTTGTACTACAAGATACCTTGACATGACTTGAGAATAAAATTTCAGTTAAAAATAGGCCACGCAAACAAGGGAGCCTGTAAACGCCTTGTTTAAAAATCATAGCTCGGATTATTGATTGTGTCTGTGTTATTTTTTTTCCATAAAAATGTCTTCGGCTTATACATTGTTTGATTTGTTAACTAGTATTCAAGATAGACAACTGGCGCCTTGTTGTTACAAATAAAACAAAAACAATGTTCATAGAATAATTCATAATCTTGTGATGTATTATGGAATGTAGTTCAATATAAATAAATTATTTATAAATAGATTGTAGGATATAAAGTAATTATTTAAAATGTTAAAAATATTTAAGAAAATAAATGTATTTTTCTTTTTTATTTGCAACAATTATGTTTCGTACAACAGAAACCATTATAAACAACAAAAATTTTACTATACTTATTTAATTTGTATAAGTTTTAATAATACATAAAACTTATTAATAGAAAATATTCAACGAATTTCATTTATATTTTATAAAAAAAATATTACATGCAAAATATATTATAAATTCTGAAAGTGTGTTACTAATGTATACTTATTTTAAATTTAGTGATATTTATAGCATTAACAGGAAATCATTTATGATAAATATTATTTTTTATTCATTTTCTTACCCTTGGTGTCCACAATATATTTAATTTTATAAAAAAATGAGAATGTTTCATATTTTTTTTTAAAAAAAAACGGATCAAAGCTTGAGTTTTCTGGTCTACAAACATTCAAATAAATATTATTTTCGAAAAATAATCGCTTCACATTTATACTAGAAATAATATTTACCATAATAAAATCATTTGAATTTTTAATAATTAATATATTATTAATATATCAAATTCAATAAGGATTAAGTTTGAATTAAATACATCTGTATTATTTTATAAATTTTTAATTATTCGTTTTAAATTTAATTTTTATTAAACCAAACTTTTTTTTTATCATATACAATTTAATTTTTTATTAACTTTATTTTAATATAGTTTTGTTTTATACAGAAATTAATGTTAAAGTGTGTTAAGATTTTTTTAACCTATCACTTTTTTAATGAAAGCCGATTTGTGTACTTACACTTTTTTAATACCAAATGATGTTATAAATAAATTAATACAATACACACCCAAGCATACACCACACATACACACACAACATATATATATATATATATATATATACAAAAGTAAAAAATCGCTCTCAAATATTATAATAATTGAATGACTTCGAGAAGTACATGAAAGCATAGAAAATTTTTTTTATGAAACTTTAAAAACTCTTACACACTTTTACGCTCATATTATCATTCCCTTAAATAAAAGGAACAGAATTATTGACAGATATAATTTTTATGATAAAACTAAGCTGATATTTTTTCTGCATATTTTATGTAAGTGAAAAGAAATAGATTAGATATGAAAAAAACAGAAATAATAAACATGATTAAAAGTGTATTGAGTTTGAGTTGGTAATAGAGACAAATTACAAGAAAAATCCAATAAAATGAGAGCCAACAAATATAAGACTTCAAAGAAGATAACAAAAAATAATAATTAAAGAAAAATTCAATAATAATTTCAAAAAAATGCATTAGAAATGTTGATTATTGGATCGATAATTTAACAAAAAATACAATTGACAAATATCCAGCAAAATGATGAAACGCTAAATATGATAATATATTTTTGGGGACAAGTCTCCGAAGATTTTTTAAAAAATATTAGTAAACATACTAGGTTTTACTATAATAAAAGTTAAGTTCGTATAAGTTATTGAGAAAAAAATGACAATAACTGTGCGCATCAAATCGATCTTAAAAATATTTAATTTGAAATGTTTATACACATTTATTGTATTTGTACAGATTTTGAATATTTTTAAGTACCTTGTTTAACTGATTTATTATTTTTAATATATATATATATATATATATATATATATGTGTGTGTGTGTGTATGTATGTGTTAGTTTGTCTATAACAAAATAGGCATGACAGAGTGGCAAATTCGTCATAACTGAAATAAGTAGCTTATATTTGTGTTTACCTAATACAATTTTAATGTAAATTTTTATTACAATCCAAAATAATTCCATAAATCTTTAAATGGTAATATAAAATTATATTGTGAGTATTCTCTTCTACAATATCCGTGTATTTTATTATAAATTTTCACAAAAAATACCTATAAATGATCTTGTATGTTTCTTTTATGTAAACTATAAATTTAGCACTTAAAAGAGAATAAAAGTATGATTTATATATTACAAAAAAGTACATTTCTATTTTATTTCTTAAATATATGAACACTTGTGTACATCTCATTTTCTTTCTCTCTCTCTCTCTCTGTATATATATATATATATATATATATATATATATATGTATGTGTATATATATATAGAGGGAAAGAGAGAGGTGTTTAACGTGTGTGAATATATTTAGAATTTTGTAACCATCAGTGATAATGTTCCACGATGATATATTTTTTTAAGAATTATTGTATATATTAGTATTGGTAACGGACGTTTGTTTCTGTCTAATAGCAAATTATAAATCAAAATATTCTGATCGAACAAGATAATAAATATGTAGTGCTGTGTTCAGTTCAAAGATATGAGCGATACTGAAGTTAAGAATCATAGGTCATTAGTACAACAGCACTCAGACACCTAGGGCGTTGTCTTAAAGACAATAGTAATGTGACATAAATTACATTGACTTTTGTCACCACGGAGGTTGAATGATTGAGAATAAGAAATATAATCTAACGATATTTATGAATTATTTGGCGCCATACGTCAATTTATACTGATTTTTCTTTGTCTTATTATATATATATATATATATATATATCGGTTCCTGCATTCCGTTTCGCTGTTCTTTATAAATAATATTATTAACACGATTTAGACATAAATCCAAGTATACGTTTTACCTTTACATACATTTTCAATTATTATTCTTAGACTACATTTATATATATAGATGTACCTATATATATATATATATATATATATATATATATATGCGTATGTATGTATATAAGTTTTTATTACTCATATGACGTAGGTTTAATCTTTTAAGGAAACGCTTAAAGGTTAGATGTCGGGTTTCATAAAAAATTTATTGAAAATGTAATAAATGTCACTAAATGTGAATTACTGTTATTTATTCTAATAAAAATAATCGGTTGATTTCGAAAATTACGTTGTTTAAGTGGTCATTTCTTTATTTTATTATTGATTCGTATTGGATTACTTTTGAATCTGTTATGAGTTGATATAAGAATGCAGAAAAATATTTCCTGAGACACACAAACAGTTTGTGTAGGAAAAAGTAATGTTGAATTTTTACTCACTGATTTTTTTATTACATTTACATATATATATATATATATATATATATATATATATATATATAATGTTGTGGAATATACAGGCAGAAAATAGTTAAAGAAAGCAAATAAAAGATTTTTGTTTGAAAAAATCTTATTAGAAGTCAGATAATAGTTATTAAAGTTTATTCGAAGTTACTCTTTAAAGTTATGACCAATAAAATAAAAGTCTGTTTTTTGTGCTGAAAATAGAGATTAAATATTAACTATTATTTAAAATAATCTGATTACGATTAGTAATTCGTTCTGAAAAAAATATTTTTTGTTTGAAATAGACTTTCATCTTCTCAAACTTTAAAGGATGTATTCTTCTTAGCTTATTTTATATTATTGTAGTATTTTATGCTATTTTTATCAAAAATAGTATAACTATATAATTTTTAAATACATTTTGTCTATGGTTTATGCCAGTTTATACATTGGTGTTTGAATTATTTAACCTAAAATTATTTTTTATAGGCACACTGTTATAGACTCTTATTAAAAACAAATTAGGGAATAATTATGATTTGTTATAAATGATTTTTTGCCTTTTATACCCTAAATCATAACAACACAATGATTAATTTGTTAGGTGAACACTAAAACCTAAAAAAATTAATAGGGGCATTGAGATAAGATAAAACTTATTACACTGGGCTCCAACCATTATTGTTATGAACCTATTATGTTATGGTTGTGGTTAATCTATTTCATTATTGATGCCTAGTTATTCTGTACTTATTGCCAATCCAGATGGCATATTTATATTTTGTGTTCACTTGTTCTTTATGGAGGTGAGATATAAATTACTATAAGATATTAAATATACATTTTTTTCATTTATACTTTTATTATTTTATTTATTTACTTAACTTTGTAGAACATATAAGTATTTATTTTAATTTTAACTCTAATTTATATTTTATAAACATCAAATAATCTTTGACATTTTATTTCAACAGTCGACATTTATTTCAACTAATAAAATACATGATTATAATATTTGATTATTATATATTTTTAAAAAAAGACAGAAGAATATGATTTCTGAATTTCATAAAATATTAAGACTAGATTCTCTTCTATTATTTTATTTTTATGCTGAAAATGTAAAAAAAATATATATTCTATTAGTTGAAAGTGGTAACTATCAAGTTGCTAGGAATATAAATGCGGTTTTTGTTTTCTGAATTCTAAACTTAATTTTTTTCAATGAAAATGTCATTTCATTGTATTCATGTTATAATCAATTTAAAGCGAATTTTTTAGTCTGTATTTTGGTAACATCGACTTTCGTTTTATTATTAATTTTGCTTCAAATTGGGCTATTGAATTAAAGATGGATAAGTAGCAAATAACAGCAATTTTTTGTATGATTTCAAAACGGGTGGTAAAGCAATAGAAACTGCTAGCAAAATAAACGAAGCTTTTGATATGGGTTCTGTTAAGAAACGTACGATTCAATGGTTATTCCAAAAATTTTGTGATGGGGACAAGAGCTTTGAAGGTAAATAAGGTTGCAGGTGTTCTTCTTGAGTCCATAACGAATAACTGAAGGTGTTGAATCAGAACCACACATAACAATTCGAGAACTTGCACAAAAGCTAAACAGTTCTGAACCACTTAAAACATATAGGAAAATTAATAAATCTCGGCAAATGTGCACATGAACTGTAATTATTTTTCTATTAATCTAATAAAAACATATTTTAGTGTTTCAAAAAGTGCTATTTTATGACAAATATATTTTTTCAGTTATATAAATTAATATGCACAAAAAATATACCGTGATAGAAACACTACGATGTTATAATTTTAGTATAACAAAGTGAAACTAGTTGATGATTGTTTAAATTATGTTTTAGGTTATTCTGAATTGTACTATTAATAAAAATTAATTTCTTTTACAATTTTGCATAAGGTATTAAATTTAATAGTTTAATAAGAATATTATTACCTTTTTTATTCAAACATTCACTTCAAAAATGCATACGTGAAAATGAATGACTTCAAAATTTGAATCAATATAAAAAATAATGATTTATTTATAAGATCAAATTTTTATACATAGAGCATTGTTTTTTGATTAATAATTTCAAAAAGTATAATTTCAAAAGAATATTATTACCTTTTTTATTCAAACATTCACTTCAAAAATGCATACGTGAAAATGAATGACTTCTAAATAATATAAAAAATAATGATTTATTTATAAGATCAAATTTTTATACATAGAGCATTGTTTTTCTATTAATAATTTCAAAAAGTGTTATTCGGTGTGAAATAAAATTAATCTTAAATCCCACCACTTGAGTGCCTCTGCAACAGACCACCTTGAAATCAATTTAATTCTATTATAAAAATATATAATGTTCATTATTCTATTCATACTAATTTATAACGATAATTTTTTTATATTTGTTTATAAATTCTCATTTATATAAAAACATTTGTGTCAGTTTTAAGTGAACAATCTAATAAAAATCGTCAGAATCAAATGAATACTTAAATAACAATATATAATGTTCATATTTCAAGATATTCCTGTTTACGATAATGATTTTCATGCACTTGTACATACAAGATAATTTGTATAACATATTTTTTTATGTTTTCATAAATAGTCGAATCATACATTAATATAAATATTTTTTTATGAAATTGAAATAGCATCTTTTAAACATGAAATAATTTATTTTTATTTTGTGATCAATTGATATCAAAGATGAAATTTATACTTAATAAATAAGAATATTTTTCGTATATAATTTTAACTGTTTTTTTTTTTAATAGTCGAATATATTATTTTTTCTTTTTGAATGACGAGTTTGAAACGAGACGAATTTGATGTGATTTTATAACGAAGTAGTTTTGTAGATATTTGTAGAAGTTTGTAAAGTTCACGCCGAAGCAACAGATGGACAATGTATAAAAGATATTTGTGACTTTGCATTCTTCACGCCTCGAAATTTTCAAAGTGGCTCTCGCATGCGTATGGAAAAATGTATATGTAAATATGTATATGTAAAATCATTACCTCCTCAAATCAAATAATATTAATAAAGAGGTAAATTTATTTTCAAGCGTTATTTTAATAAAATCACAGCGTATAACATACTTTATTAGAAATAAACAAATACAAAATAAATTACGTAGATATAAATAAAGAATCGTGTATGTTTGTAGGTATGTGTGTACCTATTCGACTAGTATATAATTTTTTCCCAATAAAATTCAAAGTACCTCTACATAATATTCTATATAGAGAAATGACACGATCATAATGTATAAATGTATGGTGGGACATTGGTTACAAGACCGTAGGATACATACAAACTTCTATTTGAACGAAATTTATGTGTCCAATGAAAAAACGATCAGCTACACAGGTCGGGATATTATAAAACGACAAGATTTCGGGCGCGGGAGGGGGACATATGGCTGCGAAGCGGCGTCTGAGAGGTGCGGTGCGCGCGACAGCGAGCGCCATAAAAATACATATTTATGTTTTATTATTTTTTGGACGCTGGACAGTCAGTATGGCCAGTAAACTACAGACCTTATAAGTGTTGAGGGCACGTGTAGTTTTCAGTTGTAACTTGATACGCATCATCTGTTTATACAACTGAAATTCGGAATGAACAGAAGACTTCAACCGATTGAATTTAACTGATTTGATTTTAACTGAAAATATATTATTAATCGATATACATTTTATAAGTGTACATAATTTATTAAAAAATCGATTTTTCACTTGTTTTTAAATAATATTTCTTATAGTTTTTCATCCAGATAAATTTTTATTTTCCTCACACTATTAAAATAGAAATATAGTTACTTATTAGACTAATTCTACTTAATAGAATAAAAAATATACAAATAATGATTGAACTTAATTTCTTCCACAGAAAATTTCAATTAAGAATTAACCTTAAACTTAATACAAGTATATATTTCTAAAGGATCAATTCAATCAGAATTTCAAAATCAATTATTCAACTAACAGAAAAGTAATTTTTATTTTTGTATAAAATTAAATGTTATTATCGAATAAATTAAAACTATTATAGCATAATTATTAGATAAAATTATTATTATTTACACCCAATATCTAAAAACACGTGTTTGAGAAAATGTATTTAAATTGAACATTTTATCTCCTTTTATTATCAATTAATTTACTTTCTGAATTTATAAAAACTCAATTAAAAAATGTAATAGTCTCAAATTCTCTATAGAAACCAGAAAAATAAAAAACAAGGAAATAAAGTTCTTTATAGTACAACGGTAAGCAAATTGTGGCTCTTGAGTCTCATGGGGCTCCCAAAGCTACTATTTGCGACTTCTGAGACAATATTGTGTTTAATTGCCATTTTTTCTAAACTTTTATGTTAATAATCTATAGTAGTGTAATATGTACCAATATTAGAATATTTTATTTATAAACGGGTAATTCACATTATCTTTTCAAACATCCATATGCATTATGTGTCCAAACTTCTGATTAAAGTGGCTCTACGGTTATGTACAATCCTTAAAAATGATATGAAACTAAAGAATTTTGTTAATTCCGACTTGCTGAATGCAATAAAAACAAATTCGAGACGGGTGAGAGTAAGGCTCTTGAATATTCCGAATATTATTAAAAGTATTATATGTGGCTCTCATTATCGAAGAAGATGCCCACCCCTGTTATAGTTGATTGAATTTTTGGCAGAACGTGGACGTTTATATTTTATAAACTTAGTCGTTGTTTACTAACAACTATTTTTAGAAATACGAGATTAAAGATTAAATACACTTATTCAAGGTAATAAAATAATAAGATGATTACAGTAGAAATATTAAGAAACTTTCAACATATTTTATTCGATTAAGTACATTTTTAGATATAAGAAATATACAAAATAATTATTTTGATACACAAACTTAACATGAATCTCGTGATTAATTTAGGATTCCAATCTCTTATTAGGAGCAATTATCAAGTTTGTATGTCGAGAAGTAGTTAATTTTGAAAATTTAATAAATTTAAAATGTTTTTTATCTTTAATTATATTTATATAATATATTTTCTTGTTGCTCTGTACTAATCTTGGATGCCACATACGAGTTCGTTGCTTTCGACTTTAATCATCTTCAAGTAGAATTTTAAATTACTTACAAACAATATAGGAAAATAGGAAATATAGGAAAATTTTATATAAGATATGTTGTTATGTTGCCTTTAAAAGTATTTTTTATGATTTCCCTTTTTGTTATGAAGAAGTAAAAAAATATTATAAAATATAATAAATCTGTAAAAATTAAAATTATCAACATAGAGTTATAATAATTTTTAAGTCTTAAAAATAATAAGTAATCTTAAGTCATTTGCTAAATATTTTGGTATAAAAAATATATAACAAATGGTAGATAACTTAGATGTAAATTTTCAAACTAGAAAAGAAACATTCGAATAAAAAAGTTTCACGAATCTGAACATTACTTTTCATATTTTCATAAGTAAATTCAGTTTTTTCCATTAATTTATCAAAGATGAAATGTTTACAATCTTTCAATCACCAAACGTAATGAAAATCTGATTTATAATGGTTGCCAAATGAAATGTATGCTGTTCAAATCTTCTTACAGTTATAAGAATTTGCTATTTCATGTATCAATTATCATACAAATATTTTTAATACTCGAACGAAAGAGTGGGATTTTTCATAACAGTAACATAAACTTCCTTGACCCAATAACATGTAATTATGTTGAATACATTTTTGAAATTTAAATAAATTGACTTTACATTATTTATATACGACCTACAAATATTTGCATTTGTTAAAATATATTCATACATTAAAATAAAAGAAATCTCTTCCTTTTATATTTTAATTTTCGATTCGTGTCATTCGTATTATTCACCTCGAAATTAATAATAATATAAATTATTATTATTTTTGTATTTAATTTTATTATATATATATATATATATAGGAATATAAGTTATAATAATACTTGTAAAATATGAAAACTGGATACAAACATCTGAATATATGAATAAAAGCTGCGACTGCAAACTATAAGATGGTTGATAGAAAGACTTAACTAAATAGATAATTTACTACTGAATATCACACTATATACCGTGAAGATATGGCTTGGCCCATCCGACAAGCAACTTAATGTAAAATTCGTTTCTTTTAAGCAGGAACTTCAACGTTTCAACTAAAAAATGTGAAGATTTCATTTTATTACGAAATTTTGATATATCTATAAAATTACAATTATTAGTTAAAGTTTATTAGTAGCATACTTACTTTATAATTCATATAAAAACATATATGTTTCGAGATTTTTTTATGTTCGCATGGGCGTCTAGAATATAAATATTGTCAGGGGATGTTTAAAAATGATTGATTCGATATATAAATGTCATTAAGATATACATTTTTGTCATAACACATGCATACATTTTTATTAGAATATATTAAATTTTGTACCTAAGTTTTTTTTTGTTTCTTAAATTCAGTTTTTTTTAAAAATGATTTTTTATTACGTTTATTAAATTAAATGTTTATTTTTTAAAAGATCTCTTGTCCGAAATTAAAATTTTTATAAATTTCGTCGAATATATAGTATATTTCTTTTTGAGGTAAAAATTAAACGTTAAAAACATAAAAGTAAAAGTTAAAAACATTCTATTATCATAAATAAATTTTTGATTTCTGTCAAAAAATTCTTCGTCAATTTATTCAGAATAGGTTCAGTTTTATTTTACATTTTAAATTATTTTTTTCCTTTTCTAGCATTGAAATTAATTTTCATATGTGTATATATATATATATATTATTGTATGTATTGTGTTGTGTATATATATATATATATATATATATTGATTTTTTTTCTGTGAACAATTTATAATTATTTATATAAATTCAATATTTTGACTTAAAAGATCTATTTTGAAGAATTACGATTATTTATTAAAATATGCATATTATATTTCTTGTTCATATTATGTGGGTATTACATAACTTTTTTGTGGTTCAAAAATTGAAAATTTTGTAATTTCAATCATAAATCAGTTATTTATACTAAATAAAAAATATTTTCTACATAATTGTTTTACGTGTCTCAAGAATACTGTAATTAACAAAAAAATGTTAATAAATTTATACAGATTTCAGTAAATCTAAAAATGAATTATTATTCTTTGTGATATCATAATTAATATACACTAAATATGAAGTACGTTCTGAAAAAATGTATTAAATTGAGACATTTTTGTAATTTTCCATAATATTGAAGAAGGTAAATAATTATTACCAAAAATACATTAATATGTTTATATTATAATTAAAAAATAATATATTGATAACAATGATTAATCCTGATTTATGATTTTCTTCAAGAAATAAATACAATAGAGGTTTTTATACATACATTAGAAAATTTAAAATGTCTACTTTTAGATCAATCAGTCATTAATATCAAAACATTCTTCTGAAATTTTAAATTTCAAAAATATATAATTATCGTAAAACATTATCTGAAATTAAATATTATTGTGATTAAATGTGTTTAACTTGATTCATTCATAAATCTGTTCAAATTCCATTTATAATATATTCAATGTATTTTATTGAATAATTTACTTTGGTTTCAAATTGTTAATTTCTCCATATAGTTCAATTAAGTAAAATAATAAAAATATATTATTATATATTTTAAATATTTGTTTTATAGACTTGAATAGTAAATTTACAATTATTTGTTGAAATATTAATTAAAAGCCGTTTGTTCTTACACCATAAACGTAACAAGGTAATAAATAAATACATTATATTTTATACTATAATATATATATATATGTATTTTATATTTAAAAGAAACCAAGTATATCTCATGTACAAGAGTAGTTCCACACATGTACAATACTAAATCTGGAATATTTTCCCAAAAGCCAGTACCGATGTCAGTATTATATTTTTATTGCCGATGGGCCTTCCACGTCCTTCCTTAATACAGTCATTTGGTCCGAGGGCGGCTTTAAAATCGGAGTGCGCTGTACACATACACACATGTTAGTATATATCAGGGTGAGACAGTTATGGGCATTCTTTGTCGTTTCTACCAGTTTTTTAACGGCTGCTTATGATTTCGGTGTACTACTCGATAATGGGAATATTTTTGTTTTCCTAAATTACGTACCGAACATATTTTTTCACTATTTTGAATTTATGGAGAACACTTTTTTTATTTTATTTATATTGTTGCTTGTAATATAGATGCATGTTTTAAATATACGTTTGTTATTCAATATTTAAAAATATTCTTTATGAATCTTATAATGGTTTCGTAGGTTGAAATCGAGTGCAAGACATATTTTTTACAAAACATCTGTATTTCTCATAATAGCCTATTCGGATGACATAGATCGTTTTACTACAAATGGTTATTAACCCACTCATCATGTATATTTTGATTAAATTACATCGTGGACATTGAGTATCGAAAAAGATTTTTTTGAAATATACAGATGAAAATTAGTCAAACCTTTCAGAATAATCATTTTTCAAATATATATATATATATATATATATATATATATATATATATATATATATATATATGTTTTAATCTATGTATATATTAATGTTGCATATATAAAAAATATATCAGTTTATCCATCAGTTGCATATATAAAGAATATCAATTTATCCAAATATACATAATTTCAATGTTTAAATGGGAAAATCATTATAGTATTAATTTAAACTTACTGTAAAAAATCAACAATGAAAATAACAATATGGAAAGAGTATCAGAAATCTCTGTTAAGTTATTTAAATATAATAATTGACGAAAGTTACTGTATTAGACATTTTTAGAATTGAAAATAATATGAGTAATAGATTTACTAATTATCAGTTTCTTATTATTATTTTAAATATGTTTTATCAATAATAAAAATCTGTTCTTTTCATCATGTGGCATTTAAATAAATAATTCATTAATATATATATATATATATGATACTAAAATGATAGTAGAAAAAATTTAATAGAAAAATTGATATATGCTTAGATTGATTTATTATTAAGTTAAAAGTTTTGTTCTGAAAACATTAACACTTATATAACGTTAAGGAAAAGTTATTATTTGTACTTAATCTTTAATTAAAAATTTAAAAGTTTTAAATATGTAATGTATTTATAATATATAAAATAATATTATTTAATCAGTAAATCAACGGCGTATTCACAAACTATTGAATACATTATTGACATGTGAATAAAATTTCACTTAATGAAAAAAAAAATACAAAAATATAATGGAAAAATATTCGAATAAATTGAATTACTTATAAATCTTCAATTATAATTAAATCAAATAAAATAGAAATATCCATCGGTATTACAAATTTCAATTTTAATATCAAGATATGTTTTATTCAGATATTCAGTAAAAATATAAAATAATAGATAACATTTATTAATAAATCTTATCTATTTTATTCTATACTCTTCAATCTTTTTGATATCTTTATATCTATACACTAGAAATTTGTTATTCTTTATTAACAAACGCCAAAACTATTTATTTAATTGTATAAGTAATATATCTTAACCAAATTCACTTTCACAGTGCATTTGTCCCTCTCCTCCAAGTAAATGAAAAATGGAAGGATATATTTATTCTAAAAATATTATTCTATTGAAACAAATTGATAAATAAATTGATTCCTATCACAGAAATATACTTGAAATTTCATTCTCCTCTTATCATGCAAAATTTTTCTTATCAAAATATTTAATAATAGATATTTGTTCATTTTGGTAACAGCTTATGCGTATTTCAATAGAAATTTCATCATTCCCAGAACGATCAGATCTAGGTTTATCTGAAAGGCAGAAAAAATATAATTATGCTCAAAAAATAAGAAAATCTACAATCTTTCTAAGGATTAAAGAATTAATTTATTTTACATCTCTAGAAATTGGGCCTAGGCCTAAATGAATTCATATATTTTACATATATGTTAGCATAGAACAATGGTGGGCAAACTGCTGCTCTCAAAACTATTCTGTGTGGCGCCCGAGACAATATTGGGTGTCATTTCCATTTTTCCTAAACTTTTATATTAATAATCTATAGTTTTATAGTATGTATCAATATTAGAGTATTTTATATATAAACGAGTAATTCATTTATATATAAACTGCTTTGGTGAATAGGACTACTATATAGTTATATTTTTTATTAATACAATTTTAAAATAACATTTTCTGTGGCTCCTGAACATTCAAAAATGTATGAAATGTATTATATGTGGCTCATATTATCAACGAAATTGCCCATCCCTGGCATAAAAACTCTGATATTTTATCTCTTTGCTCTAAAATGACCAAAAATTAATTAGCAGATTAATTCAATACGTTTAAATTTCATAATATGTTTTATTTTATAATTTAAATCAATATTAATCCAATATTTTGATGTATGTAAAATAAGTCACTCTCTTTAAAAAAATAATTTTGTATTATCATTTTTAACATTGAAACAGTTTATTGAACTTTTCAGACTAGAGAATATATTATTTTAAAATATTTATTTGTACAGGATATAGAATATTTGTAGATAAGATAATCTTTAACATTGTTTAATATTTATAAACAAAATTTGTTAAAGAAAAACACTTGTATTCATTTTAAGGAAAAGTGTGCACTATTCTTTTTAAATGATAAGATAGTTTCGATGAATGGTGCTATATTCGTTAATGTTTATACATGCGTACTTTTGTACGAGAATGTAATTATATATATATATAGTTAACATTCTGATTAGTGTAAATTTTTTTTTAAAAAAAATGTTCAATACTTAATTGATTATTGCATTCTATAATAAGATAAAATGTGTTTTTTGAAACAATGCTATTATTTTGAGAATGCATTTATAAAATATTGGCCAATAAATTGTGTGAGATATTCATTGATTTTAATAGAAGAATTTGTGTTTTTTTTTTGGAAACAAAAGTTCTAATGAGGAAATTTAAAAGGAACAGTTCAATACTTAAGCGACTGTATTAGTCTATCAATAATTGTTCTTATTATATAATGATACATTAGATATATATATATATATATATATATATATATATATATTGTGGGGCTTGATAACAATATTTACCTAAATAACTAATTTATTATCTATAGATCCTAATATTAATACAATTTCGTAGATTTTTTTATTATTTTACAAGTAATTAGTTAATAATAAATAGAAATTTATATCAGTATCTTTCTATTATGATTGTTATTCTATTGTTTCGCTGAAGGGACTTCTATTTTTTAATAATGTAATAAAATAAAATAGCTTTTGTAGGTCCTAATAGTTTTTATTTTTAGGATTTCTTCGGTAATGTGTTGTTGATCGGTTAGGAAATATATTCCTAAATTTTCATCATGAGGGCACTCGAAATAATTAAATTTAATTTTTTTCATATTGCGGATTTTGCATCCTATATGAGTATTAATTTCATTTTCAATCTCTTTATGATAAAATATAATTTTGAGACACTTGTTACTCTGAGTACACAACTATAGTCTAAACATTTAAATTATTTAATTGTTATTCAGTATAGAACGAATTTAATCACAGAATATCATTTATTTTTATTAAAAAGAATAAGCAATACAATTATAAACATTGGTTGAGCGAATGTTAAAAATTTCATAGAAACATTAGTACTTGGAATAAACTGCATTCCTGTACATTGACATCCGATTACTATAAAATATATTAAAGTGAAGAATCAATAAAAATATAACACATATTTCTTGATGGTACCAATGCCACCTATCATAGAAAATGTGTTTTCAATTATTATTATTATTTGTGAAAGTGAATTTATCCGCAATAATAAATAATAGTTATGAAAATCTTATAATTAAAAATTACTGTATGTATTTGAAAAAAACTATTTTTTATTAAATAAAGAATATATTAAATATTATCAACCAGAAACGAATATAATGAAATATTTTTTGATATTTAAATATATTTTTAACGTTTAAATGAAATACAAATAAATTTGATTACATTTTTTTTATAACTGTTATGTTAACTAAGTATGAACAAGTCTACAAAAATAGCACCCATGTTAATTGTACAAACCTGTACTCCGTCACTATATAGATCAACTTGTTTAACAGATAAAATGATTAATTCTAAAATAGACCTTATATTCAAATATAAAATGAAATAATCTAATTTGTTATAGGATTTAATTTTTAAAAATAGAGTATTGCCTTTTTATTATATATATATATATATATATATATATATATATATGTATATATATATATATATATATATGTGTGTGTGTGTGTATGTATTTATGTATGTACATCAACATATATAGAAAGAACAACTAGTATAGCGTATATAAAATATTATTAATTTTTCTAATAAAGTTATATACTTGTTTATTTTTGTATGTATGTATGTATATATATATATATATATATATATATATATATATATATATAAATTATATATTTATAAATTTACAATCAAGATCAACAACATATTGGAAATACTCCATAAATAAGTTATAAAAAACACGCAATGAAGCCAATACAATAACTCTGATCTTTCATCCATTTTGTAAACGTGTCCAACGCCAACTTATTACAAAAGTCAGCGAAGCTTTTTCAAAGCATGGTGGGATTATACCCGTGAAAACATTTGCTTTAGCGCACACTACACCCACACCGAAGAAGGACACACCTATATTAATCAGGATATGAGCGCGCATTCCGTCTCATTTTATTATTTCGTCGTCAAAAACACAATCATAAACTATATCAATTCGATTGGGTTATAACCAAATGACATTTTAATAAAATATTTTTATGTGATTTTTTAAACATACAAGCCCCGATATAACATAATAATTATGGCTGTGATAAATATGACTGGAATGTTAAAGGCTAACCGTACACATTCACGACATTATACAACCATACGGATTTCTACGTATTTTACTAATTTTTCACCGTTGATAACGCGATTTGCATACAATCACATTAGTTATAAATGATATTATGTAAAAATATTTATTCGGAACGACTGTAAACATTTATCGAAGTGTATAAAAATGATCCTAGTTGCATATCAATTAAAACTGTATTAAACGTAAATAACGTCACATGTCGACTATTATAATAAAGATGTAAAACCTGGAGATTTCAATGCCGGATCTTTATCTAACGTTTTACGTTATGTCAATGGTGTATGTTTAATTTCTTGTATTTTAATTGATGGTGTCTGCTTCACTTGTAATATGTCTTGATGAATACGTATTAATTCATCGGCCTAGCATCTCTATTTCGATGTATTTCATTTTATATAAGTACATTTACTTTTTATGATATATTATTATGGGCATGAATGAATTATTTTATTGATCGACTCAAATCACTTTACAGTTACTCATTTAATATTATTCGTACACAAAGTCACACACATACACCTTATATATGTATATAAATATAACATTGCATATGTATGTATACATAATTAATCAGTAATTCAAAATATAAATAAGGACATTAAACAGTTTAATTGAAAAATAATGCAGATATTTTGAAATAACAACGTCTAAATCAATGATAGCAAATTTTAAACGGTTCAAGCGTTTAATAAATTTTGTAATTTGATTATATTATATTACATTGTGTATATATATATATATATTTATGTATGTATAATTATTGACATTTGTCAAATTATCATTAAAAATATCAATACTTAGTTGTGTAGATTATCTTTTGCAACAATGTCATATATTTTATCGAATAACTTGTTTGATGTGTTCAGTAATATCTTTGTAGTTTTTATTTATATTCAAATATGTAAAATAAATAATCCATTTAAAAATACGTTTTTATTAAAGAAATAAATTATATATATATATATATATATATATATATATGTATATATATATATATATATATATATATGCATACATACCAAATAATATTGTTCAGTTTAGTTGTTTTTGTGTATTAATTTCTTTCTACAGATTTTTTTTGTGAATTTTAATTTTATTTTATTCTATTGTATCAAAAAATATTTTCTTAACAGCGATAATATCGATATATATATATATATATACACACACATATATATATATATATATATATATATATATATATATATATGTTTGGAGGTATTTTATTTTGTGTCACAGTCACAAATTTTATTATCTAAAAGTCATAACTGAAATAAAAGAGGACTATCATTTATTCTTGAAATAAAATCAAACCTTACTATATGGATATAAAAGTTTACATGAATAAAATTTTACTACATAGCACACAACTATTCAAATCTTTTTTAATGTCACATTCCGACTTCATCTTTTAAAAATGTAGTGGAACAAACATTCATATCTATCTATCTATATATATATATATATATATATATATATATGCCTTTCACCTGAAAAAATAGGTAACACGTTTCCAAGAATAAATATATTTGATGATTGTAACACATCATTTTTTTAGTATTAAAAGATATATAATGCAAGTCTGTTAATTTTTTAAACTCAAAACTGTTAATCATTACTTATTGAATTAAAAAATAATTTGTTTACAATTAAAATTATCCTGACCAATAAAGTGAAGAAAAATCTATACCCAGTCCTCTGAAGATATAGAATCATCATCTAAATGCGCATAAATAATAATAAAAAGTTATTAACTATGAATTTTCAAATATTTTTATTCAGAGAAAAATATCCGGTTGAAGAATTCATTTGTGATAAAGTTTGAAATTTCAATATTTTTAATTTTGTACGGAAAAAATATAGATTTCAGTTAATTTTTCATTGGAATAAATATGTAGCTTGTATAATTGTTGATTATATGTCTTCATCACAATTTATATCAGATAGGCTAATTTTATAAATGATTTAATTAAGAAATGTCAAATTCACAAATAAATTAAAAAGCATTACTAGCTGATATCTAACTGTTTTTTAAAACGTTTCTCTAAATTTTATTTTTCATGTATATATATGTATTAACTTTTTATTTTATTTATCGTATCTAGCGAATAAACAAACACAATATTTTTTAATTCGAACAAATTTATTCAAATTTTTGAAAAGCAAAAATTAAAAAAAGTATTCTAAATATTTGTTGTCTTACAATTTGTACAGCTCTATAAAATCAGTATTCAAAAAATGTTTGAATGTAGCGAGTAACTCAAAAAGGATAAATAATACGAGTATATATTAATGAATCGCATATATATTATTGTCGTTTTAATATGTTCTGAGTTAAATCTGATAAGACAAAGCTTATTAATTAGTAAGTTTGGAATAATCTAATGTAATTTAAATTTTTGTGCAATGATTATATATTCTAAAAACTGATGTAACATCAATAATCGTTAACTCGTTTTTATATGCAAATAAAAATACACGATTTAGTTCAGTTTTTGTTCTGAAGATACAAATACCGAGAAATATATATATTTCATACTTTAATTATAGGAATTTATTATAAACATTTAAAAAAATTAATAGAGTATAAAAATAGATTATTCATTTTTTATATAATTTCGTAT
Organism: Acanthacorydalis orientalis; assembly: GCA_034766995.1. NCBI lineage: Eukaryota > Metazoa > Arthropoda > Insecta > Megaloptera > Corydalidae > Acanthacorydalis > Acanthacorydalis orientalis. The sequence goes on from CM068317.1 coordinate 37,923,525, forward strand.
AATATTACTCTACTCATGTATATTTTATTATTTTTGCAGCGAAAAGTAAGATTATATATGCTTTTTTGTTCTTCATTCCTATACATATTAAAATATTTGAAATTTCAACACACACAAACATACACACACAATTATATATATATATAATGTATGTATGTATTGTATATCAGAAGCTACACAATTTATTAATAAATAAATATTTTTAATTTTATAAATTAGAAAAAAGTTCTAGAATTTCATATCAAATTGAAATCTGATATTCTAAAAATTAATTTTAATACCTTACTGAAATGGTTGATCGTTATTAATTGTATATATTAATTTAAAACACACAAATATATGATTAGAATTATTAAAAAGATGGTAAAATTATATATTTATTAGATTCGTTTATGATTTTTTCGGTTTCCTGTTTCTATTTCTCAGATTTCCATAATATAAACATATGTATATATATATATACATATATATAACAAAATGGTGGAAAAAATATTTGTTAACATATTATTTAGTATTTTCTATCATTTACACGTGAATTTATTATATATATATATATATATATATATATATATATATAAATTTATTGTGTAGGGTAATTTTCTAAGAAAATAAAGTAAATAATCATATTTCATCTACGAAATAAAATATTTTTATTGATCCATTTTAATTTTCTATTCTATAATATTTTATATTCAGTGCTAAAAATAAATACAGAATAATAATTTATAATTAACCTGTAAATAAATTTATGAATTTATTATAATATATATATATATATAAACAATATTAATCGTAATTAAAGTTATTTAAAAATAAATTGTATGTGTTGTTCTGATGGTCTTACTCTTAAAGAATGATTTATTTGTAGTAATCTGCTATTACTTATATGACTCTTCAGGGAAAATCAGCAGGATTGTCCTACTGAGATTGGTTCAGGTGAATTATTTAAATAAGAATCCTCTGTTTATAGCAAACTCTCTACCACAAACTAGTTTGTTTTATTATAATAAAATAGATTAGTTCTCAAATGATTCATTGAAACCTCTTCCAGCAAGGCAACACACCAATGGAATCGCAAGTAGAAACAATTTTAACTTAAATTGTTATTATATTATTTTCATAGTAATACTTTCTTGTATTGGATATTTTTATGTATTATTATGTTGTATATTATCTACTTTTTTATTCTAATAACTTATCAATCTAACTAAATTCTTATTTAATATTTAAGTAATTCTCCATTATTTTTTAAAAGAAATTAAAACAATCTGATTTGATTAATTAACAAAACTAACAAAAAATAAACTTAATAAATCATACAATTAGTTCTTGTTATATAATTTATCTCGAATATATTCTATTTAAACAATAATTATATGTTTGTTTGTAATTCTATGAAAAAAACACTATAATTTAAAACTAAGTTAATCATTATAAAAATTTGTTAAAAAAAATCAGATTATAAGTGTGTGGAAACTTGTTTCCTAGTTTTAAATTGTCGTTCTTTTAAACGAAAGGAAATATTGTAATATTTATTTAATTGAATTACAATTTATTTAATACCATTTACTTTAAATAAAAATTAAAGTTTATTAGAATTGAATGCAGGCTCTTGTATTGTACGAATGCTTAGAGCTACATAAAGTTTTAAAACGTCTACATATATAATTCTATGCTGTGTTTTGTAACAATTTTGATTGTTTTTTTTACTTGTATAAAAATTGTATTAAGCTTCAATTTTCTGAAACATATTTGGATATCTTCATTAACTTGGTAGCTTTATACTTAAAAATAGGAAGTAACTTTTTAGTCAATCTGGGATATAAAAAAACTAGAATTTAAAATGCGCAATATTTTTGTACTTTCAAAAATTTTGTTTTGCATACTGAAATTTATTAAGATTGAATTAAAGTTATGATTTAATAAAATATTAATGAGCAGTTTACGATATAAACTTTTTTATTAAATTATTTTTGTTTTTTACCTAACTTATAATTAATTTTAATATAAAATGACGTATTTAAATTATTTCCAAATGGAAGATTTGTTATTTTTCAATACATTTAAAGTATTTTATATTTATTAAAAAATATCAAATTACTAGAAAACTACTACAAATAATTTCAAAATTAAAAATTTCACACTGACCATAAGTAAATTAACATGAGGCTATTTAAATAAATTCTTCATTAACAAAGAATAAATAAAAGTATTACCAATTTTTTTTTAAAAAAAAAACAAAAAACATTTACATCATAAATAAAACACTTTAATATCTTTATTTTAAAAAATATCTTCAAAACAGTAAAACCATCGTAGCATAACGACCTAAATGAAAAACAAACGTCCCATTTAAAATTTGTCTATTTATATTTCATTATAATTACAAAAAAAATCAATGAGAAAACACTTTTTCGTATTATATAAATTCATAAAAACCGGTTGTGTCGAAATATTTACAATAAACTGAAACAAATATGTACAAAAATTAAAACTATAACCCATTACAATCTCAGTTATTGCTAATTTGAAATATTGTCGCAGAAAAATGGAGAAACATTAAATTAATATATGATATTTTAAGTTATATAACGCATACTTATATATATATATATATATATATATATATATATATATATTCATTATAATATTCATAACAATAAATCTATATTTCAACAGATATATTTAAAATTTAATTATAAATTTATGTACGTGAGTATGTAAATACACACACACACACTCATATATATATATATATATATATATATATATATATATATATATATATATATGTAATACTTAAACCACTTTTTTATTCAAATTAAATTTTCTAGCTTTAAATAACGATTTTTTTTATTAATAATAGTTGTTAAATAAAAGTAACTTCATTAAACATTAACAAAGAGATATTACATATTTAAATTAAATTTTGTAAATCTAATCCTTTTGTTACTAACGGAATACGTATGTCCCACCGATTTTCAAAAATTCCCGCATGGAAAATACTTTATATATCGAATCCACTATAAAATACTGATGGGACAACACTTACCAGAACTATATCTTTTATCCAAGATGTCGGAAAATTCTTGGACAACAATGTTGACCAATTTTAACTGCAATTAATTGACATTTACCGAAATTAATCAAAACAAAAAAAGTCGAATTTGAAGGGTTAGAAAGCACTCATCTGGTTCGTTCCTCGAAACTAAAAACACTTATTATTTTCACTCATGGGAAGAACCGAAATATCTCTAATCAAAAATGTTTAATAATTGATTATTTAACATTTCCTTATTATTTATGGGATGACTGAAAAATTCCTTTGTAAAAGCGGATTTAGCTACAGTTCTAAAACTATACTGTTATTTTCATTAAATCATTTAAAAATGTATATTTGAATAAAAAATAATCAAGTATTATGATACTTTATTAAAACAATATTTAAACATTAAACCAACTATTAATTTGACTATATATTTTATATGAATTATCTTAATACATAGAGAATATAATAATCTAATATTATTATATAAGAAAAGAAAAGAAAAAGGGTAAAGTTTGGGAAACTAATTGACAATATTAAACTCTTAATTGAGTCAATCTTATTTAGGATCAACTTTTTTTATACAGGTTGAATCCATTGCTTCTTTTTAGAAAAAAATCATTAAAAACAGATTATAGAGAGAATTCAATAAATAACACAACATTTTTCTATTTTAAAACTTTCCCAATATATTTTTTCATATACAGATGTACTTACAATTATAATTATTTCGTTTGCTTATTCCTTTTTATTAACATAACAGGTTATTGAAATCAAACCATAAATTTAATTTTTATCGAAATTGAATGTCAAAAATAATTATACAATTTTATATAATTAAAAAAATAGATCAATACTGTCTTCATAAAATAATAATTAATTATACAATATGAATAAGTTAGGACGTGTACTATCCATATACCAAAACAAGAATCATTTTAAAAATTCAGATGTATTTAAACAAGTAGGAAAACTGTCCTATATTGATATATTTGAAAAATAGTCTGATATGAAAAATAAAACATAGGTGATTTAATAATTAAAATAAATAATCGACTTGTTAGTATATTGAATTATTTACTAATATATCTAAAAATGACGTTAAATTTTCTAAAATTTTTGCTTATCAAAAGGAATAACTTGAATTTTGAATGAATATCTCCCTTAGTAGTTGTGTAGAAAACTTTACGCAAGAAAAGAATATTGAATTCATTTCATAAATTTTACTCTTAATAATGGTTTTATTTTCCAGTTATTAATGCTTAACATTTTGTTGTAATTATCATGAAATTGTCTTAATTACACGTTAAAAAATGACTTGTTAACTTATTTAGATATTAATTTCCGAAAGGTAAATCTAATACCTTCTGTCTAAATTAATATTTGAGTAAATTAAAATTTAGTGAGTATACAGTAAGTATATCATCAAAAAATACTTGCTCGTACATATATAAGAGCAATCATAATAAATAAAAAAATTGTAAAAAAGATTGGTTAATATTCAATTATTGTAGAAGGGTGAGAATATGTAATGAATTTCAATACTGTATTCTGGTATCATTTATTTTTCTATATCTCCTTTCAGAGAATATACGATGGGTAATAGTTTTTCTCTCAAATAAAATCCCTGCCACCGGTTTGATTTATGTCAAACAAACGTATTGATATTGTTATAATTATAAAAGATACTTCTTTATGAATATTTTACATTTTTTTAATAACAGTAAATATATTCTGTTTCATCTTTCTGATCTATCATTTATTGAGAAAAAAATAAATTAGCAGAAGTGAATGAAAAAATTAAGCTCACTTTCAAGCAAAATTATAAGCAAAAAATAAAAAGGTACAGAATTGTCACATTGAAATATAAAATGTTTTTACTAAAATTGTACTTAATAATTTACAATATATTTAATTGGTAAAATACCGTTTAATTTTTTTATTGTTTCATCGTGTTCCCACAACCGTATTCTAATCGTGCAAAAATTCGACCTCGAAAAATTTGATTGCAGATATTTATCAAACTTAATGTATTGTATTAAAATAGTTATTGTATATTAGTTAAAGGGACCACTCTCTATTCGGAAGGTAACAAGTTCAAATCCGGGTCACGGTCTCGTTGGCCACATTGAACGATTTTGTCATATATTTTTATACTTACTCTGCATGTTTAACTAATTACTATAATTTTATAATGCAACAATCTTTTCTTATCTTTCAGTAATAGCACAATAGAATTTATAAATTATTCATATAATTTGTATTATATTCAAAAAAAATATCTTGGAAAGTAGTGAACTCGTGCAACTATAATCAGAACGTTTATTAATACAACAGATCTGTATAAATATTTCAGATATTTCCATAAAATAAAATTGAACTTCTATTCTTATAAAGTAGTTATTTGATCTGAATTTTGATAAATGTATATATATATAATATACCTATACACACACACACACACACATATATATATATATATATATATATATATATATATATATAATTTACTTTATAACATTTATCGTTCTACTCATTTACTTTTTTTAGTTCTTTCACAATGTTATCCAAATATATCTTCTTAGAATTCAATAAAAATAAAACATCTTATTAACTTTTCTGAATATATATATATATATATATATATATATATATATATATTGAACTTTATCTTGACCTTATTTACTTTAATGGAACAATTAATTAGACAATTTTTCAACATATTAAAGTAACTTCGATGTTAGTAAGAACTAATTAGAATTCTTCTTCTAATATAAATAATTAAGTAAATATTTATACATTTTTTTTCATGTGTAGCATAAAATTTCTCTGTCTTTCTACATATATATAGTCATCAATTGAACAAATGGTTATTTCCAAATTTTCTAAATTAAATGATTTATTTGTTTTCTTTTATAAATGCTTTCAATTCATTTCTACTACCTTTTTATAAAATACATATTCATATATTTTGGATATCCTTATACTTCCTATCTTCGAGGTAATATTTTTAAGTATTACCTGGAATTTTAGAGTGCTCCAAGAACTCTCATTTATATTCGAAGAAAAATTATGCAAATTTATTAATACACACATTCATAAAATATATATATCGTTAAAAAATAAAAATATTATTTCATAAAATTTTATCTGGAGCTGCATAATAAATATATGTGGCCATTATTTTGATCAAAATTCATTTTATAAGAACAAACAGGAAAAACACGTCTCCTTACGTGACCTGTTTAAAAAATATTATAATTTTCTATTTGGTTTTCACAATATATTTTTTGAAATTGTAGCTAAATTTATTTTCACAAATTTTTTTTTTATACTCGATAAAGAACAGTGAATTGAATTTTGTGTAAAAAAAATAATAATCAATAATTGAACATTTTTGATCGACACAAATTTTATTGTCTGTTTGAAAATGAAAAAATCAATTATGAAAAAAAATTTCTGTAAGCTATTTTGCCTACTACTTCTATTTATTTTTATGTCTATTCTATTTTTTCTCTATTTCGTACTATATGAAATCATTTAATTAATATTGGTTTTTATATATATATATATATATATATATATATATAAATATATATATATATATAAAATTATAAATTCTGCAATAAAATATCATATATTTTTAAAATGACATGTATTTCAAAATTATTATAAAATTTTATACAACTGGAAAATATGTATAAAATACATACATACATAAATATGCACACACACACATATTTACGAAAGAAAATTCTGTGTTCCTATTTCCATATTCTTCAATTATGCTATTTTGCATGCTACTTCTGTTTCTTCTCATATCCATTCTATTCTTTCTCTATTTCTTCTTATTTCTAAAACTATTTTTGCAGGGTTTTTTTGTAATATGAATCATTGAATTAATATCGGTTTATATATATATATATATATATATATATATATATGTATGTACGTATATATATTTATAGATTCTGTAATAAAATATCATATAATTTTAAAATTACATGTGTTTCAAAATTATTATAATTTTTTATTACAACTGGAAAATATGTATAAAAGACATACATATTTAAACACGTACACACACATACATACATACACATTTATATATATATATATATATATATATATATATATATATATATATGTATATATACACACGAATATATGTACAAACAAACATATGAGTATATTTGACATAACTACCAATAAATACTGAAAAAGCATGTCAACATGCACAGTCCGAAATAAATTTATATATATTTTTTGAATTAAAATAATATAATGTTTAAATAACTACGATTAACATAAATATGTAATATAATACTAGAGAAAAATGCAATCTAATAACGAATTTGGTAACAGTATGAAAAAGATCTATTTGCAATTTTGTTCCTATGATTTTTTGTGTTCTTTTGCGATAATATACGTTTTTGTACTTTATATAAATATATATATATATATATATATATATATATATATATATATATATGTACACATATATATGTGTATATATATATACTTATATATATATATATATATATATATATATATAGAATATAAATCTAAAAAAAGAATAAGTATAAACGATACTCATAATGTCTTTTAGATACTAACAAAAAGTGTACTATAATTATTTCTGCCACATAAAATTTAAAATATCAGCCAATCCAGCGTCGCTATTCCAACATTTGTTTTGATCTGTACGTTTCTATATTTTTTTCTAAAAAAATATTTTCGTAGAGTGAAAAAAAAACGATGCCATATAGTTGTCAGTTTGTATTGTCAGAGGACCGCTCTTGAACGGTTGGTCCGTTGTTATTCTTTAGGATCAACGTACGCTCAGACGTATCTGTTCTCGTCTTACATCTCAGCTTCCGTGAGGTGTGGTTCGTGCAAAGGTGGGACGACGTTATAATCATAAAAATAACATTAATTTTGTTGTATTTTTTTAATAAATACACTCCCGCGCGCATCTATCTTATGGTCACACGCACAAAAGACGGATTTTAGGATCATGTTGGACGATTTGTTTGATGTCACGTGCGCTTTATTCACCCGAAAATGGTATTTCACAATATTTATGAAACGCTATTTAAGTCACCTCACTGATGGAATAGTGGATTTCGAGTTTATGGATGCATTAATGACGGATTTTTTTCACTTGGGAATTAACGACAATAAACGATTACACATATGTGATTTTTTTCATACACACGCACACACACATCTCTTTTATTTTCACGTGTGTGCTAAGTATATAATACATAAAACTATCTTTATGCATCTGTACATAAAAGAGTAACTATGCTATTAGCGTTAATACCCTGTTATTCCTTATCAATAAATAAACATGCAGTTTAAAAAAATGAAATTATTTATTTAACAAAATTTATTTATTTTTTAAAACAAAATTTAAGTTGACAGTCATTTAAAAACATTTTTATTTAATAAGTTTTCATTTAAAAAGACAATATTTCAAAGTCTTACAAAGTAATAGATATTCCTGTTACAGTTATTATCATTTTATCTCTGTTATATTTTTTTTATTTATTTTCAATTAATTTTTATTTTGAAAAAAACAATACTAGGTCGAATAATAATCAAAAAATTAACAGTATATGAATTAAAGAATAATCTCTTGAACAAAAAATGCTAAATATAAATATTACGTTCGCGAAATTTTTATTCCCTCACAAATTACTTTTTCTGATCAAAAATGTTTAATCATTAATCATTTTTTCCATACCATCGCTCCGGAAATAATAAAATTGCCATCAAAATGCATCTAAACAACAGTCGCACAACATCAGTACGTAATTATTGTACAATTTTGATCAGAACAAGTTTTTGTAAAAATAAAAATATGAAAAGTCCGTTTGTAAACGTTAATTTATTCACACTTTCAGAATCTATATTGTGGTAAAGCTTTAAGTCAAATAAAATATTCTAGTTTCTAGTTTCACAAGAAAAATAAAATAATTTAGTTTTTATCTATATTAAGTGTACAAATTAATTCGGTGTTTTTTTTTTATTGAAAATGTGAATTTTCACATAATGAATGTTTCCAAAAAAATGGAATACATTTCAATTCTCAAAATATATCCGATTATTTTGAACACATTTGTTCAATCTGTCGGGTAACTGACGAATCCCTTGTCAGAAAAAAATTGTAGGTTTGAGTCGATGAAGGCATATCCATTTTCAGACCTCTTCTATTATTTTAACATTTTTTTCATGTTTTATGCACCACACCATCTTCTCCTAAAGCTGAACAAAGTTTTCCTGTGGCTTCAACAGCATTTTTTTTAACTGGAATGCGAAAAGTATGCAATGCCTAATATACTGCTTTTCATACTTCATCGTGTTCACTACTATTCTGTGCAGTTATGTCAGCTGATTAACGAAAATATATAGTGTTTGTAAATGTTGAGGTTGCCACTTCGATATCCTAAAACTACAAGAAAATATTTTAATTTAAAACAGAGTAATTATTGATTCCATTTAAACACACCGAATTATTTTTTACACCTAATATTTTAATTAATTCACTTTTTATTTAAAAAACCCATTATTCGTTTTGTTGATTTTAAATATGATAAAAAATAATAAATATAATATATTAATTTAATTTTTATGTTTTTAATTAAATGTTTAACTCAAATGGAAATATATGTATTATGAAAAAAGTCAGATTACTTAAATACGTTTCCGTACTCTATACACAATGAATTATAATTATTAGGTTGGTGCAAATACAATTGCAGTTTTTACATGGTTTTCAAAAGATAAAATCGAAATTATTTTTGCACCAAGCCAATAAAATACCATATTCTTTATACGTCTAGACGTAAAAGAATATTTTAGGATCATCAGTACAATTCTGATATTCTAATTAAATTCACTTTCACAACCAAATTTCTTTTTCATCCCTCGAACCATAAACATTTTTTCTAATCAAAAATATTCAGTAAATCATCATTGTTAGTTTTTCATTATTATTTGTGCGCATTCCAGTGGCGATATATTTGAATTCGTTTGCATAAATTCATTTATTTAATAATCACTTTATTTTATCATTAATTCTAATGTAAATATAAATGATAAAAACAAAACAAAATATAGAAATTCGTTGTCTTCATTGATTTGATATCGTTGAATTATTCTTGAAGTAGTCTAGTACGATTTACTTCAGCTCGTGATCGATTCGATCTTTGGTAGTTTGTCCTTATATATATATATATCCTTGAAGTAATGCATCTAGATGCCAAAAGACGACCCAAGAGCCAAAGCCTTGAAGAATGATCTGACAGAACTAGTCAAATAGGGTAATAAATTAATGGGATCACAGATATAAAAACATTCAATTATAATGTTAATATAATTTTTTATCAAAGTATCTTTACACTTAATACATGTTGGTTAAAACGCAAGAAAAAAATTGTAACTTATGAAAATCATTGACTCATATTTGAACATAATCATAAATATTTTCTGATCGACATGTTTGTATGTAAAAGGAATATTAGATTACAATAATTAATAATTTTGAAATCAGACATGTTATAAACTATGTTTTTTTTTCAAGTATTCATAAACCTAAATTTTCATACTAACTGCATTTTTTATAGATGAAAAATCAATATTTGAAATTTATCAACAATATTATTTCAGTTTATATTTTTAACCGTGTCTATAATATCGTTTGAGTGTAAAAATATTTACAAAATAAATGACTGTAAATTAAGAATTGATAAACTTAATATTCTTATAGTTAATCTGCTGTTTGTCGTTTTCATTATGTAGAAAATGTTTCTCTAATACATTTTATCAATACAAGACATATAATTTGTTTTGTTTTAATAGACATAATATATACGATTTAAATGAACCTACCACAACATAACAGAGTGAAATTCAGCTCGAGATTCGTTATACATTTACACAATCTACTACTACATCAGATATTTGCGACGATTTATTTGTACGAATACATGACACTAATCCATAATGTTTAACAAGCGACATGGATGTCTGTCGTTCATGAACAACTAGTCGTTACATCTTCACAAAGATCGATTGATAACGCTTATGGTTCACATCGAAATTTGTCTAGTATCGATAATCAGTTATTATTAATTGATATCATTAAACTTGTTTACTAATGAACGGATAAAAACATGTTTTTGAGCTTGCGGCTTCCAAATCTGATAATTGGTAATGTAATAAATAATTTATTCTGCCGCCGACGAATAATTTCGTTTCCTGCAGTCTTTCTTGTATCTTGATTTCGAACAATTATTATTAATGCCGTACTCTTTTTTTATTTCGTTTTGTTTATATTATTGGATCGAAGAGTCGCGTTTGAAATTTACATGTTTCGCGTTTCGTTTTCTTGTTTTTCTGTGTATAGTTTTGAATGTGATAAGAATTCCTGTTCGAAAATTATGCATATACGTTACATTAAAACTGGAATTGATGTCGATGCTTAAATTTCAATTGAATCGTTTGATGAAGCCAGATGTAAATTTTATAAGATAGTGTCATTTATTTAATTTTATAGGTTATTCGAATTGGTGTAAAATTATACAACCGATACAAAGAAGCATTTTTTTTAATTAACCTAAAAATATAAGCTGTTAATTTTTTTTATTACTGTGAATTTCATGGTCGAATTTCGTCCGATTATTTATTATTCAAATAAAATATTTTTAAAATGTAAAACATTTTCTCTCAAATAGATAACATTTCTAATAACTATGATTACCATCAGTTTTAAGACTACATTCTTTTAAATTTGTTCAACCTATTACATACATACAAACGCATATATATATATATATATATATATATATATATATATATATATATATATATATATATATATATATTATTACAAATAATCTGTCTAAAATTTTATCTAGTTAAATTTATTATTATTAATTCACTCTTTTATACTCTATTAAAATAAATTTCTGTTCTGATATATAAATGCATTCTTTAACAATTAAAAGCATATTTTTTAATATAAAAAAATACACAAAACAAAACTTTTCAAATATCGTCAAATAATTTTTTGATGTAGCCAGTGGCGTATTAACAACATATGAGGCTCTGGGGTGTGAAACTATATGGACCTTTACACGCAGGCGTATTTTGGAAATAGCAACAGAAAAAACTAAATCCTAATAAAATAAAATCGGTTACGTAATATATTAGGACTTAAAACTTGTCTTTCCCACACTAATAAATGTGTGCATGCATCAACAATCAATGATAAAGGATCTAGGTTAACATAATAACAATTAATAATAAACTCACATAAATTTTATTAAGACTTTATATGAGAATAAGAAAAGTAAAAGCTTAATATGAATTTAAACAATAATAACAGACCTAGAATAAAACAATTAATAACATACATAAATTTAATGATGCTTCATAAAGAATAATAAAATAAAGAAAGAGAGAGATCTTCAACGGGGCCTCTCTCGCTCATAGGGCCTCGGGTGACCGCCCAGTTCGACCCCTCTACCCAAATTCGCCATTGAGTGTAGCTAAATAGTACATTAAAAGCGATTACCCTCCATAGTTAATCTATTTATTATCAAAAATTTATCATTAAAACTGCATATTTATATAAAGTTTTGTTTGTAATTAATTTATTGTTATTTACATTTTCATGACAAAACTGATTTGTAGTAAATGGAAGAAACATCTACATTTTTCAAAAAAAGGACATTAAATTGCTTTTTAACTGTTTTATTTATTGCATCTTTTAAAATAAATAACTCATATCTATTTTTCATTGAATTATGTTAATTATCATAGGAATAATGACTTTTACTTGATACTAGTTGTAATATTAATCAATATATATATATATATATATATATATATATAAAATAATTTTTTAATAACTAATAAGCGCATACCATAAAAAAATGTTAAAAATCAATTATTTTAAGAAAGAATCTAATCATTAGTAATTTTTCAATAATTTGTATTTAAAAATAATGATCCATTCATAAAATAAAGTTATCAATGTGTGTTCATAAATAGGCGAGTTATTATTACAACAACTACTTTGTGATCAAATTTAGTAACAATATTAATAAATCTTGTATTCAAATAATTATAAACCCGATAAAATATTTCATTTCTCTTTTATAGATGAACTTTTCACTCATCCTACAATAAACTAAAAAAAATCTAATGAAAAACGTTCAGTAAATAATTATTAATCATTTTTATGGCATCTTGATGAATCTAAAATACAGAAATATTTTGCTTTCATTATAGTAAAATCCATTTATTATATTATTATCAAATTGTTGGAAATAGCACCCCTTGAATGATAGCAACTCTCTTCTAAATAATATAATAGACGAAATTCACTCTAAGATTTTTTAATCAACCCATGAACTGTGTTTTATTTCTGTTGAGAAACACTACTGTATGTTCTTTACAGTATTATTGTCTGTCTATTCAACAATAAATGTTACACCGAAAAGAGAAATATTACATTGAAGAGACAAATCTGAAAAAAAATTAAATATAATCACTTATGAAACAAATACTTAAAAACAAGGAATATTTACAATTTATAATTTAAGTCTATAAAAAGAATAACAACTCATAAATGACAATTTTTAAAAAAAGATATAATTATTCTTTTTGATTAATACATGTGATTTTTTTTATTCATTTATTGAATTGGAATATTTGTGTTGTCAAAATAAAAAGTGCAAACATAACATATTAAAAGCCGAATTTAAAAAAACGTTTGTAACAATTAGAATTATAAGAATTGTATAGTTTTCAAGAAATATTAAAAGAAAATATATGGTTCTATGTTAAGCTGTTTCGAGATTATTTGAAATATAAAATCATATCATATTAAACATATGACGATCTTGAACAATAACTTCAATTGTTTTTTTTTAATTATAGAGTTGTCAGCTCTTTATCTACAACATTAAATAAATGTTATTTGTGTTTCACATCATGAATGACATTTATATGAATTTTACTAAGGCACATTGATAAATCTAAAAATAAATTATAAGAATACGTCGTAAACTTAACTTTGGATGTTTATTATCCTTAAAACATAAACAATTTTCCAACGACACGAGAATAAAATGAAATATTTATAAGATACATATAGAATAACAAATATAAAAGACGAGTTGATTCGATGAAGAGCACAAGTTCAAATATGCAGTGTCATCGAGTATCTGTAAATATCTGTATGGTAATGTGTAATCGCAAAATCGTATTACACGACTCGCCATAGATAGATAAGGGAGACTTTAGATTAACATTAAAATGTTTTTATGTAAATATAATGAAGAAATTTCGAACAGAAGGCAACAATTCCGTTACATTATGTTTCATATTTCATATATTAAATTAGTACAGTTACTTTTTACACGTCGTAAAAAGGATGGTCGTGTAAAAGTTTTTATAAATATTATAAATTTCAATTTTAATCACTTTAATTCGACTACTAACAAGTACATTTATGTAAATTCAACTCGAGAAAAATCGTAAAATTTTTAGAGCTAATATTAATAAGTACATGTTTCATAATTTGTAATATATACATATATATATATATATATATATATATATTATTTCTGAAAAATTTTGAATAAATTTCAGACTCAATTAAATTTTCCTTGTAAATAAAAATATTCTTAATTTATGTTATTTGATATTATAAGTAAATGCATTTTTTTAAGTTGTAAATCTTTTTTTAAATAATAACAATTGTATATATCTTATCAATAAATAAAATTCAACTTATTATTCCTTAAGACATTGTACACTTGTAAATTAATGTATAACCAATGTATTACTAATGATTAAGTTAATTAATTGATTTTTGGAATATTTCAAATAATTTTGCTAGAATCACATCTTACTAATATTTTTTTCTAATTTTTTTACAATGTATTTATTATTGCATGCATCAAAAAATCTATATATTTAAAATAGGGTTTAAAAGTATCAAAATGGATAGTCTTTCAATCGATTTTAACAATAAGTAATATCTTTTGTGCATGTTTAGTGATATTTTAACAATATTTTTAAAATATTTCTAAATAATTTTGTTCAATACAGACAATATACATTAGTTACCAGATTCGAATATTTAATCACTAGACATGTCTGTAATATGTAGAAATCAAAATGAATATACTTAAATATTTTTTTTACAATTTAATGATCATGAAATCCAAAAAAGTCTAATGTAAAAAAATTACATGTATCGTGATTCATGAATTATACACAAGAGATACAAAACATTAATCGAAAATCGTATTTTAAGAATGTTTAAACGTTTATAAAAACTATAGGTAGGTAGAAATACATATAATCGCAATCATTCTTGATTAGTAATGGCCGACAGAAGTTAGGTAACTTAACAAATGACAGATTGAAATAAATCATAAAACTTTTTGGCATCCATTTAATAAATATTTTTTGACCTCAAGTAATGCACGCTGTGATTCCATACTTTGCAGTAGGCTGCAACAAGAATGGAATACAGAACATAGTTTTCGATAAGAGATTCATTCAAAAAATTTTGACGTTACACAACAGAAATCAAAAACAAATAAAATAACAATAATATCTTAAAAAAGGAACAACGACCATTTTGTAAATATGAACAACATGCCGGCGTAATCTCAAACCCACACATCAGACATTTATGTATCATTGGCGTTGTCAATAAATTTCAACTGCAAATCTGTAATGCGATTGAGAACTGGCTGTTGACAATCATATCGATCACAGTGAATTCATCACAGTGTGAATGATTTCATTCGGTTTTAAAATAATATTTTAATATATTCTATAACTTATTTCAAACACTTTTCTTTCTAACAACTTAAACTTTTTTAAGTACCAGAAATGTTTTGTATTATTCAAGAATCTAAATGTTATAAAGCTTAGATTAACTAAAATCTCTATAATAAAATAGTAATCAAAATTCATACTTCTCTGAATTTTATAACCAAAAAAAAAAAAACAACAGTTGTCAATCTTATTCCGTTTTTTTTTCTGTCATTTGATTATCATTTTAATGCATGTTTTAATGAACACTTTGAATTGAATTGGATAACATTACCATGACGAAAATGATGTTGTATACTGTCAAGAACATCTTCCGGTTCATAGCACAATTATTCATTTAAAAAGATGAAACTTTATTTTACACAGTACATAGATACACTCATTGACGTGTAAAATGGATTTTTTTGAATATAACATATATATATATATATATATATATATATATATATATATATATAATATGTATATAAATATATTTAGATTTGTTCAAGATGCATTTGTATCATATTTATTAATAATTTTTTTGAAGATGGTTTCATCCAAAAATATTCGTTACAGATGAAAGCTCGAATGATTTCAAAGGACAATCTAGATTGTTTACCTTTATAAAATTAATCACTACTTCAATCACAATAATGTTTTTTTCAAACTGTTCAACAATTACTCATTTTCACATTGATCGGCTTTATTGACCTATTATTGAAAATTTTAATTAATTCAGTTTTGCAGTGGTTAGAATAGTGATTTATTTATGAAGCATGTTAAGCCACATTCGTAAATTAAAATTAGACGTTCCTATTTTTTAAGCTTCAAATGTTTAATCACTTGTATCAATAAAAAATTATAGTATTTCTGTTATTAAATTCTTCTTAACTATATATATATATATATACATATATGTATATATGTATATATGTATATATGTATATATATATATATATATATATATCTTTTGTCTATCATACAAAACTATGATAATTTATAGAATTTGTTTTCAAAAGTTGTATTTTATAGAGTAAATAGATATTCAAAATTAAAATGAAAAATACATTTTTGTAGAAATAGTGGTTTTGAACCAGGTCAATACTTTCCTCGAGGGATGATTTGAAAATATTAAAGAGTATTTCGTCTAGTGTATTAGAGCAGAGATTTTCAAGCTTATTTGTCCTACTGCTTCCTTTTCAGAAACGAAATACTCAACGCTTCCTTGGAAATCTATCTTCTTCTCGGACTTCCCGACTATGCGCGACACGCTCGCCTCCCAACACTTGCTTGTTAAGACCTGTCTGCTGACTTGACCGCAGATCGGTTAATACATGCATTTTGTGTGTTTATTTGGAAAATAAAGTAATCACTACGAATTTAACTGTATGTTATATATCAGATGAAACATGTACGGACCGTTTTCAAAAGTTTCTTCATCTTTCTTTATGATTTCACCTCTCCCTTATTTTTATTCAACGCCTCGCAATTGCTTTTGAGGTTACTACCGCCCCCTGGATCACTCCAGTGCTTTCCAGGAGGCAGTATTGCCCACTTTAGAAAACACTGGTTAAGAGAGTTATAACTATCATTTAATAGCCATTACTTCCATCAGCTGTGCCCTTGTTTAATCAATTTTAGATCCTATTTTAATTCTAAGAAACTTAAACCAAATCTAATTCTATTGTTCATGTTGCATAGAGACAAGGATCTCATTAAATTTATTAGAATATAAATACATGAAAAAAATGTTAAAATCTTTTATAAAATTATTTGCCTGTAAAATTTATTGTAGCAATAATAACTTGCAGAAATCACAGACAAGTTACAAAAATAAATGTAAAATATTTACTCCCTTATTACGAGAAAACTATAAGATTTTTTTAAATATGGATGTGGATTAAAATGACAAAGAAAAATTATCGTACGACATCAATCGACAAATTAAATATTATACGGAAAATTAATTTCAATTGGATAAAATGGAAAATATAAAAAAATGTTTCTAAAAGAAATAGAATTAAATTAATAAACTCTTTTTAAAATTAAGTTTAAAGTCAAAATTTAGATTCGCATGTTTCTAAACACCGAAACCTATAAATCTCTTTTTAATCCCTGTACAAATATCACGTTAATTAATCATTTCTATGATTCGCCCTCATCTTAAAAACAAACAAAGTTTCCCTTCGACGTTTACACATTGGACGGTGCTGTTTAAATGAATTATTCACAAAAATGATAGATTACCATTCATTATGAAACAAAATATGTAAATATATTTATACATTTTCTGTAAACATATTTCTAGCTCATTTACTTTATTCAACAAATAAATAAATTAGATGTACAAGAAAATCAAATCGGTTGTTTATTATCTTATTCGAATTTTCTTTAAATTCTAAACATAATATTTTTATCAGACAAAAACATCATAAATTCTATATACTAGTCAAACACTTGTTTCAAAAAATATATATACTTTTAATGTGAATGTCTGTAATAATGACTATGTAATTAATATTAATTTAATATAGACCAATACCTCATCATACCCACGTTCCCGACGCATATGATATATATATATATATATATATATATATATATATATATATATATATTTAACACACATGCATACACACATACGTACACTTATAAATATGATTACTACTGCCGGAAAAAAGACGTTCGTATAGACATTGTTAATAAAATTAAGAATATTTTGAATATCTCCTAACAGGCCATTAATAATCAGCACAACACAAAAAATATCAGACAAGACCTAAAAATCCGTTCATATGTTTAGGTACGACGTCTCTACAGCTATCGTTTCAGTCGTACAATATAAATATCAATTATGTCATCTCTATCCCCGCTTTGTCTGTTACTGGGCTCGATCTAAGCATGCCAGCATGTGGTAATATTCTTACATTTGTCTGTTGTGTATGCATTTAAAGTTGATGTGAGTGGGTCTATTGGATTCTGGCAATGTGTGTGTGTGCGTTCATACACTTAAATACGCACACAAATATATATTTATATTTATATATATATATATATATATATATATATATATATATATATGCATATATAAAACACGTATGTGTAGAGATAATGGTATAGTAGTGATATTAAATTCTTTCTCATAGAATATATACTATTTAAAATATGTACTTTTACGTATTTCAAACATTCTTGCATTTTTGATATCTAGGAGGTCTTATCGAACATCCATTCTTTTGTGTTTCGCTATAACTTAAGTGAATTTTATGGTTTAGGTGCGGTCATGGTTGGAAGTAAATTATTCTAAATATTTGTTCTTAAACGTTTATTATATATGTGAATCATTCGAATGCACTAACTAACTAGAATCGTTCCTTGTTTCTATAATTATACATTTCGATTTTATCTAAAACAAATTTCAGTATAGTCAATTATTAATTTGCTAGTATATAACCTGTCAAAACTAACACGAAAATAAAAAGATACAGACAGAAAAAACTGTTTATTGGTTTCTGCGACATAATATATTTGGACATAAAAAATACCTAAGAACGAAACTTAATGGATTAAACTTGAAACATACGAGCTGACAAAGCAAATATTTCTTTTGAGAATAAACTTTGTCCAGCGGATAAAGTGCCGAGAAAAGTTTTTTTTAATGTAGATAATTCCTTGTTATTAATTTAACTTGAATTACAGTACGTATAATTATTCGATAATGACTAATAACTAATTTATCCAAATTTATAAAAATAGTCTTAATTTTGCTGATAATCCTCTTCATATAAATTTTGTAGGATCCTAATGTTTCAAAACACGTCTCTCTCTCTCTATGTATATATATATATATATATATATATATATATATATATATATATATATGTATGTATGTATATATGCATATATATATATATATATATATATATATATATATATATATATATATATATATATATATATATATATATATATATATATATGTTTTTGTATGTTTCCTATCTGTGAAAAAATCAGAAAGATACACGATTCTCTTTATTATATATTCTGCTACTAACTAGTGAATTGTAGTCAAATTATATATATATATATATATATATATATATATATATATATATATATATATATTAAAAATATTTCATTTTAATTTAAATTATTAATAAATTTAATAACTTTTTTATTCATTTATCGTTTCGTAATTTTTATTTTTTTACAATTCTTTATTTGAATCCCTACCAGCGTATTTAAAATTTTAAAGCAGGTGACTTCTAAACTATTATCTTGAAAGCAATAAAAAAATAAATTAAATAAGACGGGATATTTTTCTAGTTATATATTAATTTTTATAATAAAAAATTCTATATAAATTTAATTATAATTAAATCGAGACGGATTAGCAGGTTTATATTTTACTATAAAAATAGCTTAACATATAAAATAATCATTTAAAAATGAATGACACATAAAAAGTATACGTTTATTGAAATGTTTCATATTTAATAATAAACGCACATTTTCAAGGTTCATTTTTCTAAATAAAATTGCTATCTTTTCTATATTCGAGTAATTCACAAAGCTCTTATCTATTTAATTTATTTACTATCCATATTCTCTTTTATGTATATTTATATATATATATATATATATATATATACATACGTATATAAATATATATATATATAAAATCAAAATTTTGTAATTACTTACAATAAAAGGTAATAAAATCGAAAAGATCAATTTTATTAAAGATATTAATGTGGTAGAAAAAAATGCGATTTCTGACCTTTAAATTCATTTATATTTTTTTTAATTTAAGTGGTTTTAAGTGGTCCAGAACTGTTCTCAAAATAAATTTCTTACAGAGATCCAAGTTTATTCAGTATTTCAATGAAGCGATCTTCTTATAAAAGTGATTTGTTTGAATGAAGATATACATAAACTAGAATCTCTGTGACCATTGACTTACCATAACTGTGAACTTGCTATGTCCAATTTGGCTATAACTGAATTTGACTGTATATAAATTTGAGACTGAAATTGTCTTTGAAAAAGTAACTATTTAATAAAACAAATAATCTTACAAATAACAGAATAAAAAAAAGTAAAATTCAAATAATAGATAATAATCGAACATTCTTGGAATAACATTTTTTGCCTGAACAAAATTTATACAAACAAATATAAATTATAAATATGCGAATACTCGTTCCGCAAAAATTACCTAATTAATTTGATTATCTGCGTTCTTAAATATTATACACTAGAATTTAAAGTTAATGTCTTTTAAAAATATAAATAATTACAAATATTGGACTATTTTTATATTATTAATCGGAATGTACATTCCTTTAGAAGTGCATAATTTATAGATTCAAGAACGAAACTCATTCAAAAATATTTAAATATAATAAAAAAGCTTTTCTTCAATTAAACATGATGTTTTGATTAATTGTAAACAATTATAAGAGAAATTAATAAAAACCGGTCTCAATTTATATTAATTTTAAAGACAAAATAACAAAAATAAATTTTATTTAATTGTGCATACATAACTTATATATATATATATATATATATATATGTATGTATGTATGTGTGTATAGTAGTATGCTAATAAAACCACAAATATATCCCTGTACCTTTCACGAGCAATTCAAATTTTTATTCGATCTGAAATCAGTAAATGAATCAAGTAGCTATATAACTAAAATCCAAGAATCCATTTACTCATTCAGCTTGACCACATTACTTAAAATCTTCACTCTACAAAGAATGTTGGATTAAACAAAATGAAAAAGCAACCTTTAATGGTTATACGACTCTTCGTTAAGCTGTTAACCCCAATGTTGATAAGCAAACCAGTTTACGTGGTTGAAAACACCGGTTACATTTATTTTATTCTAATAAAATAATAAAAACTACTAAAACTAGATATGGTATGGAACAGGATTTATTTAATATTTTTAAATGAGTCAAAGGTGTTACACCTATGGCACTTGACTGTCACTTGGACGGCACGAAGGAAGGTCGTATAAAAAAAATCAGAGACGATTATTCATTTACAGGTAAAGTTTTAGAAATGTTGTCATCGTAAAATAAGTTCTTGATCTTGGCGGATTCGAATATTTCATATCGATTTATTAATATTTCCAGCATCACGCGAACTCAATAAAATAAATGTGAACTGCGAAATACTTTTAAGAATCATTCAAGACACTCGTAGCGTTATAATTAAAGTTCTACGAATTAATAGTGACTCATTATTAAACAATTAGTTACGTAATGTTTATATTAAGCAATATATATATATATATATATATATATATATATATATATATATTCAAACAAAAAAGTCCTAAAAAAATAACATGTTTTCCAAATCAATTAAATTTTAAATCTTCCAACTTTATATTTGTTTAATAGAATTAAATATTTCGAAAAAAATATTATATTTACATTTTTTATCAACTATTTTGAATCTATTATTTATATTTTAATTAATATTAAATATACTTTTTATTTTCAACACTTGTTAAACTTTTTAAACAGTTTTTATTCGTTTTTTAAGAACAATGATCTTAGAATTTTAAGAAACGATGCTAATTTTTAAATAATCCTTATTGATTATCTTCTTGTTAATAGGAATGTTTTTAAAATATTATTAAAAAAATAGTCAACTGAATAAAATTTAAATTTTTAATTTTTATAGGAAAGACTATTTTTAAAGATTTTTTTTGATTTATTAATTAAAAGAAAATTGACTAACTGACAAATTCTGTATTCGAATCGGTGATAATTAAGTTAATAGTTTTCATAAATGAAGTAATTAGATGAGCGCTCAATAACTGATCAATATTGACAGTGTTTCGTAATAACTTTAATAACAAACCATAAAATATTATTTCTGAATATTTTACAACACTCTAAAGTAATCTTGAAATAGTCGTAACTGAATGCTTAGCACAAAAAGCTATTATTCATCGAGTCATAAATTCCAATCCCTGTAAAGTTATCTCTTTTTTCATTAATAAAACAATTGTATCGAATAGTTTACAGCTTTAGATGTCAACAGCGAACTATAATGATGTAAATAACAATTTTATTGACAGAAAATGTCCCTACGTGAATTCGAATTCTCTTACTTTTATGTAATTTTAGTAACTTACAGGATAAATAGATATTTTTACCGGCAAGAGAATGATGAATATACAGAAGTAAAAAAGCATTGTTTATTATTTTAAAAATGTTTTATTTAAAAGAAAAAGTTTGTCAGTCATATCAATAGTGTTTTTTTTTAAAAAAAAAACTATGTTATAAATTTCTATGTTAATAATTACAAAATAAATAGCAACGTATACACAAATATATATTATTATTTTTAACTAGACCATAAAGACAGCAAAAATCATATTTATTCTCAATTAAAAATACTATCTTATATTTGATTAAAGTTATTATTTTTTTTTAAAGAAAAATTAAGTTAAAAATTTATAATATTTATTTTTTATTCTTTTTGACTCTTACTAGTTTTAATATAACTCGCATTAAAAACTTAGTCTATATTTTATAAGTAATTGGTTAAACTTTGAACACAATTATTCATAACTATGAATTTTAAATTATCCAAATGTTATTTTAATATAACAATAAAATATATTTTTTGAAAACATTATTTCATAAGAACATATATCTGATATTAAAAAAATATATTTATTAAATTCTCTATTCTTACATTATTTTTAAAGAAGATATTTAAAGATAAAAAGTCTCATTTACATCATTGATACATTTATTATTCTTCAAGACAGTTTAAAAAAAAAAAAAGATTTCTTTTACATAATTTATTTTAAACTCTTAAATATCTTTTATTTAATAGATCTACATTAGTGATGTTAGTACAAATCTCAAATAAATATATGACATACAATTCTAATAAAAATGAGAACAAGGAAAATATGTAATATAGTTTAGAGTCTTGTAATAAATAATGAAATGTTTATGTGAATAACTATTTACATATTATGTATTTATGTTTATACATACATACATATTTATATATATATATATATATATATATATATATATATATATATATAAATGTGTTTACATACACACATATGTATAATGGTTTTATAGGAAGTTATTTTTATCCAAGTACCATTGATATTGCCGCTCAGTGAATAATATTAAAAATGTACAAGTCTGAATTCTCTGGTGGTACAATATATCACCAAAATAAATTTCATTTCAGTGTATGAATCGGTTACTGGTTTGAATTTTTTCGATGCTAATCAACATGTTTTTTCATACGATCATATTACTCAAATATCTTTCTATTTTTTCTTTTACATTCATATTATCGGTCATTGTATCTTGCTCGCACTACAGTAAAACACAAGAAAAGGAAAATGCAAACAATATATCACCGGAATCGTTACACCCCACTTTGAACAAGCTAATTTATAATTAAGATAACTTGTAGGACATTTATGGGATCCGTTGACTGAAATCATAACATACATTCATACTCTATACAAAAGGTCGAATTAAAAATGAATTATGAATTGTTTTAGATCGAGAAATTCAATTTGGAATAATAAATTTATTTTATTGTTCATGAAATGATTTTTAAATATATGACCTTTGTGATTTTTCGAAACGTAAATATATCGAAATAAATAGTTGTTTTCACCTATCCTTAAATATTATTCTTCTTATTGTCTTGCTATTTTAGATCATTTTTGTATCTTAGAAGTTATTATTCAGTAATGGAAATCATTAGGAATAGTTTAAAGTGAAAAATTAATGAAGATATATCTTATTTTTTTTAAAAAAAATCTGATTTAATTTATATTAAACACATGTACTTTTTATAATCATGCTTATTTAAATATCATAAGGTCTCATCTGCTAGAAATTAAATTATTAGATTGATAGATTAAAAAGAGAAAACCGATAAAAATTTTATATTTTTTTCCTTTTTAATACTATTTATCAAATTTTCTACCTTAATCTTCTATAAGTCCTTCCTATTGCTTCAAAATATAGTCATCTTCAAACAATTATTAATTATGTTCATACATATATTCAAATTTGGAAATAATTATATATAAATTTATAAATGTGTAAAATATGTACCTTAATGTACAATAGTAGTTTAGAGAAATGTAATTTTTTATACGCAAAGTTTTTACTTGATTTAACTATAATCAATAAAATCATCAGATGTAATTTTCTATAAAAAATATCATGGAAACAAAATGTTTCAATAAAGGTAGTCAAGTTTAAATGATTACTTTATATTTTTTGATTTATTTAAAACCAAAACCCTTACTCATTTTTATAAATAAGTACAAAAAATAAATAGTAAGTCCAAAAATAATATTATTGTCTTATTTATATTTTTCTTATTAGATTTTTTTATCACAGAAATGTTTGACGATCCCTGTGTTTAAAATAATTTCAATATCAGTTGATAAAAATTCATTTTGCAATTTTTTACTTTCTTATAAAAACATATATAAAGTAAATAAAAATCCTATATTTATTGAATGAATAAATATTGTATGCAGCTAAAATAATACATTAAATAAATATAAATATATATACTTTATTGTATTGAAATAATTCATAATTACACATAATTCGATTATAGACATGTAGAGATATTTCAATTAAAGACAATTTATAAACTTGAATATTTATTTTTATAAATCACTGTAAAAATGTAAAAAATATTAATTTTAATTCTTTTACTATTAAAAAAAAATCTAACCAAGATCTCATTTTATAATTACTTGAAAGTACAAAAAAAAGTGTATCCAAAGCAAGAATATATTTTGAATTTTATTTTGTTTTATTTTTGCTGAGATATTTCTTGTTAAAAATTATTCTCGTTATTTTTTTTTAAAAAAAAAAAACAATATAAATTGGAAAAAGCGTGTAGATTTACTTATTAAATATTTAATTAATTACTAAACAAAAATTCTTTTTAACCGATTTTGTTAAATTCATGAAGTAGAAATTACTTCTGTTTATTACATTTGTATAAACATATATATATATATATATATATATATATATATATATATATATATGTATGTCTTAGCAATTACAGCAGTAGAGATAAATTGATCAATTCAAAACTGTATCATTGGCAGCATGGATTTTATGGATCGGATCCGTTTATACACTTGCCGGGTGATGATAAGGTTAGATCTGCGTTCTTAAATAAATTAGATACATGTGTTTATCAAATAATATTTGTTATTAATTATATTCACATCGCATACAATTAATTATTCCATGTCCAAGTTCGCGTGACTTACCTACTGTTCAGCTGTGTTTCTCTTATTTCGTTTTTCAGTTCCCTCTGAGACTGAGGTTTTGTACTGTCACAATGAACAACTTTAGTTCTTAACGGTATTTTTTTTAATTTTTATACTTACACACGCACACATACATACATATATATATATATATATATATATATAAATAAATAAATAAATAAAAGTATAAGACTGTACGTTCTCTACAGTTTAATATATCATATAACTATTTTTACTTTCATTAAGCACCTGATATATTGAAATTTATTTATTCATTTATATATATATATATATATATATATATATATATATATATATATGATCCAGCAAACCATGTTGATAGGTTAACATATAAATAATATACAAAATACAAATTGATTGTTTTTTTCTTCAATTTGTATATTAAAATACTCGTACAGTGTATAAAAATACTTTTACATTACTCATTTATAATTTATGCTTTAAAAGCTGTCAAAAGTATACGAATTGTACAAACAATATTATTGAAATATGTCTAAAAGTTCACAAAAAGTGAAGTAATTGATTCTTTAAATTTGAAAATTTGTAAAAATCACTTAATCCCATAATAATTTATAATTGTATTCTTTTATATCAATGATCCTGTTGATATGTTGTTTTGCTAGGACCTCCGTTTTCTATCATCTGAATCTTTGTTCTTCCATTACTACTTTTGCTAAGTACCTAAAATTTACTTAAAGATGACGCACGTGCCCAAGACTAGTAATTGGGGATGGTAATTCAAATGGTTCAAAGCACAAAGTTTGTCGAGTGTTGCAATAAAGTTTAAAATAATAATGATGTCTTGAAACGAAATTAATTTATTTTTCAAATTTTTATATAAAAATTCTTTGAATCAGACCCGTGGACTAGTGAAATAATTGCCCCACTGGTTGATAGTTCCCCCTCCCTCTGACAAAATTGCGATTTTGTGAGATTTGAAGATGATGGAGAATCATTGAGAATCTTCTTCCTAATGAGTTTATTTTGATGATTGAAAACGTTTCTACGCACAAAAAAAATCTTTTCTATGAGCACATTTCCACCGTAACCCCCAAAAATTTTGACATAAAAAATTTTACCCCCTCTAATATGACGATATGGCTACGGGCCTGCAAAAACATTAGATTTACTACAAATTTATTTCATTTCTTCCAAAGAATTATCACTAAAGCATTTTATATTATTTAAGAAAAAATAATAATTATTTTTATCTGATTAATGAATAATCCATTATTTTGATAAATAACATATCTAAAAAAGCCCAGAAGTTATAAAAAATTACTCAAAATTGGAAATAGTCTTTGAGTATTTAAAAAAACCATTTTAAATAATTAAGTGGTGATTTAAGTAATTAACATAAATAGTTTATTTTTTTTGTAAATAACTCAAAAATCAAAACGAATTATAATTATAAACGTTTTGAATTTAATGTCGTTATTTTAAAAGTGTTGTGTTTAATAACCATGCAGATAATTAAATAAAAAATATTTATTTTAATAAATAAAACTCATTCGTTCTAAAATAAAATACTATTTTTAATAAATGTGAATAGCATTAAAGAATAGATTATTCTCTTATAAAAAATGGGCGAAAAGGAAAACGAATGATTATAAATTAAATGTCCACACATTTATATATATATATATATCGACCATTGCAAAAATGTAATCGGAATTTTGACACAAATCAATAGTGATTAATTTTTTATTTTAATGTGATCACATATCAATAAATTAATAAAATTAAACACTAAACTGGTTATAATTTAGATCTCAAATGTAATTTATAAATGTAGACACATGAAACGTACGAATACTAGATATATGTATATGGAAATTTTTATAAAAATCCAGAGACGAAAAAAATCTATTTGCAGTGTGTATAAAAAAACACACACACATACACACAATTCATTATTTATTAAATTAATGTCTACGACATCTTATGTATTAATAAGAGATTTTTTTGTGTCCAGCGAACACTATTCAAGAAAGTAGTCAAGGACGCAACGATGGTGTTTGTTAAATTAAATTATGATAAATAATAATTTTTTACTTGAACAGGTACACTTTATACGTACGTAGAAACACCGACGATAATTTATTTAATTTATTTATTTTTAATTCATATTTTATTTTTATAGGTAAACGTTATGTGAATAAAAGAAGGCTTATACATAGAACCACTTTGCATATGCTTGTTAGAACACCTACCATTATTTTCAATGGTTTCTATCATTTTTGACAACAAAGCCGCTGTATCAAATACTTACTTTTTATCGGAAAAATTTATTTGATATAAGATTATTGTACCACATACTCGTATATCAGTAAACATATGTGTGTATGTGTGTATTTTTTATGTAGACACATTATTCGGATACTTAATAACTTATAATTAATATTAAACATATTTGATTAAATAAATAACATTTCGAAATGTTGTTTATTTAAGATCACTTAAGGCGAACTAGCCAAATCATTCAGATATTTGTTAATGTGACTTGTTATTATAAAATATTAAAACGTCTCCAATGTTCGTATTAATCTGTTCATTTTACCTTTCGAAGTAGTGGACACACATTTGTTTATAAATGGGTTTCCCGTTTAATATTTTATCGTAATTATTTTGCAAATTAATGATATAAATTTATTTTCGAACAAATTCACGATTCTTTCTCACATCTGATAAATGTATATTGAGTTTTAAACGATCATAACTAGACAAGAAAGTCATTTGATATCTTTTCTAGTAAACTGAATAAACATTTTTGTATTTTTTTAATTAATCATATCTTATTTTCTGTC
Source organism: Acanthacorydalis orientalis (assembly GCA_034766995.1). Lineage (NCBI taxonomy): Eukaryota > Metazoa > Arthropoda > Insecta > Megaloptera > Corydalidae > Acanthacorydalis > Acanthacorydalis orientalis. The sequence goes on from CM068317.1 coordinate 37,952,573, forward strand.
TGAATTATTTATTATTTTCTCTGTAAAAAATATTCGCCTCTATTTAAACAAAATCATATGAAAACATTCTATATTTAAAATACAAAACAAATTTCAGTATTCTTATATATATATATATATATATATATATATATATATATATATATATATATATATATATATAATATAAAGAAAAATGAGTAAAAGTGAATAATTAACTAGTACTTTTTAAAAAGTATAATTATGTAATCATTTTACTTAAATATATTAAATATAACGAGTTTTTCATTTATCTAGATCTTAATATAACAATCAAATTATAATTGTTTTTATACCTGTGACTCTGTTGGAGCATTGGTCTGGTATTGTTCATCCTTTTTGAATCACTTAAGTTTCTGTCTCCTACTACTATCAGGTTGCTGGGAAAATAATTTCGGTTTTTATTTTTGGAATTTTAATCGTAATTGTTTTCAATAAAAGTGTCATTTCATCGTGTTCATGTTAATATCATTTTAAGATGCATTTTTAGATCTGTATTTTGATAGAATCAACGTTGATTTTATTATTAATTTTGCTTCAAATTGGGCTATTGAATTAGAGGTGGAAAACAAGCAAATAAGAGCGTTTTTGTACGAAGTCAAAACGGATGGTAAAGCAGCAGAAACTGCTCGTAAACTAAACGATGCTTTTGGTGTGGGTACTGTTAATAAATATAGGGTGCAATGGTGGTTCAAAAATGTCATGCAGGGAATAAGAACTTTGAAAATGAAGACGGTCGTGGGCATCCTTCTTCAGATCATAACGACCAACTGAAGGCGTTAGTTGAATCAGAATCACACACAATTCAAGAGCTTGCACAAAAGTCAAGTGTTAATCATCCAACGGTTCTGGACCACTTAAAACAGCTAATTTATGAAGCTGTACATGAATTTAAAGGTCATAAACTGCAATTATTTTTCTACCAACCTAATAATTTCAGCAGGTCAATCATCTTGAGATACATTTTAAATAACTTCGAATTATCGAAAATCTACCCTAAGATGATTGAAATAGTCATTTTTTTTAAATTACAATTTACAATTTTTATACCTGTGATCATATTGATATATTATCTTAATTATTTTGGTTCCAATAATCACTCAACTATAATAATTAAGAAATATAAGTTTTTACTAGGATTAATAGTATTGTTGTGTTTCTAGTGATGTTAGTCCTAGTAAATGACTTAATATTAATCTGCCATGACTAGTTTCGGATTTTAAGCCATACTGACTGATAAAACTTAATTCACCTTTATGCTATTTGAAGATGACTAAAGCTTTGAAACTAGTATGGCAAATAAAAACTCGAACGATTCAACAAGGTCACCAGAACAATTAATTTCTTTCTTACAACATTTTGTTTTTTGAAAAAAAATCTCTTGATAGAAATAACACATCAGTTTTCTAAAATATATAATAAAAAAATGGTTTATGTTGTATAATAATATATTTCTTATTTTTATAATCAATATCTTCTCTTCTAAAAGTTGAATAATTCTCTATGTTGATATATTTGTTCATTAAAGTAAAATAAAATAAATTATTCTATCTGAAAATAAAATAAATAACCACAAAAATAATGTATCTTTATATATATATATATATATCAATTTTTCGGTAAATCATTTCGCTTAATATTTCAATAAAAAATAACGAACTGAAATACTAATAGATTTATTATATTAAGTTTGAAAATATATAAATCTGTATTTTTCATTCTAATAAAAAAAATGTCGACTAAATCAACAGTTTTATTTAAAAATGATTTATATAAATATCTATTAAAATAAATATCATATAAAAGTAAAAAAATGAATAAAAGTAATCGATAATTAGAATGTGTATACATAAATATTCTCCTTGTTGAAGTTTTTATCCAAGTCGAATTAAAATAATTAGAAAAAAAAACCTATGATATTGATTTATAAATAGAGCAGTTTATATTAAAGCTTCAAACTAATTTAATGTTTAAACTGAAGACCTTGCAGTTTCACTTTTTAAATTTATTATACGGCCAATTGTTAATCAACAAACCAATAAACGAACTAGTTACAGTTCAATGTCTTGCATGTTATTGATTAATGGGTTAGCGGACCGCATTCTATTTAGTTTACTCACTCGAAATTTAGAGAACATTAGTTGTTGAAAAGAATTGATTTCAACATTTATTTTAAAATATTATACTGGAATAGTTTACTTTTCGAGAATTTATATTTATTGTTGTTCTTATTCAAATTTCTCACTATAATAAATCAATATGAAAATAAATCTATATTATTTTTTTTGTCTTTCATGAAATATGTATCGTTATTTTTTTCTCAAACAGTATTTAAAATTTTGATTTATTGTTCGATAATATTCAGTGTTAATTAGACACATAAAAATTATTAACAAAAAAAAAAATGAAATCAAGTTTGACATTGTATAAATAATGGAAGCATAAAGAAAAAAACAACAATAATTTGAAACACCTCTCCGTCGATTCTTGTATACAATATGACTTCATCGTTCAACCTCTGTACATGTATTGAATGACCCCTGTCGTTGATACGCCACTGCTCTTCACCTCCACTGACATCTCTGCACTAATAGAAAATTGATACGCGTATCGTATTATTTTTCTAACACGTGAAGTTTACAGTTTTTTAGCATTTTTTCGTGTCAATATTGTCAGATTAAATTGATCGTATTTTAAACATTTTGATTTTAATCGGCGTTGAAAATGATGTTTTCTTGTACGAAGCTTCTTCTTTAAGTTGCGTAAAATAATTATCGAATTATGCATGGCTTCTTGTTTTGTCAACATTCACAAATTTCTAAATATGTATACTTAGACTTGTGTACACGTATTCCGATATTATGTTAACACCGACGTAGGTATTTCGATATCATCTCTACAAGCCGTATATTTTTTTCTACTAAAGTATTTATAAAATATACTATTTAAGACAATGAATGCCGGTGTAGTGCCTATAATGACTATTTTTATTACTAAATACGTATTAGTAGTCATATACTGCTGACTCTTTTGAAAAAATACAACACACTAAAACGTTGACAATAGCAAATTAGTCAAATTGCGGTATTATAAATATTTCACATAAATCTTCTAGCATAGACCACCGTTTTTAAACTGGTATCTGTGTTTACATAGAAAAAATTTACGTTTTGTTTCAGTTTAAATTTATTATCGATTTTTCAAAATAAAGACATCTCTGCTTGAAATATTCATTTTTCATATCGTAAATTTAACTTAACGGGATTATTCAACAGTTTCATATAAAAATAGATACGGAAAGATATTGAACATACGATCACGAATAAATTACATAGATTCCAAAAAATTAATCAGAATCACATACATGCTTAAACACACGCAGGTGTAGTGTTTCTTCTCGAGAATTTCTCGAGGAAAAAGTATAATTTGTTTTTCTCATTTCTCGAGAATTATAGTGTTTTTTCTCGAGGAAAAAGTAAAATTTGTTTTTTTTTCATTTATCCAGCTTGTAAAAATGGGACTAAAAATTATCTCAATGTTGAATAATAAACGGATTAAATTTTATTTTGCAATTTTTTATCTAGATATTGTATTTTCTGTTAAAATAATAAATGAAATATGTAAATTCAGTATTAAAGAGTGATCTTTCATTGTTACATAACCTTTAAAACTGAATTTAAGTCGGAAAATGTTATTTATATATATTATATGAGAATTTTCGAAAAATAAGAGGTGAATTTTTCTTTTCTTGAGATATGAAAACTGTTGAGAAATCTTAAACACTACGCACGTGTATAATAAAAAAAAACAGTAGTTATTTCTGTATGTAACCTACTTTTCTAAACATTAAGTAATATCAGTAATAATAAAAAAGCCATATAGTTTCTACGTTTTTAAACACATTTTATATGCATACTTTAATTAGATTTTTATACAGTCGAAGTAATGTTTCAGTTAATCAGTTTGAATTTTATAGAAGATATTTAGTATCAATAAATGTGGTAGTATTTACGCTTTAGGTAATTTATTTAGCATAATCTGATAAGAGAAAAACTAGGACAAGAATTTAAAAGGCGTACGAGTACATATCATTAACTGAATCATGTATAATGAAATTATATCCACATGAATCAATCATTTCTCCATATTATTTTACGATAAAATCACTCAAACTCAATATATCATTTATCAAAACAAATATTAATTTTAAATGTGAAATGTGTCGAAGTATGATTGAAAATATTGATATCTCTTCAAGTGTAACCAATATTTATATTACCGAATATTATAATTAGTTGTTTGTTTGGAAAACTTCTAAATTTGGTAACAGATTGTTATCCTAATTGAAAAATAAAACAGAAAGTGTTACTAAAAATACCTACATAATAATGATCTCTACAGTTTAATGTGTAAAATATTTATACATTTAATTTTATTTTCTTTAAATAAACTGAAACTTTAACACATTTTTTATAAAAATAAAAATTCTTAAATGAAATTCATGATCATGTATGCTTTTTAATAGAAATTGAATAATTTTAAGTATAGAAAAAATATAACTTGAGATAGAATTCTATTTTTCTTATTTTGTTACAAATTAATTGTTTTTTTTTGTTCTGAAAATCTTCATTCGTTTTAATCACTTGAATTACTATTCTCCGGTACTAGTTTCGACATGTGTGTCATCTTCAGATAGATTTTAGATTACTTGTTATCTAAAATTTACCTAAAGATGGCACACGTGCCTAAACTAGTAGTGGTAAATAGAAACTTTATTGATCTAAAAGGATAACGCGTCAGCGAGAGCGTCATATACAATTATGATTTCATTTCTACTCTTATTAAAAAGACTTAGAGAATTTTAAAAAGACCCTTGTAATGTTTTAATACTAGCAAAAAGAATCATACATAGACATGAATAATTATTAATATAAAATTTTAACATAAAATTATAGAATATATATCAGTATATTTTATATTTAATTGAAACTAGGGGGTTTCGCTCCTCGCTCTCCTCCCGGGAGGAGGAATTTCGCCCCCACTCGCTCCACCATTAACAAATAATAGTAATGAACAAATTATACACACAAATAATCCGCGTTAAATGTGTTTTAAAGTTTTTACTGAAAAAGTTTATAAAAATTAACATAACAAAATATAATGTTAAAATTTGTAACATTTTTTTTATTTTAAAGTTTCAGTGATTAGAAAATTTTGAATAAATATTTTATCGGTTTTACACTGAAATTGTATACGCTCTTTCGTTATACACCGTGAAATAAAACACTGATCCTGTACTGATATCAACCAATCAGAACAGACGTCGCGTGACTGATATCAGCCAATCAGAGAACGAATAAAAGTCGCAGGAACGGCATCACTATTTCATTTTTATAATGTAGGAAGATGGAAAAGTTTCGAATAAAATACAATCTTGTATTCTTAAACCATTCACCTCTTCTTTATTTGTCTTCCGTATGAAATTAATATCGGGAATGTGTGACATTTTTTAGTTTTGTTTCCATCATTGATAGTATTTGACTCAAGAGAACATTTCTCACTCAACTGACTTATTTAAAGTAGACGTTTTGTTATTATTATTACAATATATATTTTGTTATTGTGGCTAAATTCACTTTCACAAATGAAATGTTTATTTGTCCGCAGATAACTAGGCTATTGGAAAAATATGTACAAAATTTTGTTTCTGAGCGCTGTGATAATTACAGTATCACCATCATCCACTTTAAAGTAATCAATTAAACATTTTTATAGTTTGTGAGGAAATGAAAAATGTTATAGTAAAAGTGAAATTCGTGGAAAAACTCATATGTATTATGAAACTTTTTAAATTTTTATTAGAAGAAAAAAAAATTCAGTTCAGATATTTATTGGATAAAATAATTAAGTAACAGTAATATTGATCATGAGTTTTACATCAAAATATGTATCAGACTGTTCAAGTATTATAAATAATTTAATCAGGATATGTCAAATTAAACAAATCTTTCTAGATGTGTAGAGTGTTTCATATCTTCCCATATTAGGGATAATAGCATTACCATAAAAATCCAAACAAGTAACAATCTAAATTAATTAATTATGTATTTTAAACATTTTTAACCAGGAACGTTGTTTATCTTAAAAGAAAATGAAAATTGTATTTGTGAAAATGTTCCTATTATTATTAAAACACTTTTAAAATCATTTCCATAAATTTTAAACTTAATTCAAATCTATTTATTATCAAGTTTTTTATTACCTTTTTAGAGGCCGATAGTAATTTATTCTAGTCACACAGTTGCATCCAGTTAAAGGGTGTGATTAATAGCATTAACTACATGTTTATTTTAATATATATTTGTAATGGTTGACTCACTCGCAGCTTAATCCAGACTTTTGTCTATGCTTTTATTCAGTTGATTTTTCAGTTATTAATAAGTAAAATAAATCATTTTTTAATTTTTTGATTTGTCTGGTTATTACAATTTATTTATTCAAATAACATTTATGTCTTCTAGTATGTTTTATTATTGATGTGAATTGGCATACTATTTTCTTCACCGCATTATTAAAACATAAAATATTACTTATTTGTGAAACACCAAAAATCAATCAACATTTTACATAAAGTTCATTTTTTTCAACATATTATTATTATTATTCATATGAAATTTCACTTTAATGCAATAAAAAATATAAGGAATTATATATATATATATATATATATTGAATTAAATGAAACTTTGTTTCGAGATAGACTTTCAGTTCCAACGGTTATAATTAATTCATAATATCAAAATATGTATATTAAAATTATCCGCGTATTTGTGTTAATTATCGGATAATTGGAATATATGTTAAAACATAACTTCTACGGCTAATTAAAAGAAAAAAACTTTTTTATGAATCATTTACACACAAATCACTACAACCTAGTTTACCTGCGGCGAACAGTGACACTTTTACATAAAAATATACATGGAATTGCCTATAAACTGAATACTTGGATGCAATGAAACACGTAAATGTTTAATACACACACACACACATATATATATATATATATATATATATATATATATATATATATATATATATATATATAGATGCTGAAGAAAAAAGTACTGTTTTATTTGTTCGTTTTAAAAATACCTTCAGATTTAAATATTTGAAATTGCTTTATTTAATGTGTATGAGTGTAAGAAAAAGGTTTAAATGTAATTCTTAATTACATGTATGAAATTTAATATTAAAAAGAATATATTAAATATCACAATTGGTGAGAAGAAGTTGAGTTTTAATTAAAAATAATATTTCGAATTTATATAGTACTTAAAAGAGATATGTGAGTACACAAAAGAAATCACAAATGATTACAAGAAAAAAATATTGTTTTCGTTTAACTGTAGAAAATAAGATTGCTTTTAATTAGATGTTTTTAGCTGTTTTTAAGCATTTTAATTCATTATGAGATTTGAAATAAAAATCTTTATATATATTTTATTCTTCTACAAATGTAGTTTTTAGCAATATAAATGAATTCGCTTTCATAAATGAATTTTCACTCTCCACAAACCACAAAAAAATTCTGATAAAAATATTCAACAAATGATTATTCATCGATGTGTTTTAGATTCATGTAAATTTGAATTAGGGGGACCCGTGTATAATGTTGTATTCAGACATTTTTCCAGTAATGATTATATAAAAGGTTTAGAGGCGCCTTATTGGTGGATGCCCCAGACAATTTCCCTTTTTGCTCATAGGACAACTCATCACTGTGATTATTGATCAGTATTATTATCGCTTATGATTGTTTAAATTACGATACTATCATCTTCAAATAAATCTGATACTATACTCTTTATTAGACTTTTCTATGTATATATTGAATGTTTAATTATGGGGATGAATTTAGCCAATATTTGTGATAAGAATTTTAGAACCCATTGTTAACACTAAAAATTAACTGACTGAAAAATAAATAAATTCTTTACCACACCACAGTATTTTTATATCAAATTATAAGTATTGAAAAATAATATAAAAACAATATTAAAATTAAAATCATGGCATTCAAGTTTTTAGTACATTTTTATAAAATTTAGAATAAGTTTACTCTCTTATTTCACTGCCTATTTCTATCAATACATTTTAAAATATTATTGATATTAATTTAATTTTGAAACTTGACAATCTGTATATAATCAAAATATTCTGTTACAATATTCTTGTTTTAAAAATTATTTATCGTTGTTTAACTTGTAAATACTCTAATTAAATTATTATATACAATTTTAAAAAGTATCTAATATATTCAAACAAATTCTTAAATACAAATATATAAAAAAATGGGTTTATTTTCAATAATATATTTTTTTATCATATCTTGACTTTTCATTGTTATTTTCAAATTGATTAATAAAGAACATTTATAAATTAGCAATTAAATAATAAATAGAGCCAAAATGAAACAATACTAAAGTTTGTTTTTAGAGTTGAATTCCTTTTTTTAGTATAACAACTTATATCATAACAGAAACTCTCCAGGCAATTAAATAAAAGACGATGATTAATGGTCCAATTTATGGAAAATAATGATTTCCTAGATGTCGATGAATGAAGTAGAATGGTAGTTAAACACTTTTCTTAACAAAACAGGTAGTCTACACTTCTTGTTTGCTTTGGATCATTTACTGTGCGAATCATGTGCGAACTAGTACTAACAGCAGATAAGCTTACAGTTGAGTTAATTTAAAGGTAATATTAATACAAGTTACTAAAATAACTGTCTACAGAGGACTTGAAATAAAATTTACAATAAAATAAATATCATATTGTACATATAATCAGTAATAACTTTAAGTTATAATACTTTTTAATATTAATTTATGTCAACTATATATATTTATAAAAAAAATCATTTTATAGAGTCATGTATGTCACATTTATTTAGATTTCTTCGAATGTATACAATAACTTTACAATATCAATATCTTAAAAGGCTCTTTATAACGATATGTAAATATTTATATATAATAAGTAAATATTTAAAAAGTATAGACAAATATTTTTTGTACTTATCACACATTCAATAATTAATCATTTCATCCGACATTTTCTAGTTTATTAAAAATTGTATCTAATAATAATCTATTTAATAATTTCGGCTCGGTGTCTAATATTTATTAAAATTGAAAACAATACACATATTACAAAAATAGACATGGAATATACAGGAATGAAAATATTATCTTTTTTATTTAATCAACAAACATAACGATATGAACAAAGACATTAATTATGAACATCTGTTTACCACTTAAATAATACACGTTTGTTTAACTACTTAAATAATACTTGTGTATAACAAATAGAATTGCTTTAGAAGATTACTTCTAAACCGCATACTCAATTCTAACAGCAAACCAAATTTTCATATTATAAAACATGATTGAAGTTTAACTGTTTATTATTTTATTACACTTGTATGCTTTTTAAATTAAATCGAGAAATTACTACATATATATATATATATATATATATATATATATATATATAAATATATATATATATATAAATAAATATTGTAATAAATACAATATAAATAAATAAATAAATATTGGAATAAATCAAGAAAAAGAACTTAATTTAATTTATACACTTTGAAGGTAAATCTACTAAAAAAGAATTAAAAATAGGTCATATTTGCAATAGTTTTTCAACCAATCTACAATAGAATCATTAAATCAACTACCTTATTTAAATAAACAATATTTCTGAATATTTTAAGAGGTCATACAATTATATTTGATTAGTTTTGATCTAGATTTTATTATAATTTGAATATATTTGTATGAACTAGAATCAATGTTGAATACTATAAGTTTTATTTTAATTTTCTCCAAAAATCTTTAACTGGATACTTTGTTTCAGGTTAAATATTTGCAAAAAAAAGATTATTTAAAATTCTTTAGTAGTTCAGTCTAAATATTTTTTTTTATATATGTTATCAATGTTTAAATATATTTTTTCGAGAATAAACAGGTTTTTATCTAGTTTATCAATCTCCACCTTGTTTTGTTTGTGAATATTTAAAAAATATTAGATAATCATACTTCTTGAACTCTTTCTCCGTAGATAGAAACAATCTGAAGATATGTTTTATAGTTTTCTAATAAAATGTACTAGGAAACTAAAAAATTATTTTCGAAAATTATGTTTAAAAAGTATACACATAATTACTAATAGTTTTCAAATAACTATTAAAATCTATTAATCGAAATAATTATCATATTGTTATAAGTTATAAACATGTAACTTAAATTTATGTTTATGAAAAAAATCTAAAAATTTTGTAATGTTTTAATACTCACATTGTTTCAATATTACTTAAATATATATATAGAGAGAGAGAGAAAGAGAGAGAGACCTAAAATATATATTTTATAAAATGTATTTAATAAAATATACATAGTTTTATATTTAAAAAAAAATAAACATAAAATATTCGAATTAAGAACATTTTATTTAATGTATAAACACATAACTTATTAATTATTTTAATAAATATATAAATTATTTAGATATTACAATACAAAAATAAATTAATTAGGATCACCTCATTATTTATATTCCTATAATAAATTAACTTAACTTAATATAAATTATGTATATAATTTATTCGAAAAAAAATACCTCAATATTCTCTATACTTGCAAATAACTATGGATTTTCTAATTTTATTTTACATTTATACAGTTTTATTCTATATAATAAGACATGTATACATTTATAGATTTTTGGACAACCTGCCAAACGATTTGAATGATATTTTAAATGTATTATGGACTGAGTACAAATATATCTCGGACTAGATCAGAAGCCTTGGGCTGTATTATTCAAAAGACATTGTGTATCTATCATGCACGATAAAAATGATTCAAGAAATTCCTACATACACATACAAATATTACTTGTCAGTTTACTGTAAATTTACAAAATGTACTACTTATGTTTTAAGACAAGCGTCAATGATACATTCATACATACATACATACATATATATATATATATATATATATATATATATATATATATATATATATATATATGTACATGTGATTTTAAAATTATACAACTAGTTTTATGTTACAAAAATGTGAAAAACCCGTTCGTTTCAATTTACTTTTTTTTAAAACTCTGCCTTAGCAATATTCTAATTTAGAATGATTGAATTGGGCATAAATTAATTAAATAACTTACATTGTTTTCAACATTATTTATAAATAAATTAACGATCGTACAGTTGTATTGAAAATATCTACAAATGTTTGATCGAACGAAAAGAATAAAAAATAACACTCGTGGACGATTCTTAGAAAAATATCGCATCTCTCTTTCACGCACACGTTTATTAATAATCGAAAAAAACCTGATCGAGAAGTAAGTAGGTGGAATTCCTGGTTCCTCGTTTTAAGAACAGAATAGTTAAAAATCAATTTTTATGACTAACAACAAAAATTTTATTTTCTATTATAACTGTATTCAGTACTATTACTTTTTCAAATTCCTTGGCACTTAATTAATAGCATATTATATATACATATATATATATATATATATAAAGTTTTCTTGCATATTTCGAGATTTATTTTATACTGCATAATTTTATTTTTATTGGCAATAATGTCGAATTAAACTATTTACTTTTTACATAGTTATATTCAACAATTCGTCGCGTGGTTTTCAGTATCTGTAAAGTCCGTTATTAAATATTTTTTATTATAATTGTAAGTAATGAAATATAAAATATACATTATAATAAATATATTCTTGTCTGTACAAATATTTTATAAAATTAGCTAGAACTTTGATGTTTTTTTTTATTATTTTTATGTATATATATTTAAAAAAAAATACATGGTCAATATATCACCGGTCTAACTGAAATACTATATAATATTATATTTAAATAAATAAATAATAACAAATCTGTGTGATTTGTACTGTACAGTCTATAATATCCAATATAATACACTTCATAATACAATCTAAATAGAAAAATAAAACAAGACTACAAATGTTAAAACAATAAGGGTCAACCGTACATTTTGGAATTGTTTAATTTATTCGGAATCTTTCGGAAACAAATGCTACTATTGCCCTCGTCACCCTGTGGATTATTCAGGGTTAACGTCACAGACATTAAACACATCAACTTTATATCTGTTTCACTATGTCAACTATATTCAACAGATCTTATCATTCGGCTCTTATGGCAAGTCAATGTTAAGTCTAACTTGTATTTCCTACACTTAAAATTCTGTAGAACATCTTGCATACTTACGTGTTTATAAACATAAATACATACATACATACATATATATATATATGCGTTATTTTAATAAGAGAAAGGAAACAAGAAGAGAAAGACGAGTATAAAATAATTATCTAAACATAATACTTACTTGTTATTAAATTATTTAATAATAATTAAACGTTATTTTGTTTAAATAAATTTATTTGTGTTTATTTTTTACATTAAAATAATGTAATAAATAATTATTCGAAGTATTTAACACTAACAGAAGAATTGCCCAAAACATAACAACATTAACTCAGTTGCCATTATTATTAAGTTTTTCTGAATAAATCATCACTTATATTAAGCAAAAATAAACATTTTTCATTAATTTCTGTATTAAATATCGATAATTACTATGATGACTGTTTTCTGTATAGATTTTTTTTAATTTCTTCTTATTTCAAGACTTAATTTACTAAAAAAAAAGTCCATGCAACTGTACACACACATTTCTACATTTTCAAAATGTCCCTCTGAAGAAATTAATGGTATGTAATTATGTTAAAAAAATATTACTGAGATCTGACCAAAAAAAACCCTAGATCAAATGTCAGAGAGGGTAGATTGAATTTTGATAGTTTGCTTTTAAAAGTTTTTTTATCACTTAGTTATTCTACACTTCTTTGAAGGTTCAATAATTTTGGTTTCAGTATTTTCTGATACATGTACATTTCTGTATATCTACATATTTGTACGCTACAACCCTTTTTAACACAATGCACGTTTATTTCTTTTATTATAAAAATATTATTGATTTATTTAAAATTATATTAATGTAAATAAAGAACACAAACTGTTACATCATTTACGCACTAAAGTTAACAAAAATGACAAAAAATGTTTAAGAAATGTTTTTTATAAATAATTAAGTAAACGATTGTCATATTTGATAATTCACTTGCGCAACACCATGATTAATTTCAATTTATGAGCAAAAAGAAATAACTATTATATCACAATTACTGTACTTATCAAATTTCATGTTATCTGCTTTATCTTTTCTTGCAAAACTCAAAATATTCATAATAGAAATGCGTTTTAAAGAACAAATATGAAAATGTTACAGACTTTAATTATGATTTTAAGAAAAAGCTTAAAGGTCAAAAAATGTTCAGTCATGTACTTTAGCTGTGAGAAATGGTTTTCATGAGTACAATATACAATAAAATTATTAACTAAAAACTCAATGTTATATTTAACTTATCAGTGAAGTTTTTGATCAGTAATATATATAGATATATATATTATCCTAACAGTATTCTTCCTTTTGAATTATCTAAGTGGCTATTTTTCATTACTAGTTTCAGCATATATTCCTTCTTTAGGAAGATATTAAAAATTCTAAAAGCTACCTAAAAATTATACACATGCTAATACTAGTAGTAAATAACAGACATTCAGATGATTCAAAAGGAAGAAGATCATCAGAACAACATATTACAGTGACTCACTAGTATAAACACGAAATTATAATTTTAATATATACATAGACATATATAGATACATATATATATATATATATATATATATATATATATATATATATATATATTACATGCATTTAAGGAGTTAATCAGAAGGAAGAAATAACTGTTCAAACAAAGAAAAATTAGGATAAAAATATACAATTTAATGAATTAACACTCTAAAAAATATAATGAAAAAAAGTAACATAAAAATATGAATAATAAATACAGTTGACCTCAATAATCACAACACTCAGTTCTTACAAAAACTTGATTTTGTCAATGGTTATTTTTTAGTTTTCGATTCAACAGTTGCAACAGTTTGAAAAAAATACCCTATAAAACAACAAGTTTGTGTTTTATCTTTCATATATGTATTCTAATTATAAAAACAGTTAGTTCTTTCCAGACTAGATAGGTTTTATTACAAGTTTCGTTGAAAATTGTTTGATACTTCGAATGTCAAGTCCCTAAATTGTTATCTATGATAAATTCATTTAATTTTCAATTTTTAATAAAACTATGTTAAGTGTGAATAAATGTGAATACGATTCTTAACTATAATTCTTTGTTTTATTTTAAATTATATTACTAGCCAGTCGCAATTTATCTATCGGTGTAACAAGTGTTGTTTTCTGTTAGATGAGCCCATACTAAGTATGAACGATCAATGAATAAACATGTAAACCAATAATTCTAGTTAAATCTTTTCAATTTAAATAATGCTGTTGTTTTTGAGACATCGACTTAACTGTGTAGATAAATATAACGCAATAAGAAATAAATCACCTGTTACTTATAACCGATAATTTCAAAAATAATTTCATAATTTTCAGACGAACGTAGTCCAGTCTTGATCGAAACGACCGCTACCATCAACAGTCAAGGTAAATTAATTTCCAATACTAACAGAACAATCATAAATAGAACACAACATAACGTCGTATCAATTATAGCTTAACTATAATTGATAAAGTGTAAATGAGAAAAGAGATATACACGTGAATACTGTTAGCAATGCCAATGGATTAATTTATATTCTTCACTCATAGCACAGTTATACAGCTTATTAATGTGATAATATACACGTAAATGTACAATACGCTGCACACATTTTAATATGAAACAATATAAATTATAATATATCTCTCATATGATTAACAGAAGACAGGAATGTGTTCAGGAAATATATTCAGAAAATTAACATCTTATAATTGATATATCCATTTTAAATCAGTGAAATTTCAATTATCAAACGCATTAACACGGATTTGTTTGTTGTTCTTATATGTAAATCACATTTAATTAATTTCTTATTAAAGCATAATTCCATAATATTTTCATTCAATTTAAATTAATTATAATTACACGTTTATTGCATATATAAACTATCATATATAAACTATCATATATATATATATATATATATATATATATATACATACAAAAAAATAGATACATCTGTAAAGAGCAATCATATTTTGCGGTTTAATAAACCACATATACATATGCACGTAATTATGTAATAAAGTACACGTACCGCCATTCCGTCAGCATAAAATAAAATATCCAATAAAAATTTACCGTAGCCATTTTGTAAGTAACCACATAATGACGTGATTCTTGACCAGCATTTCATTTTAAGTGTTGGTTTTTTGGTTAACTTATTAATATCGTACTAATACTGTTATTCAATAGGAAGAGAACCATTCAACGTGTTTTTTGCATAATGTTTCCATTTTATTTTTATATTCGAATGCATAAGAATATTTCTAGATATTATATATGTCTCTACATATGTAAACAATTTATTAAATGATGTATTAATAATTTCACTTGCAGTAATTAATACAAGTAATTATAAACGAAAAGGAATGTATGAGTCTTACCGTAGTGCATACCTCAGGTCAATACCGTCTAACCTTTTCAATAAAATTGATTTTATTTATTTTGCAATATTGCAAATTAATGATGAAAATTAAACTTAATGATCGTGATGGTGAGTTCAGTTAAAACGTTTAAGTTCCTAGCATGCACTATCTTTTTAGAAATGTGTAGTTATTATGAACTCTCTATTATATAAATGTTATTACTTCTTTTGATTTTTTAAACAAAAACTTTAAACTTTTTTATCGTTTTGAAAGAAATATATAATGTGTTTATAATTTGTAGTTGTATTAGTATTGAATAAATTCTATCTGAACTATTTCAAAAAAAAAAAAAACATATTAACAATTTAAAACAGCATTGTCGAACGAGGAATCAAATAAATCATATTTATAAACTTTAGTGATGATTTAACCCCCTGAATCTCACTTGCAGTAATTAATACAAGTAATTATAAATGAAAAGGAATGTATGAATCTTACCGTAGTACATACCTCAGGTCAACACCGTCTAACCTTTTCAGTAAAATTGATTTTATTTATTTTGCAATATTGCAAATTAATGATGAAAATTAAACTTAATGATCGTGATGGTGAGTACAGTTAAAACGTTTAAGTTCCTAGCATGTACTATCTTTTTAGAAATGTGTAATTATTATGAACTCTCTATTATATAAATATCATTTCTTCTTTTGATTTTTTAAACAGACTTAAAATTTTTTATCGTTTTAAAAGAAATATAATATGTGTTTATAATTTTTAGTTGTATTAGTATTGAATAAATTATATCTGAACTATTTTTTTAAGAAAAAAAAATAATATTAACAATTTAAAACAACATTGTCGAACGAGGAATCAAATAAATCATATTTATAAACTTTAGTGATGATTTAACGCCCTGAATCGATAAAATTAAATTAATTATTTTTTATTCATTATTTTATTTTTAAACTGTTTTATTTGTAGTACTCTTTTTTATTGAAATCTCATTCTTGCATAATACAACTTGTACATTTCAAAATATATTTAAATCTTCCGTATTTTTTTAATTAAATATTTTTAATACTAGATTATTAATCATTCCGATTGTTGTTTATGCGTATTTCGATACCGATGTCATCACCTTTAGAGTACTAAAATGAATAATATTTTTAATGAAACTCTTTAAATATAGATTACTACGGTAGCTACTAGTAAAAAAATATAAAAAGAAAACAATAGCCTATAAGAATCACTGCCAATGAATTTATTTTTCTGAAAATGTCTATTTAATATATATATATATATATATATATATATATATATATATATATATATATATATATATAATATATATATATACATATATATATACACTATTCTATAGAAGTACCCATAGATATATTTTAGTTAGAATCTATTTTTAATTAATTCTACTACTATACATTTCTCCATTTTCTCTAAATTCACTTTCACAAATTGATTTTTCTTCTTTACAAACTACATACTTTATCGGTTAAAAATATCCAACAAGTGATTATTTATTAAACAGACAATGCAAACATTCTCAAAGCATTTAGGTACAGAAAAAAATAATAATTAAAAATAAATATTAGGCGCTGATTAATTATGGAAGATTTTCATATAGTAAATATTTTTTGTTGAGTGAAAATGCATTTATGAAAGGCAATCATTATTAACTATCAATTTTTATACCTGTGATACATTAAAAATGTATTTTCATGATAATTTTGTGTATGTATTTGCCATTATTAGTTTTAACTCTTCAATCGTCCTCAGGTAACTTGTAAAATCCTAATAATATTCAATTATTTTAATTTACTCTGTAAAAACTTTAACTACAAGCATATATTAAATATGTTTAAATAAAGAAATATAAAAATATGAAAAGTTGATTTTATAAAAAAAGTGAATATGAAACGATTATTAATTCATTATCTATTTTTGTTTATTAAAATTACACAAGTTTTTACATTTTTAAATAGTTGTGTGTATATATATATATATATATATATATATATATATATATGTATGTGTGTATGTATGTATATATTAAAAAAATATTTACATATTCAGTATTTATTTTTAATGTGTACGATGTTAAATCTGTAGTTTTATCAAACATTCTAATACCCATCACATATTTAGTTTAAAAAATGAACAATATCAGTATATGGTTTCTAAAACGGTACATTAACATTCTATGTTAGACAGACTTCTATGAGATGGATAAAATCTCTTCGTTCAGTTTTAAAACTACATAATATATAGTTTTCAAATAGCGTTTATACTCGGAATTTGATTAGACAAAATCATTATTTTTTTTCGGAGAGTATTTTGCATACACTTTAAGCGATTTCTGTCAAATATTTTCTTATTTACTAAGATTTTAATTTATAGCAAGTTTAAAATTGTACATAACCTAATGGTTTCTAACTAATAATGTTGATTAAATTTAATAAAAAAAAAGAAAGAAAGCAAAACAAAGAAATCTGTTGCATTTCATCTAATTTTTTTCGAGTAATTTATATATAAATTTATTAAAAATATTTTTTACAAATTTTTCACACATCTCACAAATCATAAAAATATAATAATTTAAAAACTTTCCATAATTAAGTACAAATCTTTAATTGTTTCTTATGCGTGTTTTAATTACGATACCATCCATCTTCAGAGCGCCTAAATATATAAAAGTTTATAAAGAAATTTAAAATACAGAAAATCGATTTTTCTGTACCTTATCGCTCTGTGGATGCTGCCATCAATATCAAAATGCATATGAAACAATCAGAAATGATTAATAATCAGTTATCTAATATTATTCATTAGAAAAAACTATTGTTTGTTTAGACCAGGTGTTCTTAATCTGTTGAGGTGTGAGACTAAAATGATTAAAAACCCCTGGTTTAGATAGAGAATAATTCATCTGTGAAAGTGAATTTATCCACAGTACTAGGACTATATTGTGAAATTATTTTACATTATCACATGTTGAAAACGGTCCATTATTTTTCATACCTGCTCGTTTTCTTCTTCTTTTCGTTCAATTATTTTATAACTCTATTAGAATATAGTTTCATTTCTTCAAAACAGCTGTACAAGGATACAGCTTAGCCCAGATCTCTATTAAAATTTGACCTTAGGTGTCGACGTGCCCTTAAACCTCAAATAACTAGCTCTATTAAAATGTAGCTATCAAGGTAATAGAGAATTTCTAATTATGTAAACGAATTTAGTAACAATATCGGGAGTTATATTGTAATCAAGTCATTTTAAAACAATTACAAAATGACATTATTTTAACAATATTTAAAATTTTCATATAAATTTTTCACGCCTAAAAACGAAAACGATTACTTAATATGATATTAAAATTATCATTTCATTGTTTTCTCCTTTATAGTACTTTAAAATATATATTTGTTTTTTTTTAAAAAAAAACTAAACTTAATGTTTTAAAATTATCCATCATACATCCTCTTACAGAAGAATTTAATTATTCATTTTATTGGTGCTAATTAATATATAAACAATTATATTTATATATATATATATATATATATAAATGATATAATAATTTGCATCAAACATATATAAAGGATCTTGTCAAATTGACTTATTTACTATGAACATTTCGTTGCAAATTCAATGAAGTACAGTAATTTTAATACAAACTCGTTTTTTTTCATATGACAGAAAAACATATATTATTTTAAGCAGCGAAAATGAATAAATAAATATTCATGATATTCTGTTTTTGTTTATTATTAATGTAACATGTATTATATTATTAATATGGCGGATATTTTTCACCATCGTACCTATCATATTTAAATCATCTCTGCTTTAAACATTCTGCCTCATTACAGAATGCTGTTGATATTTTTTTTTAATAAAAAAGGTTAAATAAATGAATAGAAAGATAGAACATACATATATATATATATATATATATATATATATATATATATATATGTAAACATACATACATACATGTATGTATGTATAATCAAAGATTTATATTTTTGATTATTTTTTATAAATTAACGTATCTTAAAAGTGCTAATAATTTTAAATGTTTAATAGTAAGCAAATATTTACAATCTATTCAATTAGTTTTTTTAAATTTTGTTCCGTGTTTGTTGATAATTACAAAGAATTTACTATTTAAATTATAGAATAGATATTTTTTTCTCTTGTCAGAATTAAAAAGATTCAATCTGCTTATAATATCCTAAATTTGTATAAAAAAAAATATTACTGAAAGTCTTTCTTTCTTTTAACATATTATTTATTCTATTCTTTTATTGAAAAAAATTAAAATGTGAAAACTATAAATCAATTTAATACACTTTTCTTATATATTTAACAACTATTTCTTTAAATAAACACCACTTATGTTCAAACTGTTGTTTAATATAGATCAGTACTACAAATACAAAATGTAAAGTAGATAAAACAAACAATAAGACACTGGCCTGTTTCCAGTAGTTAATAGAACGTAGACGTGACTAATAGGTTGAAACACAAAAAATCCTCTAGCTTTGTTAATTTTCATTAAGAAAACTGTCATTTAAAATCTTTTAACGTGACCTTCGCTAGAAAATTGAATTAACAAAAAGATTAAAACATTATAACTTATACACAGTCTGAATAAAAAATAAATCTATTTTGTACATTAAAAATGAATTAAAATATTATTTGTCTTTCATTAAATTTCTTGTAGATTTAATATTTTATATATATATATATATATATATATACATATATATATATATATATATACATATATATATATATATATATATATATATATATATATATATATATATATATATATATATAATTACGATCATATATTTGGAGATAGTTGAAACATTTTTTTAGACTTAACTCATCTGAAATTATAATTATCAAATTATTAAATTTTCAATTATAGCTTAGTACTTGATAAAATACAGAAGTTGGAAATAAGTAACTTTGCGTTAACACAAAATTAATTTTCAATTCCAAAAAGTTCAATATTTCCAAACAAAATATTTGCTTTTTTATTGAATGATAACTAAATTTTTAATCAAAACGATTCTCTGTCTGCTGTCTGATTACAGATTTATAAATTTTTTTTTTCGCAAACGCTTATTCTTTTCTAACTATTTTATAAAAAAATCATAGATAGACAATTACACTTGGTCGGAAAAATAAGAAATATTTTGAGAACTTTTTGCAAATAAATTTTTTACTCCTAAAAACCATATATATTTTTCTTAAACAGAACTGTTCATTAATTGGTGATTGGTATTAATTACTTATTATTATCATGCGAATTTCAATGAAGATGCTATCATCTTCAGAGCATTGAATTACTGAAAAATCCAATCGAACTCAATCTAAACTAAAAAAATAATCATTTATGAAAATTAATTTAGCCATCGTGCTAAAAACTATATTTTAACTGGAATAAAATTGTATAGTGATATATATTGAATACTAAAACATTCATAGAAATGTATGTATATATATATATATATATATGTACATACATTTAATACAATTTGAGATTTTCAATTTCTTAAAACCCTTTAAGAAAAAAATGAGTAAAAAACATACTATTTGCATTTTCCGTTCGCTGACTGAATTTTAATACGATTTTTCTCTAGTTTTCTCTTATAAAGAACACGGATCAGCATCGAAAAGCACATCTCTTTCTAAATAAACAATAAAGATTTATTGAATATTTTGACAAGAAGAAAGGATGATGTACAGGATGTACATCGCCCTTGTTGTGTGATCATTCATTGTTACAGTGAATTTAGTCACAGTGCCAAAATTATGATTGTGATTTTGAAAGCTTCTAAAAAGAACCGTTTCAATTCTTCGAGTAAGATATCGTACGAGTAGATGTTTTTCAAGAAATGATAAACACTATACGGACAGCTATTCTATAACGATTCGAGATTTCAATTTTAAACAAACAATCCCAGCAAAATAATTCAATCCGTAGAGATGTATACGAGATAATCCACTCAGTTCAACCGTTTTGATATTTATTACTTTACTTTTAATAATTTAAAAACAAAGGTTCTATTTATGAAAAAAAAAGAAGCAAATTAAATTATATTCCGTACATAATTTTCAACTATATAACTACAATTATATATATATATATATATATATATATATATATATATATATATATATATCGAATAAACAGATAATGAATACAGTTCAGTTTCTTGATTTATTTTCAATTTAATTTTATAAATATCACAGACTTGAATCATTGAAAAACCATCGTTTTCGTAATGAAAAACGATTTATTACGAGCGGCTTATTAATCACTTAATACTGAGCGTAAATACTTAATTCAAACACGCCACAGATAATAATAAAATAAAAATAAAGCAGAAAATCGCTTTGTACACTACGAAATAAATGGATCAGAATGCTATTCATTTAAATCTACATATATATACTTATATAAACACACGCACGCAACCATATATATATATATATATATATATATATATATATATATATATATATATATATATATGTATATATATATATATATATATATATATATATATTGATGTGTATAAGGCTGTAAACTTAAGAAACAAATATCACTGACAATTCAAATAATATCAAAGAAATCAAGCAATCATAAAATTTATTTCAGTTTTATTCTCCTTTTTTCAATATGAAAATAGATGTACTATATACGTATTTTATATATATATATATATATATATATATATATATATATATATATATATATATATATATATATATATATGTATGTATGCATGTATTTATTCTTATAAATATATGTACGTGTATTGTATGTACCTTAAAAAGAACAGTCCGTCACTTCCCAAGCCACAGCATACGGAGATAACAAAGGCTGCGCTTAAGAGAGACTCCACGCGTGTAAAAAAAGTATATCGTGATCACTATGGCCATGGCTATTTGTTAAACAGTTACAACCTGTCGACTTGATCTTACAGTTCGTGCTTAGATAGAAAACGGTCTGATTCATTGAATTCTCAACTGTAAAGTAGGAGAGATCTTTACGTTTTTGTCGTGTCGTTTCCTTTATTTTTACCCGGTTTCGTTATACTTCACCGTTTCTAATTATTTATAAATTTGATTACTGGTCAAAATACACACAACGAAGAACAACGAACTTCTGGGAATATCAGTAAGACAATAATTCACCTTTCATTAACACGTGCTGTTATCATTTGTTTTTTTCTTGTTCAGTTTTGTTTTTTTTTCGTTACCTTTTAAACGTCTGTATGCATTTGTATGCCTTCTTGATTCGTATTACGGTTTAATTGATATCGAGTTGTGGAATAATTAATTATCTGTTTTCAAATGTGTAATTAAATAAGTTTAATCACGATTCGCTATTAATAATTCCAATACTTGCTTCAATTAGATCATTAAAACATGTATATATAACATGTACAAATTAATTTTATACGATTTATATATTTCATTATATTCAAATGAAGGTTGTAAAATGAATTTAAATAAAATATTACCCTAGTTCTTTTTTATTTTATTAAAAAACAATATAAACAATTAAAAGAAATTACAACATTCATAATAACTACGATACCCTCACTCTCATACATTATATAAATAACAGAGTAGTTACGTTGCAAACAATTTTGAGACAAAGAAAAAAGAAAGTTTTAAACTTATGGCTAAATCATTAGAATATAACCAATAATAATGAATTAAGTATCTCTGTGTCAATCAGTGGATCACTTAAAATAAATTGAAATTATTTAAACAAATAATCGAAATATAAGATTTAATTAAATATCGAATGTTACATTTCGATTTGATATTATTTTTCTCCAAAATTACTAGAAAACTAGTTCATAAAATGAATAAATAGTACTGTAATCTCAGATTATATTCTGAGTTTATTCACTAAATTTATATCTGCAAAAATGTATGTTCATCCTCCACAACATCATTTTTTTCATGCTGATCAAATATTTAATAATTGTTTGTTGATCATTTCGAGCTTATATGCATTTTGCTCGATGTCAAAAATGTCAGAGCGGGAAGGTGGAGACAATTTTAATTACTGATGAATTGCTTAAATCTATTCTTAAGAACTTTCACTGAGAAAGACAATAAATATAATAAGAGATAACGGACATAATTATTTACTGTACATGTATTTATTTTATAAACATATATTTATAGTTTTCATTAAATAGTCTCATAATCAAAAAACAAAGAAAATTTTCAAAAGAATTGTAATACTCATTTTTCAGCCTTCATTATACTAAAAGATACTTTTAAATTGTAAAAAATAAAAATAAAACAATAATTTGTGATTGAATATACAACATTACTTATTAATTTATTATTTTATTAAATATTAATCAAAGAAAATTTAAAATCGAAATCATTTTCTTGTTAATGCATCATATATATATATATATATATATATATATATATATATATATATATATATATCTACATATATGTATATATATATGTATATATATATATATATATATATATATGTATATATGTATATATATATATATGTATATATATATATATATATATATATGTATATATATATATATATATATGTATATATATATATATATATATATATATATATATATATATATATCTGTATCTACATATATTTGTAAATTCTTACACGTATTAATTCATACTCCACTCAATGTTTTCTAATTTGTTTGCATTCATTTTAACGCACTCATTCTGAATATTATTGATGGTAAATGTATACTTGCAAAGCATTTTGTCGTTAAATTGTGTAAATGTCCGATACTGGATGTCAATAGAAGAAAAAAAATAAACGGCTCGACGTTCAGACTGCATAAAATTGATTGTAGAAATCAACGATCTTTTGTCATTTTTAATACCGCTCCTAGACAGGTGCATACATCGCATTCAAATATAATACTTATAGAATTTAAAATCAGTTTTATGAGATTTTAAAATTTATTTTTGGTTTTGTAACGGCATTTGTAAACGTTCAACCATTACAATGTTTTTTTATAAGAAATTGCATTAATTATTAATTCGTTTCTTTAAAACTGTGTTATTAAAAATGTGTCACACATTTATTTATATATATATATATATATATGCTTCTTTTTCATCTTTAATTCAATAGCGTAATTTGAAGTAAAATTAATAATAAAACCAAAGTCGATTTCACGAAAATACATACCGAAAATGCACTTTAAAATAATATTAAAATGAATACGATAGAATGAAAAAAAGAGTTCAGAAAACAAAAACTGCAATTATTTTCTACCAACCTAATATATATATATATATATATATATATATATATATATATCATTATCTTAATTTTTGAAATCGCTCAATTTCATCAATAGCCATTTTTTATATTATTGATTTAGCAATTACAACAGTTAGTTTAAAAAATGACTAAAGAGAAGCAATTTGATGTTCTATCTTTGGTGTATTTTTTTATTTAAAAAACATTAGATCATATCCTGCTTCAATAATTATTATTGCAAATATCGTTAGTTGCACAGTTTTAAACTACTTCTTCTGCAAAACTGTCTCATTTCAGAGTAGTGTTTCAGATAAAATTTAGTTTTATTGAATAAAACTATTCAATCTTTTATAAACGATTAAATTTTAATAAAAGGTTTTATTAATTGGAAGAAATTATATACCATTTTTACTGTATATATACTATATATCATTTTCATGTGATGAACCGCTGTTAGAAGAATTTTTCTTCTCACTTCCAATTTAAGTAATGTAGCGACTCTCTTTATCCATAGTTTACTAAAGTACTTTTTGATGTTCTTCTTCGACTTTTTTATTTTTTTTTCACTCTCTAATATCTAATTCACTCTCATAGAATCAACTCTTTTAGAATATTACTAATGAAAATAATATTTTTTTAAAAAATTAAATAGAACCTACAGGCCACAAATCAAGTTATGCTACTTTCTGCTATAAAATTTTTGCTATAATATTTTGAATTGTTTCTTATATATTTAAAACAAATAATCAATGACATTTTACTGCATTTAATTTTTATATTTATATTTGCTGTTAGGTGCATAATAAACGAATTCTAATATTTATGAGTGTGATTTTATTTTTAGACTGTCTATTACTTCTCCAAAATGTTTTGAAATTTTATTAAATTACTAAAGAACATCTTTATTTTATACTCTACTGTTTTATTATTATTTATACCATTATAAATAAATGGATCTGATAGACGAAGTTCAATTTTTTAACGATTGAAATCAAACCGATTATTAACTATGAAAATAAAGTTTATATGTTTTATTTAAGTTATTTTATAACGCTATCGAAATCTCAACTTTTCTTATTTTGTCTATAGCAGTCTTCTTAATGAGAAATGACGTGTTGACTAGACAAGTTAAAATTCTAAACAAAAAGACTAAATGAAAGTCAAAATGTAAAATAAACCGAACTGTTTTGTACAGTATCAAAATACAATTTTATTTATTTCAAACAAAACGTATATATATATATATACTATAAAATCGTTTTAATTTGCAAGACTAAATAGTATACTAGACTATCATTTTTATTAAACAATATTTTTGATGATTAATCTATTTCTAATTTATATAAATACTGTTCAAACCTATCTAAATATAACTAACTAACTAACCTTTATAAATATATAAAAAATTATAATTCACTTTAAAAAATGTCATTACATGTAAATGAAACGCTTTATTTTTTCACTAAACTTTTTTATATTCCACATAATTGTTGAGAAATAGATCATACTTTATATAATTGCAAGCCTTTTAATAAAACACGTCACGAGAGCTTTGAGAAAGTTTATTTCAATTTGACTGTTTCAATTGAAATAATAATTACTGTAATCGTCAGAAATAATAAGCACGTATTGGTGATAAACACCTATATAGTAATTGTCGTTAATTATTTCTAAAATAATATGACAACAAGAATTTGTTTATGTTGCAGTTTTATACACAGGTAACAATAATTTAATAGAAGTATAAGTATATATATATATATATATATATATATATATATATATATATATATATTTATTTATTATATACAGGGATGTTACAATCATGTATGTATTATATAACACATCTTGTCTTCAATAATAATTTAAATCAATAAGCAGAACTGAATCTACCTTAGCCAAACACATTATCCTCTTATTTCCATATTTTTATTACTATGTTATTTATCTTCCTTATGATTATGTAGTACTAAAACTTATTAAACACACTATATATATATATTATCCAGTTTATCATTAATGGCTGAAAAACAGTTGAAATTAAAAATTCCCATTTAGAAATTTTAATAATTGTTAACACATGTCCCAGACTCAGATTCACATGAACAGTTTTTGTAATTAACTAATTAATTTATTTGGTATCCATATTAAAATGTGACAAATTAATTTGACATCTCAATAAAAAAATCTTTTTATAACTAGATATATTAATAATCGTTTACAGAGCAAATCATAAAATTTTAAATAATAACCGTATATAGAGTAAGCGTTTATGTCAAACACTTTCATACATACATACATACATATATATATATATATATATATATATATATATATATATATATATGTGTGTGTGTGTGTGTATGTATATGTGTATACATGTAAACGTTCCGTTCATTAAATTTGATCAAACCATTAAAACGAAACGATATTACAAAAACATTTATAAGAAATGTTTATCTATTTCTGCATCATTCAAATTAATGAAATCCAATAAAGAATCAAATTTCTTGCTCCAAGAAATAATACCAAACCATACTTAGCTAATGAGTTGGCTAAATTGAAAGTATATTAATTATTTTTTATTAATTGCCGAAGTGTATCCACTATAGTTTTTTTTTCGTTTAAATAATTCGTTTATTTTCTTCAGGTAATTTCCTAATTAATTATATTAAATACGAAATATAACTGTTCATTTTCCGTTATTATTTGTTATATTTATATACAATAATTTAATGGTGCCCATTCCAGTTATACTTCTTACATATTTTAAATTAGTACCTTTTTTCATGTGAACATTTTTCAGCTTGTACTTAATTTACTTTTATTTTCTAATTTATAATATACAAATGTACATTCATACATATATATATATATATATAACACACACACACACACATACATATATATATATATAGAGAGAGAGAGAGAGAGAGAGATGAATGTTCTTTGCAAATATATTTAAAATAGAATATAACTTCTCACCACAGCTCTTTTGAAAACAATTATGTAAACTACTGATTTGAAATTATATGGTTGTTAAATTAATATTCCTCATATATATATATATATATATATATATATATATATAAATGTAAAATAGGAGAAATATATTCATGTATATAATTTGCACCTTATTTAATACTTAAATTCGTAATTGTCTATTCTTAATAGCAAATAATTACAACAATCAATCTTATTTATAAAAAATAATATTATCAAATCTTTCAGAATATATCCTGTCATATTTAAGTCTGTCTTGTATTTAAAAATTGTTTAATTATTAATAAATATAATACGGAAGACATATTTTATGTTATTATTACATCCGTTTAAACGTTATGTTACCAAACTGACGTAGATTTTTTAATATAAAAATGTATGTAGACGTTTGTTTGTATGTAAATATGTTTTATAAAAGTATACGGTATAATTTCAAAAATGAACTTTTATCGGTAAGCTGATCTATGAAATACATAATTTAGAAATTAATTATTATCATTCCTTTTCTCACTACAGTTTTCTTTTCATTTTTACAATCGTACTAATGAAATTACATTTGATAATTTTTGTAAATTTTTATTATTTATTATATTTTCGGTCTGTTTTAGCTTGAATATAATTTAGGGAAAGTCTAAATCGATATTTAAGTCCTTTATTTCTTTTGAAATATTATTAATAATTCGATATTTATGAATTATAATTTAAATCGTTTGTATTTGTAACATTTCTTAATCACTAAGAAGTTCAGTTCATTATTATTTTATATTTATTACTTTTATGATTAACAAAAATGTATATATGTGTATAAGTATATATATATATATATATTTAACACGATAATTTGTCCTTAAATATAAAGTTTATAATTAAGATTTTTAATTTTTAAGAAATAAAGTATTATTTTAAATTTTTAACAGTTTGTTCTGAGTGTTGCAAATACAATTCAATGAAAATACACAATTTAAAAGTGTAATTCTCTCTCTCTCTCTCTCATTACGTATATATATATATATATATATATATATTAAATATCATATTTTATAAGGAACATATACTAGATAGTCTTTCATTTCATTGCAGATGAATAATAATATACTGCGTCTCTTAACCTATTAAAGTCTTCTACTCAAAATCGTAGGAATTTTCGAAAACGCTTAATATAGTTTTATTCTAGATCCATTCCAATTAATTTGGCGTTACAAAGAAAAAATTTAAATTTTCGGTTTTCCACAATTAAATGTTTTGTATACACAAAAGCGATCTCAGATGTTAGCATTATCAAAAAATATATATATTTCAAAAGTAAATAAAAACTAGTCTGTTTCAAATTTGAATTCATTTATTTTATTAAAATTCCAAATCAAATGCAGTGGTAGTTGCTAAAACAATAAAAGTGATGTTGCGTATACGCAACAGCGGCGCTGAATAGATTCAGTACTTTTTCACTGGTTAAAATTAAAGTTTAATTAAAAAAAATAACGTTTAGTTTTAAACAGGTTAATAAATTAATAAACATAAACTGGAACTCGTATAGGTAGAAAATAAATATCCAATCAATTATATTTTTGTATATAAAGCTTGTTCTAGCAACAGAATTATTTTAAATGAACAATTAGATATATATTCTAATGTCGATTTTATGTTCATATCTTTTACACAGGATCAGAAAAAAAATCTCCGAACTAGATTTAATAGTATAATTCTAGTGCTGTTCCAGTTTTGTCTTAAAATATTCGATCAATGTGTTCATAACTACTCGAACTATACCAAAACGACACTTTCCATTCCAATTCTGGAGCAAGTATTTAAAATTCTGATTTAAGTGACTGAATTGAATGCACCGTACAGTAAATTGTTAACTTATAAAAATCTCAATCGATTAATTCAGTCTGCTTGAACACCGAAATTACAAATATTTGGTTTTAAATAATTTACTATTAATTCCGGATTGTGCTCAAAATTGTTTATAATCTTCAAAGCTTTTCGTATATATTTTTTATAATTAATATATCGAGAATATAATAATAGACATACGCTCTAAATGATAATCAGTATAGAAAAATTTAAATTAAAATATTGAAAAAATAAAGAAAAATGAGAGTGAAAAATTGATTTGAAAACTGAGTTAAGCTACAGTGCTAAAAATCGATATTGTATAAAAGCCATCACTCAATGAATTATTATACTTGAAAGTTAGATTTTTCGATAGATTTTTACATTTATATTTTCTGAGAATATTTATTTTAATTTTATAAAATTGAAAACTCAGATTCTGATGTATACTTTTCTTGGTAAATGCGGTGAGTTTTTAGAACGATTTGATAGACTGGTCTATCACTTTACATACCTACATATATATATATATATATATATATATATATATATATATATATACATATGTAATTATATATTATATATATATATATATAAAATCTCAATAATTATTTACTTTATATTAGAAAATCACAAAACATTGAAGTAAATTTGAACACTATACACTATTTTTTATTTATATTTTCAGTCAGTTTGCTTCACAATTTGCAATTTAAAAAATATATACCATAAAATATATATTGTGTTCAAAAAGAATTATGAAATCAGTAATTTCATTTAATTTTTTCTACAAAAAATTAAAAATAATGACTGTCGGTATTATTAAGTAACTTTAAACCTTGTGTACATACATATACACACATCATATATATACATATATACATATATATATATATAAACTATATGTGTAGAACAATATTTACAAAACAATCTTTAAAAATTTTAAGAGAGTAAATTAAGAAATATTAAGAATGTTAAAGATGTTTCGTTTCAATCCTAACATCTTCAGAAACGATATCATCCCACTCTTCAATTATTATTCTACAGTATTAATTAATTATATTGAATGGCATATAAATTTCAATCTGAAAGAGTCATAAATTTATTGAGACTCGTTTGAAAAATGCAAATTAAAACAAAATAAAAACGATATCCACTGAAGTAAAATAAGAAACTGATAAAAACTGATACGAAATTATTAAAAAAATAATAATAATTTAATAAAAATTTAATTCATTCTGTATTTTATTAAAAAAAATAATATATATAAATTATATTCATTTTCGAAATACTTGCTATATTATTTGTGAATCTATCAAAAAGAACAATTGTAGTTATCCCGTGGATGTATATAATTTTCTGCTTCAAAGTTCAAGTAAACTTAAAAAGAAACTAGTATCATTTTTAAATAAAATCGTTTCATAAAATAAAAAAGAATATATTTTCATTTACATTAATTTAAAATTGCAAGTATGTCTCAGTCATTTACTGCACGGATTGTAGTTTAAATAGTAAATTCGCAGCCGACGGTCAAAAATATATTAATTTTTAGATTTAAATCAATTGTGTATAAAAATAACTTAATTTTTCTTTCATATTGCAGTAAATAATGACTTGAAAAATTAATTTAATTAAGTTTTATTCAAATTAAATCTGAATTTGTTGTTTAAGCAGTCTATTTGTTTAATAAATATCTAAAATACATTGTTTTGTTCGCTTTTTTCATTTGAAAATATTACATATTTTATAAGGATATTATATGTATATGTATATATATATATGTAATGTAACGTACATATACATTTCTTTTCAACATTAAAAAAAAGAAGTAGTATAAGTATGTGATATTCTAACAATGAAGATTATATTTCACAATATAAATTAATTTTATGAAATATCAGAACCCCTTTTTTACTTCAATAACTTTCTAAAACGAATGTCAAAATAGTTCTATATCAATTTGTACCACATTAGTGATTACGGACCATTTTTCATAGTTTTTATCAATGAATAAATTATATTCGACGAACACTTCGACCAAAATTAAATTAGTTCCCGTACGATTCTTTATAAATAATATATCCTTTACATTTAAACGGTGCCGGTGTTCTTTATCAGCGAGACCTATTCATAAGCAATCATGATTTTTATAGACACAATCTTATTAAACTGTATTTATTTAAATACAGTTCAGTCATTTAAATGTGTTTCTTTTTTAAAAAAATTTCTATTTCCATAAATTCAGACAGTCATTTCGAATTCAAAATCGAGCTTGGTTAGGCCTTATCAGATTTTACAATGTTATAAAATTTAATTTGAATCTCCTCGCATAAGAACGAAAATGGTATAATATGAAATACATTATTTACACACATATGCATCTCTAATATACATATATTTTTATTATACGTATGTGTGTGTGTATACATATATATAAATTTTAAAAAATCAGACGTTAAGTATATGCATATTTGATTAAAGTTATCACAATCTATACTTAATTAATTTAATGGAAATTTTTCATTGAACTCTGTTGACTAATCCAGTAAGAATTTCTACCGTATACGAGAAATACATTTGGCAAGACATTCTTATTCACATACAAGTGTCATATTTCTAGTTTTATATTACCGAGGCAAGAAATTCCAATTTTAATTGCTGACAATACTGACTTTAACGTCAGGAAATGTAAGTTTGATTTAAAAAAAAAAAAACGTTCGCATCTATTTGTAGAAAATAAAAAAAAATGTATGTATATATATCGAATGTTAGTACGTTTGGTTAAAATGACTTGAACAACATGTGTTTAATTACTGACTCATTGTCACTTTATTTGACTTCTCTTTTTATTTATAATATAAACATATTTCATAAATTAAATTATTAAAAAAAATGTACAAAAATTACAAAAATATCTATATACATAAATCACAAATTTTTGGAAGATCATATCACAAAATGTTGATTCTGTTCGATTGGCAATAGATTCGACATAGCGTTTCAGTTTTATAATTAGTCGAATTGTATCGAATCCGTGACTAATCGAACAAAACAACACCTACAGTGAAACTGATATATATAATATATTATCTAGATTTCTATACCGTTTGTCGAAAATCACGTTTTTCTACTGTCAGCGTACGTCGCCTCACATTTTGTAATTTGATTATAAACCCTATTTATTCGTTCGTTTAATATTTTTATACTTTTGTCGGGCAACGTCGGTAGAACGTCTTTGACTTTTGCACTGTTTTTCTGTTCGAACATTTCTTTCAGTAACTGGCCAACATTCTCGCTACGTTTTAATTGTTTAATAACGTCGACGGTCGATTTTCTAAACACGCAGAGGTTGTCCAACAGAAGCGTATGATAGATTTCGTACTTCTTAAGTAATCTGTAGCCGTGTAACAGGCCGGACTCGTTATCTAAAAACACCAGCAGGTTCGAATCGATTTTCCGTGCTAAATTGTGTGCAGGAGCATCCATTATGTTGACATTCCATTGGTAATTGTATAAATTGTTCACGATTCGATCCAAGTTCGCCGTCAAATAATCGAAAATGATCAGATCGGACCACTGCGCGAGTTCAACTAACTCGCTCATGATCTTGCTGTCCGCGTCGAGGGTGAAGTTCTTGCCGACAGCGCCGTCGCCCGCTGTCATATTTCTGACATCGAATTTATTCAGGTGTCTGTCGAGCGGCTTGAAGACGTTCGGAATGTGCGCAGAATCTAAATTCTTTATGTATTTCGTTAAAACCACCGGCCTGTTGGAATTCCACTGCGCCGATGAGATTTCCGTACCGATATTCTGCCACAGAGGATCGTTCAGATCGACAATGCTGATTGTGGATGGCGCAACGTTCGGCAAACGTAACACCTGAGCCAAATAGAAGCTGAACAGTTCGCCTTGGATTTGATCGGTGTTCTGCCTATATCTGACACAAGCTTGACTGCCGTCTTTAAATGTGACGAGACGGTTTTGCATGCGGCCGCAGCCGTTCTCCAACCGCACCGCAATGCTGCTCTTAACGAATTTATTCCAGTTATCGTTGTTGATTTTGCCGTAACCTTTTGGCAGTGAACTCTCGACATGCGGACCCCAATATATACCTTCGTTGATTATGTCTCGATTGATCTCTTCGTTTTCGATGAAATTCATCAGTTCAGTCGTGTCGAAATTTGTATCACTCGCCATGATCAGTTTCTCCTCAATGGTATCGACTTGGGGTTCTGGCTGCGATTCGACGAATCTGACAGTAGGAAACGTGTCGTTACCAAAACTATTACTGTTTTCCGCCGTGTAATTTACATTTGGACCTAGTGTCGTCTTACTGTAACTATTATTTATGAATATGCTTCTAAGCTCTTGGGAATTATATTTATTATTGTTATTAATTAATATTTTAGTATCGTTGCTGATTGAATTAAAACTACTAGTTAAATAAACTATAGGAATGAACACACCGATTAAAAGTCCCAGTGTGAACGCGACCAGTACACTAACGTAACAGAAATTCTGATAAAATGGTTTCAATCGTCTTAAGAATACATTCTTACTGTTTTTATCACAGTTTGTTCCGTTCCATTCTTGGTACGAAGGTGGAAACTGCATGCCTTTATTGTTTCGATAACACATCGTCGATATTAAAATATTGTCATCGTCATTCCTGCCACAATGCACATTAGAATAACAGTGTTCGTCGAACGCGGCCATTTTCGATTCGTTAAAATTGTTAACAATAGAAAACAATTGACACACGCATCGTTAACACGAAATTCATAGCACACGCGATTTACTTGTTTAATTAAAACCCGTAGCTGTCTGTTAGTCACTCGAGAACATGTTTAGTTTTTTTGTTTTTTTTTTTGTCGATATGTGTATCTTAACACAATTTAGATAATTACGGAACACACAAGACGCATAACATAATATATTAATCACACGATGCGTTTAATTGTTTTTAAAAGAAACACCCATGAACGCCTTCACTGGAATAAATCAGTGTAAAGTATTAGTACGCCAACATGTACGAAAAAAAAATCCATTACTTCTTTTTAAAAAAAGCACACTTAATTATCAATGTTTAACTCACTTAACAATCCAATTAAGATGTTACGGTCGCGTCGTGGCTCTGCGTTAATTTATAAACGAGACTCTTTAATTTCAACAATCGACGTCTCGTGTTCGCTGTCGTTGTACGGGACGACGCGCACTCGTCCTCCCTTCGCCGTACGACGACGAAAACTATTCGAAGCCGGCGAAACGAAGAGTGAAGAAACGAAATAAATACGTGTGTATAAAAAATAAAAACAATATTTACTTTTGGACAACACTATAAGATGGTTGTAGGTAGGTAGAGAAGAGTTTTGTTGGGTATCTGTTTGTTTTACATATAAGTAATTTGTAGTTTTTTTTTTCTTCTGCACCTTTCTGTTGATACATGTAATTGGCTTGTTTTTGAACACCCGCGTAAGTGTGATATGTTGTCTGTCACTAAATCAGTACGCCGTGTATGTTGTTGTTGTCGTTTTTTTTTTCGTTTCTTCAATATCTTCTACACATACACACGCCGTAATGCTCTGCTCGAGTGTACCATCTGACGATGTCTGCATAAATTTATTCGATTCTTATATTATAATTTGCATAAACCAGTAAAACGTCATGTCGATTCTAATTTTAAAATCAAACATTCGTCTGTGTAATCTTAATTGATATATTCCGTTTCGCAACAACAACAAAAAGAGCAACAGCACGTAAACGTCGATATAAAAATCAAATCGTCGATGAGTACACGGCAAGACGAGAGAAGCAACAAAACGCACACACACACACACACGGTTTTATTACAAACTATATTTTTCTATCAAAAATATTTCTCGATTCGTCGTCGCTCGGACGGTTCAGTTGCTAGAAAACTGTTTCTTTTCACGGCGTATAAGACATTCCTCTACTGTTGATTTACAATGGGCCAGGTTTAGGTTATTTTTTTTAAATTTATGATCCTGTTCGTTTCAAGAGTGTTCTCCTTGATTTCTTTTGCTCCGTCACGATTACATTATCTCTGTTTAACGGACAGAGATATTTATTATAAGACTGTCTGAAGATTATTTATATTTGTATAATTTTTTATTACGTTAATATTTTTTACGAGTGTACCGTTTGATTTCTTCGTATGTGACCGATTCAATGGAATTAATTTTGTATTCAGCTCCGCTTATCGCTTTCTTTTACGACCATCTGATCTTTTATATCGAACTTACGATTGTTGACAGTCTTGTTTTATTTCGACGTGTTTTCATCAAATTATAAATTCATCGGTTTCTCGTGTCAGGTCGAATCGATTCGATCTTCTTGAAGGTTCGATATGCTGAAGATCACACTTTTCTTATCTGTTTCAAAAAAATGTTCACAGAGTGTTTTAAATGCTACAGGGATTCTTGTTCGCACTTTGTATTTAAGATCGGTGAATGTTAGATTTTTGTTTGCCAGTTATATGCCTTGCCGTTATGTTTTTAATCTGATTAAAAAATGTTATTATGAATTATATTCACGAGAACGGCAATTCAATGAACGTACTGTTAATGACAGCCGTGTTTAACTTTTACACATTTTCGAAAACACGAAGCGAACGTCTCTCGTAGTGTTTCAAAGACTGTCGCGTATCGAAATCGTTTTTGTACAACACTTTATTGAATAGAATCATCCATCTTCTTTGACAATTCTTCGACAAAATGGTGTCAACAATCACAACAACATACAACAATGACGTTCACCAATCAATGAATTGCTCAATGTCTTTATGAATAATGCGCATCACAATTGAAACATTAATTTAATCCATAGTTCACAGGAACAAAACTCATCATTGACTTGTCTCGTTGGCTTCGTATATTCGACTGTGTCCATAAACTGCCGAAGCCAACTTATAACTGAACAGTTTCTACAGAACATAAATGCTTAGGTATTGAACAGTAAATTCTTGAACCAGGTATGGTCACTTTTAAACAATAAGTGCGACAGAGATTACCGCACAGTCAACAGTCAACCATGTGTGACAGACAAGAATGGTTTTGCGTATTTTGGGCGAAGCGAGTAAAGCTGCGCTCGTGTTACAAGTATGCAAGCGGAATGGAATTATATTCGAACTGAAGTATGCTTGCTTCGTTTTAGGTGTGTTACAGGCGAAGAGAGATGTATTTACGCACGTGTAACAATGAAAGAAGAAACGCACATACGTTTAATAGTTCTGTTGTTGATTTGTTTGAACGCTTCGTGCAAGCGAGTGAGAAGTAATGGTCCATGATATAAAATGTATATAAAAGGGAGCAAGACTAACCAAGTTATGTTAGAAATGTGAGATCAAGTAGTGAGATTATATATTGTTTTTAGAATTTTTTTACAAAAAGTCTAAGAATCCTTTGATTCTTTAATGCTGTTCATATGTTTATACACACACATACACATGTTTATACATATTATGTTACACTACTTTTAAAATAAAATGTATTTGTTTAATTACTAGAATGAACATCGAATTATTTTAAAGAAATTATCATACTTAATATTTTAACTTTCAATAAACACACTACGATCTAGTTTAAATTAGTAATGTTTTTTTTTTATTTGAAACTATTAAAGAAATAGTAACACTAGTCACATTCGAACAAGAAAAAATTAATTGATACCGATGCATATTTTTTATACTCTTTTTACTTATTGACAACAATGAATTATTAATCATACATGTAATAAAAACATAATGAATGTAGAAAAACATCAATTAAATTATTAATTAATAATTGAATACAAGTTTGTACGATTTAATTTGCATATGAACGCATATATGGGTGTTGTTTTTATTTTATATAAGAAATGAACTTGTAAAAAATAATATTTTTGACTACTAATTTGTACTTGAACATAACATTTATATATATATATATATATATATATATATATATACATATATAAATATATATAAAACAGTATTCAAATGATATTTTTCATTTTAAGAAAAAAACAGCGGATACAGTTTGAAACTTTATACGAAGAATATAGTTTTTTACATATTCTTAAACCTTATATAATCGTTTGATAGGTTTTATATATATATATATATATATATATATATATATATATATATATATATATATATATATATATATAATTCTTTAGACTATTGTGGTTTAAAACATTTGGATAAAGCCTTGAAAAAATTATGGTCAAACATGTGAAATATTTATTTTTTTTAATCACTCAATTGATTGAATAATATTTTTTTATAATAATAATATTTACCTATTATTAATAGATTATAATTACGTGTTTTTTTACCTTAATTTGGTTGTTGTATTTTCGTTTTCGGTTAAATCACTTGAATCAGAGTTGATGTATTTTACTACGACCGGTTTCTACTCTTGAGGCATCTTATAGTAGAATAAAGTATAATACTCTGTGTACATCATTATAAATATATTTAATTGAATTTATATCAAGGTATATGAAGACAGTTCAAAAGCGGAAATCGATCATAGTATACTAGATCAATAATATTCCAATGAAATTCACCTGAAGATATTTTTTCATAGTGATCAAACGACATTTATTCCATTTAATTCAAATCAATGCTATCGATTCGTCTTGGTTTATATCAAAGTTCAGAAATATTGGATTTTATAACATAGTTTTTTCATAACTTCAGTCTAATATCTACTCGTAATTGTTATTTCAATACGAATTTAATTTAAATATTTAGCTTGATTTAATATATATTCAAAATTTTAATAATACTATCAATTTTTTGACAAAACTGTTATGTTCACAAAAAAATTAAATAATTTTTTTATTGCGATTATAACGTTTTTATTATCTTACAAAGCGCTCGTTAAATAAAAGAAGTTTTTTAAAAAAGTAACATGCAAGTGGTGTTTTTATTTGGAGAACAGAAATTATAACACCTGTTCAGTTATTTTTTATTTATTTAAATTAATATAATTAGAACTGAAATATTCAACTATTTACAATAATAATCTCTAATACTATAGCTACATTCTGTCTCGCAAATAATTTTCCATTTTATCTCTAAACCACACAATTTTTTTTAACTGGTTTTGTGCTCTGAGACATATAGCAACATCATAGAATTGTGCATAAGCAATAATGAAAATAATCGATAATCAATTATAAATTTATTTTGATCGAAATAAAACCTCAGTTTTTTATCGAGATTAAAAGTTTATTTATCAAGAATATTTTTTTTTAAATTATTCAATTTTATTTGAATATTTTCTCGTCTGAAACTTCACTTTAAAATAAAAATATAACAAATTTATTTAAGTAAACGTTAAAATAATTCAGTTTTAATATTTAATTTTTCTTTTAATTACACTTATGTGTCGTTAATTTTTGATTACAATTTGAAAAAAGAATTAATATAGGAAAAAATATGTGCATGCTTTATGAGAAGATCTGTCTACATTTCCTTAACGTCATATCGAAAAATAACGTAAACCTGTTATGGTAGTCGACTAAATATGAACTTCGTCCCAGCAATTTTTGCAATTTTTACATTCCTACTCAATCGTTAAGTATATATACATGACATAATAAAATTATTAATATAATCTACGAACTACACAATCTCAGCCCACGTATCATGTATCGAGCGGGAGCGAGAGATCGATATGCAATAATGGATCGGTGTAAAAGAGATCAAACACGATTGGAATGTGTGCGACCGAGTGCTGAAGACGGTCGTAACGATGCGATAAAACGAAATGGATAAAAAATATGTGCGCTCTTTGAGTATGTCTCGAGTATTGTCCATTCAGAGGTGAGGAAGTCAGTTTCGAGTGATCGTGCAATGTGGATGTGTTGTTTAATCGACGTCGAACGTATCGATATTAACTTTTCACCGTCGAAAATTGTCCTTATTTATATACGGTTACATGTGTATAGAACTTACCTTCGAAAAATTTGACTAAATCATGGGAATCTCTTGAGGCGATAGCGAAGGTGGCTATGAACGAAATCGATGTGGGTTTGATGGTCGTCGTGACCCGTATTCGCGTAAATGGGTCTGTGTTTTTCAACACGAGAGATGGTCGATCGATGGTCCAAATCGGCTCTACAGCATACATTTGATAGGATCGTTTTTTTTTTTGTATCTTATTTCAAACATTAAGTAGACGTGTGGTCCGACATTGAATTTCAATCACTCAGTATTCTAAATCGTAAAATACAGAAAAACAATATTAAATCTAGAAATTAAATAAAATCATACACAAATATTTGAAATCTCTATAATTAATAAAATTCAGTACAATCTGTCTTCATATTAAAAAGATCTTTTAAAAAAAATATTATTTGATCTTCATTCTTTTATTTTTCAGTCTGTTTTAACCTTATTTTTATTTTTATCTATTTTTACTCAATATTCTGAATCGTGAAAGAAAAAATTAAATAAAATCATACTCAAATATTTAAAATATCTATAATTAACAAAATTCAGTATCCTCTGTCTTCGTATTAAAAAGATCTTCTGAAAAATATATTATTTGATCTTCATTCTTTTATTTTCAATCTATTTCTAACTTTACTTCTTGTAAATGTAATCAACAATAAACATAATATCTAGACAGATTTTAAATGTTCATTCTCAAACTTCTTTTTTTCTCTGTACTATTCTTTGTCTTCATTATTTCGGATAATCTGTTTATTAATATCGCATCTACTATTTTCTATTAATATTTTGTTTAAACTGACATTCGGTTTTTTAACTCTTCGAAGATGGGCGTGGATCTAGGTATACATTGATGTTCTCCAAAAAAACTATGGTCTCAGAGCGCAATTTTTGGATGATATATTTAAAGGTCACTAATCCCATTCTAATGAGACTAAATTTATAATTTTTTGTTTCATTAGAAAAAAAATATGGTTGTCCAAAAATCAGAAAAATCGAGGTTTTTTCATTTGAAACCCTATAAAAATTCTGAACTAGAGAATTGGGCTGAATAATATTTTTTTTCCAAAAACTCATCATTGAAAGAAAGTGTATAAAAAATTTCGAGATTCTACATCTAGATACAAGATGTGACCAATGTGAAACCGTTTTGCGCACACTTGATTGTTGCAAAATTTTTCACGCTTAACAGTAATGTTATTTCTGCAAATTTTCAATTGTAATCACTTTTTCCGCTTCCAATTATATGTTTCCAATCGAGAAATGTATGTTTCCCCGAATATTATCAACGATTTTCCACGATCAGATAGGTGTGAAATTTCTAATGGATAATCTGAATTTTATCTTAACATATTTTTTCTTGTAACCGACAGATTTACAATTTTTATTTTATTTACGATAAAACAATGTCCAGTTAATCAAAAAATTGATAAAAAATTATAGCACCCTTTCCCGTTCCCCGGATCAAAAGTATTAATGGTTAACTTAGGTAAAAATTCCAAAATTTAGAAGTGAGATTACCGATAAATTTTCCTTTCTTTCCAAAAATGAAGAACACATATTTCAATGTTCATATAATAACACGTTATACATAAAACCACTAGGTACTTGTTTAAGTCTTATTAGAAATTATACAATAGATCAATTATCATTTTAAATTATTTCAATACAAATATATCTCTCAATAAAAAATGTCACTATAGATGAATTTCAATTGTAATTTTTGTTTTTTTGACAAGATCATAAAAACTTTAATTTTCTTACTATTTAAATCCGATCTGCTTTATAACATTCATACTCACAAATTTATATTTTATATATGCAAATACTTGCAAGTTTGTATTTTTTCCATGCATTAATATCATTTTTTTTATTTTAAAAAATCAATCCTTAAATTATTTCTTTAACCATTTAGTTATTTTTTTGTTCAGTAAATATCGATTTTATTATTTTAATTAAAGAATATATTTTCAAAATATTAATTTATTAAATTAAACTATTTTTTTAATATAAGAAAAAATATTTAAACGTTATTTCAAGCCCATTTAAAAAATAAAGAATTAAAATAAATAACGAATACAAAATATCGACTGAAACAAAAATATGAGTATCCATTCAAATATTTTAACTATCGAATAGTAGAACACTGCATCATTTTAATAACCCGTTGTCTTTCCGAACGACTGACACATCTTGTCACAAACTATTGAATGCATTCACGAATTCTTAACAAATTTGGAGAGTCGGTGAGAGGTCGTCATTAGTTCCACTGACCCTGTTTTCAGTTAAAAAACTATTGCATTCGATTATCTGTGAAATACATCAAAAGAACAGGTCAAATAAAATTAATGCTAAAATAAACATTTAAGATTCATTGTTCATCCTCGACATAAATTCTGCAATAAAATTATAATTATTTAAATAAGTACAAAATCACAGTATGAACTGTAATAAACTGACAAAGGTTTTCAGTTTAAATTAATGA
Source organism: Acanthacorydalis orientalis (assembly GCA_034766995.1). Lineage (NCBI taxonomy): Eukaryota > Metazoa > Arthropoda > Insecta > Megaloptera > Corydalidae > Acanthacorydalis > Acanthacorydalis orientalis. Next base: position 37,994,914 of record CM068317.1, read on the forward strand.
ATATTTAAAAGTTTGCTTTTTATTTTTAGTCTGAATTCTTTTTTGTGACGTTTATTGCTTCTGATTGAAATTATTATTTTAATTCCGATTAAGATAATGGTTAAATTGCCTTTTTTTAATAATATAGTGTTCAAAAATATTTTTACATGGAAATTTTAATTATAAAATGTAGAAGTTTATAGTCGAAGCAGCACCTTAAAACCCCAATAACCAACCTTCATATTTAAAACTGTTTTAAACTTGACAATAAGGTGAAACTTAATAAACATCTTATTTTCGTGATTTTTTAATGTTTTGTCTTTTATATTTTTTTTAATAATAAAAATATATACATAATTATATGAACTAAATTTTAGTTTACTTTCACAAGTGAATTATTTTCCATTCCAAAAATCACAAACACATTTTCTGATCAAAAATATTCAATAATTGATTATTGACCATTTTCAATTTTTTCTTATGCGGATTTTGATACCGATACCATCAGTAGAGCACCCAGGGAGGTGGAAAGGGGGCTGGCACACTCGAAGGGAAAACGGAAAAGAAAATTAGAAAATAAAACAAAATTATCGCGCGAAAATACTCCTACATACACAGATATATTAATGTAACCATGACTGAATTAATTCAAGAATTCTGTAAAAAGAAAAGAAAACTGATTTTCTTTTTTAAATAAATTGTTATAATCACTTAGCGAATTTAATTGAATTCACATTAAATTTTTATCCGTTGAACTCGCCCCTTCCATCAGATTAAAACCTGAATACGTCACTGGATGCCATCATCCTCAAAAATCTAAAGTACAAAGTTATTTTCTGTGTCAGCACTCTGAGGAAAATGGAATTTCAATCGAAATCGCATAAGGAACAATCAAAAATGATCACTAATCTATTACCGCACCTTTTTGATCAGAAACAAAATTTGTGGTTCATAGGACGAATGAAAGAATCATCTGTAAAAATAGTTCTTATTACCTGGTAGTGCTTCATGTACCATCATGTAGATCTTGTCGTAGCCATAAACGTTTTCTTAATCGATTTAACAAGCAAGACTAGATATAGAGTATACAAGCCTCTACTATCTAGTGAAACATAATTGCAGTATTCAGTAAAAGATTATATGTACACACAGCTTTTAGATTTCAACAAGGTTCTAAAATAATTCAATAAAATCTGAGAAATGCGCATAAAAAAAAAACATTTTTCCTCATGCTATGATATCAAATATATTTTTAAACCTTATAAATACTCGATTTAATATTTTTTTTTAAATTATGTAATATATATATATATATATGAATATGCATTTCCATCCCTTAAATAAACAAAACCCTGTTCTTAAGAACGTGATGAATGAATATCATTGGATCTCGGACAAAAATTCCCACTGAATCTTTTTGTACAACAATAAACAGAGATTTATCTGATTCTTACAAGCATTATACTTAGCATTGTCCTTGGTGAATCGATCAATCATATCATGGTTAGGGTTATATTTATTAATGTGTACGCTCCGGCTGATCCTGATACAACAATGAACAGCTTTATCCTTCTTTTAAACTTTTGTCACTAGTGCTCTGGGATTATAACATTTAAGAATTTTTATAAATGATCACGCGGTTACGTTTACATGTGTACGTGTGTAAGTGTGCGTATATTGTGTGTGTTGGTGTGTGTGTGAATCTACTTAGATATGTATGTTTGACTTTTGAATTCGGTGTCGCAGCAGGCAATAGCTGGTATACCTTGTTAGATATTTTTCATAGCTATAACATTTCATTTTTTATTTATATATCTGTTTGTCGACTTCGAATCTATTAGAAACAATAGTGTATGGCCTTGGGATGACATTTTTTCGTTAAATAATTATATTATCGTAAAATTATAATTTCTTGATATTTTCGAAATCAACTGATATTTTATGAATTTTTCAATATAGAATTAATTGATAATTTAAAGGAAATTTGTCAATTTTAGTACAGTATCTATTTTGAAATCTTATTTCAATATGTAAATATTTAATGAATAATTAAGTATTAATATATTTTGAATAATTTAATTGTAATATATTTTATTAATTTGTCCTCATTTAACAGTTATTCTTATATACAGTTATATTCCACTTTGTAAATTATTTGAATATTAATTTTTTTCCTAGAATAAATATTCTTGTCTCGAGTAAACGAAGAATTAAATTATAATTACTACATACTTTATCAGTAGAATTTCATAAATAATTTGTGTTTGTTGAACAGAAAAGATTACAGTAAAATTATATTTTATTAATATAAATAAATTGTTGTTGTTTATTAGAATATTACTGTAGCATTTTTTTA